>CM028339.1:14639302-15839302 GCA_016647705.1 Eucommia ulmoides | reverse complement strand
ATTACTGTTGTGGTCAACAGTGAACCTCTTCTTCTGCCTCTCTCGAGCCTTGTGGTTCTGGAACCAGTAAAAGACGTTCTTGCCCTCGATCTTGCCGTACTGTCGAAGCCTGGCGGAGATCCTCTGGATCTGCTCGGCGGTCGGAGACCGAACACCGTTGTTGTAGTAGAGGTCCTTCAGTATCCTAATCTGATCATTTGTCGGCGTCCACCTCGTACTGCTCTGTCTGCATAGAAACCCACTGCCTGTTTTCCCTCCATCTGCTGTTAGTTCATTTTGTTGTTGTTGAGGTTCCATGTTTTAGTGATGGTACTTGAAACAATAAGAACACAAAGGGGAAGAAAACGAAGGGCGGGAGAAAAAACGAAGGGTGGAAAGAAGTGAGAAAGCTTTGGGGGTAGGTGAGAGAGTATTGTATGAGATGGTGAGAAATGGTGAGAAATGGCAAGGTTTTATAAAGAGGAGAGAGAGAGAGGGTTATCGAGAGAGAGAGAGAGAGAGAGAGAGAGAGAGCAAAGGCACATGGGGGAGGAGGGGCCGGAGAGAGAGAGGAGATCAGGGAGATATCTGGGAGAGAAGGATTGAAAATGACAGACTGATGCTAATAAAAGGGAAGGGACAAAAGAGGGACTAGAAAGGGGGTGGGATTCAGAGGAGTTTGCTTGGATGAAAAGGTTATGATTTCAGCTCTGTTTTAGAGAGAGAAAGTAATGATGTACTTAGAAAATAAGGGATGAGAAGATAAGATGATTAAAAGAAAGGAAGGGGGGAAGAGGGCTTTTTTTTGTTTTTCCTTTTTTTTTTTTTTTTGAATGAATGAATGAATGTTACAAACCATATGATGGGTTGTGATACAGAAAATTCATAGATATTGTTCTTTTAATGGACAAATACTCTCTCTATATATATATATTGTTCATTTAATTTTTAAATATATATTCCCAACCAGGATCCAAAATCCAGACAATCAAGAGTTATTCTTGTGTACTTGCATAAGTGACACGGGCAAATATGTAAATGGCTTTCAAATGGCTTTGATTTTGTGTCCTAAAAACTGGAAGAGGAAGGGAGGGGGGGGGTATGGGATTGCATGGGATGGTCCCCATTTTTTTCCTCATGGCAAAATATTTTTGGCATGAAATGATTGTATTATACTATTATTTAATGCATTTTGATCCCAATTTTTTGAATATCGACCCTGATTGGGATTGTGTGAGTTTGTCATTCTTTTGACATAAAGGTAATAGGGCAACATTTGGATTAAGTATTTTTCAAAATTAAATAAAAAAAAAAAAATTATTAAAATTTAAATTTAAATTTAAAAGTCTACGTAATGTAGAAAAAATATCTTAATTTTATCTTTAGAAAAAAAAGTCTTCATATATCACGTATAAAACCAAGAAGGAGTAATAATTCTTGTTTTTTTTTTTTTTTAAGTTACTTAAAATTATGTTTCAACCTTTTTTTTTCGTTTATTTTCAAGAGTATTTTGTAAGTGCAAAACTTTAAAACTTAATACTTTTTACCTAAAAACAAGAAATACTAAATGGTACCTAATTGGGTATTTTTGAAAAGGGCAATTTATTTTATGGTCCTCCGAAGATAGTGAATCTAGAGAACAGACCACCACTTCAAATTATTAAGTTTTCAATCCACATAGAATTTTGGGAAACTAACTACTTTTTAAGTCTCATCTCATGTGTAAAAAAAAATTACTGTTATAAGATCCCATAAAATGGTATTTTTATGGGATGGGACCTTTGGGAGAATTTCCCTAGAATTTTTAGGAAAATGTCTCTCCCTTTTGTCCCCCCCTATTAACGTTTATTTACAGATCATGCCATTGAAGCCTGCAAACCGCTGTTTTTGTTGATGGTACGTGAACAGCTGCGAAAATAAACCCACCACCATACAAAATCCACTTGTGGAGGGCTAAGTTCTAAACAAAATCATTACAATTTGTGATCAAATTAAAGAGCTCAATGTGCTCTTTGCAATGATATATTTTTTTTTTTTTAAATTTAACGATTGTGTTAACATTAACGCACGGTAAGTTGTCCGGTTGTAACCGTATCCGTTCTGCTTTCGATTACGTGGTACAGGTTCCCACTACCTACTCCATTCCCTCGAGCTCTACTCCCTGCATAACTCCCGAAACCCTAAACTAAAGAGACAAATATCACTACAAATCTGCCCAACACTCTGCAAACGGCGAAAAACGAATCGGCAACCTCCTCTACTATCCAAAAACGAGAAAACCCTAGTCCTGACAGTATGTTAATCCCTAAATTCGATGTTAGGTTTTTACGCGAATTTCATTTAGAAGTCGAAATTATAAACAAAATCCACGCATGTTCGTCTATTTAACCGAATTTGACATACTATGTTGGTCGATTTTTGGTTTTTGTTTGTTGTTTGTGGTGAAATATGCGTTAATAGTCTGGTACCGTATCTCCTATTTTGTCTCCTGGTTTGTTGTACCTGAAAAACCTTTATTTCCTCAACTCACCCAAAACCTGCTTCATTCATATTATTTATAAAATCATACAGTTCAAGTAAAACCATTTTACACACATATTTATATATATACAAATAGTTTGACAAGAAGGCAATACACTCACCTGATTATCCGCTCCGAACAGCTTTTACAGATTACCTTCTACCGATACCCCGGTGCCTGCGAACCTAATAGTAATTGGGCCTAAATTAATATTTTATGCAGGATAGCCTAATCATGCAATGCAGGCCTTAAGTTCTGTAATTTCTCATTCCCCACATTTTATTTATGGCAATTATAATTCGGTTAGTTTCGCTCCGTTAATATTTATTGTACCGGTTTATTAAGATTAACGATTATACAAATATTATTACAATCACAGCAATTGCTATTATGAACGCGAAAAATCTTAATGTTTAACAAGTTAATTTTATTGATAATAACATCCGATGAAAAAAATACTCGTTCTGAATCATTCACGGGCCGCGAGATGGATTTTTGGGTTTTTATCGGGGTTGTTTGTGAAATTTTCTTTTTTTTCCTTTTTCCTTTTCTTTTTCTTCTTTTTTTTTTTTTTCTTTTTTTTCTTTTTTTTTTTTTTTTTTTTTTTTTTTTTTTTTTTTTTTTTTTTTTTTTTTTTTTTTTCTGTTTTTGTGTTTCTGTTTCAGTCCAACCTCGACTCCCTTCACCACCATTCACACCTCGGTAATTAGAACACCCCAGACGCAACATCACAACTGGTCGACAACTGACTACCGACCATGCAGAATGTGCACACACACACATCACTGGCAACACATACTCATAGCCGATGACAACCTACCACCAGACGACCTTCGTCGAACCAACCTCATACCACTGCCACTGGCGGCACCGAAACACATGCACGAAACATACACCCACACTGTCTACACCAAACCAAAAATGGAGCACACGCACGCCTAAGCTGAACGATCGGACGAGCACATTCGTAATAATTTAAACATACATGCATGCGAAAATATACACACTTGCTGAATGATGGCGATGAACGGCGACGATCACATCGTTGACGATCCACCTCCACGACCGCCGATCCCGCACCAAACGAAACGGCGACGATCAATTCATCCCACAATTATCGGAGAATAGACGACGAACGGAGAGCAAAACACAGTCAAACTACCACACACACATGCACGCTAATTCCCCCACCCATCGCCGGAGGAGACACACCCACCGAACTCCCCCTCCGTTTCCCTCTCTCTCTCTCTAGAATTTCTCTGAAATGGGTTTTGAGATTTTTGATTATTTTCACTTGCATGATCATATATATATATATATATATATATATATATATATATATATATTGCATAATTTGAGTGGAGAAAGTTTTTATCTTAGCTTGCCACGTTGCCCATTTCCCGATTCCTTGCTCCAGCCGGTGATAGCTCATCTCACAGTGTGAGTATATATATACACATTTGAGGGATAAACAGTTTGACATCCTCATGTTAAAAAAATTTGGTTACTAGAACTGGTTATGCAAACACACGACGTTGCTAGAACACATTGAGAGGATGGAATATAACGTGTCGTGATTAGAAAAATGGTGCCTCACCAATTTTTCTTCACAACTTGGGAGCATCTCTGTTAGTCGCCTGCCAGCTGATAAGGTAATTAAAATCTGTGTGTTGATTTAACATTCATGCATGCCACAAACCAAAATGAGTTAGTGTTTACTGTTTGCTATTATGTGTGAATGTTAATGCACTATTTGTTTTTATACACTATTTTGTGTTTCCTCTCTCCTCCCCCTTGGTGTTGAGTTACCTTTCACATATTTCAGGTGAAGGACCAAACGACCAAAGAGACTTTGGTAGAGATGCAAATGGGGCTTGCAGTAAAGGTAGAAATCGACGAATCTAACAAGGAGAGCCCGGTTGATAAGGGCAAGAACCCAGTTTCTGAGGTTGGTGCAGAATATGATGCCATTATTGACGACGTCATAAGCCGGTATATGATCCCCCTCGTGGATCAGCCTACTGCTCCTCCCACGAGGCCCGCAACTGATTTAGGGATTAATCTGGGGGTTAATTCCACCCCGACTGAGAGTGCATTTGCAATGCCTTATGGGACCACCTTTGCAACATCGTCCTCGAGTGCACCTATTCTGGATGACATTTACAAACTAATTGATCTGATGCAGGAGGCGTTTGCAGCACAACAATTGGAAAGAGATCAGATGATTATGGCATTGCATAGGGTAATCGCAAACATAACCACCAATAACATTGACCGAAAAAGGGAGATCGATAGTCTAAATGCATCATCCCTACAACAAAAAGAGCATTACGAGCATTTAGTCTCCGGCCTATCTACACAATTAGCAAAAGTATTGTGGGGGGGGGGGGGGGGGGAATGGACATCCTGATGAAAATCAGCATGCATGACATCATGCAGAAATATCGAGAGCCTCTGTCGATGCAGAGAAGGCTGAGTTTAGGGAGATATGTCACGAGCTTGCCAATGAGGTGAAGTCGTTGAAACAAACGATTGAAATGTTGAATCAGCAACATGTTGTTAATGCTGAAGAGATGAAGAAGAAATATAATGATCTTACTTTTGAGTTTGAAGGAGCAAAACAAATCAACAAGATGTTGGAGGACGAGAAAAAAGAGATTGCCAAACATAACACAAAATTGTGTGTAGTGCTTAATAAGCAAATCCTAGAACTTCAGGAAAAATTGAAAGCCCACTTGGAAATGAAGCAACAGTGCATAGCTACCACTTTTACAATCATCGAGCCAGAACCATTGTCAATTGTTATGCTGGCAGCTCATCCGACAGACATCCCCGATTCTTCGTCACCAATCCCGATGCCCACATCGCATGAAGGGGCAACGCCAAAAATTAGCTCCATGGTTGGGAAAGTCAAGAAAAATGAGAGGCAATCAGAGAAAAAAGTGAATGATTTTGTATACCCAAAAATAAAAAAGAAAGAGAAACAAAATAAAAAAACCCGACGTAATCAATGTCGATGACCCCCCACCGCCAACAATGTATGAGAACAATGCGAAAATTCCATCTCGAAATGAAACGACAGTCGGTATGATGCTTGATGACGGTGATTGGGAGAAGTTGCAGATGATATTCTCTAAAGAGGAGCTCGGGTAGAACAAATATTAACTCACTGCCAAGTTTCCAAAAAAAAAAAATTCATAAAATGTTTGCATACTAGTTGATATGTTATTGTAATAATGTTACAGATCATTTGTGTTTGGTAGAGGGAAACAAATGTCCCAAATTTCGTGTGGTGATATCATATGCATTCTCATGGGGAGGCGCATCGCCAATAACGTCTAAACTGATAGCATAAATGTTTACGTTTTATGATTGCGTAACTGTTTACATTAATTGATTTGTGTAAATATTTACGTTATGTAATTTGCGTGAATGTTAACGTTCCAATGTCTCCTCCTCCCCCGTTCCCCCGCCCTCAGGTTTTCGATTCATTTGGAGAGTTGTTGGAGGATGAAATGAGGAAACTCAATCAAATATGAGAGTGCACATCAATTAGGTTGTTGGATGAAGCGAAATTCACAATAGCGTGCATATGGATAAGACACGTTGCTTATACACATTTTTTTTTCCTCTGAATGCACTAACACAGAAAACGCAAAACATGATAGACTGTAATTAGATAAAATAATGAGAACCTCCTGAAGGAGCTGTACTACACGGTTGAACGTGCATTCGCTCAAAAATGTTAGTACATTATCTTCCCGATGAACACTCATGGATGGCATGCATCACCAAATCACCGGATTGTGATGGTGTTGGACATCCAGGGAAAAATAGATGTTCTACAATTACATCTGCCCTAGGAAAAACACAATTGATTATTATTATAGAGATGCGCAGACAATGGAATGGAAATTAACATACATAATTTGAGTGTCTCCAAATAAACTATGTTTTATTTGTCTAACTTAAATTCTAAATAGAAGCAATTTGTTGAGAGACATATAAATATGGGTATACAGACCGATTGGGGCAATGTACATATCGAACAATGTCTCGATTTTCCGCAGCAGAGGGGGGCGTAAGTGAACACATCCAAAACTCATGCATCGTGTGTCGTGAAAAATATATGATTCTCATCTGTTTACCCCCATGTGTAGGATCGATTGCAGCATTTTTTGTTATGTATATCATGCAACATTACGCTCAGAACGAGGGGGTCGTGAAAAGCTGTCGGTGGCCGATGTAAGAAGTGTTCGCAAACAGCAATCTATGTTTTTTTGAACCATCCATACGACAGTTCCCCCCCCCCCCTCCCTCGGCCCCGGTGATTGTGATGATTGCAATAATACCCAGCCCAATACAAGTACATCCCGTCACTACAACAAAAATTGCCTATAAGGGCACCTCTATTGGGATGCTCTATGTATTGTGCCCGATAAAAATACTTTTCGGGGCACAAAATTGGAAATGTCGCATAAAAATCAATTTGTTGCGACACTATATGTCTTATGCCCTATAAAAGTAGTTTTCGGGACACAATATGTATTGTGCTCTATAATCAAATATTTAATAGGACACAAAATAGTGTCCCAATAGAATTTAATTAATAATTAAATAAATTAATATATATATATATAAAAGGACATAAAATAGTGTCTTAAAAACACAAACTGTATTAGGGCACAATTTTGTGTCATATTATAATTTAACTACATATATTAAAATAAATTAATTGATATTTGCCCAAAAAAAAAAAAAAAAAAAGGTGCCATCTTTCTCTCTCACACATTTGATGAAAAAAAATAAGAAGATTAAGTTTGGTTTTGGTTTCCCTCCACACTCACTATCACTCTCTTAGTCCTCAAACCCACCCCAAACTCTTTGGTTCTTCTCATTTTCCTCTCAATCGCTTTATCACGGACAAAATCGTCTCATTGCCGTTTTTCTTCCTATCGTCACCGGTGGGAGGCCCATCGATTTGCGCAACATAGGTTCCCCCCACCTGATCTGTATAAATTGGTTCCCAAAAAAACCCTAAATCGCTCAAAGACCAGCCGCCTTCCTTCGTCTGGTTCTCTCCCTTGGACGCACACTTTTTAACTTCGATATCTCTTTCTCATCTCCGATCTCTGTTCTTTAGTTTCGACCTACCTCCTCTGCTCCTCATCTGTTCCTCTCTACCTCTTCCAACGAAGACAAGCACCTTGCTACCTCCGAAGACGACGAACTCCGAAATCAGAACTTCTCTTCCTTCTGTAGCCTCCAACAGTGTCTCCACTGCAGCCTCCGACGACGATGACGACAAATGGCATGCGGACGATGACAGACAGTAGACGACGACATACGGTATTGGAATTAATGGCAGACGATCATGACTAATGAGTAAGTGAATTTTAGTTTTAAATTTTGTGAAATTATATGTTTGGTTAATAAATTGTTAATGTGTTTACAAATTATAGTTTCTTTCTTGACTTTTTGGTGGTTATTTGTTTAATTTGTTTAATTTTTTATAATTAGTATTTAATTTGTACAAATCACAGTGTTCTTGTTGAGTTCTTGATGGAAATTGTTAGTTTTTATTTATATTAAAATACATGTTTAATTTTTGGGTGTTGCGGCTACGATTTTTGCAAGGAGAACCAAAGCTACTGATGCAATTGAGGATTCAGTTAAGTTAGCATTTTCTTTTCATTTTTCTGCTCTCATTTTATATTATGTTCCCATTTCCTGTTCTGTTTCCAATTTTTTAGGCTGCTGTTTTGAGCTGCTGATAGATTTAATCTAATTTTTTTTTTCTGTTATAATTAGTATTTAATTTGTACAAATCACAGTGTTCTTGTTGAGTTCTTGATGGAAATTGTTAGTTTTTATTTATATTAAAATACATGTTTAATTTTTGGGTGTTGCGGCTACGATTTTTGCAAGGAGAACCAAAGCTACTGATGCAATTGAGGTAATTCAGTTAAGTTAGCATTTTCTTTTCATTTTTCTGCTCTCACTTTATATTTTGTTCCCATTTCCTATTTTGTTTCCAAATTTTTAGGCTGTTGTTTTGAGCTGCTGATGGATTTAATCTTTTTTGCTTTTCTGTTATATTTGAGCTCCCTATTCTGTCGGAGCTGTGGCTGCTGCTTTGATTCTGTCACCCATAAGATGTTATTATATTCGGTTAACATATTAACGTTTTTAATTTGGTGTCATTGTTTTTCTTGTAGATGATGGATTGGTGACGAATAAAGATCGTTTTATATAGTAATGCAGGTATAAATTGTTTATATTTTTGCTCCCATAATAAATAGTAATGCAGGTTTCCGTTTCGATTTTTCCGTTTCTGTTTTTGTTTTCCAGATTCTGTTTCTGTTTCATACATTGGATGAGGATTGATTTGTGTTGTTTTAAGTCTTTTTCACTCTAGTTTTGATTCTTTCTTTGTGTATGTGCATTTGATACTTGTTCAAGTGATACAATTACTTGGATTGATTTGGATTTTGGTTACTTTGTAGTGTAAAGTCACAACTGGATTTTGGTTACTTTGTATTGTGGTTACGACTTATTGATGCTTTATGTATATGTTTTGTTTATATAGGTTTATTTGGCTGAAGATTTAATATATCGATGAAGACATTATTTTTTGGTTAATGAGTAATGCTTTATGATTCTTTTCTCATTGTTAGATGATAATTTTCTTTAGTTAGGTTGATCTTTTTCAGTTTGTGTATCTTTGGGGTTTTTAATTCTCTTTTTTTAATGTAAAAATTTGAGTTCTTTATATATTTTGTATTGTGAGAAATTTTTAGTTTTTATTGTTTGGATTTAGAGTATTTTGATATTTTAAAATAATTTTAAATTATAAAAAAAATAATTTAGATACTTATTGGGACGCTAAATAGTACCCTTATATGTTGATTTTCTTTGATATTTTTGCAACACATTCTTGTGTCCTAATAGAGATTTTTCACAATATTTTGTAGTGCCCTAATATATATAATTTAAAAAATATAAAATGCTATAGAGGCAATATATGATGTCCTAATAGTTATCTTATAGGACATTTATTATTGCCTTAATAAGTTCAAATAAAAGGGCACTATATAGTGCCCTTATAACCTATTGGGGCAACTTTTTATGGGGCACCAGTCCAAATGTCCCAAAAAACCCAAGTGTCGCAATAGGGGCTTGATAGGTGTGAAAAATCTATCTATTTCTAAACCGGATTTGTTAATTCTCAAGCATTTTAGTTATATTTAATTGTGTTTTAGTGTGTTTTAGTGTAGAACAGGTAAAAGGAAGTCAAAGGGCGAGAAACAAGTGAAAACGGTGGAGAAACGGTGAAAAAAATGTGTAAAACAGGGTTTTGGTGAATGAAGACCACCACCTAAGTGGAAGTTCCACCGCTTAGGCGGAAAAGAGGCAGAATGTTGGAGTGCTGAAGAGCTGAACCACCGCCTAGGCGAGAAAACAACATAATATCTTGCCAGCAGCCACCGCCTAAGCGGAAAAACCACCGTTTAGGCGAAGTCACCGACAGGAGTTAACCGACTTAAGTCCACCGCCTAAGCGGTGAACCACCGCTTAGGCAGTGACACTCTGCATAGAAATATCTGTTTTCAGATATTTTGAAGATATTTTCAAACCTTGCCTATAAAACCCCTTTCTCCATCAAACCTAAAAAAAGTTAGGACCCTTTAGACGTGAGAGGAAGCTCCGGTTGTTCTTTGCGAGATCTCTTCCACCTTAGTTAGATTATATTAGTTTAGGAAGTAGATTAGATTAGTTGTAAAGAGTATTCTTGGCCAATCCTTGAAGAGCTAGAAGAGGAAGTTCATCAAGCAAGAAGAGGAAGCTCGGGAGGATCGTTCTTTGGCGAAAGTGGACTACTCCACTTTGAGATTTGTCTTTTCTTCCCTTGTTTCCATCTTTGTATTTAATATTTATAGTTGGTAATGATGATCTCCTCTTGATTTATGTTGTATTGGCTAAGAACATGTTAGTGTAATTTAGAGATTAGTTAGGGAAAGATGTAGTTGTGTAAATACTCGTTTGGTTTAATATACGTTTCTTTAACGGTTGTTGTTTTAATTCCGATTGTGTTTATCATTTGATGACGATCTTAATATGCTTGTAACGGTATTAGGGTTGTATTTGAGAATCTAGGGTTTGACACTCGGGAGAGGTAACCCTGAATTCAGACTAGGGTAAACACATCATTACGACCTAACGACCCGGGAGGACGTTAGTTAGTATGCAATCGATGATGTTGGGTCAAGACTCACGCGTCCTAGAGTCATTAAGACATCGAGGGGGACCTCGGCGTCGACTTGAAGTCATGTATTCTCTCGTCTTACACTCGGAAGAGGTGGCGGAGGAGTTTACGAACCGAGATTGTCGGATATCTAAACTCCGTTATTGTTAACCGAATGAAATGAAACGTGTATTAAGTGAACGAAATTAATCCCTAATTAATCAACTTAGTTAGAATTAATCCACTAATTGTAATTTAGTTTAGTTTAGTTTCAATTCACGCTTTGCGTCGTCAGGATAACACGAGACTACGTCAATTGCGGTATTCAATTCAATTATTCACACTTTTCTCTGAGGGAACGATATCCGATCTTTAAATATCCACTATATTAAAACTTTAGACCTCGTATACTTGCGAGCGTAAGTAGGCGTGCACGAAAAACGCACCTACCAAGGCTCTGTCGCTACACTTTTTCGTGCCCCGATAGTCCATTTTTGTTGTAGTGCGTCCTGAAAAAAATGTAGATCCGCGAAATAAAAACAATCTGACTTGTATATATTTTTTTACTTTATTCATTATTTTGCATGCCGTGGAATATTAAAATTGAAATATGTGCTTTAACATTCATGTATATTCTTGATGTTTGCTGATTGATAATATTTTGGAATACGTTAACGTCTTGATATGTATATTGCGTTAATGTTAACGTAAAAGAGTAATACTTTAACATTCACTTATTGCATTAACGTTAATGCAGAGAGTAATGCTTTAACATTCACTTATTACAAAAAAAAATGTAACAGTACAAAAAAAATTGATTTGATGTGTATGGCATTAACATTAATGTCTTGACATGTATATTGCGTTAACGTTAACGTAAAATATTAATGCTTTGACATTCACTTATTAAAAAAAAAATAACAGTACACAAAAAAAAACAAAAACAAAAATTGATTTGTTGTGTATGACGTTAACGTTAACATCTTGCCATATACATTGCGTTAACATTAACGTAAAATAATAATGTTTTAACATTTACTTGTTGCATTAACGTTAATGTATAAAGTAATGCTTTAACATTCATTATTACAAAAAAAAAAAAAATAAAAAAAAAAAAATAAAAAGGTAGCAGTACACACCCACAAAAAAAAAAAAAAAAAGTTTTTGATTTGTTATGTATGACGTTAACGTTAACTCGACGTTTATTTGGCACGTGAACATTAAATTTAACGTTAACATTAGCATTAATTTATTATTTTTATAACCAACTAAATAGGATTAAAAATATAATTTTACATCAAAATAAATCTCAACCAGCGTTTTTGCACTGATGTTGCCTTTTTTATATTAGAGATACTGCATGGAGCAGTGGGTTATTATGGCTTGTAATGATGGCTATGACGTGATCGGTATCATCATCCTCTTATTTGTAATATTTGTTTGGTGATTCATTGTGCTTATTCTTCGTTTAGTGTTTGCATGCAATATAGGGTGTATGGAGAAGAAAAATACCAAGGCAACGACTTTAAGATTTTCAAAAAAGACGTCCGCAAATGGGAAGACCAGGCGAGTTAACTGTGCAGCTTGGTTGATGTGGGGAAAAGCTGGTGGGTGTTCTCTAATACGAACGAATAGAACCTGTACCTCAAGAAGGAGAATGACCATCTATAAGAACGGGTGGCAGCCCTCGAACACAAAGTAGAAATGCTTCGCCGAGAAAGTGCACCTGCTAATCTACATCCTGTCCGAAGCGAAACGTTGATCAACAACTAGTAAGTTGTTGGTCTTGGAGGTCAATTTTTGTGTGAATACTGAATGTATGCGCCCTAGAACTGACAAATGGGTTGGATTTTGGGTGCATTGCCGTTTGTGGCGTTTTGATTGGGGTGAAGAAAATGACCGGTTAGGGCGTTTTGATAGTGCATGTTTTTACATTAATGCTAAATCAATATGTTGTACATTTAAAACGTATTTGGGGGGGGGGGGGGGAGGTTAAGGTTTTTTTTTTTTTTTTTTTGGGGTGGGGGGGTCATTTAACATTGATGTATTTGTGTTTCCTTGAAATTGAAACCAATTTTCATTTGCTTTAATTTTGGCTTTTTTTTTTGTTTTTTTTTGGTTTGGTGTTGATGTTAACTTAAATTGTTTTGTGATGATGAATGGGTTTACAAGTGTTAGCTGTAATAACAGATTTATTTTGTGTGGATATTTCTGGTTTGCTTTAACGTTCATATAGTGATTGCGTAGTTCGTTAACATTGATTTTCTTAACGTTAACATACATCCTACGTTTTACACATTCTAAGTGTTACACAAAAAAATCATTTTTGCTTTGCTCATCATGCTTACCAAAATAGATTAATCAAAAGCAAAAACTTCATGTAAAAAAATCCCCCGCATAAAAAATGATGATCACTACTTCAAATTGCAGCAGTACAGGTTTTCCTGTTGTAATGCCCATATCTTTTGGATCTATTGCATCTTATTTCTGCGATCTCACCTCTTGATGGAATGCGTTTCTTCCTCAACCTCAACCAACCAGGTTATTTTTTGGTGATTGGGGGTATGATCACAACTTCCGATGCATTCCATTTAGATTTCTCGAGTATAGGCACGCCGTATATACCTTCTGAATAGGCCATCCTGTAATATTCCACCAAGAAGAACGCCTCAATGAATGAATACACGTTCTGGGCGCTTTTTTGTATGTCGCACAAGCATGAAGTCACGAAAATCCGTTCCCCTGCTAGGTGAAACAAGAACATATTTTTTTCTCCACGTCAACCAACACAGATGGGTTCGAGTGCATTTCGTAGATGCTGTTACCGCACTCGACAACGTTCTACCCCCGTCTATCATTAATCATCCACACAAGTATTTAATCCCGTGTTGGGCATAGAAAACCCGTCATCGATAACGATTCAGCGCATCTGACTGACAATTGGTTAAGAAACTTGCATCTAATCTTATCGACCATCAATATGATGGGCAGGTGCCGATAATCACGAATCCATGTGTTGAATGACTCCACTAGGTTGGACAACATCTCCCTATATCTTTTGTCTTTAAAAAACATGTTGCAGAAGTTGTCGGGCGAGTAAGAAATTCTATATTCGTCCCATACCTTCAGCTCTTAATTCTTCCCTCAACTAGTAATATTTGTCGAGTGTTGTCACATACGCCATCATCGAATATTTGTACACGAGCTTTTCCTTGAACGCTTGTTTCATTTCTGCTAGTTTGTCCCTCAGGTTGTTCTTCAAGTGGTTCAAACAATAGGAGTGAAAGTAATTCGAGAACATCCTTCGAACATCTTCATGAATGTCGCTGTGTTGATCAAAAATGAACGTTAACACACGTTCATTCGCTATAATTTTTTATAAACTCGTCATGAACCAGTACCAATTGTTGTCATTCTTCGCATCAATGACTGTGAATACCATCAGGAACAAACTTGTGCCATAATGAAAAAAATAGGTCAGCGTGCAAAAAATGTGTGACACTATATTTAGAAATAAAATAGCAGGATGACAAATTATCGTTGTTTCCATCACTTGCACTGGCCCCCAACAAACATCCCTTGTACCTACCCACCAGAAAGGTCCCATCAAGGAACAACATCAATGTGCAATATTTGAACCCGTGTGTAGTCACATAGAATGATACAAATAGACTCTTAAAATATCCCATTTCTTTGTCATAATCCAACACCAAATGACTGCCTGGGTTCGTCCGCATGCATGCATCCAAATACTAACGCAATTGATCGAGTATGGGATCTCAATTTTGTAGTCATTCTTAAAGGTTTGAACAACATCAATTGGTCGAGTGGACAGAGTATTCCGAACTAAGTCTAAGGGGCATAACTTAACGACACTAGAATTCATCTTCTCGTTCCTCATCGTCCTAGAAGTAGCGCCACAACAATGATTTCTCTCCAACTCCCAAATAAAAAAATAAAAATGTTACGTTCGTTTAATCTACCATACACTCTCCATTCGCATCATCTTTCTTCCTTGAGTGAACATTCAGTTGTCACTCTCTTCTTGTCATTCTTTACGAACTAAAATGTGAACCCTACTTGTACAGCATATTTTCTTAGTACTTCTCTGAATTCCAGTATTTCACCCTTAAAAATCTTCCCAACTTCTTTAATTCATTCAACCCAGTGATCAGATAGTAATACATTTTTAGGCAATGGGCAAAAAACTGAAAACAAGTCGTCGTCCCTATTCATGTTGCCTACGCCCCCCAGGTCCTGTTGGAAATTCGATAAGTATCATGTGCCTTCTACCACTTGATCCACTCCCGCTGCCGTACATCTTTATCTCCAAATCCACATATTCGAGTTTCATTGCGCATGCAAGACTAACAATCACCTCTACGTTATTCTAACATGTTATTAGGCCCCTGTCATGCCTTAGGATAGAGTAAAACATCTCGAATCAATTGTCCCTCAACACATCCTATCTCGACAACAGATTTTGAATTAACAACTCATACGTGAAATCATCGTCGACTATAACGCCCAACGAGTAACCATCAAATTTGCACATCAAAATTATACGCGTCGCCATTGGCCCCTAGTAAATCTGCAAAACGAGATAATGCTCTAGATTTAAGAATAAACTGTTTAAAAACATCGAGTGTCTGTGTTGACATTAACGTCAATCGTTATTAGTTCTGTGTTAAAGTTTACATGCTCTACAAAATCAAATTCTGTGTGAAACAAAATCCAGTTCGAAAACAAAAAAGTGGATGTTAATGTTGTTAAATAAAATATTCAAACTATCATCACTGCATAAACCCTCCGGCACAAAACAAACATGTATGTGTTAATGTTTACTAAAACATTCAATACAAAAAAGGTGTGGATGCATTAATATTAACGTAAAAAACTCTATTGAAATAATGAAATTATCATCACTGATAAGCATTAAAAACTGTATTAACGTTAAAACCTGTGTGCCCAGGATCAGCGTCACTCTACAAAATCAAAAATGTGCGTTAACATTAACGTGTACACACATTACTAAAATAAACGAACCCCCATTGCAAACGCATGCGTTAACGTTAACACCCTTCTCTCCCCCCCTATCTCTTCTATTGGGACCTATTTCCACATTGACGTACACATGAAAACGTTAATGATCGGAAACAATCCCATGTTAACTCTTCGAAAATCCCCCCCCCCCTCCCCCCAATACATGTTAAACTCTGAAAAGAACTAATAAAAAATCTGAAAAGATCTTTTGTTTAGATTCACATCGTTGTTGCGTTCATCATACGCGTTTAAATATGCGTATGAACGTTAACGCATTTCTATCATCCACCTGAGGAACAGGGGATTCATTCATCGCGAAAGCTCAAGATCGCAAAACTTGAAAACATTATAGCCCACAACGAAAAACGAATGAAAACTCTCATTAATCAAGATTAAAATAACTTTTCATTGAATACAATCGACCAACCTAATCTTCGTTCGTCGTATACCGCTCTCCGATTTCCGTCACCGAGTATCGCCGCCATCTTAGGTTCTTCCCCTCATATCACCTCTGCAACGCCTACAATTTGAATGGAATATTTTTAATCCTTACCCTGTGTAAGGAATGTTGTACGTATATATTGAATTTGCCTAAAATTCCTATTTTTTCGCTTACCATAATCGTTTTCATCAGTCCAGCAAGCTTATAGGGAATTGCAAGGGTATAATCATCCATCGCAAATCGCCTTGAACCGCTAGAGGACAAAAAACTAATCTCTCTATACGGGGAGGTTTGAACCCTAAACGAACTATTCAAATAGGTTTTTCTCAACATGGTCTCTTGTTTTAGGTCTAAATAATAAAAACCTCTTTCGAAAATAGAATTTTTGATATAATTTTCTACATTAATGGACTTAAAGGGAGTAATTAATGAGATTCATCCCCACTAAAAATTTTGATGAGTACCATAAAAAAAAATCTATTGTTAATATATGTATACTAGTCTTACCCCACTAGGTTAAATCCTAATTTTACTAGAAAAATCAAATCCTGATTCCACTAGAAAAATCTATATATACGTAAATTATATATATATATATATATATATATATATATATATATATATATATATATATATATATATATTGTAACTTTTACGTATATTAATACAAGCGTCTCATATTCTCTCTTGATATTTCATCTCTCAATTATTCTAATATCTATCATTGTTATTTTTAACGATGAATACTATAGATTTTATAATTCAATAAATTTGGAAACCTTGAATTATTATTGTATGATGTTCAAGTTCAAAGAGAGCTAGGGAAGGGAAGGATGGTCCTTTGGGGCTTAGGTCATGTCATCACTTTAAATGACAAGAGATATAAAGGTGGCTTAGCTTGGTTAGTCATTTATGACATGATTAATTCTATAGAACTCGTTTGGCAATTAAAAGAAAAAGAAAAAAAAAAACCACTTTTTTGTTGTTCTCTGAGTAGTCCCCAGGTGAATTCATGCGACTTGATTTTTCCATTTCTGTTCATCTAAAAAGTGTTGAAGGGGTTCTTCAAATTTATGCTCATTTCTGTGTTTTCAACTAATTATTGATGATTTTGTGTTTTCATCCTTCACAGTCACAACAAGTGTCATAAAAGCATTCTACTCATTCAACTTTTGATACCATTTCATTAAGAACAAAATTTGGCCTATGCAGTAATTTTTTTTTTTTTTCCAGTTTTACACTAAGATGTTGTCCGGTCCAACTTACATGCACATTTACTACTAATCACCGCCCTGAGTAATTTTAAGGGTGCACTCCTCCAATTCAGTCTGGTGTATTCAGGATTAAATTCAAGATTTAATTCGCGGAGTACTTTCCAAGAGTGTCTAACCCTGGTTGAAAATGACATTTCCTTGCCAATCGGACTAACACCTATTAGATGAATGCAATAAATACTGATCAAATTAAACAATTTAATATTACTTAATAATTATTTCAAATTTTAATTCACTTAATTTTTTTTAGAACTTTTTATTTAAAATCATTAACTATCTACTACAACCACCATTCAATAACAATACTATAAATCTTTAAAAAAAAAGAGAGAAATATTAAATTGAGAAAAAGATAGAGAGAAAGTTTGAGGGAGAAAATATTTTAGAAATAAAAAAGTTACAAAAAAATTTGTTAAAAAAAAAAAAAAATTGTAGAAAGATTTTTTTTTTTTTTTTTTTTTTTTCTTGAAGTTAAAAGTATTAAAAAAATAAATATTTAATATATTCAACATTTAATAAGTTCAACACTTAAAATTCAATACTTATAAGTTTCAACACATAATTTTCAGTGTTATTAAACAGACACTTAGTCCGGTTGGTAAGGAGAGATACCATTTTTCTTATCCACCAAGGTTCGACCCTCATGTGGAGCAATCTACGAGTAAAATCATGAATGCATTAGGGCGATGTGGGGGTGTACTCCCTTAAAATTATCCGAGAAGATTATTAGTTAAGGTGCGCGTAAGATGACCTAAATACATTTTATCATATAGTAAAAAAATATATAATTAACCGAACAAAAAGTAAATAAATATAATTATTTAATTTATCCCAAACGATCATATTATCCAATAATTTTAGTATAAATTTATATTTTTTAACTAATACAATAAATTGGAATATATATATATGGGAAAAATACAAAAACGTCGAGGTAAGACAAAATCTACCATATGGGTCTACAAGTTTTTTTTTTTTTTTTTTTCACACAATAATCCTAAAAAGGGCGCTATTTGTACGAAATAGTCCTAATTTTTTTTATTTGCTCATTTTACCCTTCTTTCATTGTAATCGTTTCTCTCCCTTACACAACAAGATGTCGTAATCTCCGTTGCCTTCGTCTCCTCCAAAGCCTTCTAAGCTCCCTCAAAAGTCTTGTACACAAACAACGCAAAGCCTCGTGATTTTCCGATATGCATGTCAAATCCTATTGGACCCGTTTCGATTTCCCCAACTTCACAAAGAAAGTTCTCAATTTATGAGGATCGATGTCGGGGTGAATGCCACCGACGTAAATTTTCCGTCTGGTGGTATCCTAGTTACTGCTTCACCGAACCAATGGATGCCAACTGACTCGAAATGAACCCGGTCATGAACTGCGACGACGAGATTTCATTGGATCTGTGGTGGCTTTGGAACTACAATGACGATAGCTTTGGATCTAGGGTTGCTAGTCGGCGTTGGCGGCATGTGGAGAGATTGGCAAATCTGATGGTTCGGGGGGGTTGGCGGCAGTAGGAGATTGGCAAATCTGATGTGTGTATATATATATATATGTATGTATGTGGAATTTAGGATTCTTTTAATTGAATTGAATCGATCTGATTTGTATTGGGAAAAATTAAGCATACGAATGTAGAGAAAGAATTATTAATTTGAATGAAAAAATTAGAATATAACACGATGGCCAGCGACCCTGAACTTGTCGCTCTAAACAAATGTGTATGTGAGAGAGAGAGAAGAGGACTTGGTTTATGCCTCTGGTGGAGTGGAGTTTCATTTTGGTATATTGTATAGTTATTTGAATGAGATAAAATAGACACTACAACAAAATTCACTTTTAAGGACACTAAATGTGTCCTAACATTTATAATTTTGGAACACATTAAGATTGAAATAATTAAAAAGTATCCCATAAAAATTTGTCACAATAAATAATTTTGTCCTAACATATATAATTTTGGGACACATTAAGATAAAAAGTGTCTTATTAAATATATATTATAAGAACATTATTATTAAGTGTCTCCATATGTATTTAAAAAGATATTATTTACAAATTGTCTCCAAAAATAGTGTCCTAATATGTAATTTTTGTTGTAGTGGGATACGACGGCTTGATATAATTTGAACGACGTGAAAATGGAATATAACACGACTTTGTGTTATATTCAATACGAGATCGTGTTGAATATAAAACGAGTGATAAAATTGTCACAAAAATATAAAAACACTATTTTGTAACATATGTTTAAAAAAATTATATTTGATAATTTTGTCATATATGAAGATTTCTTGGTAACTATCCCTATATATATTCATGGTACTTATTAGGTTTAAAGTGTAATAAAAATCAATACGAGTTTGGAATAATATATAAGTATTTATATTAATTTGAATTTTGATATAAGTACAAATTTAATGTGTAATTGATATTAGGTAGAAAGATTTAATCTAAACAATAAAAAAAATGATAAATAAATTATTTTAAAATAAAATATCATAATTTTCCATAAATAAAAAAGTTGTGTGACAGTTTCTTTGGATTATTATTATTATAAGGGGGAGTGAAGTAGGGAGACGATGGAATGAGATGAGAGGGTGATGTAAAGGAAGTTGCTATTTACATGTTTGTCCCTTTGGCTACGGAGCACGCGCCCCCATGTTTAATGCCACATGCACTTACAACCCTAAAAACTATATCATATATAATTTATTAATTTGTATACTTTTCATTGCTCTAATGCTTCAAAAATTAAATATTAAATTTAATTATGAATATATCAAATTAATATAGAGAAATATATCTTTAAAATTATTTGAGAAGATAATTAATTAAAATGCGTGTAAATTGATTCGGACATACTTTATCATAAAAAAAACTCAGATTGATTTACTTAATTATCACTTTGTCACCAACCAAATAACATATATTTTTAGTTGCTTCTAAAGACTTGTTATTTTTTGCCTTTTTCATGTGATCGAAACAGTGAAATAGCAATGAAAAAAATAGATATCGTTTTACTAGACTGAAAATGGTATTTGCTTATAAAAGCGGCTTTTGAATTTACAAGAAAATATTCTTGAATCTAGAGAAAAAACGAAAAATCCCAAAATATATTAAGTTGAATAAAAGAATGATTACCAAGAGGTTGTCAAGAGTATATTTATAGCCCTTGAATGATCCCTAAACTAGTACAAATAGAAAACCCAAGACCTCTAGGAAACAAACTAATCCTAATACATCTAGGAGAAGAAAATATAAAAACAAAAAAAAATAGAAGTCCCGGTTGAACTAAGAAAACTTAATTGGTTAAGTCCCCTCCACTTGAAAATAAGTTATCCTCAAGTTAGGATGCGGATCTTTCGGGGAAGCATATAAGTCGATTACATTGAAAGTGAAACATATCGAAAAGTCATCATGTAAACATATCGAAATGTTAGCTCCACCATTTAAATATTATTGTTGATCTTCTTGATGATATGATAGTGGCCAAATTTCTTCAATTTTTAAATTGTTGTAAGAACCTGTTGATATTCTATCTTTGCGCCGATAAACCATAACTATATCCCCTTCTCGAAAATCTTCTCCCGCGTTTCTTATCAATTGCATGTTTGTACTTGGCCATCGCTTTCTCCATCCTCTTGTGTAGTTTGTATCCTATTCACCATATTTCAAGTTTCCACATTCAGCCTTGAAAGTTTTGGCAAAGGAACCAAGTCTAGTGAATGCTTTGGAGGCACACAATAGACAATTGCGAATAACGACCAGGGATGTCACTGGTTCGGTTTCAGTCTCATTTCATATAAACCAAAATTAATACTATTAGAAATATATCAAACCAAAATCGTTAATTTTTTTTCAAATGGTTTTAAAAACAAACTATTTAAATTTATACAAAATCAAAACTAAACCATTTCAATTTATACAAAATTAAAACAAAAACTGTAAAACCCTAAAACCATTTAAAAAAATTTAATTTTATAAAAACCAATAACAAAACCAAAACTGAGAAACCGCAAAACCATTTGAGATTTTGCGGTTCGTTTTCGCGATCAAAATCAAAACCGCTTCGATTGTTAATTTTAAAATTAAATCACAACCAAATCATTTAGTCAATTTTAAAATCAAATCATTCAATCCGATTTATCTATCGGATTTTTTTTGTGGCATTCCTAACAATGACTTCTCTGTAGATCTATTCTCCATGTTGTTGAAGTCAAATTCGACTTAGGGTAAGGTTAAGTCCCATTGAATTGACTTCTCTCCACATATATATGTACCTTATCAAATTACTTAAGGTTTGATTCATTACCTCGGTCTAATCATATGTTCAATCAATTTTAATTTATTTTTTTCTTAATTTTTTCATCGTTCAACATTTTTACAATAAAAATACAATAGATTCATAAAATGTTATTGAAGTACCATCATTAATTCGTGTGAAAAGTATGACGATTCAGAAATATCAATTTGAATTCAACATGAATGTGAAAACTAAAGACGAATATTAAAATGTAATTAGATCATGAGAAAATGTGCAAATCATGAATAATTATTTTGGGTATAATAGCACGATTTTATTTTAATTTTAATTTATTAATTGTCCTTATTGTTTGGAAAATTATATATCAATTCATAAATATCAGAAACTTAAAAATTGTTACAAGATAAATTTTTACCGAATATTCATAAAAAATTAAAACGTGACCTAAAAAAAATATTGATTTATTTGGTATTTTTGGATCTCTAACGAGATTCCCGTGTCATCGCAATAATGAATACTATTGAAAATCATTGGACACAGTGAATCTGTTCATTATAATTGTTTATAGTTTAATTAATTATCTATATTTTAATTTCTCATTAATTTCATCATTCTCTTGATGATTTCCCACGCCGCTTTCCCGTTACCCAAACATAACCTTTTGCAGTTCATCAGTCTACAAATTTACACCACTTTGTGATTTGCAGTTTAATATATAGACTTATAGGAGGCTATGAATATATACAAGACTACACATACTAGCAGTAGCCGCGGCTACATCGGAGGAGGAGGGTAGCTGTATTGGAGGCGCGTGGGGCCCACTCTCCAACTGCCAAAATAAAATTCCTTCTGAAATCTGCAGATTCCTTCATCACAGAAACACCCAACAATTATTAACAATTAATATATTATTTAATCTGCCTAGGGAAACTATAATGATCTCACAATCAGTGAACATTACTGATCATGGATTAACAGACTATTAAGCTGGGTTTGAAGGGGGCAAAAGTGAAAATTACTCACTTTTTTTTGTGGGGGAGGGGGGTTGTGTTTTCAGGCAATTGATTATATAAAAATTTAAGAGGAAAGGGTAAAATTTACCACGTAACGAGACTCCTCAAAGCAACCATTATAAACATTTAACAATACAAAGGAATCCCATAGTGTCAACAGGCAAACACATGAGCAAGCCCGAAGTCCAACCATGCATTTTACCAATACAAGGAACCCCGAAAGTAATGGTTATCATACAAAAACATCAACTACTATACCTTACTTCTAAGAGACCTACAGAACAGTAGAACCAAGAAAAAAATTCCTAGGCCCTTTTGAAAAATGACGCCAAGACACTGGTCGAAGACACTCCATTAGCAAAAATGTCAAAGTTTCAAAAAACTCCACCTTGAACACCATTTTGTCCCACTTCTTATTTTAATACTAGCCATCTCACAAATTTTATAGTCTAATGGTTATCTAGTGTACTTCCCTAGTAGAAGCTCTAATGTTCAAAAAACTCTCCCAAACTGTTTGTACCAAAAAAAAAAAAAAAAAACCGCCAAGGGGTATAACCCAGCATCAGAGATGAACAAAACTCACTGCAAAAGCAGAAAAAACTCAGCACTCAAAACTCAGCATCAAGAAAGCACCACTTCTCTAGCAGAACATCTAACTTGCTGAAATTCTCATCCTAGGGAATCCTTCATCTAACAACATAGAAAGTTTCCTTTGGATCACATAATTTCTCCGGAAACCCCATAAAAATCCTCTTGTTCCTTAACCAAATTTTAGTTGATCCTTTAACCATCATATAAAAATAAATTTGACGCTAATTAATATCAACTCAACAAATTCAATCTAGTTGAAAAAATCAAAAACAAAAAAATATAAGTTTTCAATAAGTCTGTGCGGGAGTTTTTCTAATGGGTATGTCTTTTTTAGTTGAATCACATGTATGTAGAACATGAGGAGGAAGTATTGATTATAGACACTGGAATCAATAAATTAATATTTATATATTTTTATTTATTTGATGAACTCCAATCCACAAGTAGAAGAAGTTCATTGATTATTGTACGAAAATCCAAAAGAATTTCTCTCCCTCTCCTTTAGTAAGTTGCAAGTTCTGGGCAGTATGGAAATTATTCAATTCCTCCTTGAAGTCATGCTGCAACTGCCTCATTCCTTTTTCTAAATTTTTTTATTTCGACAATAAATTCCCTCTCTCTCTCTCTCTCTCTCTCTCTCTCTCTCCAACTTAGAGATTGTGTTATATTTGTTTGATTTTGACACTATAATCATGAAATTTTCCTTTCATTATGAAGCATTTACAGTTTTTACATCTCTCTCTCTCTCTCTCTCTCTCTCTCTCTCTCTCTCTCTATATATATATATATATAGATATAAATTCTCTCTCACAGTTGTACATGGTGCTTTGTAAAATATTTTTTTGTTCTCACCAAATAATTTTTTAATATAATTTTCGTGAGATAAAGTTTGCTGATTAAATTTTTAAAAACAGTTTTCGAGTCGCTAAAAAACCAAAAAGGAAATGGTTTTCAAGACTCAAAGCAAAGAAAACCCTAATGATATTTATCATCTTCTGTGTCTGTGGCAGGATCCTGATTAAAAAGGATGTTGATTTGGCAGTGAGTAAGCTTCAAAATAAATCAAATCTGTACTCCGAAATACAGAGTTGCTTACCTCACATGTAGTCGTAGAGTTAATTAATTCTTCTTCCCCAAGGCCTACTAGGGTACACTACTACCCCTCCTTTTCTTTGGGGTAATCATATATATCTCTTAAGATTGTATCACCAAAAGATATCATCCCCAAATTTCTATCTACTAGCATGCATGGTACTATGAGTCTCATTTTCTCTCTCATTAATCATAGAAAAAGACTATCAAACCAAAACCATAAGAGCTAACCCTAACTGCCAGAGGCTGTGGGGCTATATTTATTTTAAAAGTCCTGGGATATACTCGGAGTTCTTATATTAAAAGTCTTGTATGAGAAACCCTAGTGAGTCCTCCTAATTATATAATATATAAATAATAATTATGTAGGGTTTTAGTGTGAACCCCAAGAAGAATGTACTACTCTGAGGATTTTGTGTTACAGAAATCTGAAAGTGAGGTAGGGACCACACACCCAACAGAGCTCTCTCTATATATATGGTCTTTGAGTTCAAATTACTTGACGAGTCCATCATTCTTAATTAAATGCTCCAAAATTGACTGGATGTTTCAATGTTTAGGAGGACCACAAAGCTACCCTTTTTTTTGTCCTCTCTTTAATAAGAAGATGGGAAGAAAAAAAAAAAAAGTAATAATGTACCGTTGCTACCCCTATTTTTGTTTCTGTACAAAATTGTAAAACTAAAATAAGAAATTTTTGTTTTGTTTGAGAAACAAATTGAACTTGTAAAATTAAAAGAATAATCGATGTATACGACGAGATGGTCAAATATAATAATGGTTATTGGCTATATTTAGAAAGAATAATGGAGAAGATGAATCTCTAGTGGTGGTGATAACAAATGTTTGCCATCGTGATAGTGGTGATAGCAAATATGTGGTGGTGTGGTGGTGGTGGTGGTACTGAATAGTTAACGTGGTGGTTGGGTTGATAACGAATATTTGTTGTAATGGAGGCAATGATAAGACTATTTGTTGTGGTGGTGGCGATAGTGATAGTGAATGTTTGATGTGGTTGTAGTGATGGCAATAAGTGTTTGTTGTAGTGTTGATGGTGCTTACTTTGATGTGGTGATCGATGGTAGTAAAATTTCTTATGGCAAAAAATAATTGATGTATTGGTAAATGATAGTTGTAGATACAGTGGTGGTAAGTAATAGCCGTCATGGCGGTAGTGATTTTGATGCAAAGACATATGTGTTAGGTAGTGGTGGCAATGATAGTGTATGATGGATGTAGTTTTGGTGGTGTAAGTAAATGTTATATGGTGGAGGTTATTTTTTATTATTAAAAATTCAACCAAAGGACATTTTTTTTAATGAAAAATTATACATTTTTGGAATTGACTTTTTGGTTTAAAAAAACGTAGGGTGAGAATAACTTTATTTAAGGTATGGGATTTGAGATCTATACCAAATTACAAAAATAAAAAATGATTGAGAGAGAGAAATTCAGGGTAGGCATGAAGAGAGAGTAAAATATTTAATCTACAGATAGTAAAATATTTAATCTCTCTGGTTTTTTTTTTTTTCATTCGATGGAGGTCTCTTATTTAACTCTTAATTTTAAAAAGTTCTAGAGGTGGAAGGAGTTTATATTTTGGTCCCGCCTATTTTAAAAAGACAGGAGCCCACTACACGCGCCTACAGACGCACGGTTATATATAACAATTTTGTGTGTAAATTTTTATTAGATATAACAAATATTACTGTATTTTGTAACATATAACTAATTTATGTGTACAAATTTATTAGATGTAACAAAAATTACACAAAATACATGTAATCAATTACATGTAACTAATATTAAACTAATTTTTGTTTCTAATATTTGTTAAATGTTATAAATATTACACAGATATATGTAATTATAACATGTAACTAATATTACATAAGCACATGTAACAAAAAATACAAAAAATACACAGATATATGTAAAAATATAACAATTATTAAATTGTAATTAATATTCATCACATGTAAATAATATTCACTATAAACCGAATTCACTCACCAAGTTCTCCCTACAATCCCTCCAATGTGGAACTAAAATTCAAGCGAAATCCAACTTAAGGGACTAAATCAAAACTTAGATCTTTAGCGGGACTTTTTCAAAATTAGATCTGTTTTTTTTTTTTTTTAATTCCGGCCGATTAACCTTTTTTTTTTTAAAAAAAAAAATCTCGTTTTTTTGTATAATAAAAAATGATATTTTTGGTAAAAGTATATAGATAGGATGGTTAAAAAAAATGAGTTTTCACTTAGGTTGCGTTTAGGTAAGGGATTTATAAATGATGAGATTTCAAAATTCAGGATTTTGAAATTTCATCATTTACAAATCTCTTATTTAAATAATTATTTTAGGTGAAGAATTTAACCGTGTAATTTTATAATTTTCTTATTTTGATAACCAACATTACCACTGTGAAGGTCGGCGGCGGGTGGTGGTGGTCAACGACAGTGGCCCATAGTCGACGGTGGTCAATGGCAGCAGCGGTGGCCAACGGACAGAGGTGGTCGGCGACGATTGTGACCGATGGACGGCGGTGGCGGTCAACGATCGGATTTGAAATTCCTCCTTGGAGATATTTGTAAATGACACCTAATTTGAAAGGATTTTCAAATCCATCATCATCACTATTTTTAATTGAAAGAATTTGACAAATCATTTCTCATAAATACTCAGACAAAATATTTGTCAAAAAAAGATTCTGAAATCCCTTAGGTTGTGTTTGGGTAAGGAATTTGAGAGAGGGATTTGATTTGCGTAAGGGGTTTCAGAATCCCTTTTTAACAAATACCTTATTTGGGTATTTATAAGAATAAATTAAAAAATAGTGGTGAATGTAAGATTTGAAAATCCTTTCAAACTTACAAATCCCTCCAAGGAGGGATTTTAGATCTGACCGTCGGCCACCTTTGTCAGCTAGCCACCGTCGCTGACCACCGCCGCCGCCGGCCACCATCGCCAACCACTACCACCTGCCGCCACTGTCCAACCACCGCCGCCACCTGGCCACTGTCGCCAACCACCACCACCCGCTACCGGCGACCTCCACAATGGTGATAGTGGTATTATCCAAATAAGAAAATTATAAAATTATATGATCAAATTTTCATCTAAAATAGTTATCCAAATTAGGGATATTTTGAAATCCCATCATTTACAAATCCCTAGGATTTGTCATGTCCCTTACCCAGACACAACTTTACCTATATCAAATCTCTTTCCCAAATTCCTTAACCAAAAACCACCTTAGAAAAAAAAATATGTATATATTAACCGTTGGATATAAGATTGGGTTGATACGAAAAACAGAAACTGAAGATGTGTTGAGACATGGGCCAATCCCACGGGCTTCATACACAAACCAAGAAGCTGTAATGTGTTGAGACATGGGCCAACCCCTTGGGCTTTGTACATAACCAAAAGCACGAAAAAAGAAAAATACACTTAATCTAAAAATAAGAATAATGAGTATAATGGATGTTATAATTCTAAAAATAAAAAATAATAAGAATAATAGCTACTTAATCGTCGTATTTCAAAAACAGAACTACTAACTAATAATGGTTACTTAGGCCGTGTTTGGTAACTATTCTCATCTCATCCCATCCCATTCCATTCCCAGATTTTTGGGATTTTTATTTGGAAACACCGTTTGGTAAAATTGTTTCTCATCCAACCCTATCCCAAAATTCTAAAATTGATTCTCTCTTTTGTGAAGGCCACGAGAAACAAAAAAAAATAAAAAAATGATTCCTATCATTCTCATCCCATCCCAAAACCACAAAAGAACACAACCGTGAGTATTTGAATTGGTAAAGTGAGCCCTCCTTCAAATCTTGTTAGCCACATTCTTTTTCTACTATTTATTTTTCCATTTTGTAAAGTTCTCCATTGTCTTCTTCATGGTTGCAGCAATCGTCGTTCATCTTCTTCTTCAATGTTCATTGGTCGCCTGAGCTTTGTCGTTCATCTCCATCTTCATTTTCGTCCGTCACCTGAGTTTTTTCGTTCATCTCCATCACTGGGTTTAGGGTTCAGACGAAATCGTTACGTTGCTTGATCTCCTTCTTCGTCTTTCGTCGTCCGTTCTTTTCTGTTTTTCCTTCATCACTATCGCCACTAGAATCGATTGCTAGGGTTTGATTTCTTCTCTGTGCTGGAATGGAAACAGAAACGGTTACCAAATGCCACCTAAGTGTAGGGTGAGGAGTTCATCTACCAACCTATTCATTTTTTTCTCATCCTTTGAGATTCAACCTCTAATGCGATAGGTTAGGCCATTGGGATCCTAGGACTATATCTATGGTATGTTGAGTGTCCCTCTCAGGTGGTAATTCATTATGCAATTCTTCGGGTGTTATGTCGCCAAACTCCCTTCACAATTTTTTGAGCTTTTCAGAGAGATTGACACTTGTCTCAATGGGAAATCGATTTTTTTCTTTTCCAACTAATGCAATAGGACTCACAAATCCTTACTTTCTTGCTCAAATCTCTGGTGGGATAAGATATGGAGTTCGTTCTTATAGGTGATTTGATAAGAGGATTCATTTTTCGTTTAACCTTCCTTTTGGATGGGTTTGGTTGGTTTAAAATTATAGTTTTGCGAACATGTTGGAAGACATAAGTATTGCCCCTACTAAAGTTTTTCACATTCACATCATAGAGTCATGGACTACCTAAGAGATCATGCATCTTGATTGGTATTAGACAATTCAAAAACAATTAATGAGTTATTATCATCCCGGATAACTCTATAGGGGTGAGTATGTGGGTTTGCTTTCAGTTTTAAACATGTAACGGTGGACTTGGGTACCACATTCATCAAACTTCCTCTATCGATAACAACCATTTTACAAACTCTATCTCCACATTTGACATAAGTGTGAAAAATACTGGTACATTTTGAAGCACAAGAGTCAATAAGTGCGGTAATAGTATATTTCATAACGTCAAGATAAGCATCTCTAGACTCGTCCCAAGTTCTTCTTTGTCTTCCGATGGTTCTAACGGTTTCACTATTTGGTTAGCTTCTTTGTCATTTAGTGGTTTTACTAATTCAACAGCTATATATGGCCAAGGTTCAATTTGGCCAATGTGGAGCTAAGTGACAGACACTATGACAATTGTGACATTCAATAGACGACAAATCCCTAGCTTTAATCACACTAGGTATTTGGTAGACGATGTGGCTAAGATTAGATCATATCTTAGAGGTTCCTAGGTGCTAAAGAGAAAAGTGACGCACCCCGAAAAGGGAACTGTGACCCTTGGGAGCTAAAGAGATAAGTGTGTCACCCCGAAAAAATCCCTTTTTTTTTTTTTAAATGTGTTATTTGAAACATTTTTGGAAGCATAAATGAAATATGCCAAATTTCTTCCCCCCATACTCCAAAAAAAAAAGCATAAACAAAAATAGGCTAGCTCATGTTTTAACCTAGTGTGCTAAGAACAACTCCATATGCAATAGACATTTGAATTAGACAAATTGATCAAATACCTCAATGAATAGTATTGTGCTTAGTTAGAAACATGTTTCTAGTATTGTGCTTAGTTAGAAACATATTTCTACTCCAACCAATTAGGCATTTACATTAGGTAACTCTTGTTAAATTATCAAATATTTTATCGTTCGCCACCGTCAAGAATCTAGAGAATTTTTTCCCTAGAACACCATGTCTCTTCAAATTTGTCTTCTGATTTTGGGTATATCAAATGTCCTTTTAAGATGGCTCGTCTGTTAGAAATGATTTTTTGAAGTTTAGTTAGATAAATTTGTAATTAATGAATTTAGCTAAAACAATGGCTAGCTCATTAGAATTACTCAAGAACATTTCTAATTGGAAACAACTCCTAATTTTTATGTATCATTTCTCCAATGAATTCTCCTCTATGACTTAATAAATCGACTGTTTTTTCATCAAAAAATATAATAATATCATTATATATAACATAAAACAAGCGAGAGAGAGAGAGAGACAAAATTCATTTATACTATTAAACCGCCTCCATATCCTACTTCAAAACGAGCAAGAGAGAGACAGAATTCTAGAGAGAGTATTGAGTCATGGAGATTGATCTAAACTTAAAAGTGAAATTCATTGGGTTGATCTCAATGGGTTCGTTTCTCATCATTTCCCAATAAATTTCACTTTTATGTTCAGATCAATCTCCATGACTCAATACTCTCTTTCTAGAATTTTGTCTCTCTCTCTATCTCGCTCGTTTTGAGGTAAGACGTTGAGGCGGTTTAATAGTGTAAATGCAATGATGGAGTTGGTTTTAATAGTACGCCAGTAAAAGACATGGAGAAAGCCTTTCCCGGATCTCTTTGGATCTGCGATTACCACCTCCCTTCCTCTTCCAGTTTTTAAGCATGAAATGAAATCTTCCATTTCTTCAAATTAAGGGGAAAAAAATTGGAGAGATTTTGTTTGCCCTTTTTTCGCAAGCAAACTCCTCCCATGGTTGTAGAAGATATGGGAAAAAGGGCTGTTGTTTTGCCTCAACAAATTCGCTTACGCCTCCATCTTCATCATCATCAGAGGTTGGACCCATCTCCATCTTAATTTAAAATAAAAATAATAATAACTAATTTATTTGACTAGAGTTTCAGAAACAGAAATCAATTTCAAGAGGAATGGGATTAGGGTTTCGGAGAAGAAGAAGAAGAAATATTGTACCTGAATGATTTCGACAACCAGATCTGGCCATCGCCGACAACCGCTGACCTTCGCTGCTCTGTGTGTGCTGTTTAGAGGTGAAATCAACCATTCGGGGTAATAGGGTTAATGAGATCGAGGGTAGCTACTGGGATGGTGGAGTCTGTTTCTAGTAGAAGAGAGAGAGAGAGAGAGAGAGAGAGCCAGAAGAAGGATGCGAAATTGCAGAAGACGGCTGATTGGAACGCAAAGATTCTCACGAGAAGCGGTAGCCGGCGGTGACTGGTGAAATAGGTTGTCCTGCTCATGCTGCAGCGGCTGAGATAGGCTGAGAGAGGCTGAGAGAAGTGGGCTGAGGCCTGAGGGTTCGTGCTGCTGCGGCTGAGAGCAAATGAGAGCGGCTGTGACTTGTGAGAGATGATTTTGATTGGAGGAGTATGAATTAGGGGAGTTGTTTACCAAAAAACAATAAGAATTAAAAATTTTAATTCCGAAAAATATCTAGTTATAACTTATTTACCTAAGAAAGGTTATCCGGTATTGGAAACACCGGCTAACCAACACCGATATTTAAAAAAATAAAAATAAAAAATTCAAGATTAATTATCTCGGGTACACAATTTTTTGGTTAATTTTTTTGTTTTTTTAATTAGGTGGAGCCGGTGTTCTTAACCCCGACTCCACCTTCATTTTCTTTTCTATTTTTAACAATGGAGCCAGTGTTGATGACACCGGCTCCATTTTCAACCAACCTACAACAAAAACCCACAAAACCCCACCCTCATTTACTCACTCAATTAATTAAATTTTTATTGTAGGCAAAATGATTATTTTTCCCCACCCAAACAATCCGTCTCCACTAAAATATTGAGTTGGAAAGAAATTTTTTTGTTTTATGAGCAAAACAAATTAATTATCATTGAATGTGCACACTTTTTACCCTTAATATTAGGTATATTGATAATATTACGCCCTAAGTTTCTAATAGTGTCTAAAAATGATTAACACTTCGAGTTAGTCCGATCAAAGTCCACACTAAAAAAACTTACCATTTCATACAACACTTAAAACTAATTATATTAAGTATTTAATAAAATAATTTTGTCTAGGGTAAGAGCCTAAAATTAATTCCCGGATTTAAATTTTTTTTGTTGAATTCCATATAATTTTTGACTTGTGATAATTCTATGTTATAAACAAATAATGAAATTCAACCCCCTTTTCTAGGTGAAAACAAAATTATCAGACAGAGAGCAGAATGATTGACATGCGAAAATACAGCAGGAGTTAAATTTTATACAAGTCTTCTCGATATACCAATTGTTCCGCTCTCTGTCTAATAATTTTGTTTTCACCCAAAAAAAAGGGGTTGAATTTCGTTATTTGTCTATAACATAGAATTATCACAAGTCTACAATTAAATGGAATTCAACAAAAAAATTAAATCCAGGAATTAATTTTAGGTTTTTACCTTAGACAAATTTATTTTATTAAATACTTAATGTAATTAGTTTTAAGTGTTGATTGACATTCTGTGACAAGTTTTTTTAGTGTGGACTTTGATCGGACCAACTCGATGTGTTAACCATTTTTAGGCATCACTAGAAACTTGGGGAGTAATATTATCAATATGCTTAATATTATGAGTAAAAAGTGTACACATTCAATGATAATTAAGGCCCCGGTAACCATTTCCATTTCAGAAATTCTCATTCCATTCCCAGATTTTTAAGAATTCTGTTTAGGAATAACGTTTGGTAATTTTTATTTCCATTTCCATTTCATTCCCATTTGAGAATTGTGCCCACTTTTTTCTTAAGAAATGAGAAACAAAAAAAAGTTGTTTCTCATTATTCTCATTCCATTCCCAAAACACATGGTCACTATTCATCTACCGGCCGACCGCCGTCCGCCGCCGTCCACTGTCCGCCGACCGCCGCCAGTCATCTCCGGCGACCGTTGCTGGTCACCGTCCGATCGGAAATTTTTCGGCCACTTCCGGCCGTCGCCGGTGACGGTGCCATTGTCTTCCGGCCAGCGTTGCCGGCACCACCGCCGTCCGGTCATCGCCGAAGGGGGGCCACCGCCGGCCGGCCGGCGACGGCGCCATCGCCGTCAGGGCAAAAAAAAAAAAACAAAAGATTTTAGGATAAAATCGTTATCAAACACAATTCTCTTTCTAAAAAAAAAAAAAAAAAATTATCGTTACCAAACGCGATTCTACTCCCAAAAAGAAAACAAAATTCTCATCCCATCCCATCCCACTGCTGGAATGGAAACAGAAACGGTTATCAAACTCCACCTAATTCATTTTGCTCATAAAACAAAAAAAAAAAAAAATCTTTCCAACTCAATATTTTAGTGGAGACAGGTTGTTTGGGTGGGGAAAAATAGTCATTTTGCCTACAATAAAAATTTAATTAATTAAGTGAGTAAATGGGTGGAGGTTTTGTGGGTTTTTAAATTGTTTGAAAATGGAGCCGGTATTATGAACACCGGCTCCACTGTAAAAATAATAAATAAATAAATAAATAAATAAATAAATAAATAAATTAAAAATGAAGGCGGGGTTTTTGTGGGTTTTTGTTATAAATTGTTTGAAAATGGAGCCGATTATGAACACCGGCTCCACTGTTAAAAAAGAAAAAAAAATGAAGGTGGAGTCGGTGTTAAGAACACCGGCTCCACCTAAATAAAAAATTAACCAAAAAAATTGTATACCCGGGATAATTAACCCCGAATTTTTATTTTCATTTTTTTAAATATCGGTGTTGAGAACACTAACTTTAGTTAGCCCAATACCGGGTAACCTTTCTTTGATAAATAAGTTATAATTAGACCTTTTTTATAATTAAAGTTTTTAATTCATATTTTTTTGGTAAACAACTCTGAATTAGGGTTAGGGATAATATATAACATGGACTAAATTATAATATTAGATAATTTAAGGGTATAAAAAAAATTATTAAATTATTGTATAATCTATTAGATCTCATGTTATCGTGTAATCTGAATACAAGATAAACCCGATGACCTGACCTATTTCTTATTATATTATCAGGGGCAAACCTGATAACGATCTGTTATCTGATAAGCAAAACCCATACCTGATAAATTTCGTATCGGTCTCGTATCGTGTTATCGTATAAATACCCGTTTTGTCAGGCTTAGGCTCAACCACCATCTTGAAGCATATTTATTGCCTATCCCCCTGAGCTCTTATTCTCACATCGGAGGGTCTTCATCAGGCAAAATTCCGGTGGGTTTTTGTGCAGGTACAAGCTTAGAACTCAGTTTGGGTTGGAAGGTAACCGACCTTGAACTTCACCACATTTGAGAATCGTTGACTTAAATGGAGTAGATTTAGGAATTCTTCATCTCCATCTCAACAAGAAAAATTCACTTATCTCTTAACCAGACCAACTGAAAGTGTTAATTAATTTTCAACACCAACAAATTTAATGGCTCAACACCAATCATATCATCAATCTTCATGAGAATACATAGTACATTCAATAAATTATTTTGAGATTTAGTTAGATAAATTGGTAATTAATGAATTTGGCAAAAAACAATGCCAAGCTCGTTAGAATTACTCAAGAACATTTCTAATTGGAAACAACTCCTAATTTTTATGTATTATTTCTCCAATGAATTCTCCTCTGTGACTTAATAAATCGACTGTTTTTTCATCAAAAAAATATAATAATAATAATAATAATAATATTATGGAGATTTTATTATTCAGTTTTCTATAGATACTCTATAAAAAAATCAGCCCCCTGACATCATGGATTTAGTTTTCAGACCCCATAGATTTCTTAGTAAAAGGTCCTGCATTTTGGTCATCTCTGTTAACGTTTATTTACGATTCTGTCATTTTGTCCTATGCAGCAAGACAAAATATGCACACATGACGTTAACGTTAACTTAAAAATATTCAGCAATGCATTTTAACAATTTTTACAAAACTACAATTAATTTTCACGTTAACATTATTACATTTCATGTTCTTTTTTGTGTGTTAATGTTAACTCATCGTCCCTCGTCTATTTTTTTTTGTGTTAACGTTAATTCATTTTCAGTAAATACACCATGCTTATATTTTATTTTATTTTTGGTCAAACTTTGCCTATATTACAAAACTAGGATTTGAATTTCACGTTAGCGTTAACGTATTTTCATATTTTTTATTTGTGTGAAAATTCACGTTATCGCATATTTCCTCGTATGTTTGTGTGCATTAACGTTAACGTATTTTTCACTATTGGATTGTAGGTTTTAACGATAACGTCATGCTGCATATTTTTATCTTGTACACGTTAACGTTAACTGTCATAAGTAATATTTTATCTTTTTGAGCTAAATGTGTGTATGAGTTGGGTTTGCGTTAACGTTAATGTAATTTTTTGGGGTTCTCTTCTCTGTTAACGTTAACACATTCATCTTATCCAAAAAACACATGTAAAAAAAATCACACAAAACACTAATGTTAACGTAAAAATTAACACTCAATCCACCTCCACCACCATCGAGCAAAATCAAACTATATTTCAACACAATCAAAAAAACACTGAACAAAACCTAGAATGAGCAACACGAAATGAACGAGCTATAACAAAATCCAAATCAGATATGAAATATTCCAATTCAAATCTGAAAATTTCCTAAGAAAAAATCAAAAACAACCAAATAGACCTTAAGAAATTTTCCAATTCAGATCTGAATGTGTGTTTGGGTTGTTTTCGCGTTAACGTTAATACACATTTTTGGGGTCTCTTTTGTATTAACGTTAACACATTCATGTTGTCCAAAAAAAACATATGTGAAAAATCATAAAAACACTAACGTTAACGTAAAAATAACACACCCTCCACTTCCACCTCCACCTCCACCTCCACCACCATTTATATCCCCACCATAAACGAAAAACAGATCCCAAAAAAATCAGATCTGAAAATGATCCCAAAAACATCCAGAAACATTTTATCCCCACCATAAAAAATACTATGTTCACTCAAAAAACAAATCCCAAAAACATCTAGATCTGAAAGTGATCTGGGTATAAAACATTACCGCGTGAACATATACATATACGTAAACGACCACTCAACTTTTCAGAACAAACAAATTGGCTTAAAAATGGAAAAATTAGATAAGAAATTTCTAGATGTGGAGAGAAATTGAACACCCACATCCCTCTAGATCATAATTCGATCTGAACGAATCTGGCATATTGAATGAAGGATAGAGATTAGGGTTTTCAGCACCAGTTCAAACACCCAAAATAAAACAAAAAATCGAAAATAATGAAAAGCCAGATTTGGAAAGCCAGATCTCTACCATGAAGAACGTTATAGAGAGAGAAACTGATAGGTGTGATCTACCTACATATTTTCAAACCGGTTTTGTTAGTTTTAGAGTATTTTTATAGTTATTTTTATTATGTTTTAATTAGTTTTTATACTTTTTGTATAAATCAGGTGTGCGAGGCAAAAAGATAGGAAACTGGAGTGAAAACGAAGAGATCGAACCAAAAACGATCGAAGAACGGTGGAAAAATAAGCAAGGCGATAATATTCTGAAAGAAGCCCACCGCTGCGACGGTGAAAATGCAGAGAATGGCATTATCTTGTTGAACGTCCAACACCGCAGCAGTGAAACTGCAGAATGTCAACCAAGGCCACCGTTGACTTTACCGCTAAAGCGATTACCTAACCGACATACCCATCGCCTAGGCGGTGGCCTCTGCGCCAAATTATATATTTTGTTATATATTTTTGAGATATTTTTCCTATTTAAGCCACCCCCACTCTCATTTTTGGGCTCTTGGCATTTTGAGCCCCTTAGAAAATATCTAAGAGTAGGTTTAGGAGTTTTAGAGGGAGAGCTCACATCCCAAAGTGAAGGAAGACAGCGAAACGATCGTTGAGCATTCTTAGCGGCTAATCTTCAAACGAGGCTAAGTTCTTCGATTTCTTCCCTTATTTTATAGTGTGGGGCCACACACATAAGCCAATGAGGCATGTCGTTGAAAGATCGAGCCTAACAAAGCAAAATCTCGCCAAACTTGAGAGCATTCTGAAAATGTCGGGCCAAGGACATTAAACCACGCGTTTCTTGGGAAACAACCCAAGTCAAATAAATTAAATCTGTCACAGCCAAATTTATTCTGAGTCGAGATTCTCTCGCCTCCCAAGTACGTGTTCTAAACCCCCTTCGTCAACATACTTTAACTTCATATGTTGAGATTGATGATTGGGATCGCTGAGTACACTGTCCATTTTGAGTTTGGCGGTGATGTGTAGTATAGTATGTTTTATGTGTAATTGTTTTACCGTGTGCATGTGTGTTTAGGTTAGAATGTGTTTATGTTTTTGTGTTGATGTTTGCATGCTGAGTTTTGCGTTCATCTGGGTCGTTACCCGATGATGAGATTACCCCTGGTTGTTTTCGAGGTCAAGGGTAATATCCATGCATGTGTGATTTTATGTGCTAGACTATGTGTTTTGGTAAAAAATATTGTAGATCCTAATTTGCACAAGCACATAGACTCAATGTATTTCTATTTAATTGATTTGAGGACAATTATCAATTAGCCAAATTCATGACAATTAAAGATTCTAGAACTTGATTGAGAGGAAGCTTGAGACGAAATCCTAGGAGAGGTAATTCAGAAGACGTGATTTAGGCATTCATTTTATTGCTTGAGCCTTTTTAGCTTACCATGTAACATGTTTATCCCTCGTCACCCTGTCGAAACCTTAATGCCAATTCAATTCTGAACACATAAACAAATACCCTTGCCAGTCGATCTTTTTCAAAACCTTAATCGTTGAATTTAAAGGCACATTTGAATGAATTAAGTTAGCATTCATATATGCTACTTGATGTGAGTGGTTGGATTTAGAGCGAACTTCGGATTGGTTCGGTATTCGAGTACTCACTTGTCATTTTTCTTTCGTTTTTAACCACACTTGTGAAATCATACTAATCGAATAAGTTTGGGGGTGTAGTTAGTTTTTAAAAAAATCAAAAAAAAAACAAAAATTAAGTTTCTTTTTTATAAGTGAGTACTACGTTCTTAAATGTTAGTTTGGAATTGTTTTCCAATTTATCTATGGGATATAAGAGTGAATGTGTCAAGCGTTGAGCCTTAGGTAACGTTATGTTAACAACGTTAACCCGTTTTCTATTCCAAAATACTCTTGGCCAAATATTTCATAACCGAACCAAGTCCTTCTGATCTTTTTGAACTACTTAACCTACATTAGTGGAGAGTGGACCCCAATCAGGCATATGGATATCCTAGTCCTTCATGGTCTAAGTCATGAATTTCGTTGGAGGATAATCCAATCCGGTCTTGGATAGTTATATTGTTGAGTCTCGCACTAATACGTTTACAGGATCTAGAATAGTGTTCACCATTATTGCATTTCGAAATTCTACATTACCACATGATGTGTTTTATCGCTTGAACACGATATGACTGGCAGTTGTTGAGAGAAAACATGACTTAGTTGTAGAAGAAGTCAAAACTCGCATGTCGTTATGTTTAGATTGTTTTAGGTTGTTTGTTATTTCATTTAGTTGCGTTTTTTTTCATTTTGCTGTGTGTGTTTTGCTCGAGAACTAGCAAAATTCCATGTTTGGGGGTATTTGATAGGTGTGATCTACCTACATATTTCCAAACCGGTTTTGTTAGTTTTAGAGCATTTTTATAGTTATTTTTATTATGTTTTAATTAGTTTTTATACTTTTTGAATAAATCAAGTATGTGGGGCAAAAAGATAGGAAACTAGAGCGAAAACGATGAAATCGAACCAAAAACGGTTGAAGAACGGTGGAAAAATGAGTAAGGCGGCAATATTCTGAAAGAAGCCCACCGTCGCGTCGGTAAAAATGCAAAGAGTGGCATTATCTTACTGAACGTCCACCGCCGCGGCGGTGAAACTGCAGAATGTCAACCAAGGCCACCGCTGACTTCACCGCCAAGGCGATCACCCAACCGACATACCCACCGCCTAAGCGGTGGCCTCTGCGCTAGATTAGATATTTTTTTAGATATTTTTGAGATATTTTTCCTATTTAAGCCACTCCCCTCTCTCATTTTTGGGCTCTTGGAATTTTGAGCTCCTTAGAAGATATATAAGGGTAGGTTTAAGAGTTTTAGAGAGAGAGCTCACATCATGAAGTGAAGGAAGACGACGAAGCGATCATTGAACGTTCTTAGCGGCTAATTTTCGGACGTGGCTAAGTTCTTCGAATTCTTCCCTTATTTCTTTAACTTAGGATTATGTGAGCATGTTTAGCTTGATTTTAATGTTTATATGGTTATAACCACGAGTTAAATATGGATTGCATAGAGATTAACGATATATTTATAAATATGTGTTTACATGATTTCGGTGTTGCGTTTATGTTTGTTCTTCATAGTTTGACTATGTTTATCGTATTGTTTGTTTATCATGCTTAGATAGATAAATGAAGAATACAGGGTTTGACAAACCCCGGATTCGAATTAGGGTAAACAAACACCACGATCTAATAACTCGGTCAGGGTTAAGATTGTGGACAATTGATGACGTTGGGGCAAGACTCACGTGACCTAGGGTCGTTAAGACGTTAAGGGAGACTTCTTCGTTGACTCGAAGTCATGTTTTCCCCCGTCTTAAACTAGGGAGAGGTGGAGGTGGAGTTTTAGAACCGAGATTGTCGATAGGGTAAACATGATGCGACGATCCAATGACACGGTCGGGAGTTGGATTGTGTGCAATCAATGACGCTGGGGCGAGACTCACGCGACCTAGGGTCGTTAAGATGTTGAGGGGGATTTCTTCGTTGACATGAAGTTGCGTTATATCCCCCATCTTACACTCAGGAGAGGTGGCGGATGAGTTTTAGATACCGAGATTGTCAAATAAGTCGAACACCATAAACATAAGTCAATCAAGATCGAACATATATTTGTAAACAAGTTAATCCCTAGGCAATTCTTTCTTTCTCCTAAAACATATTAATATATTAGTATAGTTAATTTAGGTTATATTAGTATTAGTTTAATTAATTAAATACATTTATTTTTAGCCTAGATAAAGTTAGGTCATGACAAACACGGTGCTCGATAGTAACAACACCAATCCCTGTGGATACGATAACCCGATATTTCACAATCACACTATACTAAAACTTTAACCTCGTACACTTGCGAGTAGTTAATACGCGAGGAACGAATCCTTCGTCGTACAGAAACCATGGGAGAAAAAAACACGATTTACCCGACCTCTGTCGCCGGAAAACATGGGTAGGGCTTAGAGAGAGAGTGAACCCCAAAAACCACATCACCGGCGATTCTCCGACCTCCGTCGTCATCGTCGTCGACCTCACGGGCCAAGCCATCGCTAGGGTTTAGAGAGAGAGAGAATGAACCCCGAAAACGATAATACCTGACGGTTCGCCTCCCTCCGTCGCCGTCTTCGTCTACCTCGCGAGCCAAGCCATCACCGTCTCCGTCGATCTCACGAGCATTATCGTTTGGATCTCCTCATATCTAGAGAGTAGAGAAAGAGATAAAGATGTTAGAGTGAGAGAGTCTGAACCTCCTAATATCTAGAGAGAGATAAAGATATTAGAGTGAGAGAGACGATAGGGGACATCAAGAATAAAAAGTAAACGTGAATTGTGGAGTGATAGGAATAAAAGAGAGATAACGTTAACGTAAATAAGAGAGTTTCAGGGATATAACTATCTTTTAACTATTCTTTTTGTCTACCAAATGACTAAAAACTTAATTGGGTGTACTATAAGGTCTGAATACTAAGTGGACAGTTTAAAATGTCTTTTCTCTACATAGTCTATAGAATGGGGACTAAATAATAAAAAAACTCAAATATCTATTAATAAATCAGAATAGTGTTTGCTAACTAGGATATTTTAAGGGGTAGGATTGATTTTCACAAAATGGATGACTAGGATTAGCTTGGCGTATATAATTAACCACCATAGTCTTAAAATGTAAATTGAGGGATGCTCAAGCGGTATTTCAGGTGTTTTATATGGGAAGCGGCCTGGGTTCGTTCCGTCATCCCTACATTTTTTATATTTTTTTCGCTCCAAGCCCTAACATGACAGCTAATAGGATTTCACAGCCACCCACACTCCATTTTCCTCTGCCCCCCGTTCGCTGATACAACTCCCTTCCATTCACAAGTTCATTACTTTCTCCATATTCGTCTCCCATGTTCAATCCCTACTCCACGGTGATCGATTCAGTTTTTATCACTCTCTTCTTAACCATAATTGTTATGATTCTCCTCTTCCATGTTAATCTCAAGAAATCATCGCCATCACCAATCGACAGATACGAAATCGCCATCGCCACCGACAGATCTTCCATTGCCAGTCGTTAACGCCTTCGCCTCGCCATCTCCATTGCCAGCCGCTAACGTTGTTGCCATATCGCCCTTGCCATTGTTCTCTCTCTATCAATCAATCACTGCCTCGATCAAGTACATTTTTCTTCTTTCATTTACACCCGATTTTTTGTTCTCTTTATCTATGTGTTTCTGATCCGACTCATCTGAACACAATGTTGTAAAAAAATATTAAACAAAATTGTGGAAAAAAAAATTACACTCATTAACTTCATTCATTGTATGTTCATTGAAGGATTCCAGTAATTTATACATTGTTCATTAGTAATTTATGTAGCGTTCTCATTTTCTATTGAGTTTTTGCAATAATGAGTACTTATTTTGCAGTTGTTTGTTTAGTGTTAATTTTTAAAAGACAATTCAATAATGATGGCCTTTGTTTAGTGTCAGTGTTTCTATGTAATGTTTCTGCTTAGTGTTTATTTTGTTTTTGTGTGTTTTAGTGAAGCATAATGTGTTTAGTGAAGCAGAAACACTTATACGCGAGAAATAGAAACAGAAATGGTGAACAACCTTCTTTGATTGCATTCTTCTTCTTCTTTTGAAGCACAGTTTAAAGAACAGTTTTTGTTCCCAAATTCATTTTATTATATGTATATCTAATATATGCCTTTTTTAAAAAAAAAAAATTACAGGATGAACAAATTACTCTCCCTTAATTTGGATTTATGTTGATTTGATGATTATATTGGGATTATTGCTTGATTGAAGTCCAAAGGTTGAGTCTTTCAGATCATTTTCATCTAATGTAAGTTTCTTCTCTTTTTTCTAAGAACTCAAATTTCTTCTCTGTTTTCTAAGAACGAAATGTTCTCAATTGTTTGTTTATGTTCCAATGGTGATAAAACAAAATGTTCTTATTTTTTTAAAATAGAAATTACTTGTCTTCTTCCTTGACTCAGTAACATAATGTTGTAGGTTGTCTGCCGGCTCTATCCAAAAAAAAAAATTGTTTATGTTTTCTATTCCCAAAAAAACTATTTTTGTTTCTGTTTCTATTTTTCTGTACTCAAAGACAAACTGTTTTTGTTCCCAAATAAATTTGGTTCATAAATTGATGCAGAAGTGTTTTTTTGTTGCAGAGTTTTGTCAATGGCCGAGGTTTAAGGGTGGCAAAGGGGTTGGAACTCGAGTGTTTTAATTTCGTTTTTAGGTTTGTCGATACAATTGTGTTCTTGCTATATATAATGTGAAAGAGTTGTTTTGGTTTTGTTCTCAATTTCCTGTTTCATTGAATAGAAATAGAACTTATCCTATTCCTAGATTTTTTTTTTGTGAACTATTACGAAATTTAAGAGTCAAATTCGTTAATTTTTTAGTTTTGCTCAAATGCAACTTGCAAACTTTCCTATTACAAATCATGATATTAATTCATCAATTGCTTTGATCAAGTGTTTTTTCTTTTTTTAAAATGGATAACATCACTGATTACGGAAATATAAGTTTTTCAGATCAATTATATTGATTCTTTTGCCTCTTTTAATGTAACGGAAATTCATATTTATATTATTTGATTTTCAATTCGTAGGTAAATGGAAATTTAAAAGAAACGGTACATACAATTTTTTTTACCGTGTTTAGATCAATCCAATATAATATAGATTGTCTATATTTTCGTAACTCTTTAAAATTAGGTACGATTTATTCGGGAAACAAACGTGGAGATTGTTATTCGTGATGAGTGGGAGTACAATGCAATACAAGCTTCAAGGATAATTTCTATGTGAAATATTATGTTCATTAATGCACAATTTTTATTTACATATTCATTATAATTAACATATCTACTATCTATTATATCAATCAACGAAAGCAAATGGAAAAAGAGAATCAAAATGCAAGTGCAAAGAGAAAGGAAAAGACAAATGGAACTTCTAATATGGTCTGTCGTTTATAACTTCTTCTTTTTGTCAACATGGAATTGTATGTTACTTTAATAAAAAGTAAATTCTAATAAATTTGTAGTTGATATTGTGAAATCTACAATTACGATTTATGAGATGTGAATTGAAGATCAATAACAATAGAAAGAAGTAATTATTTGCTTTATTATTTTACGTACGTGCATATCCTTCAAAGTTATGTGATATATTGAAATGACGAAATTTAATTTCTTTAGTCATTCTATTCGTTATGAAAGTGTAACTTATTACGTGACGATATGCATTGAAATTCTAAATTAATTTTCTTAAATTAAATTTTTAAAAAAAATGAAATTCAATGTCTTTCGGTTAATGTTAAAAGATAATTGAATTTTTTTAAATCGAGTCAATAACTTTTGAAAAAAAATCGACAATCTTCTAATTCAATATTAAATCATTTTAATTCATAAATTTAAATTAAGATTGGCAAATCGCTAGATGATATTTTTCCTTTATGATTTATATTAAAATATTAGTTAACCACCGAAAATAACTTTTCCAAAACAGTACAAGCCCAACGAGCACATAGGGAAAGAAAAAGATATAACCATGAAATTGCACGACAATTTGTTGGAGAGTCATCTACGCCTGCACCAAAACGTAGAATTATTGAGCATCCCAATGTTAGTGCAATGACTTCTTTATGTTCACATACACAAGTAATTTTTTTTTTTTTTTTTTTTTTTTTTTTATCTTAATGTATTTAATAGATTTTATATTGTAGTCATTTTTTGTTAATATATTTACTTTGATAATTCAGATTATTGTGGCGCTATTTCAATGGCTGACTCATGTTCATGTATCTCTTCAAACATTCATTAATGTGGTTAGAAGAATTTATGGTAGATGGATTAAGTATTTAGTTACTTAAAAAAAATATGAATGTAATGTCAGTATAATAACTTTCATTTAATTTTTTTATAAACTTTAGTCGTAATGTGATAATGAAATTGATTTTAGTATTGTATATTAATGTTTGTTTGGTGTGTGATTTTTAATTCAGTTCAAGACTGATAGTTATTTAAGATTTATAATACAAAATTAAATTTAGACACTAACAAATTACACCCGTGCTTTTAGGCACGGGGTATATGCTACTTATTATATATATAACGTATATGTTATCTATTTTATGCATCGGCCTTGTTGACATGGCACAATTTTATAGGCGATTAACATACCCAAATTAGTGAATGCTCCCACACCTGATTATTACTCTTCTTTCAAAAACACAGGATAAGAAAATCCAGTTTCCATCATCCACAGCTTCGCTGCTGCTTCGGCCAAAACAAACACCAAAAGCAATGAGCACCTCCTTCCTCTCTCTCCCAAAACCTTTCACCAAAACCACCGCTCACTTCCGCCGATCTGCCAATCACCACCACCACGTCCACACAATCATCAGAAGCACCGGAGACGGCAGAAACAGCACCAGCAGCGACGGTGAAAACGATGGTGCATCGCCGTCAATTCCACCACCCATAACCCCACCAGGCACAGTCGGAATCCAGTTCAAGAGATGGTCAAGAAGGTCAAGACGGCGGGAGCAAGAAAACGGGCCTTCACCCAAGGCGGCAAAGGCATCGGCACCGAAGGATTGGGAGTCGATGACGCTGACGGAGAAGGCGGTGGAGCTTTACGTGGGGGAGAAAGGGCTGTTGTTTTGGCTCAACAAATTCGCTTATGCCTCCATCTTCATCATCATCGGAGGTTGGATCCTTTTCCGGTTTGTGGGTCCCGCACTCAACCTTTACCAACTGGACTCACCGCCACTCTCTCCCACCAGCATATTGAAGGGTTCATAACTGAAACCTCATCAATTTAGACAAGCAAAATCAAGGTACAAACACAGTGGAAGTTTAGAGAGAGAGATCATAATTTGAGTCCACGGGTGACAAGTTTTGAAGCATTGTGTGTGATTTGATGCAAGTAGCATTTCTAGACGAGCAATAATGATACCAGTTTGTTGGAAAAAACATCAATTAATTAAATTTAATTTCTCTTTACGTGATTATAATAGGTTTACAGATTTCAACACTCCAACACGGGTGCAGAGTGGTCTTGAATGTCTCCTAATCCTAAAAACTAGTTAATGCTGTAAGGTTTTCATCATATTTATAACCTAACCAGTAGTCTTTTTCACAACCGATTTAAGAAAAATCCAAAAATCTCTCCATTTCTTTTATCCGCTAACACTCATGGGGGAGAAAAATTTTCTCACACTTATAACTTGACCACCAACTATTTTCATGTCGTAAACCCAATATAAAAGGGCATGAATGCATTATAAATATTGACGAAATGAAATATACCAATTTCACAGCTTCAATTCTATGCTTCCAATGGCTACAAAATTAGCTAATTGCATCCACATTGTCCAAGAATCAAAGATTTTGCAGACTGCCAAGTTCAATTTAATGGCTCAACACCAATCATATTGTCATAATATACATCTTCATGAGAATACAGAGTACATTCAATAACTTAGTTTACAAAATTACCACAAATTTGGGACAACCTCAATACGGTTTTAAAAAACAATCCAACCTTAAACCCCATTTTCGCACGGATATCTTTTATAAGCTAGTTAGATATAACCAAAAAAAAAAAAAAATACTTACTTGGACTGCATAGGGGGGAGCATTGCCTTCAGCCAATTCAATCGTTTCTCGCATTTTAACGACATGAAAAATCGTCTCCAAATCGGATCCTGGAACAAGCTTAAAGCATCAACATAGAGACGCCCATCAACTCCTTTCATCCCATTTAAGGCTGAACGACAACGACTAGCCGAAAATTGGTCATCTTTGGGAGCCGATGAGGTTTCAACATTTAATTCTTTAGTTACAGTTACTGAAGCAGTGCATGATTTCATAGGATTGATGGATGCCTTATTGTTACGCTTGTTGGAACCTGGATTCGCTGGCTCTGGGAAATGGCGTTTAGCCCTTGAATTATTGGCATTTTCCTTAAAACGTGAAGATTCGCGTTTTATCATAACAATTCGGTACTTCTTATGCAGCACAGAAATATGTTTCTTCAGTTGTGCCTGATCATAATACTTCATCCCACTGAGTTCGTTGAAGTTCTTACAGATTCGATCCCATGTTTCATCCAAATGGTTCTTCAATTCCTCACTCAGGGAGTTCACCAATATCTTCTCCAGGTGTAGAGGCCAATTCGGGTTTTCACTGACATCCTCTGCTTGATCCTGGTTCATATGATTATCAATCAGGGACTTCACAAATATTTTCAATAGTAAAGTTGCTTGAATTTATTTATGTTCATTCATATGGAGAGGAGAATTTAAAATACATATCACATTGAATTTAGACTTGAAAATCCAATTTAAAATGAAATGCCAATACATAACTACCAACAAATTCAGCACCCTGCAAATGCACAACCACCAAAAAGAGAAGATGGAAGCGGGCAAACTGCTAAATACATCTTACAAAAATTAATTTGGCATAATCATAGGATTCGTAGCTACTTGTCCAGCTAAACTAATCAAAAGCCACGATTTAGAGTTGGCACATTCGTAGATTTTAAAATCTGTAGGGTGGTCTTGGGCTTCTCTCAATCTTAAAAGTTAATTCATGAGATGAAATTTTTCCTCACACTTGTAACCTAACCATCAATGTCTTCCACATTCAATTCGGGATAAACCCAACAATTTCTCCCTCATCGGGCCTTTGATCCGCTAATCCTCGACTAGTCTCTTACTTTTCAGCTATTGGGCCAAATTTGTTATAACCTGAACTCTGATAACAGTGTAAGATGGTCTTTGGGCCTTTCTCAACCCAAAAGTTGGCTCGTGAGATCAAACTTTCTCTCACACTTATAACCTAACCACGAGCCCATTCCACATCCGATGTGAGATAAACCAAACAAAATCGAATCATAGCTAAACCTAAATGATTTGATCAATTTAGACAAACTCGAGTGTTCAGAATGTTTCAATCATATACTAAATTATTGACATATTCAGAGAGATTTATATATGCAAGTTTGATAGGTAAGGTAGGCTCCTTTTTTTCAATTTAAATAGAGGGAAAATGTTATATTTTCACATTTCTTTCGCCAATGCTTTCTTTGAAAGAATCATCAAGCAGAAACACAATAATAAATTAGAAAATGGCAATTGAAGAACGGCCAAGTTTTGCATTTTAAAAAAGGTGCAAGAACATGATACAGATTCCTGCGTTTCCATGGTCGATAAACAAACACGCATAAGCACATACTTCAAATTAGTTAGTATTTATGTCGATATGCAATGCAATTGAGTCTAGTGGCAAGTGACGAACCGAGTAGGGCAGTCGAGCCATGGTTGCCGGACGATCTCTATTCACCTACCGAAGACGAATAGAAAGGAAGGAGATCGAAACCCTAACTTCGTCGCCGGGGAAGAAGGACTGATATCAAGATTCTCAACTCGACCAGATGGTCATCGCTCCTTCAATCTGAAAGTTTGCTCGATTGGGCGGACGAAATTGGCGGGAATCTGACCCAGGAAACGAAACGCCAAAACTTCTCTATAACTTGAGAAAATTGTACTTTTGATCCTTAAAGTTTGGGGCGAATGTCTAATTGGTCCATGTAATGTTGAAAAATCACATTTGACCCTAAGGTTTGGATATGGTGTCAATTTGGTTCAATTAGGTGGCGTTTGGTAACCGTTTCTGTTTTCATTCCAGCAGTGAGATGGAAATAGGATGGGATGGGATGAGAATTTTGTTTTCTTTTTTGGAGTAGAATCGCGTTTGGTAACGATAATTTTTTTTTTTTTGTTTTGGAAAGGGAATTATGTTTGGTAACGATTTTATCCTAATTTTTTTTTTTTTTCCTATTTTGGCCTGACGAATGTGGCCCTCCGCCGGCGACGCCGGAAGGCAATGGCACCGTCACCGGCGACGACTGGAAGTGGCCGAAAAATTTCCGGCCGGCCGATGATAGGCGACGGTCGCCGGAGATGCCGGCGGCGGCGGCAGGCGGTGGTCGGAGGCGGCGGACGGTGGCCAGTGGCCGGCGGCGGCAGACGGTGGTCGGCCAGTAGGTGAATAGCGATTATGTGTTTTGGGAATGGAATGGGAATAATGAGAAATAACTTTTTTTTGCTTCTCATTTCTTAAGAAAAAAAAGGCACAATTCTCAAATGGGAATGAAATGAAAACGAAAACAAAAATTATCAAACGTTATTCCCAAACAGAATTCTCAAAAATCTGAGAATGGAATGGGAATTTTTGGAATGGAAATGGTTACCAAACGGGGCCTTAGTGACTGTCTATTAAAATCTAGACGGAAATGACGAGATGTCATGGAGTGTAGATGTTATCGAAGAATTTTTTATCTCAAGTAACAAAATTATCCATAAAATTAATGCTACGTACTTGCACATTCACATTTAGAATACATTGACACCAACCAAACTATAGAGTCAAATATATTGTTTTTCAAATTATAGGTACTAATTAGACATCTACCCGAAACTTTAAGGTCAAAAGTAAAATTTTCTCCTCCAAACTCCTTTCAATTTTCATTATAGATTTAATATTTTTTTTATGGGTCATAAAAGTCAAACAAGTATATTTTTAAGGCTATTAAAATTAAACTTATCAAAAATATCCTAAACAATTATCATTCTAAAATTACCACAAATTACAATTAATTTTTAAACTTTCACTAAAATTTTATTTTTTTAATAAAAAAAATCATAAATTTCATATATGATTGGTCATATAATCATGTTTACTTAAATATTTTTTTATGAAATATATTTAACTGGGAGAATACGAGAGTCGATTGAATTTACTCTTTTTTTTTTCTAGACGAATAACTGATGGAATTGCGAATGAAGTGGCTCTTACAAATTTTTTGGTAGGGTAGAGTATCAAATTAATTAATTTTATTTTTTATTAAAAATGTACAACTTTCTTTTAAAATGTCATAAATACTATCATGTATGCTTCACTTAATCTTTTTATTTTTATTTTTATTTTTAATAATATCCACTGAATTTTAATTTTTAATTGAAATTTCACTGAATCCCACATTAATGCTAAGTCTCACAATATCTATTCGTAATGATTTGTGAAGGTACCCTGTGCGTGAGTGTTAATCTCACATTGCTTATGTTATCTGATCCTGAGCTATATATTATATCTAAGATAATCCTCTTTTGTCAAGACCTATTTTGAGAGTGAGTTAAACTCATCGTATTTGTACACAAACCAAAAAAAACTTCACTACATTCTATTAGTACCACAAAAGTCCCCACAAAAAAATCACACATTAACACGAAGGACATGAAGTCAAAAGAGAAAGAAGACGACAAATTCAAAATAACAAAATATAACCTGATTTATCTGGGCAGCATGGCCTTAAGCCAACCCAATCGTTTCTCAGTTTTCAGCCCTACAAAAGTTCGTCTCCAAGTCGGGTTCTCGAACAAGTCCAGAGCACCATTGTAGAGACGTCGATCAACCCCTTGCATCCCATTCACGATCGATATGCACCTACTTGAAGAATGTGGATCCATTTCATTTGATCCCAAATCACTGCCTCTTTCTGTATTATCATCAAATGCCTTTTTACTCTTCTTCTTTTGTGTTGAACTCGAAGTGTTCTCCCTAGAGCAAGAAGTGGTGTTGTTGACTCCATAGCCGCCTATAGCCACTGCATATTGTCCGGTGGCTCTTGGTCTTGTAAATATCGTGCATAGCTCTTCATATATCGGACAGCCGAATTTCCTATATGGCTTAATCTCCGGATGTACCTACAGCGGGAAAAACGTCATAAGATACAAGGTTAAAAAAAACTAGAAAAATTTGCTAATGCTTTTTTCAAGTACTTTTTATTTTAAAAAATAAAATAAAATAAAATTGATTCTTTAGAGGAAAGTGAAAATTAAAAGTGGTTTTGATAACACTGAGATGATATATTAGTATCCGATCTCTTAATCCAAAAGAATTTCGTAGAGGGTTCAAAAAATTTGGGTCGAGATATCATACTCCATCAATCACTTAAAATAAAAAAATAAAAATAAAAAAATAAACTTTCTTAAAACGCAAAACAAGCGCTACTTTATTTTTCAAGTAATTTATTTTTTTGCTTAAGCATTGAAACAAACAACAAAAGAATCAAACGGTGACTTACTAAACAAAAAATATATTTTTACTTGAAAGTAAAAGTAAAATTCAAAAGTATATCTGATAGCATTATCTATGAATATTAGTATTATCTATATAAACGATCTCTTAATATAATTGAATTTATTAGAGGGTAGACAAAATTTTGTTCGAGAGGTCTTAGTCCACCAATCTCTTAAAATAAAAATATATAAAAACTAAAAAATAACTATTCTTTTGCTTTTCAGAAAAAAAAATATATATATATATATATATTATTGTAATGATTTCAAAGTACCTTTTTCAAGAGCAAAATAGACGTTACTTTCGTTTTTAAGTGTTTTTTGCTTAAGAAAAAAAAACTTACAAAAAACGTTGTCAAATGGTGCTTAAAATTTCTAAAGGGATTTAGGAGGTTTTACTTTTGTACCTCTGTGTATTCCGCCCATATAGTATCATCAACATCAACCATCTTCCGATGATAATCCCAGCCAAAACCACCATGATTGTAGAGTGGTTTAACAATTCGGTACCTCTTACGCAGCACATTCAGATGATTCTTGAGTTCCATCTTGTCATAATTCACACCACTGTATTGGTTGAAGTCTTTGCATAAACGGTCCCATGCATCGTCCCTAAAACCGCTGGGAATCACATCTATATGGTACTTCATTTCTTCAATCAGCGATTCCACAAATATCTTCTCTAGACGTGGGGGCCATTTCGGCTTTGACCACACATCTTCTGGTTGATCCTGGAATTGACGTTAGACAAATTGAGGATGCTTAGAAGTAAAATGATCAGAGTAACACAGTCCAATAAGTAGACTGAAGAGATAATAACAAAGAGTCGCCTGGTCTCCACACCTAAAAGCAGACTGATCCCAAGTCCAAATAATATTGTTAGGGTGACATTTTGGAAGCACGGATTTAGACCCTTGGAAGTGGAATTAGAAGTGAACCAATCAAAATTTTAGAAATTTGCAAGCATTCAATTCTAATTCCAAATCCAAGGCTTCAAATCCGTACAACCAAACACCACCTAGGTGTCGTTTCTCAAGCAAACGCAAGACCCTGATAGGCTAATACACAATTCAAATGCCTACCTTTTACAGGGTAATATGCCATTCGCATCAACGAGATTAAGCATTTGAGAGTGAATGTAGGCAATGTCTAGGTAATACGAATATCCTAAGAAAATCACATAAATTAGGATTTCATAATCATATAAATAGTAGGGAAATGCGACATAATTATGCATCCTCTCCCCCCCCTCCCGGGCGAAAATCTATCTGTCATTACTCCAAATTGTGAATTTTTCGCCTAGTAAATCCAACTCTTGCAGTCAAAGCAAAGCAAATCTAGGCCGTAAGGTATAAAGATAAAAGCAATTTCATCCTTTTATTTTGTAATTCTAATTCTATGATTTCAATTCCATGATTCGAAACACTTTGACAGTACAAATAAAATTTGCACATAAATTGCTCTCAGCAATCACTTGCATGGATGCGAGCATGCAATCACAACAAAGGCAACAGCTTCGCTTAGTGAGCTGTACTGGGGATTTCAAATCGAAAGCCAAAATGAAAGCACATGAAATCTTAAAATACACATTCATTCATTTTTTATTCCAATTCCAAGGTTTCAATTCCATGATTCAAAACACTACTTTTACTTAATAAAGATTGAACGTAAATTTCTCTCACTAATCACTTACATCAGAGTCATTATTTTACTTCAGTTGAGAAGAATTACTCATAAACTCATAATTGAGATGCTTACAAAGAACATGCTAAAATTAGCACACACAAGTGCGGATTTAAAGCAGCATTCAAACGTGATCCTATGATGCCTAAGTACGTGAAAAACAAGCATAATTTCTACTATTTTTTCACTTCAGTTGAGCGGAATCATTATTTAGAAACTCATATTTGAGAAGCCTATAAAAAATCTGCAAGAACTAGCACTCGCTAGTGCTAGTTTAAAGCAATATAATCGAACATCGTTCCGTGATTTGTGAGTGGATAAACAAGATAGATTACTGATTATCCATGTCTAGACATAAATGAATCAAAAGGTGTACTACGACGAACCGCGTTTTGATCAGCAGAGTCCTGGTTAGACGATTTCCTTCGCTTTCTGGTTGATTCTGCCATGTTCGTTACAGTAGTCAAGCATACGAATGGATGAAGAAGATCGAAACCCTAACTTCGTCAATAGGAAGAAGGCTGATCTCAACTGAACCACTCGCTCTCCAAATTCAAAATTTGATCGATGAAGCAGAAAAGATAGACTAGTTAAATCCGGTTCGGATCGGGAAGTGGACCCTCAAAAAAGTAACGCGGGAAAATAAAGAGTTTAATAATCATTTACATCCCCATACCTTTTGCAATGTTTCATTAAGACCCCACATGTTTCCTTAAATAACACAAAAACCCTTATTCTTTGACACTGACTATTTGGTTTCCATCCGGTTTGATGTAAGAGGACTGAAAGTATAAATAAATAAATAAATATATATATATATATATTAGGTTAAACGGTAAATATATATATATATATATTCGTGGTTTCACAATTTGATTTTGTGGTTCGATTTCGCAGTTCGATTTTATTATTTTTATCCCAAAATCAAAATTAAAACCACTTCAATTATTAATTTCAAAATCATAATCACAATTAAATTATTTAATCGGTTCTAAAATCGAACCATTCGATTGCTCGAATTCTGGCCAGGTTCGGTTTTTTCTGGGATTCCTAACACTGACTTCGTATTTGCTCATCTGTAGAAGAAGACAGAGCACTTGGCGTTACTCTAACTCCACCTGAAGCAAACGACAAGCCGAACCAAGCGTTATGCCGTTATCTTCTACAACTATGGGAGTCGTCTGCTTGCGAAAAAAGGTATCACTTCCGGCAAACAAAGTCCATTTCAGTCTGTTTCATGAGCTTCTCGAATGAAAACACGGAGAAAATCATGAACCGAATGGAGAGATTCATCAATAAAATGGTTTGCTATGTTTTTTTGTTTCAATTTTCTATAGATTGAATGGAGGCCAAACCGAACAAGTTCAAGGGACGGTTCTGGAGGTTGATTGTGTTATTAATCGCATCCCTCGTCGTTACGGCGTGTATTCTCACTCTCTGGAGGGATTTCCGTCGACTTCGCTCGCGCGATTCTCATGCTCCGGGGCGCCCCGGTGCCATCGTCGACAAATATGCCGACGCTCTCGGCATCGCCATGCAATTCTTTGATGTTCAGAAATGTAATCCAACGTTACTCTTTCTTTGGATTTACTTACTGTTTTATTGTAAGGTATACGCAATTAGGTTATGGACTATAATTGATAAGATTCTCTCTATCTAGTGAATTTCTTGAACATGTTTGTCATTGACATAGCATCGAACACCTAGCGAGTATGAACTTCTCTGCAATCATGTATACTTCGTGATTGCAGCTGGAAAGCTGGTAAACAATGGGATTGCATGGAGGGGAGATTCAGGATTAGAAGATGGAATAAGCGATAATCTGGATCTGTCGAAGGGAATGTATGATGCCGGGGACCTCATGAAATTCGGTTTTCCCATGGCGTTTACAGCATCAGTTCTGTCATGGGCTATTCTCGAGTATGGTGATCAGATGAAAGCGGTGAAGGAGCTGGAACATGCCCAAGAATCGCTCAAGTGGATCACTGATTACCTCATCAATGCTCATCCTTCTCCAAACGTGCTCTACATTCAGGTTTTCAATTTTTCATTGCTCTTTGAATTCTGAATAACAATGTGATGCTAAAATAATATAGAAATATACAGATTGAATGGTAAGTCCATGTTTCTTGGAGGTGCAGTTCATTTTGTTTGATCACATAGCATTTGACATAGTCATCTTGAATCCCTTATTTGGAAATATAATGCATTAGCTACTGTTCCTTGGACTGTTTAGGGTGCGTTTGGTTAACAATAAAAATATGGTCTAACATGTAGAATATTAAATACTAATTAAATAAAAAAAAGGACAGTCCAGTGCAGGAAAGCTCCTGTGTACAGAGAGACTTCTTTTAGTCAAATCAAACAAGTTATCAAAGTTCTCAACTGTTTTTTAAAATTATTTTTTTCAAAATTTTAAAAAATCGGTTGCGAATTGTAAGCCAAACTGACCCTTATGTTCTTGAAGCTGAAATTTTAGTGCTTAATTATATTAATTATAAATCAACTTCTGCCATTTAAATTATTTCTTCTCGTTAAAACCATGACCACTCAATAGACTGATTCATCTGTGAAAGGTGGGTGATCCTGAATTAGATCATAAATGCTGGGAAAGGCCCGAAACCATGACTGAGAGAAGGCCTCTCACGCAAATAAACATGTCATATCCAGGAACAGAGGTTGCAGCTGAAACTGCAGCAGCCATGGCATCTTCATCTTTAGTATTCAAGAGAATTAACTCCACTTACTCCAATTTGCTCCTTAAACATGCCCAAGAATTGTTCACTTTTGCGGACACTTATAGAGGATCATATGGTATTAGCATTCCCCAAGTGCAGCAATATTATAATTCTTCGGGATATGGAGATGAACTCTTGTGGGCTGCCACTTGGCTCTACCATGCAACTGAAGATCAGTCGTACCTTAAGTATGTGACCTTAGAAAATGGGAACGCTTTTGCGAACTGGGGAAATCCGACATGGTTTTGTTGGGATAACAAGTTGGCTGGTACTCAGGTACTCGTTTTACTCTAATACATATTCAAACTTTCATTAATCTCTTTGCTTGTTTTGATTCCAGAGGCTATAACCTAGAGAAGTAAATAAGGTGGCATTTGTTTAGTGTTTCTGTTCCCAAAAAACTTGGAAAGCCAAAATTTTGTTCTAAATATCTTCGAGGAGCAAGTATACATATGTTCTTTGCCCATATTTCTGTTTCCCAGCTTTGTGGGAAGAGAAACACTAAACAGACGGGCCCTTCAGAATGTATAGTTTGAGAAAACACCAAGAACATACTATTTCATAGCATTAATTCTAGTTGTGTGATCATTTAATCTTTGTAGTAGGTATAAAATAAAAATATAACGGGATTTTGGTGGGGAACCCCTAAAAAAATTTCCCTCCCTAAATCTCCCTGGTTTTTGCCTATCGGTGAAAACTATTTCCTCATAATGAAAAAAAAAAAATCGAAGAAACTGCTTCAGATGGCAAAAATGTCTATGATTTATCGTTTCATGTCCTGTTGAATTTCTTATGTTAGAAGCTCATAATATCCAAATAAATAGAGAAAAATTAGATTAATTGTTAAGAAATAAATAAATAAACTGATTGTTATTCATTTAATGTAATATTTCATTTATGATGAACCTAACATTAAATGTTTCATGCGGAAAAAGAGGCCAGTTGGAGAAAACAATTGAAGGGGATCTAGACAGTACTGGGCACAAAAATAGGAGGGGGTGGTGGTGGCCGACGGGGTGGTGGTGGTTGGTAGGATGGTTGTGGGAATAGTTTTGTGATATTGAATAGAAATCAATATTTTTTTGTTTCTCAAATTCTTAAATAATTCAGGATATAGTCCCAAATTACTCCCAAAATTTTGGAAACAGAAATGTATTTATCAAACGTGTTTCTGTACATTAATTCCAAAATTTTGGGAGCGGAAACATGAATCAAGGTACAGAAACAGTAATCAAACGGGGGCTTAATGAATTTACCCTAAATAAAATGAGAAAGTAATTGGGATTCTAATCTGATGGAAAATTTGCCTCGAGGTAAACTATGATTTTTACAATTCTTAATTGTTGAATCAGGTTCTACTATCCAGGGTAGAATTTTTCGGTGCCAAAGAAATTCCAACTGCCGAAAATCTTGGTCTCCAGATGTACAGAATGACTGCTGAAGCTGTTCTATGTGGGCTTCTACCTCACTCCCCAACATTAACATCCCATGAAACCAAGGGTAAATCATTCAACACCCACTTCTCTCAAATGATTCAAATGGGCACATGCTTTCAATACAATATTTTGATTTTGATGCAGGCGGGCTGATATGGGTGAGCGAGTGGGATGCTCTTCAATACGCCGTAGCCTCTGCGTTTCTCGCAGTTCTTTACAGTGATTACATGCTAAAATCGAAGACACCTTATCTTTACTGCAATGGGGTACTATATGAACCTTTGGATCTTCGCAGAGCCGGCATTTCTCAGGTATGAAAACATGCATTGCCTTTTGTTTTTTCATTTTTTATATTTAAGAGATCAATGGACTAGTATTTCTTCACGATTTTTTTAAAATCATATATGATTTTTAATATTCAAGAGATCAAAGGCAAATACTTCACCAGATTTCAATTTATACTTTCTTGGACCGTTTAAAGTCTTGTAAACCGCAGTTTGGTGAGTGCCAAACAGGGCACTAAAACTCATTACCTCTACATATCTACCTCTCTTTAAATTGTTTTTAGGCTGATTTTGTGTTGGGCGAAAATCCGATGAAAATGAGTTATCTTGTGGGGTACGGTGAAAAGTACCCTCAGTACGTGCACCACAGGGGCGCCTCAATCCCGGTGGATTCAAAAACGGGCTGCCATGATGGGTTTAAGTGGCTGAGCTCGGAAGAACCGAACCCGAATGTAGCAATCGGAGGTCTGGTAGGCGGCCCATTTTTCAATGGAAGCTATGCCGATTCGAGAAACAACAGTATTCAAGGTGAACCCACCACTTATAACAGTGCTCTAATTGTTGCCCTCCTCTCCGCGTTGGTCGCTACTTCTTCTGTAGTTGAGTCGTTCGCATGAGTCTCTCTGTAATTGGTGTTACTGATTTTGTAAAATATGAACAGATGGGAAGAGTTGTGTATATATATATATATATATTGGTTTTCCGGTAAGGCGTGTCCAGGTCAGTTTACCCATACCACGATTAATTATTCTACCAGGCGATCTTAAGAATTTCTCATGGTTAGGTAGAAAATTGGAAGGAATCTTCTGCTTTCTCTCTCAGGTTTTCAGGAAGGGACATTTTTACCCACAGAAGCTCGATTTCAAGAGATAGGGTGAGATTTTATGGTTTGATGAGAAAAGGGGAGAAGAGAGGTAAATGGAGGCAGGACCCCATCTTTGTTACTAAGGCCTAAGGCCAACATATAGGTTACAATGCAATTTCAAATCTTTCTATTAGGTAGCATTTGCTTTTTGGTTTAATGGAATTGGAGTATTAGAATTAGAATTTGAAGATTTTCATGTGTTTATTTTCAATGTCAAGGGTTCAATTTGGCAGCCAAGCAATATCTTATGTTTTTTTTTTTAGGTATTTTTGTTCAAAACTTCCAAATAGGGATGCTATAAAAAACCGAACCGATGAGTAACCGTGAGAAACTGAATCGAATGGTTCGGTTTTAAAATCTAGTAAATAGTTTGGTTGTGGTTTTAGTTTTGAAATTAATAACCGAAGTGGTTTTGGTTTTGGGATAGAAACCGCGAAATCAAACCACAAAACCGAACAACAAAATCGAATCACGAAACTGAACGGCGAAACCGTGAAATCGATATTTTAAATATATTTTTTTTACATATATATACTCTTATTTTTTATATATATATATTTACAGTTTAACCCTAATATATATATGTATATGTTTTTTTATTTATTTGCACTTTCATCCCTCTTATATATATATATTTGTGTGTGTAAATGGACTTAGGGTTTCATTTCTGATTTCACAGCCGTTCCTCCATTTCTTTTCTCCCTCTCCTTATTTGTTCTCTCAGACTTTCAATCTCATCTCTAATTCTCTAAGTCTCTTCTCTTTTTATCATCACCGTTCCATATTTCTATTCCACCATCCACCACCAGTAGACGGCACCACAGTTGTCACTCGTCAACTTCGCAGCCACCAAGGTCACTCAACGTTGCAACCATCATTGTCACTCAACGTCACAGCCAACGATTTTTTTTTATTTTATTTTTTTTGTTTTTATAAAATTGAAAACTTTTAAATGATTCCTCGATTTTGGTTTTGTATAAATTTAAATAGTTTAGTTTGAAGACAGTTTAGTTTTAAGACCATTTAAAAAAAAAAAAAAAGGGAGGTTGGAGCATATCTAGGGTGCAATAAAGGTCCAACGAGAGGTTGGAGCATATCTAGGGTGCAATAAAGGTCCAACAAAGGCTGGAACAGATCTAACGAGGTCCCGCGAGGCCTAGTGAGGTTTGCTGAAGGTTGAATACTCCTAGCAAGGGCTAGAACCATGGCGGAAAGGGTTGGAACAGGCTTGGGAGGTCTAGCGAGGCCTGTCAGGGTTCAACAAATGTTGTCCAGCGCCGCTAGCGAGGACTCGTAGAGGTTTGGAGAGCCTAGATCCAGAGCGATAAAGGTTGGATCTGGGACGGTAGGGATAGATCTGGATTGTTGGACTATTGTAACAGAATATGGTTGGGTTGATTGATGGTGGGTAGAGTTTTCTGATCTTGGTGGCTAGAGTTTTGTCTTGCATGTGAAGCATGAAGGGTCAAAATAAGCTCTGAATACCAATTGAAAAGAAAGAAAGAAAAATAAAAGAAGAGAGTTTTCTTCAAATAATTCAATAATCAATCAATAAAAAGTTTTCTTTCTATTAAAATAAAGTCTCATTATATAGACTTAAAATAACAAATAATAATGGTTACTTAACAAAATAAGAAGAACGACTACTTAATGGTCATTACAATAACGGCTATATTGATAACTATAATTAACTATTCTAGAAAAAATGTTTTTTGCCCTCACTGTATGTAAGTTCGAAGCGGTGGCCTTAGTCTATTATTATTATCGAATAGTCTCTTTACTGTCAGATAAATGTTTCTTTTGTCTGAAAAACAATTTTAGACATTTTGAATCGTCAGCGAGTTTTGTTCAAATAATTCAATAATCAATCAATAAAAAGTTTTCTTTCTATTAAAATAAAGTCTCATTATATAGACTTAAAATAACAAATAATAATGGTTACTTAACAAAATAAGAAGAACGACTACTTAATGGTCATTACAATAACAGCTATATTGACAACTATAATTAACTATTGTAGAAAAAATATTTTTTGCCCTCACCGTACGTAAGTTCGAAGCGGTGGCCTTAGTTTATTATTATTATCGAATAGTCTCTTTACTGTCAGACAAATGTTTCTTTTGTCTGAAAAACAGTTTTAGACATTTTGAATCGTTAGCGTGTCGTGTTCCCGGCCCCCTCCCCCCCTAGAGTAATGTTATTTCCGTCGTTATTTTGATGTTGTTTGAAGAAGGCTAGTTGAAAAAGCGATGCAGTTGGAAAGTGAAGTTCTGAGACTTATGGAAGAGAATGTTGGATTGAAAGCTTCACTCGACAAGAAAGAGGCTCAACCAACTTTTGGCAATGAACGAACAATGCAAGGTTATGGCATTGAGCGCTTCCAACTCCATTTTTGTAGTTTGAAGTTCGATCTTTTCATTCAACTAGCTATGCCCCAATGGCTAAAGGCACCAATACCATCCAGTTATAATTTTTATTTATTTATTTATGAATCTCATCGCAACTAATTCATTCCAAATCAATTTAAATCTGTAAATGAAAGTTGGATCGGGGGAAGGGAAGGTTGAGTGGTGTGGTGATGATAGAGTGGGGGAAGAGTGAGTTGAGCAGTGTTGAGAAATTTGAAGTTGGTGGATTTAGAAGTTACAAAAAGTTAAATCTTAACCATTCATCTTTTGAAAAAAAAATTGAACCGTTAAAATATCTTTACATCTTTATTTATTGGTAGATTCACGTTAAATTGTATTGATATGTGATATGTCACACTTGCTTTCATGAAAATATAGCCCATCTTGCATGGTATTTGTAGGAGAAGAAGAAAGGTGTAGTTCTTACTTTCTAGACTCCTATTTCTGCCCAGTTGGTGGTGGCTAGTTGTTAACAGGCACCACTTTTGTCCACCTGAGCAGGATGGAGAGCCTTGTGGATGTGGTCGGGTCAGGTTGGCACGTCTTTCCGGACCCAATTTGGAGTCTAGTTGTCACCCTCCACCCCGGACACCCGTCACCTATGGGGCCGGCGTGACATCAACACGACATCCTCTGAGCGACAAACCAACTAGAAAGCGTCAGTAGACAATCTTAATTATACAATCACCAAAATCAGGCTATAAACATCTTCTCTAACTAGGGACACACCCGTCCCTGAATTTTTAATAACAAAAAAAAAAGAGATAAAAACAACAATGAACCTCTCCTAGGTTCGCCTCAGGTAGCACCTCCCAAAATACTCTTTCGCTATACCATTACCGGACTCTATCCAGTGCCAGTAGGGGACCGACTCCTAGTTATTTCACCTGCGAGTGTACTGTCTTCTTAATAAAAACATTTTTACATAATAATACATTCTAAATAATACATCATTTAAATATGGATCAAGTATAAGTATATAGATGTCACATAACTTGTAAAAGTTTTCATAATATATGCAGTGAAAATAAAGCAATATATATAAGTTCCATTTCAAAACCATCTAATATAAATATCATACTGATCACCACAATAAATAATAAATCACTCAGTATAAATAAACATCACATCTCAAACCATTACTCCACCATAACACACACTGGTTAGCCATAGTGATCATTTTAACCTCACGATCGGGAGTTGCAACGGTACTGTAACATTCGTAGGAATGCCTTCCTACGAAATATCCACACCCATTTTGGGAAAAAATATAATCCACACCCCTTACGGGGAGAAATATAATTCACACCCCTTACGAGGAGAAATATAATCCACTCATATCTAACGAAAATTATTTTTAAGCTTTCTTTTAGAAACCAACACAATTCTAAAAACCTGCTTGATCCATATCATTTATGAAATCGTACAGTGTAAGCAAACACATATGTCATCATATATATATACAGAAAACAGTTTGGCAAGAAGACAGTACACTCACCTCATTTCTTGTGCTACAATAACAGCATTGTCCAAAGCCTACCGGGATATTGGCGTTTGCGAACCTAGTAATGATAGGGCCTAAATTAATATTTTATGCAAAATAATCAAATCGTGCAATACAGACCCTAAGTTCCGAAATTTTTCATTTCCCACATTTTACTTATGAAAATTACTATTTCGGGTAATTTTTATTTCATTAAAAATAACTGCATAAAATTTAGTAATACGAACGATCCCAATTTATTATTCTGATTCCAAAATTTTGATGCTAGAATTCAATTCAATAAATTGAAATAAATTTAACAGAAAACGTTACTCATTCTGAGTCGTTCACGGGCTGCGAAATGGGTTTTTAATTCTTATCGGGGTGGTTTGTACAAATTCTTCTCTTTTCTTTTCTTTTTCTTTTTTTTCCTTCTTCTTCCTTCTTTTTTTTTTCCTGTTTCTGTTTTCTGTTTGTGCTCCGCCCGCCAACACCACCACCGGCCGACTAGCCCCCCCTGCCAGCGACGCATCGGCTACTCATAACAGTTTTCAGAAACACACCCATGCACACGCATACACACACTGATCAAAACATTGCACACATACATACACTGTCTTACACACCCACTCCTTCGCATGGTCGCCGGCCGAACTGAGTAAAACACACACACAGGCACAACACCGAACCAGAACGCCCACACACACGATCGCCGAGGGTCGACGGACGACGATCCGAACAACACTCCCACATACCCACATTCTACCATATTTAACCGAAACAGAGGACGCACACAAGCATGCACCGCCATAGCGGTGACACACACCGTCGGCCACGCCGTGGCGACGATCACTCACGCATGCAGTCAAAGCAACATACACATACACACGCTGCACAAAACAAGAATCAGAACACATACACTCCGTCGAAACGCCACCGTCGGACGAAACCGAAACCCACCGGCGATCCTATCGCCGATCACATACACATGCATGCACACACCTACTAGAATAAATATGTATAAGTACTCACCAAATCGAAGATCGTCGACAAACTGAACAACCGAACTCAACGTCCGCTCACCAGCGATGCTAAGAACGTACCCGTCACGCTGTCGACGAACCACCCCACCGACCGAACCACTTTCGCTCTCCCCTGAAACTGACGAAGATACCTCCACGATCACGCATATGAGCAATAGCCACGACCACCCTGCCGGAGGAACACCGATTCAAGGAAGTCCGATCACCCCTCCCTTGCTCCAGTCCTCTCTCTCTCTCTAGAATTTATCTAATTTCAAATTTGATGGAGGCTTTTTGATCAATGCACATGCACAAGTATGTATATATTACATGGATTAAGTGGTGGAAATCGTTCCTAGCTTGCCACGTTGCCTCTCCGTTCTTCTCCCTTCCGGCGGTCTCACACGCACGGCGTATGCGTGTGTGTGTGTGTGTGTGTGTATATATATATGTGTATGTGTGTGTGTGTGTGTTTTAAAAAGTTTTTGTTAAATTACTCTTTCCCCCCTCTAATTTCTTAAAGTCTTCTTTTTGAGTTCAATTCAACATTTATAAGTTTCAAAAATTGTAATTTGATCCCTAACATTTTCAATTTTTTATTTTTAATTGGCAATTCGCATCTCAAGTTGAGAGTAATGTTTTTAAATTTGCAAATTTGACCCCCAAGTTTTTATTTGAGTTTTTAATCAATAAAATTTTTACCTAAAATTTTCTAATGCTCTAAAATGCAACTATTTATGACGTACGTTTTACGATTTAGGTTTTACACTAGTTGTCAATCTTTATTCGGTTGTTACCCGAGACTAAACTCACACCCCCGTCACCACACAAATGAAGGAAATGGTAGAAAATGGGGAATCTAAGGGTATATCTCATTGACCTCCCCTATCATTTTATACTATACCAAATACTTCTCCTGTCATTTTGCAAATACCAGATACCTCTCTTGTCTTTTTGCTCAAATATCACTTACCTCCCTTTGGACAAAATTGCTCTTAGGTTATTTTTTTTAAAAAAATCATTAGCACCCTTATATTTTTAAAATTATATTTTTTACCCTGAACTTTTTAAATAATTATATTTACTTCTCACCACCACCCAACTTCCACCGCCACCGCCCAACTCCCACCACCCTCCACCTCCTACAGCTGCCGCCACCCTCCGCCGCCACCCACCGCCGCCACCTACAGCTACTTCCCGCCACCACCTCCCACCACCCACCCCCAACTCCCCCGCCACAACTACCCACCGCTGCCACCACCAACCCCCACCACCACCGGAGAGAGAGAGAAAATGGGGGTGGGTGGCAGTGGTGGGAGGTGGTGGGTGGCGGCGGTGGGAGATGGCAGAGAGTGGTAGGTGGTGGCGGTAGGAGGTGGCGGCGGGTGGTGGGTGGTGGTGGCGACGGGTGGTGGGTGGTGGCGACGGTAGGAAGTGGTAGCGGCGGTGGGTGCGGTGGTAAGAGGTGGCGATGAATATATATAAATTAAAGGGTTATTTATGTATTTTTGTTTTTTATTATTTAATTATATTTTAAATAGTCAAGAGCAAAATTGATATTATGATAAAATTTTAGGATTTTTCCTCCAAAGGTCCTATTTCAAAAAAAGGAATAATTTTTTAGGTCCTATACAATTAAAAATATTTTTTTAGGCCCTCTTTTGAAAAAAAAAAAGGCACAACCCCCTACTATATAAATTGTATGACAAAAATACCCTTATTCATTTTAAACCTAACCCTAAAATATCTAACCCCTACCATCTCTCATCCTCCCCCCTCTCTCTCTCAGCCGACCTCTACCTCTCTCATCCGACGGCGATTGGTGGCCACATCTGGACGATGGTGGCGGCGGCGAGGCGTGATGGAAAGCGATGGCGGTTTGGATGGTGGTGTTAGCGTCGCTATCTTCGCACTCAATGGCAAATCGGACGTCGTCGCGTTCTTGGAGTCGCCAAATCAAGGGAGGAAGAGAGAGAGAACGCCAATTTGGCCAGATATGGCCAAATCGAGGGAGACCGGCCAGGAGATGGCGACGATGGCGGTGGCGACAGTTCGTTGTCGCCATTGTTCGTCGCCTCCATTTGCTGCTCATCGTCCATTGCTCGCTGCTGATGCTCATCGTTCCTACCGTCATTGTCGTCGCTACTCGCTAATGCTCGTCATTCGTCAATTCTTTACTTAGATCTACTCAAATCTGGCCAAATCTAAGTAGATCTAGAGTTTTCACCACCATTTAGGTATTTTTCTTCTTTTTTCTTGTTGTCGTTGTTCATCATTTAGGTATTTTTCTTCTTTTTTTTTTGTTACTATTTGGATGTTGTTTTTGTTGCATTTTAATTGAGACGTGCTGATTGTTGCATTTTTTATTTTTATTTTTGTTGCTGTTTGGAGTAGATATCTAGCTTAAAATTCAAGCAGCTGATTATATGGCTCGTGATTATAAGGCTTGTCTTTTGATTCAACTAATAGAGGTAAGTGAATATCCACTGATTGATTCATGTGGATATCTACTGATTGATTTTGAGTGGATATCCACTGAAAATCAATAATGTGTTATTGTTTAGTGGATGTCAATTGCTTGATAGGTGAAGGAAGATAAATGAAATTGAATTAGAATTTTGATATTAATTAAGATAGTTCAATTAAATTCAAATAAATTCTAACGATTTCTTAATTTATTTATCATTTTTATCCTTTGTGTGCAAAAGTTTGTATTATTTTTTAGTTCAGTGGATATCCACTGATTGTTTAAATGTTTGTGTTATTTTTTCAGTTCAGTGGACATCCACTGATTGTTTTTAGTGGATATCTACTTACAGATTTTTAGTAAATATCCACTTATCTAATTATGAAGAGTAATGAAGATGGAGGAAGCGCGACGGTGTGATGATTAGTGAAGACGACAGACGTCAATCGTCTTAATTTTCAGTAGATTTTCACTTTAATTTTTTTGTGGATTTCCACTTAGGGGTTAAGTAGATTTATGTAATTTTCTAGTGGAATGTAACTAAAGATTAATATTCAGTGAATTTTTTTATTTTTTGGTTTCTCTAATTCTTTATATATTAAAATATTCATAGAATATTTAAAAAAAAAATAAACTGAAATTCAAATTAAATTAAGTAAAAAATAATGTAAGTGGATATCTATTAAATATAATTAAGTGAATATTCACTTAATAGATATCTAAGTAGATATTTATTTATTGATTTTTAAAATTATTTTAAAGGAATTTTTAATTTAAATAGAATTTAATATTTATTTATTTTTTTATATTTTAAAATGTTCATAGAATATTTAAAAAATAAACTAAATTTGAAATAAAATTAAGTGAAACAGGGTATTTATGATATTTTACAAAAAAAAATATTTTTTAAGAAAAATAAAATTAATTGAAATTTTTATTAAAAAATAAAATTTGAGGAAAAATTAAAAACAAGTGAAATTTTATATATATATATATATATATATATATATATATATATATATATATATATATTAATTTTAGAAATTAAAAAAAAAAAAAAAAAAGGTCAAAATGGCATTTATGTAAAATTTGTATCTATTGAAGAATATTTTAGGAAGAATATATATAATAGTACTTTTGAAATGAATGAAAAACACATAGCCTTTAGAAAGTTATCTTTTAAGAAAATAGGACCTCCCAAATTTTTTCTCAAAACTTTACCAACTTGAGACAAAAATGATGAAAATCTAATCTAACTAAGAATCCCACACAATACCATTAGATTATCGGGTATATGTCATTGATCTTATTCATCATTTTGTACTATAACAGATATCATGTGTCATTTTATAAATATCAAAGTAAATTTTCCTTTTGCTTGTTTGTACTTGGGGTTTGTCTGTAGCTCCTTTATGTCTTTTCACTACAAAGATCTAGGGGGGGTTTTGGAGGCAAAAGTAACATGGCTTCCACGTGCCATCACTCTTGTAAAGGAAATGGGTTTTCGGGTGGTTAGGCATTTAGTAGTGATAGTGATTGTTTTATTCGCCAATTAAATCTCACATAATAATGTCACGGATATAAATTTGATGGTTTATTATTATTATTATTTTATTTTTTATTTTTGGTATCAACTGCTAATGTTGAAAAAAAAAATAAACTCTAAATTTTTCACAAAAGAAATCTATTAGATATTTACTAAATTAGAAGTCTTGGAATATCATTTATTATTTTAATTGGTGAAATTTCATATGATCCAATAAGTGTAATTATCCAATTCAAGGATAAATAGTAATTGAAATGTCGTGTTACATCATAATTGTAAACTTCGTAAGAGTACCTACCACAAAAATATATTTTTGTAACACTCAAAAATATTACTAATTGTACAAATTGTAAATTGTGTCGTTCGTCAATGGTGGTTGTCTGGAGAATAATGTCTACAAGAACTGGATCAACGAGTGCAAACAGCTTCTCCAATCAAATAATTTTCTCTTCCAAGGGATTGTGAGAGTTAACAAGTGTGCCGACTTCTTGGCTAAGATAAGTACGGATGGGGGATAGGATATTAATTATCTAGAAGATCCTCCTGAAGAAATGACAAGACTTATCCTTTTGAAAATGAAGAACGGGGCCTTTTTCCACGGCCCATAGGCTTTTGTTTTCGTATAATCACCAAAAAAAAATTAAAAAAAAAATAATATTTTCAGATTTCGTGCCATTTTTATAAAATATCACTTCTATTGATGTCACTCAAAAATTTAGTGGTGATATTAAACAATGGGTTAAAACCACCTAGACCCGTCAACTATAGTGAAATTCCACATACACCCCCTAACTTTCAAAACTAACTACCATGTCAACCCCCTACAGGAGCTTTTTTTAATGAATGGACCATTTTGCCCTTACTAAACATGACATAAAACAAAACAGAAAAATTATTTAAAAAAAAAAAAAAGATATGACGTGCAATTACCAAGCTGCCCTTAGCCTTTCTCTTATTATCAAAACGTCGATCACTCTTTGGTAAACCAAAGGACAGTTGGAGGGAGCTTGAGCGAACACATACAAAGAACGACGATGATGGAGTGAAATTTCAAAGGTTTTTGAGGCCAAGATAGCAGATGTTTGCCTGATTGTGCAAGATTGTCGCGAAAGTGCTGTTGCATTCAAGGTACGGAAGCTCCATCACTGTTTTTGTAAAAAAAAAAAAAAAATCATTTTGCACTTCAAAATTGCGATTTTGAAGATTTTTGTTTGCATTTATGCTTAGTCGCGTTGAATACTTCTAATTCGTACCATTTGTTGCCCTAGTTTTTCTATTTTGGTTCAAGGGTTTTGTGGATGCATGTTCGTTTGTTTTTTTCTTTTTTCTTTTTTCTTTTTTCGTCTCTTCATGTTCTTTGGTTGAGTAACGTTAAAGGTGGTAATGGTTGGTTGTTTATTTTGTTCAAGCTCTATTATTTGTGTTTCATTTTGTGTTTGTATTGTTCCTCACTTGGTTAGTTAGGGTTTTGGTTTTGTTTGTGTTATTTGTGCAGAGTTATATCTCTGCTACTTGTGTTTTATTTTTCCTCTTTTGAAGTTGTCTTTTTTTTATTTAAATTGTGCATGGTTTACATTATGCAGAATTATGGATTTGAGATTTGAGTTGCATAGTCATTATATGACTGAAGTTGGTACAATTGGTAATGTTGATGCCGATAAGTTTGCCTTGTTTAATCTGTTAGATGTCATAGATAAACTGTTTGATGGTATGATGCCCACTGAACAAGGTGTTGCATTGATTGTTTATGCTAGAGTGCCTAAATCTTGGGAAAGAATGGAAGTAATGACTGATGGAGCTATTTTACAAATGTTTGACTTGTATGGTAAACCGAAAATTACTGATATTGATTTATTCATCGAGTCACAATTGAATGTGCCATTAAATGTCGGTCCACCAGAAGGTGTTGAACCTGTAATCGTGGACAGTAGTGATGAGAGTGGTGAAGAACAAGGCAATGGGAGTGATAGGGGCAATGGTATTGAGAGTGAGGTTGAGAATGGAGATGAGAGTTATCGTAGTATCAAATTGTGGAGTGCTGAAGGGATGAACGCAAACATTAGTGAAGATGAAGAAATTAGTTATGATTAGGAGGATTCTATAGAAAATTCTGGAGGCCAAAGTCATGCAAATGACCAGTATGGGGATGATGAATCTGGAGGTGATGGTAGTGAGGAAAATATGTGAGGAATTAGAATTGGAACCAAAAAATGAAAAAAAAAAAAAATATATATATATATATATATATATATATTGAAAGTAGCAATGATGATCAATTGTCTAATTATGAGTCAAGTGATAACTCTAGGAAGGAAAGTGATGAGGAGGATAAGTTTGTGCTGGTAGTAGTAGGAAACGCTACAAAAGAAATGGGCGGTGGGATACTTCTAATTGCCCAGTGTATCACAAACCAAGGGATGGGGAAATACTTGTTTTTTATGTATGAATATTGTTCACCAGTATTCATGAATTTAGGGTTGTCCTTTCTGATTATGTGGTGAAGGTTGGCTTCAAACTATTTAGGAAAAAAAATGAATGGAGAAGAATCATTACTAACTGCAGTGAAATGGGCTGCCAGTGGAGAATTTATGCGACCTCTGTGCCTGGACAATCTTCATACATAATTAGAACTCTGAAACCAGATCATACATGCATTAGAAACAGGAGTCGTGTGGCAGAGGCAACTTCAACTTGGATTGCAAAGAAAATGCTTAAAGAGTTTAAAACTAATCCAAACCTTGACATTGATTGTCTGCAAGTCAAACTGAAAGAACTGTGGGGTATTGAGGCATCCAGGAGGCAGCTATATAGGGATAGGGCAAAGGCATTGGAGATGCTTGAGGGTAATTATGGTACATCTTATGCTTTGCTACCTGGTTATGAAATGCAAGTGAAGAAAAACAATCCTAGAAATACAATGAGGATACAGTATTTCAAACCATCAGTTGTAGTGTCCTCTGTTTTTTGCCAATTGTTTCTTTCTTTCTATGCTCAGAGGAGGGGGTATTTGGATAGGTGTAGGCCTTTTATAGGAGTAGATGCATGTTTTTTGAAGAATCCATATGGTGGTATATTGTTGTCAGTTGTTGCTTTAGATGGTAATAATGGTCTGTTCCCATTAACAGTTGGTGTAACTGAGGGAGAGTCAATCCAGACATAGTCTTGGTTCTTCCAAAATTTGAAGGAAATGCTTGGAGAAACTGCAGTTGGGGCTCCTTTCACTGTAATGTCTGACTGGCACAAGGTATTTTTACTTCTGAAAATTTAATTTACGTTTAATATTCTGTTTAATGCACAGTTTAACGCACTATTTAATGATCTGCTTAATGCTCTATTTTATTTTCTGTCTCAGGTAATTGAAACCTCAGATGCTAAAGTTTTTCCTCAAGAAACACACAGAAGATGTTGTCAACATCTGCTAAGGAACTTTCAGAAGACACACCCTGGATTACAGGAAGCTATTTTGGAAAGTTGCAAGGACTTATAATAAAAGTGGGTTCTTGGATGCTATGAAAAAGATGAAAACATTGTATATCAATGCCTACAATTGGTTGATGGAGCACCCAATTCAGACATGGGCAAGACACACTTTTGATGAAAATAGAAGATGTAATCATATAACCAACAACCTAGTTGATTCTTTCAATAGTTGGTTAGAATCTCTTATATGCAAGCCTATTTTGAGTCTGCTTGAGGGGATTAGGACAAGGTTGCATAAAAGGTATGAGAAGGATGTCAATTGAGAGGGTGGAGTTTGCAATAACATTAAGAAAAAGTGTAGGGCAACAGTGGAGGATAGACAGAAGCATTACGAAGTTTTATGGGCTAGTGGTACTGAATTTGATGTGGGTGATGAGATGGGTGTTGGACAAATTGTGGACTTGGAGAAAATGAACTGCATATGTGGGAAGTGGCAAATTAGTGGTGTTCCATGCAAACATGTTGCAGTAGTCATCGCTTCTCAACAGGCCAATATTGAAGACTACATTCATCTTTTCTTTGCCAAAGATAGGTACCTGAGCATCTACCATAATATGATTCACCCAATTATAGATCATAAATTTTGAAAGTTTAATCCAAATGATCCATTGAAGCCTCCACCAATTAGAAGGGAGCCTAGAAGGCCAAAGAGGAACAGAAGAAGGGGAGATGATGAAGAACCTATAAATGGAAAGAGGAAAAAAGTTGGTGGTGATGAGGGAGAACCAAGTGGAAAGAGGGTGAGGATGAGGCAAACCATCAAGTGCAAGCTTTGTTTCCAATTTGGACACAACAAAAGGACTTGTCCAAAAAAAATGGAGGTAGTAATGCAGTAGATGCACCAGGTGGAGGAAATCCATCGCAACCAGATGGAGAGCTAACTCAAGCCTCTGGTGTTTGATTGTGGTTGAATTGTTTTGTTTTTTTTTTTTTTTGTTTTTTTTTTTTTTTTTTTTTGTTGACAAATGGTGTAAATTGATGGGACAAAGCTGTTTTTTTTAGCTACATTGTTGTATATTTTAGGGTAAAATCTAATTGATTTATTTTGTATGTATTTTGATATCAATTGGAAATATTAAATGTAATGTATGTATGAACCACTTTTGATGTATTTTGATATCAATTGGTTGAGTATGGTTAGAATGTGTTTGATTGTGGTTGAATGTGTTTGATTGTGGTTGGATGTGTTTGGGTGTGGTTGACTATGTTTGATTGTGGTTGAATGTATTTGATTGTGTTTGGATGTGTTTGATTGTGGTTAAATGTGGTTGATATCAATTGGTTGAGTATTGTTGAATGGTGTATTTTGATACCAAAATTGGAAATGACAAATGGTTGTGTTTGATTGTTGTTGAATGTGGTTGAATTTGTTTGAATGTGGCTGCCATTTTCATTCTAGTATTTTTTTCCTATTGTTAAATGTGATTGAGTATTGTTGAATGTGGTTAAATGTGTGATCGCACCGCATTTTGTGCGATCTAGTACTACTAAATAAAGTTTTGTTAATCTTTTAAATAAATTAAAATATTATAAATTAAGTTATTTTATTTGTTTTTGTAGAATTTTGAATTTGGAACAAAACAACGTTAATTTGAGATAAATCGGATGAAAAACGAACAAACCACGCCAAGCCGAACAAAAGACGGAACATTTGAAGCAGGGCGGCTCAACTGAGCCGCCCTTGAAAGAGGAGCCGAGCCATCGGCTCGGCTGGCCGCCCACAGGCTGGCCATACGGCTAGCCTGTGTGGATTGGCAACCCACTATGTGGGCTGCCAACCCGTGGGCTGGTATAGCCTACCTAAGTGGGCCGGCCAAAGCTGGCCGTCAGCCAGCTGCCCCCCTATTTTTTTTCCTTTTTCCATTTGCACTCCTAAAGTTTGTCTATAAATAGGAGGGCTTGGAACAAATATAAGAGATTATCATCCAATTATCATATCAATTTCATATTCTATTTTCTTTCAAATTCAATACCATTTTGTATATATTTCTTCTTCTTTTATTTTTATTTTTATTATTGGATGAAGCTTGAATCTTAAAAGGTACAAAGTGTAAACAGTGTTTTTGAATATTGTATTCAAGAAAACACAGTTCTACATAACGATTCTTTCTTCTACCAGGTTAGAGTTATGGTATTATATTTTTGAAATTATGTAATATTGTATTTTTCTTATTTAAATTTGGATATTGTATAAACAATTATGTGGCGGGAATTCCGTTCTCAAAAATGAATTTAATTGTGATTGAATTTATTGTCAAAATGTTCTTGTAGAGATTTTGTTTTAAATCCAATCACTGCTAAAATATTAAATCTTGCATCTGTGATCTTGATTTAATGGTCACATAATCATATTCTTGGGGATTGATTATTGGTCTGGATGGTTTATACCTAGATATTAATTCACCTTAGATTAGTTAAAGTAGTTTCATGTCAGAATTAAATATCGAAGATAATTCATGCCAGAGAATAATAATTCAAAGCTTTCTGAGTAATTCTAGCTTGTAGTTAGGAGCACTCGTTTATACATATCCGATTTAAATAGAAATTATAAGGAAAACATAATTTCAAAATAAAACCCACAATTCTTAACCTGATTATTTTCTTTATTTTATTTTTAATATTTTCTTTTCATATTTTCAAAATCAAATCAAAACCCTCAAATCGTTTCACCAAAAGAAGAAAAATAATCAAAAATTGATAATTATAAGATCGATCCATGTGATTCGACATCTCTACTTAAGCACACTATACTACAATATTTTGCGCTTAATAAGGGTATTAATTTTGGCACTGTTGTCGGGGATCGGCATCGCTAATTATTAATTTTTGTTACTATTTTTCTTTCTCCACCTATATAAATTCATCTGTTTTCTTTCTTGAGTTTATTTTCACAAGTTAACCAAGATCCATTCTTTGAGTTCAAATCTTCAAACAAGGATTTAGGTTATTCTGTCATTTTCTTTTCTTTTCTTCAAAAAAAAATAATAAAATAAAAAATATTGGGACCAGGGTAAATGGATAATTACTTTGGGGGATTTGACATTTTGTTTGCAAATTGTCAACAATCTTTTCTCTCAAAACCACAACCTGATCCTTACTCGCATATAATATATCAAAACCACAACCTGATCCTTACTCGCATATAATATATCAAAACCCAAACCATTTCCCCAATCAATATTCATACAATTACCAAAATCTCACATATCCCTATAATAATGTTTATCCAGATCCGTATTATCCGCCTCCCGAGTCTAATCAATTCTCGAATAATTATGAATGGAATCAATATTATTATAGTGAGCCTTCAGGGTCGTATCTTTACGATCAATCCTATTATCAACCCTAATGTCAACCAACATTTCTCCAAAAAGTTAGGAATTCTGAACCCACTTTAATGCAACAATTTCTAACAATCTTGGTAGAGCAACATCAATCCCTATTAGAGAGTAAGCCAAGCCTTCGCAGAGCAACGTCAAACCTTAGCGGAAAACCACTAATCCTTAACAGAGCAAGGCCAAATCTCAGAAAGGCAAAACCAAATCTTAGAAAAGCGAGCTATATCCTTGAAAAAGCAATTTGAAGAGATAAACAGGAAAGAAACCCTAATTGGACAAATCATTGAATTAATAAAAGAGAAAATTGCAAAAAATGGTTTAAAGATTGACATTCGGGTAAGTGATAGGGAGAGTGGTCTAGAACAAGAGAGTGAATATGAAAAGTTGTTAAAAGAACCACAGTTGAGCAAAACTGGTGAGGAACCCCAACAAGATAATCCGGAGTTTGAGCCATTTTTGGCTCAACCATCACCAGTTAGTTAGGAAAAGAATGAAGTGGGATACAAGAGTCATGGTGAGTCGGTGAGAGTAGAATTCGAAAATACGTACGTAAAGGAGGTTAGGGTTGGAAATTATAAAGATAAGATCCAACCACCAGTGACACATCCAAGTAATCTTCCTATGATTAAAACATTCATTATACCCTTGCCACCGCATCCCAAAATTAATGCCTATCTTTTTTATGTGGTAGATCAATCGTCAACCAAAATCATGAACGATTCATGTCATATTTAATGGGTTGACGTAACTCAACTTCTATTTGGGGGCTTAATAAACAGGTTATCAAGTAAGTCCCACAAAAAATAAATGGGATATGATCCGGAAAAGAAGTTGATAAATTTTAGTGTCGCCCATTATTCATCACTCACTGACTGGAGAGTAACTCAACAGAAGGTGAGAAGCAGGTTACTCCACTATGGATAAGAGGTTAAGACACTCATTGTCTGGCTGAAAACGTTAAATTTAGTGCTGAATGGGAGGCTACCCACTGTTTTTTTAATTTTCTTATTTTACTTTTGATTTGATAAGTTTCCTTGAGTGTTCTATTAGACCGGGTTTACGAGCAGTTTATATCGACTTAGTACAAATAAGTAAATCTGATATGTCAGGTTGTCTCTCTCCTTACCAATCTAATTTCATAATTTTCACATTGAGGACAATACTAGATTTAGGTTTAGGGGAGAAATGCTTGTATTCTTGTTGATATTTTATTTCACACTAAAACTCAATCTATCCTATGTTAATATGCCTGTCAAATACAAACTTGAGTTTGCTAAAATAATCATTGGAACATAGGACTGATTTTTTAAAAATATTTTATTTTTTCAACCTTATATGCATGCTAAATTTTTTTTATTTTAAATTTAATACATGAGTTGGTTTACTGAATTTTGGCATAAAAATAACTTATCCATGTAGTTTAAATATATATATATATTATCGTTGTGTTAATAATAAAGATTTTATGTCTTAATGATGAACTTTCGCTAAGTAACCGGACCTCTTGCCTCAATAAGCTTTGAGTTTTCGCGTCAAAAGGCGAAAGCGATTTGTTAAGACGATAAGTGACTCGTTAACTTTGAAGCCTAAGTTATTTGAGTTATTAAGCCTGAAGAGTGCCTTAACACCTAATGTCCCAATCCAACTGGATTGGGATCATTGGCCCAACACTTGCTACACGGATATCTTAGAAAGCCCAACGGGGTATTGCACATGTCACTTATTTAAAAAAAGTTGATTATATATATATATATATATATTTCAGGGAAAATTCATTTGATTGTTTAAAACCAGTTAACTAGTTACTATGTGCTAAATGCATTATAAACGAAAGTTGTATGTATGTCGTGAGTGCAAAAATGAATATTGTTAGAAATCACGTGCTATGAGTTTAATGATTATTTCAGTAACTCTTATTTACCCTTGATTTGATATGTTAGCATTGGATAGAACTGATAGAAATTTTGTGAGAAATAAAATGCACAAAAATGGATTTGAGATGTTTTTGGGTAGCATCATTGTAAACCCTCACGAGACTATACTCGTCCACTAGGGGTGACTTAGGAATTTAAAAACTTATTGCATACGCTAAATGCAATCGTGTTCTCTACGAAAATGGTTTTTATTTCGTTATTATATTTAGTTTTGCTTGAGGACTAGCAAAATTTAGGTTTGGGAGTGTAATCACACCGCATTTTGTGCGATCTAGTACCACTAAATTAAGTTTTTTTAATCTTTTAAATAAATTAAAATATTATAAATTAAGTTGTTTTATTTTATTTTTTTATTATTTTTTTTGTAGGATTTTGAATTTGGAACAAAATGACATTAATTTGGGAAAAATCAGATGAAAAACGAACAAATCACGTCAAGTCGAACAGAAGACGGAACATTTGAAGCAAGGCGGCTCAACCGAGCTGCCCCTGAGAGAGGAGCCAAGCCGATGGCTCAGCTGACCGCCCACAAACTGGCCATACGGCCAACCCGTGCCAGCCTACTTGGGTTGGCCAAAGCTGGCCATCGGCCAGCTGCCCCCCTATTTTTTTTTCTTTTTCCATTTGTACCCTTAAAGTTTGTTTATAAATAGGAGGGCTTGGAACAAATGTAAGAAATTATCATCCAATTATCATATCAATTCCATATTCCATTTTCTTTCAAATTCAACACCATTTGTATATATTTCTTCTTCTTTTATTTTTATTTTTATTATTGAAAGAAGCTTGAATTTTAAAGGGTACAAAGTGTAAACGGTGTTTTTGAATATTGTATTCAAGAAAACACTGTTCTATATAACGATGAGCGGCTAACTTTCTTCTACCAAGTTAGAGTTGTGGTATTGTATTTTTAAAATTATGTAATATTGTATTTTTCTTATTTAAATTTGGATATTGTATAAACAATTATGTGGCAAGAATTCCCCTCTCAAAAATGAATTTATTATCAAAATATTCTTGTAGAGATTTTGCTTTAAATCCAATCACTGCTAGAACATTAAATCTTATACCTGTGATCTTGATTTAATGGTCACATAATCGTATTCTTGGGGATTGATTATTAGTCCGAATGATTTATGTCTAAATATTAATTCATCTTAGATTAGTTAGAGTAGTTTAGTGTAAGAATTAAACATCGAAGATAATCTATGCCCGAGAATAATAATTCAAAGCTTTCTGAGTAGTTCCGGCTTGTAGTTAGGAACACTCATTTATACATATCCGATTTGAATAGAAATTATAAGGAAAGCATAATTTCAAAATACTAAATCCACAATTCTTAACCTGGTTCTTTTCTTTATTTTATTTTTAATATTTTCTTTTCATATTTTCAAGATCAAATCAAAACACTCAAATCGTTTTTACCAAAGGAAGAAAAATAATCAAAAATTGATAATTACAAGACCGATCATTGTGGTTCGACACCCCTACTTGAGCACACTATACTACAATATTTTGCACTTAATAAGGGTATTAATTTTGAGCAAATAATGTGGCTGCAAACTTATCATTCAAGACTGCATTTTTTGCATTCCGGGCTGCATTTACAGGCTGCATAAAAGAAGGCCACATTCAACTAGATGAAAGACTGCATTCCAGGTTGCATAAATAAAAGGTTGCATTCCAGACTTACAATTACACTTCAATTTCATGCAAATGACCAGCAAAGCACCTGTATGAATGAAAGACTGCATTTTTTTTTTTATCACAATCACACTTCAACTTTGTCCAAATTTGATCAAATCACCTCCATTATGTTTAATCACACTTCAACCACATTCATTCCAGCCTGTATTCTTGAAAGGCTGCATTTCTTGATCCCAATTACACTTCAACTTTGTCCAATTTAAGCAAATGAAGTCCATTTTGTTTAATCACCCTTCTAAATCATGCTCAAACTTTGCAAATATGACAAACCAAAAAAAATTCTTCAATTTCAATTCATCACAAATACATTTCAATTTCAATTCATCACAATTACACTTCCAAAAATACAATTTTCATCACATAACCAAAATCACTTGAAAACACTAATTTCATTACAAACAACAAACTTTAATTGCAAGAAATAAGAATACAAAAAAATAAATCGAAATCCATTTATTCATCTTCCCCTTCGTCAATTCCAATTTCTTCAGTCTCAAATTATTTTCATACTTCAATGCAGCAACCTCCTCCATCAGTTCTAACAGATCATCTCTTTTCTTAGAAATTCCACCATCTTCAACATCTTCTGCTCCAATTGTCTTAATTGAATCCCGAACAAACCATTCTCAAATTCTACATGTTCTGGTAGCACAACAATAAGAGAGAAAACCCTTGGTAGGTTTTTCAGTTTGAACAACTCTAATGTCTGCTCTTTTTTCACAAGCACAGTATTTGGGGGAAAATCGCATATCTATATTTTAGCCCCCCAAATTGTTGCTTAATCCACTAGATAACATACTACCGTAGGACATTGAGGGTTTGAAATGGCTTGGTTTAAGTTGTTCGTTGTTGCAGGTGAGGTTAGATATGATGACGAAGTTCAGGGTTTCAAATGGAGGTGAAGGTGAAGGAGAGATGGATGGGAGAGAGAAAAATAAAAAGAAGAAAAATGGAGGAAGAAAAACCGTTGCCTTGTGACTGCTTAGGGACGACGACGAAGGAGATGCTAATTAGCCATAGACATCGATGGAGGTGAAGGAAGGGAGGCTATCGATCGTTGAAAGATGAAGAAGGAGGAAGGGTAATGAGGTCATTTTACATGTTTTCAATTTGAGGGAAGAAATAAGGGCAATTTAGTCATGAAAAAATAGTAAAGAAGGGCAATTTCGTCATGAAAATGGTCAAGATGTCAAACAATTATTGACTTTCAAAGGGCATTTTCGGTATCAAAAATGGTATCTTTTGACTAAATAGTTTAAGGGGTGTCTCATATAGTTTTAAAAATTGAAGAGATTCCCGTGATTTTGGTCAAAAGTTGAGAAGGTCTATATGGTATTAACCCGTTAAACAATCCATATATGAAATTTTTTATTGCATTTTCTAGTGTCACTATAACTATTTTTAAGTGATATTTTCAAATGTCGGTAAAAAACCACTCTTTTATTGTGTTATTTTTAAATTTCGCGAAATTAATATTTTTGTGACAATTACAAATGTCGCAAAGTCAGTATTATTATCTTTCATGTCATGTCATGTTTATATGATATTAATGACAGTTCCAAATGTCACTACAACATTTAATTATTAAAAAAAAAATTGCATATAGCCAAAAAAAAAAATTAGAATGTAGTTTTTTATTGATTAAAAAAAAAAAAAAAAGCAGCTCTATATATATACATTAACTACCCCAAAATTTCATGACAAAGTGCAATTTCCATCTACAAATGAATCTCACAAAACAAATATATGGAGAAGAAAAATATCATTGAAAGAAGGAAAATGAATGATCTCCAAGCTGCATCTTGTCCTATTACGTGCATCACAACAAAAATAGCGACAATCCCCTTATCCACCTGCAATGCAAAGAAACGATTTTCAAGTATTAATGAATAGTTTAAATTGTAACTGTTATATCAGACTTGGTCTACTAGGATAAGCCTAATCTCACTAAAAAACAAACCCTAACCCTTCCCAAAAAGTCTTAATCACTACCTATATATACTCTTTTTTATATTTTTGTAATTGTACATTTTCATATATCAATATAATCATCTTATGTTCTTTCATTATTTTGCCTCTCAACACGGTATCCACTTCTTCCTGATCATGTTCCTGCTAAATTTTCACAATTTTTTTCCCACACGCCGCGCCACTGCTCACAACCCTCCATTTCACTAACTACAAACCAACAAAATATTCATCAATGCCATCAAACTCATTTCGTAAAAACAAATTCAACGATACAAAAATCACCACCATCGAACACCGAACGCACCGCCATGCGCCACCAACAGTCTTACCGCCGCCATCAATTTGGTTGACTAGGCTTTGCTCTATACCCAAATTCAACAAAAATCATATCATCACATTTGTCTTGACGAGACGAGTTCAATGACACCAAAATTACTATCATTGGACACCGAAAGCGCTTGCACGCACCATCACGAGCTTAAGCCTTTCCGATGCGCATCACTCACGCACCTACCCATCGCCAAATCAGCCAGTCACGTCAGCACCACCTGGCAACCACGTCAACTACTAAACGGCATCATTGTCCACGTCAATTCCCACGTCATTATCCACGTCAACTACCACATTAACCCTAAAGTTGCCCAATTTGTGCCACGTCAGCGCCTTCTGTTATCTCGCCTACCACATCAGCCTCTCTTGCCACATCACCGGATCACAAAGGCTTGGCTTCCTTTGACCGGTTCAATCCGTTTTGAATCGGGGTTTTATCAAGTTGGATCGATTTCTAGGTTTTTACCTCTTGATTCTGTTTCTAGGCTCCGTTTTGTCATTTGAGACGCACATAACATACTTTTCCTTATATTCGTGTAGTTTCTACCTCAGTTCACTCTTAGACACTACATTTTTTTTATGCGCCTATGGAGAGATCAGACTCATCACATGTTATCACCACTATTCTTGATTAATCGAACTACATCTTGTCGGCTCAAAAGATGTCTAGCTTCCTATGTGGTCGAAAACTGAGGCATATTGGGAATGGGGACATTAAAATTGTCCACCCATGAAGACAAAGATGCTGAAAATTTTGTTGAGTGTCTTGAAGACTAGGATAACAAAAATTATCAGACCCTCATATGGTTCTGGTCCACTATAATCCAATCTATTAAAATTCATTTTAATATATTCGAGACAACTAAATAAGTTCGAGATCTCCTCGAACTCTGCTACACAAAGGTAGATCTTTCACATCAATATCAACTCATTTCCACCCTCCATAGTATACGCCAAGAACTTGAACAGTCCATCAACAATTTTCTATCTCAGTTGAATGCTCTGTGGGATCAGTTGGCTCTCTTTAAGCCAACCTGAAAACATCTAGAGATGATGTCATTCTCTACACAAGTTACTAAAATAAGATACACCTGATGCAGTTTTTGATGGCTCTAAGGTTAGAATTTGAGCCTGCATGTGCCTCAATACTACACTAGAGTGAGATATATTCCGTTGACAATGTCGTTTCTGATCTACTGAGAGATGAAACACGCCTTGCAACACTCCAAGGACCAAATACCAATGTCGCTCTTGCCACTCCATCTAACAAGACAAACTCATCACCACAACCCTTGATTTGCAAGTATTGTCATTCATAAGGACACGAACTGCTCAAATGTCCATCTCGCTTTTATGAGGTATGCAGAGAACCAGATCACTGCTTTGCATATTGTCCTAAACTTCCATCTCAATTATCTGGGAACCAATCAAATGTGATTCTTGCATGCAATCGGTCGCACTACAAGTCAAGGAACTTTGTCGTTGCAGCAATTGATGCTACCCCGGACGATCTTAAGGACACACTCTCTCACACTTGCTTAGTGAATTCATGATTTAACTCTTGAAATTCTTCGAAAGAAGATCGAAACATGTTTAACAAGGAAGGGTTACCTTGCCTTACCAATGGACTAACCCTGTCACAATAATAATAACAATAATTTAACCGGTACAATGTCAAATGCTAATTAAACAATTTTCCAATCCATCACTATATGTAATGTATGCTTACTTTCTTACATACGTACCCTGTGCATGTCCACCTCCTACCTAGAAAGAGTACGTCTGCATGTCTCTTATCCATGTTTTAGAGAGAGAAAACGTGGTCCATGATGTCTTTTAGGGGAGAGAGAGGCAACCGATGTCGGATTATCCCAACGGTGTATGAATGCTCATGCCCTCTCTACATCCAACAATCCTTTCTTCTTTGCCCCCCACTCTCCACGTGCCTTTGCCTCTCTCTCTCTCTCTCTCTCTCTCTCTCTCTCTCTCTCTCTCTCTCTCTCTCTCTCTCTCTCTCTCTCTCCATAAATACCCTCTCCACTAGCCCCTTTCTAGCTATCATTCCCCACCACAACACCCACAATGGCTCTTCAGAAACAGACCCAAAAAGCAGCCTTCGGACAAATCATCCGAAGATGCTCCAGCTTCGGGAAGAAAAACGGGTACGATGATGATGACAACGGTCTCCCCCGGGACGTTCCGAGAGGCCATTTCGTGGTGTACGTGGGAGGAAACAGGAGCAGATATATTGTTCCCATCTCCTGCTTGGCTCATAAAGAGTTTCAGGTTCTGCTCCAACAGGCAGAAGAAGAGTACGGGTTTGATCACGACATGGGGATCACCATTCCTTGTGAAGAAGTCGTTTTTCGATCATTGGTTTCGATTATCGGATCATGTACTTAAGTCTGTTTTTGCTTCATGATGCCTTCTGTAATTTGTGTGATGTGTAGATAAATTTCCCAGTGTTGATCTTTAGATGCTCATCGTGGTGACTTAATTTGTTTTTTACGTTGAGAATCCGAAAGCTCAGTACTGAAGCGGTGTGGGTGATGTAAAATGTATAGATTTAAATCCAATATTTGTTTTTCTTCAGATTTTCTAGGGATGGGTTTAGATTTATTTTATTATCCCTAACTATGTAGATGAATTTGCATATGTTTCCATATGTTGTCGGGCTTGCGCCCTTGGGAGATTTATGTCGTTTGAAATCTCTGTCTACCATTTATACCACTTATTTTTCCGTTATTTTTTTCAAAATCACAGATTTTTCCTATATTTTAAAAAATATCAATCTCCTCTATTAACCAATTTTTTCTGATAAAAAAACATGAATATGCTTAAAAAATATTTCTTCTTATTCTTTTAATTTTTTTAAAACTTCATCAATACCCCAGATTAAGTTATTTTGGACCCCAAAAATCCATAAATATTTAAGTTTTACCCCACTACCGTTAACTAATCTACCAAAACCTCACTATATATATTGTATGAGAAATTAATCAATGAAAATCCCAAAAATTCAAACACCCATTACTTCAAGAAATACATATACCCGCTTATAAATAAAACACTTAAACTACACTAGTGGGGTTCTATTGAAAAAAAAAAAGAATTTTTTCAATTGGGTTGAAACTTGTTGGTTCCATCTTAATTAAAATCTTATACATGGGTTTATAGTCAAAAATTCCTTTTAAAAATATACTTTTTACACCTAATTTTTTGAACAATTACATTTATTTCCCATCCCCACCCCACCCTCCCGCCGCCGCCCTTCCTCCTCTCTCTCTCTCTCTCTTCTGAAGCAGACAATTACAAATTTATATAACATTTGTCTGATTAATTCGATTTGTCAAACGTTAATTTTTTGGGGTAATAATAAAACATAGCTCTATCAAGAAGATGAAGTGGAAGAACATGAGATTTTTGGTGATGAAACTGGGAATAGAGGAAATAGTCAGGGCTCTTAATCTCTCGGGGTACTCGCCAGCGACGGGTGAACCGAATAGTCCTCCTCCTCCTCACTCTCTCTCCCCAAATCCGTTGCAACGGATCTAGAGAGAGAGAGGGAGGAGGACTGAAAGAAGAAGAAAGATCGGCGAAGCCGGAACTTTATTATTATCATTATTATTATTAAAGAATAGGTTTAAAAACATTATTTTTTTTTTTAAATAGAGACGTTAGTGTAAAAAGATAAAAGATAGTAAAAAATTTTTAAAAAAAAATTATGTATTTTAACTTTTAATTATTTTTTAAATGGTTAAGAATAAAACTATCATTTTAATAAAAATATCAATAATTTTTTACCTACAAGGAAACTAAATGATCTTTGACCAAAAATGATAAGAAGTTGATTGGTATTTAGAAAATGATAAAAAAAAAAAAAAGGTTTCCAATTAAATACCTTATGTATATATAGATCTTCACCTATTAGTTTGTGCAGCGCCCAATATTCCAAATCTATATTCCGGAGGCTTTCTACATAGCAATACATTGTTTCATACTTTCTCCTAGTCTTTCGTCTCTCAGTTACTCGAACATGATATCAGAATCAAGTTTATAGAAATTCCTCTCTCTTTTCCTGTAGTCAAATTTTTCAATATAATATTAAGTTAAAACTTTCTAACATGGTAACAGACTAATTTTTCTTGGCCATATTTTTACTTAAATTTCATAACCCTAAATTAAATCAATTTCTTTTTTCCTAATCTTTTGTCGGGCTGCAACTTGTAACACCGTTAACAACCCAATACCGAATCCGCCACCACCTATAGACTCCTCTCAAAAAGACGAGTATAACACCAAAGGAGAGAAGCCAAATCATTGTGTCACCCGCCCTCATGCGCCTCGAGAAGCCCCATCGCCCCATCAATTTCGTTAATCTCTACATGCTCCTCCGTTGATCCTACCTCAACACCATTGAAATCCTCTCATCAAGATGGAGCCAACACCACCAACTGAAGATCCAACAGCCGCCAAACGCACTCTTATGCGCCACCCAATGAATCTGCAACTCCACCACAGGTTCCACGCACCTGGGGTCTGTCACATCAGCCCCATGTCGCGCCACATCTACCACGTCAGCAAACACATCATCATCTAAGCCACGTCAGTGCTCTCACAGCCACTGCCCTGAAGAGAGGTGTAGTTTTCAAAACAACAAAGGATTCATCTATCTTTGAACAAATCAGATAGATGTAATTACCCTTTCTGGTAGACATAAAACCGAAACCATGTAATGGTTTCTTCACGTGTCTGGTGATTATCAACCGACAGAGCCATTATGCATCTTCTTCCTTCGGGACCCATTTGACGACGGACTGTTTAAACACTAAACAGACTTGGGATTAAACAATGTTACTACTCAGAATACTAAAATTGGGCACGGTTGGTGGCCTTAGCTGTGTGTTTGACCAGACTATATATTTTTTTCAAAATAAAAATAATAAATAAATTCATAAAATTGGCTCAAACTAAAAAATATGTTTGACATTTTTTTTTTCAGGTACATATGATGGGAGAAGGATTTGAACTCTAAACCTTCCAGAGATAAACTATATATCCACAAGGTTACAAATCTTGAGATATGTTTGACTACTCTCTAGTAAACAATATTTGCATATAGAAAGTTTCGTCTAATTTTTACTGCGTCATATCTAAATTCAATATTTAACTCCACAAGGTTCAGTTGGCTAGTTTTATGTTTCTGTTCCCTGAAATGTTGGAACATGAACAAAAACAAGATTTGTTTCTATTTTGATCCCATATTTTCAGAACAAATTTTTGGGGATCAGAACAGAAACAAGAACACTACTCCTGTAAGAAAGCTACGCAATTCATTAAACAATGTTCTATTGAAGATGAAATTACTAACCTCTTTATCTGACAAAACAAAGCATCACCACAACTCTGCTTCTCCTCCTCCTCCTTCTTAAACCTTACTATCTGAAGAGCTGGTTTCATTTCTTGAACATGCTAATTTCTCCATCTCAAGAAAATCATCCATTAATTCCATCGAACATCCATTAATTCCCTTGTTCCATTTATCAGACACAGACATAATTGCCCAAGACTCTGAAGAAGAACTTACATCATCGTCAAATCCTGCTTCAGACATGGAGGTAACACTCCTCGGATCGCCTACACATTGACTTAATGAACCTTCAATCATCCCGGTTTGAGCTTCAAGAATTTTCAACCTGGCACCCATCTTAGAACACATTTCTCTCGAACACTGCAGTTCTTTGTTCCGAGCAGACAAAGCTTCTTTTAACATGTTTGTTTCTTCTTCCATAACCAACAATCTTGTTGTAAGAAACTCGGTGTCTTGAGATTTATTAGAACTTTTTACTACATGCTTCATTTGTGCCATTGCAGCTGGACCAGGTAATTTCTTGCGTAGAAGGTTATGCAATCTTTGGCACTCCAATTCAAGATCCTCGATTTTCATAACATCTGCCAAATGTTGCTTGTTTGCAGCTTCTGCTAACCTCTTACTCATGTTTTTTTCCTCTTTTCTGATGTCAAGTTCCTTCGAAACTACATGAAATTCATATTTGAGCGAATTTATTTCTTTCTCATATGATTGGATGTCGGTTTTCAGATGTTCATTCTCGCCTTCTGCTTCAGATTTTTGGCTATTGATCTCCATAACCATATTGGTGAGTGCATCCTTTTCAGCAGCCGACCTAAGAAGTTTGATTTCTAAATCGGCAATTTGTGATTCGAGATCGAGTTTATGTTTGTCGAATTGCTTGGTTTTTGTGAGAATTACTTCGTTCAATTTCTGCTCACTTTCTTCCCTCACTGCCCTTAGGTGCCTCGTGCACTCTTTAAGAGCACAATCCAAACGGGATACCTTGTCTTCAGCGGTAAGTTTCAAGAATGTAATGGATTCAAGTTGATTTTTCAGCTCCACTGCTTCAGCATTAGCCTTTTCCCATCCTTTAAGAGGGAAAAAAAAAAAAAAGGCATTCATTTATTAAAAGGAAACCAAAAAAATTAAGGCACCGTTTGGTAACAGCATAATGACGAGAAACAAAAACACGAGTTTGTACACAACAAGAAACATTTAATATAATACCTGAAACAGCTTCTTCAGCAACTTTCACATGTTGGTTCACTAGATTGTCTTTAGCAGACATCTCTTTATGTGCTAGAGACAGCTTTTCGTTCAAATCAGTTACTTGATTTTGCAGCATCTGCACTTGATCCTCCAGGTTAGACAGATAAGTGTACTTACTCAGAGATATTTGGACAAAATTAATTTTTGTGCTGAATTCCTGGCCATATGAATAAAAAAGTTACACAAATAGGATCAGTTGATCTACAAAGAATTAAAAAAGAAAGAAGAAGGAAACAACAAATGATAAATAATTTAAAGTGTAAAAATTTCGAGCAAACGTGTTGGTTCGGTTGGCAAGGGGAGGCTCCTCTTTCCTTGTCAACTAAAGTTCGACTCTTACGGGAAACACTCTAAGAATTAAATCTTAAATTCAATCCTGAAAGCACCAGATCGATGTGGGGGAATGCGCCATTAAGATCCTCCGGGTAGACGATTAGTCAAGATACGCATAAACTAACCCAGACACACCTTACCGTAAAATCTAAAAAAAATATAGTAAATACTAACCACAAGAACATGAAGAGGAGGAAACTAAATTAAAGGCATTTATTGAGATGTATGGGGGTTGTTTGGTTACCAACTTAGCAGGTACTCTTTGTTTTCAAAAATTCAAAATACAATTATTTCTATTTTTACACAAGTCAAAAATATTTTTTACAAAACAAATTTAATAATAGTTAAAATATCACATCACTTACTTTAAATATTCTACTTTTATTATTTTATAAATATTAATTTTAATGCTCTCTATATCTTCTTTTTTTTTTAATTTCTCTACAATTGTTTTCTACCGCACATTCACTCAACAAACATTATCATTATCTCTCATTTTCATTTTTCAACATTATATTTGAATCAATCAGATCACTTTTACTTTTAAATTTTTATCACATTATTAATAAGAAATATGCACTTTTTAAAAACTAAACCAAAAAACTTTCCCAGATTTCAAAAATTATTTTCAAAATTTTCAAAAATTGTTTCCAGAAACAAAACCAAGCAACTCATAATCTATGGTTAAGCTAACACATACAGAATGAGGTAGAGATCCAATCGAAGCCAATGAAGCGCCAACGGAATCTGAAGCATCTACTTTTTTCTCGGATATGGATTTATTCGAAGATTTTTTCTTCCAAGGCCAACTACGGCGTTCCATTGAGAATATATATCCTTCAATTCATTAGATAGAAAACATAAGAACAATGATAACAAATAAAATACAACAAGGATGAAGCAACAAGTATAACAAAAAAAACTCATAACATACTGGAAAAAATTAACTTCCTTGGATACAAGAAGAGTGATAGCTTATTCAACATGCTAACCATATATATATATGCAAATAAATAAATGAAGCTTTGAATCACTGAGATCGATTAAAAAAAATATACTAGTACTTAACAGTTAATGTTGAATCCCACGTCGCTTGTGTTACCTATTCCTGAGCTAAATATTAGTCTAAGGGTAATTCTCCTCTTTCAATGTGTCTTTTGAGAGTGAGTTAGTCCCATTGAGTTTTTACATGGTATTAGAGCTAAGCTGATCCTTTGATGTTGAGCGTGTTGAATTTCACCTTGATGTTGGGCCTCCCGATATCCGTTTACAATGGTTTGTCAAAATCCACCCTGAACATAAGGGGACGTGTTGAATCCCACATTTCTTGTGTCACCTAATCATGAGCTATATGGCGCCTTTTGAGAGTGAGTGATACCCATTGAGTTTTTACAGTTAATACTCCAATCATATGACCTAAAATGTGAAAATGATTCCTATAGCACAATAAATTAAATACTTTTAGTTGGAAAATTAGACGATTTCTTAGGACAATAACAAAACATAATTACAATCGGCTCTCTAATTAGACAAGTAACATTGATGACCGCTTCTAAGTGCAGTGATCTAAAGATATTAGCACAAAAATACACATACAATATCAGTCGCTTGATATATATATTTGAGTGTACACGCACACAGAGTGCGTATTTAAGATCGAATAGGATTCAAAGCAAAAAATTCACTTTCAGCAAAAAAGAATCAGAAAGAAAACAAATCCAGAGCAGCTCAAACAGAGATCATACGATGTGTAAGCTAAGCTCTCAATCACACGGAAAACACTGTCTATAGAAAAAACCTAATAAGAAAATGATCAACGAACTTGATCATACATACAAACAACGGCTATCTCGCAGTTACATGTTAGTCATCCACGATCAGCTAAAATGCGGATTTAAAACGCAACGGAGAAAACAATACACATAGATGAACGAAAACCTATGAAAGATATCGTAGACTTACCGGAAGAAATGGAAGTGGACGGAGACTGAATTCGAGGAGATATGAATGGGGGTTTTCTGTATTCAGGTCAGGCGGAAAGAGAGAGGAGAGAGAGGAGCGTGTGTTCTGTGAGAGAGGCGGGTGTGGGGATACGGACTGAAGAAAAGCGAAGGACACGTCGTCGCTATTAATGTGGGAATTTCAAATCTCTTGTTGTTATTACGGAAGTACCCTTGTTGAGAAGATGAGCTGTACGGCATACTCATGTATTATTTTTAAGAGATAAAAAGGCTTTTTTGGTCTCCGAAAAATGACTTGAGTGTTCAATTGACTCTTAAGAAATGTAATTCGATAATTTGTCTTTTGACATTTCAAAATAGTGTCTAATTATCCCTTCAAGCGGATTCTGTGAAGTCAATCTAACGGTCAACATTAGTTTAAGGGTATATTGATCTTTTCATTCATTAGGATTAGTTTAAAAAGTCATCTAAACTTCAAGGGGTCAAAATATTTTTTTTTTCTATTTTTTATTATCCCTCCCACTCAATATTTCTTTAAACTTTTAAATGTTCTTCCTACCCTCATATTAATAGTTTATTCTTCATTTTTACTTTATATTTTTTTATTATATATATTTTTTTTTAAAAAATACAGAACAATTAAAAAACATTATTAACCATAATTACAAGATTTAGTATAACCAAACACTATATTGATCGATTCAAACACTGATCGGGAGAATTTTTTTTGTATTTTTTACTATAAAAAAAGCAAAATAATATATTCACAAAAAAAAAAAAAAACACAGTTTTTTTATATTTTAGAAAACACAAACAATACATCATGTTCTAAAAACTAAGAACAATACAACAGATCCTAAAAAAATAATACAATACATTAGGTTCTCTTAAACAATCAGAACAATACAATAGGTTCTTAAAAAACAGTACAATACATCAGGTCCTGATAAACAATCAAAGCTATACAACAAGTTTTTAAAAAAAATACAATACATCAAGTCCTAAAAAAAACAATATAATACATATCAAAAAATAGAAATCAACCATCAAACATGTTCTAAGAATTTTGTGCTAAAAAAAAGAGAGCAGAACATAATTACATTTTTTTTTTCGCTCGCATATTAAAACACAAATCTGAGAAGAAAAATACTAAAACGAACAACACTACTAAAACGAACAACACTACCGACGAACACCGAAATCAAAAACGAAGAACACCGCCGAACCTTGGGGTTTCGATTTCGATTTCGATTTTGAAATCGAAATCGAAGAACACCGCCGAACATCTCCACCAAAACGACAAACGCCATCGAAATCGATTTCGAAACTAGGTTTCGATTTCGATTTCGAAATCGAAACAGGAAATCGATTTCGATTTCGAAATTTAAACCGAAGAAACATGGCACGAAGAACACCACCGAACACCACCACCAAAACGACGAACACCGCCGAAATCGAACCTTAGAGTTTCGATTTCGATTTTGAAATCGAAGAACACTGTCGAACATCGCTACCAAAACGACGAACACCATCGAAATCGAACCTAGGGGTTTCGAAACCCAAATCGAAACGGAAATAGAGAAGAAGACAAAGACAACAAACGTGATAGAGAAGACAACGACAAATACGACGCAGGTGATGGCGAAGAAGAGAAAACAACGCTCCTCCCCACCCACTACTCCCTCCCGGAATCTCCCTTTACGCCTTGGAAAACACCGCCTCCACCTCCATCGCAAACGCCGTCAGAGCATTTCTCAACTACCCTCACCCGCTCGAAACCCTTAGCGACCCCACCGCCTACGGCACCGACGGCACCATCCTTAGGGACCATGACTCCAACAATTACTGGAAGGAGGTCAACATAGTCATACGACAGCACACGAAGACGTTGGGGAGGAAAGAGAGGAAACAGAGGAACTTGTTATGGCTGCTCTTGGCTTCGTAGTCACCGCACGCTTGGAGCCGGGATCAGAGGTTAGTGGCGAAGGAGAACGAAGGATCGGAGGTTAGTGGCGAAGGATCGGAGAGGAAGAAGACCTAAAAAAAAATTAAAGAAAAAAAATATTTTTAACCCCTTAAGTTTTACAAAATATGTAAATAGGTCCTATTCTATTAGTAAGCATGAAATGACGCATTTACCTTTGGCCAGACGTCATGTGATTGTTACGTGATTTTTTCCATCCAAAATTCCCAAATTTTACTAACAGAACCTGACCCAAGAGCCAATTGGACGCTATTTTTAAATGTCAATGGTCAAATTGTCGAATTGCATTTCTTAGAGGTCAATTGAACACTCAAGGCATTTCTCAAGGATCACAAATGTCTTTATCCCTATTTCTAATTTTAAAGCAAAGCCCGAAGCCCAATTGTTCTTATCACTAACAACATATGACATTGATTGGCATCGTCTCATAGAGTTTATATTCTATATTCATCATTTTTTATTTTTTTTGTTTTAGGGTGATGTGTATTCAAGTCAGCTTACGTACACTTCAACTAATCATTTCACCAAACGATCTTAAGAATGCACTCCCCCCACATTGGTCTGGTGTAGTCAGGATTAAATTCAAGATTTAATTCCCGGAGTGTTTATCAAGAAAGTCGAACTCTGATTGATAAAGAAAAAGAACACATCGTCTTGCCAACCAGACTAACACCTCCTGATCTACATTCATCATTTTGACCAATAAGAAAGTTATCCATAATTTTTAGAATACCTAAAACATTTTTATAATATTTTATTGACAAAAATATTTTATACTCCTATTTTCTATTTTATTTTATTTTTTTATGTTACGTATGTTTTATTTTATTTTTTAAATTTTTATATATGATATTTATAAAACAATTAAAAATAAAAGAAAAAACATAAAAGAAAACCAAAAAATAAAAGGAAAAAAACAATTCTTTTTTTTTTTTCAAATCATATTTTTTGGATTTTTTTTTTTTTTTAAATGAATTTGTTTTTCAAATTTTTTTACTTTTATTTTTTTATTTATCTTCAAATATTATACCAAAAAAAAAAAAAAAAAAAAGAATAAACATAAAAAAATCAAAAATCAAAAATCAGATGTAGAAAACAAAAGAGAGAGAATAAAAATGTAGAAAATAAAAAATTAACAACAAAAATGTATTTTCTAAACAAAATATCATGAAAACTATTTTAGGTAATTAAACTAAAAAAATAAGGGGTGTTTTAAATATTATAAAAATAACACATGGTAATTTTAATTTTTGTGATATAGGAAATGTGTCAAGTTTAAACTCACATGTAATATATGTGTGTGATTTTTGTAAACATTTTGTCCAATGTTTTTTTTTTTTTTTTTTTTTTTTTTTATAAACCTCCGGTATCCGATAACCACATCGGATTTCGACTAATTCAGATCGTGTCGGGTTGAACCACAAAAATGGCAAAACTCTGCCTACCGAGTTTTAACTCAGCTGCATTCCCAAGTCTCGAACTAAATATTTTTATTAGAATTTAATAAGCATTTCAAAATACACAATATTTATTATGTTTATCTTTTTTATGGTAGGTTTTATTGAACACATTTTATATGCATAAATTTCAACAATAAAATAAAGTGGTGTTAATAAATTCTTGAAATTTGTAATTATGAGATTTTAAAATTCCAACTTTTAAAAATTTCTTGTCTAGATAACTATTTTAAATAAAAAAAATTGATTGTGTAATTTTATATTTTTCTTGTTTGAATACGTAAGTATTGAATTGTATGTATAGAATTTTGAAATCCATTAAATTTTAATAATAAAAAATATGAAAATATAATATAACTTTTATTTTAGTAATTTATAATATAATTTTTATGCTGACTTTAATAATAAAATTTTGATAATGTCATTTTAATTATATTATTTTTATATCTATTTTTATTATACTATTTTAATTCTATTATTTTTATACCTATTTTAATAATATAATTTTAGTAATATCATTTTAAATATTTTATTTTAATGATAGTATTTTTATATCGATTTTAATAATATAATTTCAGTAGTATTATTTTAATTACACTTATTTGGAGAAGTGAAATGCTTCTTTAGAGGGATTTGAAAATAACACTTGTTTTGAAGCGACTTGAAAAATTCATTTTCTCCATTTGAAAATACATTTTACAAATTCAATGAATTTTACAAATCCTTTTTAGTAATATCCAAATTAGGAATTTCAAAAAAAAAATGTGAAATTCCTTTTCAAAATGAAATCCATTGAATTTGTAAAATGAAATCCTAAATAACTCGGATAAAAAGGATAAAATCAAAAAGTGGAACTGGTGTTGGAAGTTAAAACTTCCTCAAAAACTCTCATATTTCATGTGGTTGATTATACATGGAAAAATTGTTACTAACCTGTTCAGATATATACGAAGTTATCATGTATCAGGCATTTGTCAAAGATGTCAAAATGAACCTGAATCCATTGACCATGCTTTTAGAAAATATCGCAAAGCTAGAAGGATATGAGATTCAGTGGCGGCTAAATTTGGAGAGCAAGGGAATAGGAATATGAGATAGCTCAATGGATTAAAAAGCATCTAACAATGAGTCTCTTAAACTCACCAACTTCATTTTTGTTTATCTCTACCCTTTGGGAAATATGCAAGGATATAAATAAAGAAGTTATAGAGGGTGTTGAGTCTAACACTTCTATAACTCTTAATAGGATAACTCATCTGAAAAGAGAGTTCTTGGAAGTTTTTTATTCTTCATTTCTAACAAATGGTAGAGCATGCTCAAAGTTCTCTCATTGGGTGTTTGTCTCTGCATGTTTCTACATGCTAAATACAATGGGAGTGTTATTGGAAACTCAGGAAGGGGAGGTATAGGAGCGCATATCCGTGATAAACTTGGAGTATGAATAGTGGGCTACTTCAGTCAAATCATGCAATGCACTGGACTAGAGGTAGAGTTAAAAAGCATACTTAAGGGAATAAAGATTGTGTCTGAGAGAAACATTCCAAAACTAATCGTGGAATCATATTCTAGAGAAGCAATTGCGCTTATCATAGAAGGTTGTCCAAATACGCATAGGTACAAGACATGCATGGAAGATTGCGAAAAAGTAATGCAAGAGAGAAACTTGTGATTCAATTCGTTCCCAGAAAAGAGAATCAAGTGTATGAATTTTCTAGCAAAAAAAAAAGAGTAAATGGGGGAATTGATCTGTAAATTCTAGAATCCCCCCTACAAGACATGACAAAGCGCCTTTGATAGATGTCGTTAGTAGTGCTTTGCTATTTTTTCTTTTTAAATGTTTTGTACCAAGAAAAAAAATCCCTTTCAGTTTGCATATTATTCATTTTTCTGATTGCTTACTTGTTATTCGTTTCACTCTTGTACTCAATTTGAATATCTATTTTGTTGAGTGACGTTGTATTGAATTACAGACACTAGAGAGTTATTTGTGTTGTATATGTATAAAGAGTATTTAGAATCTCCGTCATGTTTTGTATTTTAGAATACAAAATCGTTAAAGCTCCCTGTGTACTCGAGTAATAAAATTGTCTTGGGAGTTTTAATTGTTTTAACTTGATTGTACTATTTAAAAAGGAAACTCATCACCAAGCATAATTGAGTTAAAATATCAAGAGTTTAGGTGGCAGCAAAGAAGAGGCCTTTCGAATGACTGCTTAATATCACCAGTGAAGAGGATCTTGTGAAGAAATCCAAAATTGTATCTTAATAATGAGGTTCAATCTCATTTAGGAAAGGGATTAAAAAATCCAAAAGAGTGTCTCTTGGTTGGCCCCAGTATTTACTTCTCAACTGAAAAAAATAACCAGTGAATTAGTGAAATTAGAACTCAACCCTAAATTAAAACTCTTTGTAAGAGTTCGGAGGTGTATAAGTAAATAAGAAATTTTACCAAACAATAGATCCATATGTCTTCTTGTGTATAAACTTGTCTCCCTCTCTTAATCTCTTTGGTTTCCATATAATTATTATTTCATATTAATTGCATACATACAATGATTAGTAAAGAGGTTTTTGAGAATTTTATTTACCCACATTAAAATGTCAAAAAAAAATTGAAGACCCAATTCAACCCTCAAACTCTCAAATCATCCAAACTCAATTTTTAAATTGAATCCATTAATTTTATAAAACAACAAATGACCAGTGTAATTGTCATTGATATTTATAAAATATAGTATAGTATTAAGTTCACTTTCAAAAATAAAAAATCTTTTAATGAACTATCCGAACGTGGAGAGAGATTTCTTCTCTCATTTTTCTCCTCTTCTCGTCCCTTCACTTCATCCGGACATACTGTAAGAAAAATCTTAGTCACAGTAACATGGGCCTCCTATGCTCAGATTAATAATTAAAATAAAAGGCTGTTGAATAGCCCAGAAGCCATCATTATATGATTAATCAGCTTAATTTTCCAATTTATTATCATCCAATTAATTCATTTGTTATTAATTTTTAAGAAAATGATTCAGAAACTTCAACTCCACAAAAATTCCAAGTTAATTTAACAAATCTGAAACCAAAAGCCAACTTGTAAAACGTCAAAAACTGCAAAAGCAGCTTCACAGCAACAGATCGAAAACGGTCGCCTCCAGAAATCTAACTAACGAAAAACAGACCGCCGTTTAGACAGTAAACTGTACGGGCAAAACCTATTTTTATTTACCTGGGTAAATTCATGAAAGCAATTGCGTGGATTAGGCAACCCATTTTTTTTTGTTTCTGTTCACAGAAAAACAAGAACAAGCAAATGTGATGTTACGTCCCCCCACTAATCTGTGCGCCAATGTGATGTTACGTCCCCCCACTAATCTGTGCTCCTATTTTCATTCTCTTTGCTCCCGGTGCCTCAAAAACACCACCAGTCCTCCACTCCTCAGACACATCGTGGAGGTAAGGGCAACCAAAACCATTCCGACATCCCCTCGGGCTATTGAAAAACAAGCAATGCTTCTTCGTCTGTATCCTTTGCTCACTAGATTTTACATTCTTTACCAGTTTTTGAGTTGAGAAATTATGGGTTTTACCATTTAGCATTTCACCGTGTTGTTTGATTAGTGACTTGTAGTAATTGAAGTCCTTCACTGGAGGAACCGATACATCTGGTTTTGGTCGGAAAAAGTTTCCATTTTCTGGGTCATCGGGCGTCCCATACGCGTTTATCAATCTTTGAACCTTTGACAAATCAGAATTTATACCTGTAAATTGTGTAGATGCATGTGTTCCTCCATGTTCATTACTTGGCTTAAGCTCTGGTTTTGCTGCAAAAATGGGATTAGTTCCGATACGTTCAATACTCGGCTTTTTTATTGCCACCTCACCATTTGAACTGGTACTGGTAATTTCACCAAGTTTGGAGTTGGATTTCTCGATCGCAAGAGCAGGTGTTAATGACTTTTCTCCGATTAGGGTTCCAGTTTTAGAAGAGGTTAATGGGGTTTCATTGATCAATTTCTCAATCATTTTCGGATGGCTTAAGAACTGTATCAGCAAATCTGTATCAATCAAACTCCCCTGCTCTTTGCTTTTGTTGATTGCCGCCAGTGCAGCAGCGGCAGCCACCACCACATTGCTTTCCAAATTGTCAAAACTGGACTTTTTATCAACAGCTGGTGGTGATTTTGGTTTTGGAGAATTTTGGGTCTGGGGTATGATCTGGGGGTTCATGGAATTGTTTGGCGGCGGTGGTGTTCTGGGCAACTTTGGCGGTGGCGGTGGTGGTGGTGCTGCCTCTTCAATAGGAGTGGTTGGGATAAGAGGAATATTGTTATCATCATCATGAGAAGCATCCACGGAGGGGCTATTTCGGCAGATCGGATAACAACATGATAAGCATATGTGAAGAAAATCAGAGAAACCAAAAATAGAGAAATTGCAAAGAATCGAGATTTTTTTTTTACCTGGGAGGAACGACAGAAAGATGAGGATAAACCGTCCCTTCACTTTCTTCACCAGCAGCTACGAGCCATTTATCATTCAAAACAAACTGTTCGAAATCGGATGAGAAAGGAGGCCATTTATTATCACCGGTTCTATACGAGTTTCATTCAAGTTAAAAAAGGAGAGTCGAAATGGCTTACTTTGGGTGGGCATCTCCATTTAATCTGAGGAATTTGGGTGCTTTTCACATAGTTGCTATTTTTTAACTGATTCAACAAACCATTGAGATGCCCATCATTTGAATTTGACATCTGTGGAGTCATTGATTGAAGGTGATGATGTTGACTTTCCACAAAAACTTTTGATGGGTAATTTGCCGGTGCAAATTCTTTTACCTGTTTATAGAGAATTTATTCTTTAATCCTTACAACTTATTTTTTCGTCCTTACTCCTTACCATTATTTCAGTTAGAGTCAGTTATGATATCATGTATAAATTCAATAATAATTAACATCAACTCAACAAATTCAATCTAGTTGATGTTACTAAAAGAATAAAAAAAACGTTACAATTGACCTATTTGAAGAACAATGTAACAATGCTCCCTTTTATACATGGCATTTCATAAAGATACATTGACCTCAATTTGTTCATGAAATATATGGTATGACTGAAAAAGAGAACTATTCTGCAGAGCTTATGAAGAAATGTGTCGTCAGGTTACATACAATGGAATCATTTGTTATATATTAATGCGAAAACTATTGGCTAAAGACTGAAAATGACCAAGTATTGGTCAAAAATCAACATGATCCTGAAGGTAGGTATCAGAAAATGTGAAGAGATAAGTTTCTGTTTTTTGGTTTCTAATTCTAATAAACTGGGGATGCGGTGGGAATTCTGTTTCCATTCTGGAGTATTCAGGAAATAGAAACATGTTTGGTAACGACCATTGTCCTAAAATTGTTTCTTTTAATTTACGAAAACAAAAACAAGAAACACTTTTGGTTGCAACATTTGTTCCATTTTTTTTCAAATGTATGGTGGCAGGCGTGGCATTGGTGGTCAGGTTGGTTGTGGTGGCCAGGTTTTGGTGGTGGTCAGCTGGTGGATGTGGCCAACAGGTGGTGATGGCCAGTGGGGTGAGGGTGGCCAGGAGTGATGGTGACCGACGGGGTGGTGGAGGCCGATGGGATGGTAGTGAGAATAGTTTTGTGTGAGTGAATAGGAATCAACAATTTTTTGTTTCTCAGATTCTTAAGGAATTCAAGAAATAGTCCCAAATTACTCCCAAAATTTTAAAAACGGAAACGTGTTTACCAAACGCATTTTTGTAAATTAATCCCATTTTTTTTTAGAGCGGGAACAAGAATAAGGGAACCGAAATATTAACCATGCGGGGCCTAAGCTTCTTAATTCAGAAAATACTCATCAAAAGGCAGACTAATAGTACATAATATAGATCTTGAAGTCTCTATTGACGTCTAAAATAGAATCAATTTTATATCCTTTTCCTCTAAAACATAAATACCTGCATACATTCTCCTGAAAGGCCGAAAGTTAAATGTGCCACAATTAGCCACAAGAAGAATTTCAAGAATGAATACCAGAGAGGGTCAAAGAAAAATATAACTGAATGTTTGCTTTTCAAACAGTGCTATTGTTAAAGGCACGTGACAAGGCACAGGGCGCAAGATACGCGTGTCTAATTCAAGTTCTCTTATGAAGTTTCACTTAACCTTGTCATATTATGAGTTGGCTTAAAGTATTCAACGTAGGGTGCGTTGGAAGATATATCAAGTTACACTAACAAAGTCTTAGATTTTCTCATCATCTCTCAATCATAAAAGATTAAAACGCGCCGTCCTCTCAGTTCCAAATGCTTGCATGATTAACGTGATTATATCAATTCTAATCTCTTTGATTTTTCTTTCGACACCAGAACAATCTCTTTTTGGAATCTTTGGTCGGTCTTACTTTTTTAAACGAGTGGATCATTAAAAATATTATATGATTGTTATATTTGAAGCTACTCAGATTTATCATATGGTTTAAAAGGGATGGCTTCTTATACATGATATTCAAATATATATAGTACGCACTAACTTCAGTTAGGGGCACGACTAACCCTGCGCCTCAAGGGAGACCTTGGCAGTTGGTACCTTAAGCATTTGACAATTTGCAGTGCAACTAAATGATAACTTTCGGTTACACGGAATGAGTTAGAAACTTTGGACCCTGGACAAATCCGTAGCACCATACATCTCCGATTTCAGAACACATCACACAGAAGACATTCTCATCAATTCTAAGAGCTCCGCGTCATCAACACTTGAGCTTCAAGACTTAATAATAAGTTAATAACACAAGTACGCTCAGTCAGGAAAGTGAAATACTACAGTGCTGCAACACTTGAAGCACCTATTTTTCTCGTTATTTTACCTAGCCATCGCAACTAGACTACTCGATCCAGTAACAAGATTAAGAGATGGTGCCCGCAATAAGCTATTCCAGTGGAAGGATTGCCAACATATGATTCAAAGTGCACGCCTTCCCATATATCAGAGCAAATCAAACCACGAACTAAGAAGAGATGGTTCTACAAGTTTATTATTGAAAAGCTACTTCCTGATGAACTAACGCTGAACTATATGGAGAGTACGCGGAACGAACAAACAAAAATATGAACAAGAAGTCTCAGGAATTAACAGAGAACCGCGGCGAAAGCACTTAATTAGGGTGATGATAGTTTACCTGAGAAAGATTAGGAGCACAAGACCACGGAACTCGATTCGATTTCGTCAGTGGAGACTCCATCTCCGACGAGAAGACTAGAAACGCAGAACTCAAATCTCCGGAAAACGAAGTCAGTTTCCGAGTTCGGTGAATCAGGGATTGATCGATAAAATAATCCACCCGATTGAACTGGAACCCTAGATTTCAGTATCTGCAGGAATAAAGTCGATAGCAGGAATAACGAGTCCGATACTCCGATGAGGAAACCCTAGTAGCCGCTTTCCATGTTGCTAATTTTTTTTTCGTATTGGTCCTTTAATATGGGCGCGGAGAACGTAACAGCGCAATTTGTGTTTTGGATTTGGGAGGTTGTGGCCCCTTAATTTATGACAAATGCTATTAACACCCCCTTAAACTTTTCATTTGCTGCCACTCCTATGAGTGCAATAATTGAAGTAGATAGTTTCCGCGTGCAAATAGGGCTCTCCAAATATTTTCATCCCCTTTTCTTGAAATTTATATTAAAAATTAGTTTTAAACCCACATATTATGCGATTTCAGTAAAAAAAATATATATTTATTTGAATATTAAAGATACGTACAATTGATCATTTAATTTTATAATTCATAGATTTTATGAAAATATAGAAAAAATAAATTTTAATATTAAAAAATTAAAATAAAGTTATAACCAAAAAAAAAAAAAATTGTTAATATCAATATTTAAAATTATTAATGTTATCACTCCTATTTAATTTCGGAAAAAAATAAATAAATTTTTAAAGGGACTTTTCAAAAGTTTTTATTTATTTATTTTTTTCACATAATGATTTTAAAATAATATAATACATCTTCTTTTTTTTATATATTATTTAATAGTTTCTATTATTTGATTAAAAATTATTGAAATACCCTTTTAAGCAAATGAAATTTAATAAATTTTATATGTAATTAATAGATGGAATGAGAAAATTTTATTAAATAGTTAGACAAAGAGAAAGTGAGAAAGATATAAGTCACATATAATTAATTATAATAAAAACAATCACGAACTATGTGGATAAGTTTCAATAATGCCCTTTGTCGTTTGAAAAACTTACAATGATATCCTGTGTCATTTAAAAAATATCTCCAACACCCCTTTCGTTTGATATTAAATATAAAATTACTTATTGGAGCTTTGTTACTATGCTATTAAAAATTTAGTTAAAACTATCTAATAAAAGAATTACTCTTGATGTGGGTGAAATCGAGCCTCATCCACGTGTCAGCCACCAAGGCAACTGATGTGGGTGAAATCGGGTCTTATCCACGTGTCAGCCACCAAGGACAAGTCTGCCACGTCGTCAACCGCCGGTGTATAGATAGCCCGGGGTGTTCACTACCTAGCGGCTGACCGGAGGTTGGAGTGCCCAGACCGACCTCCTCATATGGGGCCGACCTGGCTCGTCTCCTCGACAGGTCGGACCCCGGCCATCCCCATCAACAGTAAGGCCCAGACCCATAGATCTAATCCGCCATGCCGCTCACGCGTCTGACTGCTTATTGGTAATTTGAGCTTAAGGCCTTAATCTTGTTTACGCTAATCACGTTTTCGCCTATAAATAGGAGGCTTCTCCAACACTTTTAGGCAGACGAAAAAATACTATTCTAGAGAGAGAAACTTTGCCTCAGATCGGTTAGACAGATCGAGATAACATTAATTTTTCGATCTATATTTCTACTCCGGACTCTTACTCTCACGCTGGAGGGGACACACCAGAAAAAACGTGGCCGTCCTTTGTGCAAGTGGCGAATAGGAGATCGGCCCGAACAACGACCAGGAGCACGGAAGGAAAAGAAGACCTGGGCTCGGACTCCGGCCCGATCAGATTCGTCCGACCCGGCTACAGCACGCGAGGAAATTCAATCTTTACACCTCTATTATCCTTGATTTGAGAGTGTTCGGACCATACTGCTGGTTGGACCAATTTCTGACACCTACAACTCTTATAAACCTCTTAAAAGAATTACAATTTTGGACAAATTTGATTTTTGTATTTAAATTTTTTTTAAAGACTACATTTTCAATTCTAATTTTTCTTTTATTATTTTTCGGAACAATTGTCAGTTTCTACACATTTTTTTAGTATTTAAAGAGTATTTGGTGTTGAATTTTTTAAATTTAAAATTCTTATGAGAGTTAAAAATTATTGGTTTATTTAATACATTTTCAATTCCATTGTTTAGTTACTTTTGGGATCAAATGATGATTTGTAGCATTTTTTTGACTATATAAAGATAAATGCTCCTGATTTTTTGAAATTTAAAATTATTCTAAGAACCAAATATTTTTTATTTATGAAATTTACTTACAATTTATATATAAACTATTTAATTTAGTTAGAAAAAAAATTGAATTGTTTGGTGAAGTTTTCATATGATAATTTATTTAGTAATATTTTCACTCGAATTAAAAAAAAAAATGAGCTTGTGGATTTTTTAATTGTTATTTTTTTACTCTTTATTATATTTGTATTTTTTATCTCATTTTTGCATATGAAATTATTTGCATAAAAAAAAAATATATTACTTCTATCAACACTTTCTATCAACACTTACATGAGAAACAAAGAATATAAAAAAATAAAATAAAAAGATTTTTTTTTTTTTTTTTTAAATAAAAAATCTAGTAAGTGAAACATTTATAGTTTTTATTTATTTATTTATCATTTAAAATTTATTTAAATAAAATGTTAATTAAAGAGAGAAAATTGAGAAAAATGGATTTTGTGAGCAGTTAATAGGGATTTTAAAGGTGTGAATTGAGAATGAATGAGAATGCAACAAATATATTTATTGCGTTCTCATTCATTTTCAAGTTTTATCTTTCACTTTTAATATATAGATATATATAGATTATATTTATTTTTTCTATATTGAAATTATGGGTATTGACTATTAAACCTTCCTTGCCCTTCAAAAAATATAGTTAGATTTTTTTTAAAAAAAAAATCAAAATTAATCTACTAATAAAATGGAAAGACATTTTATTCAAATTTGAATTTAAAAGATGAATGGTTGAGATTAAATTTGTACAATCTCTGAATCCACTAATTTCAAATTTTTCTACATCACTCAACCTACTCAATGCCTTACTTGAAGAGAAGAAATATTTGGGTTGAAAATTCTCACTTAAAAATTTCACACTTTCAATTTTAAACAATTGAATTTAATTATATTTTTTACCTTTCAAATTTATATATGTATTTTATTAACTAATTATTATTATTTAGTCTCTTTTTTATACTTATAAATTTAAAAAACAATATAGTGCATTTGGACATGAAAAATCCCTAGTCAATTAATAAATCAAGACGAAAATATATTTTAACAGTCCAGATCTAATTTTAAAGATGAGCTACAATTTCTAAACTCACTAATTTCAAACTCTTCTACATTACTCAATAGATTCTTTCCTCACTTCATCAACACTACACCACTCATCCCCACTCTTTTCCCAATCCATCTTCTATTTACAAATTGGGATGAATTAATTGTGATGAGATTTTTACATTAATAAAAAAAAAATTAAAAATTTATAACTAATGATATTAGTGTCTTTAGACACGAGGCATGGCTAGTATTTCAAATGTTATGAAATCCGTAAGCACCGATAAATGATACATGCTTGAAGTCTTAAACCCAAGAGGTGTTAATCCAGTTAGTAATTGTTGAAATATTATATTTAGGCGTTAATTTATATTTTTGGTATCTTTATTGTAGGGCTTTATTAAGCCCATTTATTTCAATAATATTCTTCCTAATTTAGCCTGCTCCTGCGGCTATATAATTAGGAGAATAAGGCTCATTCTGTATGTACAGAAATTATCAATATAATTTTCTTCTTTCCCTATATCCTTTATGGTATCTAGAGCCAATATTGTTTTTTTCTCCAAACTCTAAAAGCCGTTGACTTCACTGTTTACCACCACCAAGCCGCTGCCGCCGCTGCTGCCTCCATTCACGAAACCCTAGCCTGCAAAACCAGCCACCACCGCAACCCTAACCCTTCGAACCGACCGCAATCAACCCACCAAAACCCTAGCTTGCCGTCGCCGGACAAACCCCCATCCTACGCATCTCAGCCTCGCCATCGAAACCGCCGCCGAAACCCTAGCCTGCCAAACCAGCCACCACCGCAACCCCCTTCGAACCGACCAGCCACCACCGCAACCCCCTTCGAAACCAATCGCAACCCACTGCGCCCGAAGCCCAACCAGTTCGCCACCGACCTCGCCATCTCCGCGAACCACCAGGTGCGATTTCGCGACCCCCAGCTGCGATTTCGCGACCCCCAGCCCCGATCTTTGCGAACAACCAGCTGCGATTTCGCGACCCCTAGCTGCGATTTCGCAGCCCACGGTCTTCGCCTGCGATTTCGCGACCCTGCTGCCAATTGCGGATTGTTCTCCGGTTGGTGGTATTCCGGCTGTTCTAAATACATGACCGCCTCTTTGATTTTCTGAATGATTGGGTAACTCTGTCTCAAGTTCGCTTCTCAGCTTGTACCTTCTCTCTCAGAAGCCAGATCAGTCTTCCGTAGCATTTTGTTTGTGTATTTCATTGCTACGGACTCATCACATCTGTATTCATGGCATCCGGAAGGGAAGGTGACGTCCCATCTCGGATCGCTTATGCTCTACAGTTATCCGCCCGCTTGGATTCTACTCGTGCCCCTGAGGCCACGGTCCAACGTGTTACCACCGTCTTACTCAATGGAGCGAACTTTCCTGCCTGGTCCCGCTCTCTCCGTCTCTACCTTGGTGGCAAACGTAAGACAGGATGGCTCAACGACACTGAGCCAAAGCCAGATATCAACGATCCCAAGTTTGCTCAATGGGACGCTGATAATTGTACCATCCTCGGGTGGATCTTCAACTCTATGGAAGAACGGATCTATAACATCTTTATGTTTCACGAGACGGCCAGTGGATTATGGTCTGCTCTTACGAAGATGTATGCTCATTCTCGCAATGAATCACGGATTTTTGAGCTCTACCGTGAGATTTCCCACGCCTCCCAGGCATCCTTGGGACTTTTAGTCGCAGATTACTTTGGTTACCTTCAATCTCGGTGGGAAGAACTTGTGCAGTATGAACCTCTGAGTGAATTCCCTGAAGATGCTGCTAAGATCGAAGCCAAGCGCCAGGATCGTCGACACACATACCATTTCTTGATGGGTTTAAATCCAGAGTACGAGAATCTTCGCACTCAGATTTTGAACACATCACCGATGCCGGATCTATACAATGCATTCTCTACTGTTGACAATGATTCCAGACGTCGGCTCTTTCTCCCACCTGAAGTCCCTCCCTCAGTCCCTGAGCAGATGGCTTTTCTGGCTCCTTCTGGTTCGCAGATGGCCTTTTCGGCCCCTTCTGGTCCTCGCCCATCAGGCACAAGGCCATATTGTCAACACTGCCGAAAGCCTGGTCACACCATTGATCGTTGTTACATTCTTCATCCTGAATTGAAACCCCGAAACCTAGGAGGGCGGAAAGGAAGAGGCGGACCACGTACTGGTGTTATTGCCGATATTGTCCCTGGTTCAGAAAATTCTCCATCAGCTTCGCTGGATATTTCTCACATCCAGGCCCAACTTGCCCAACTTCAGGCTCAGTTAACCACTTTGGCATCGTCTTCCCGCCCCACGGCTGCTCTTGCTTCCGGTACTCCTACTGCGCTTCATGGTAAGTCTGGCCGCCCTACTTGGATTCTGGATTTCGGGGCTAACAATCACATGACTGGTGAGATTTCTACCATCACCTCCCCTGTGTCACCTATTAACAAGTCTGTATGCATTGCCGATGGTACTTCTATCCCTATTCGTTGTCAGGGAAATGCCTACTTATCCCCTGATATCACTCTTCACTCTGTTTATTATGTTCCTAAATTTGCCTATAATCTTCTATCCGTTAGTTGTCTTGCAAAAAATCTTAACTGTGCCATTGTGTTCTTATCTGATCGTTGCCTCTTGCAGGACCTGACTACGAGGAAGATTTTTGGCAGGGGATATGAACGCGATGGCCTCTACTACTTCGGCAGCCCTCCACCTCCACCTGTTCCACCTTTTAGTATGCAAGCTTCTGTACTGCCTGTTTTTGATTCCTCTATGTGTTCTTTCAAAAGTTTAAACTTGTGGCATGCTCGTTTAGGACATGCAAACTTTCAGTATTTGTGTTGGTTGTTTCCATCTCTTAATAAAGCTTGCAAAGACTTTAAATTTCAATGTGTAGTTTGTGAATTGTCTAAACACACCCATACCTCTTATATTCCTCGCATGCACCGTGCCCCCCAAGCCTTTGATCTTATCCATTCTGATATTTGGGGACCCTCTCCTGTTACAGCCATTTCCAAACATCGCTACTATGTCACCTTCATAGATGATTATAGTCGGTGTACTTGGGTTTATTTGATGAAGCACAAATCCGAGGTTTACACTCACTTTACCAACTTCCTTCAAATGATAAAAACCCAATATAAAACCATTGTGTGCAATATCAGGTCTGATAATGGCCGAGAATACTTATCCGATGAATTTCGAGCTGAGCTTAATAAGCACGGTATCCTTCAGCAACTTACCTGCCCCTACACCCCTGAACAGAATGGTGTGGCGGAACGTAAGAACCGTCATATTATGTCTGTCGTCCGTTGTCTTTTGCGTGGAATGAATGTTCCCAAATCTTTTTGGCACACGGCTGTTCTTACTGCTTCCTATCTCATTAATCGGACCCCGAGCCGTGTCCTTACTGGTCAAACCCCCTTTCATATATTGCAACCCACTAGCACCCTTTTTCCTATCTTACCCCGTGTCTTTGGTTGTACGTGTTTTGTCCAGAATAGGAGCCCTACTCGCACTAAGTTAGATGATAAATCTATCCGGTGTATTTTCCTCGGCTATTCTTCCATGTCAAAAGGATATAGGTGCTACGATCCAACTACCTACCGTACTTACCACTCTCTCGATGTTACGTTCCTTGAGACTGTACCCTACTTTTCTGGTATTGTATCTTCTCCACCTATTCAGGCACCCACTATTGGGGATCATACTCCACTTCCGCGTCCTATTCCTGTCTTAGATATATCTTCCCCGCCCACATTCCATCCCCCACCTGATACCTCACCCACCCCCTTACGAGTCTACTCTCGTCGTCCACGTGTCTCACATCCCCTGCCGACATCTTCTCCGGACTCAGGTATCTCTTCTTCTCCCATTATCTTTGACCCTGTTCCCCGCCGTTACCCGACTCGGGAACGTCACCCACCATCCCGCTACCTTCTTTCATGTTCTACTAATCATCCGATTTCCAAGTATTTGTCTTTTCAGGGTCTCTCAGATCAATATAAATCCTTCCTTGGAAATATTGATTCGGTTGTCATTCCTCGCTCTGTTTATGAGGCCCTCTAGAATCCACAGTGGGTTGTCGCCATGCAAGCAGAGATGGATGCCCTACAGCGGAATCATACATGGGACTTGGTTGATTTGCCGACTGGTGAACGGCCGGTTGGTTGTAAGTGGGTCTTCAGTGTGAAATATCTAGCTGATGGTTTGATTGATCGGTACAAAGCCTAGCTTGTTGCTAAGGGCTACACACAAATCCCGGGTAAAGACTTCGGTGCCACCTTTGCCCCGGTTGCTAAATTGACTACTGTCCGATTTCTTATTTCGTTGGCTGCATCTCATTCTTGGCCACTGCACCAGTTGGATGTCAAGAATGCATTCCTTAATGGTGCTCTGACTGAGATTATCTATATGGAGTCTCCACCGGGATTTCGGTCTCAGGGGGAGTATTCAGGCAAAGTTTGTCGACTCCGAAAATCCCTCTATGGACTTAAGCAGTCTCCTCGTGCATGGTTCCATCGATTTAGCAAAGCCATCCTCACTATAGGGTTTATCCAGTGTCACTCAGATCATACTTGCTTCATCCGTCGCCAACACCAGGGACGGTGCATCATTATCTCAGTCTATGTGGATGATATTATTATCACCGGAGACAATGCACCAGGCATTCAGCAGGTAAAGAAAGATCTCGGACATATTTTTGACATCAAGGATTTGGGTCATCTCCGCTACTTTCTCGGTATTGAGGTTGCTCGATCTCGGAAAGGTATCTCTCTCTCGCAGCGGAAATACGCTCTTGATCTTCTTCAAGACACTGGGATGCTTGGACGTAGACCAGCCTCCACTCCCATGGATCCGAACCTTAAGTTAGCAACAGACTCGGGAGAATTATTATCAGATCCATCAGTATATCAGCGACTTGTGGGACGTCTCATCTACTTGACTAATACAAGGCCAGATCTTACGTATGCTGTCAGTGTTGTGAGCCAATTTATGCACTCACCACGTACATCACACATGGATGCTATCTACCATATCTTTCGGTACCTCAAAACATGCCCCGGTCTGGGTCTCTTCTATATGTCAGGGATACAAGAGGGACTCTCTTGCTTTACAGATGCTGACTATGCAGAATCGAAGGACGATAGACGTTCGACCTCTGGTCTGTGCACCTTTAACGGAAGACACCTAATCTCGTGGAAAAGTAAGAAGCAATCCGTCGTTTCCCGATCTTCTGCTGAAGCTGAGTATCGCGCTATGGCTCAAGGAACATGTGAACTCCTTTGGCTTCGTTCCCTTTTGACTGAGTTAGGACTTCCCGTTGGAAACTCATCTAAGTTGTTCTGTGACAACAAGTCTGCCATAATGTTATCCTCAGATTCAGTTCTTCATGAGAGAACGAAACACATTGAGGTGGATATCCACTTCATTCGTGAAAAAGTCCAATCGGGAGTCATCACACCAGCCTTCGTCCCATCTTCAGAACAGGCTGCGGATATGTTCACCAAGTCTACAGGACCATCTCTCCTTCAGTCAGCTATTAGCAAGTTAGGGCTCATCAACATTTTTGCCCCAGCTTGAGGGGGAGTGTTGAAATATTATATTTAGGCGTTAATTTATATTTTTGGTATCTTTATTGTAGGGCTTTATTAAGCCCATTTATTTCAATAATATTCTTCCTAATTTAGCCTGCTCCTGCGGCTATATAATTAGGAGAATAAGGCTCATTCTGTATGTACAGAAATTATCAATATAATTTTCTTCTTTCCCTATATCCTTCAGTAATAGGAGGTGTTTCATTCCTTACTAAGCAAGATTTGACTCTCCTGGAGAGCACTCCAAGAATTAAATCTTGAATTTAATCCTGAATGCATCAGGTCAATGTGGAAAAATATGCCCTTAAGATTGTCCGGTGAGATAACTAGTCGAGGTGCACGTAAGTTAGTTTAGACACACCTTACTATAAAATAATAAATAAAAAAATGATATATATTTGAGAAGCATAAATATTACCATTAAATAAAAATAGGAGTTTCTATTTTTTAGATATAATAAAATGTTTATTGGTGATAAGGGGTATTTTCGCCGACCACCATAAACCGCTCACAACCCTACACGTGGAGAGGTGGGGAGCCCGAGGAGAACCGTCTGACTGATCAGCGCCCACCGAAAAGGCTGATTGAACCTTCTGGGACCTATTACTTGTCCAACCTTCGATCACGGAACATGGGCACTTGTCCCTTCGCCACCACTACTTAGTAAGCTCAGCAATGGCGTCTTCTCCCCACCTTGGCTAGACACCACCCAACGAGCTCGGCTAGGGCGTCGCCAACTTCTCCTATGTCGATTATCGCCCAATGATCAAAGCTGAAGGGTCCGCTATAGCGAGCTCTAACCTATCCTCCGCCTAATGACCAACGACTAGAGCTATCAGGTCACCAATCGAGCTCCTAGAGGTCTGTGGCCTAAGCCTAACCTCTAGATCCTTGTAGGTCAGCACATGGGCTCCTCTTGGTAAGACGTGTCACGTCTCCTCATTAGCCATGCGTCAGACTATGATAATTAATCTCATTTAGGGCTTTAATTTGGTGGGACTAATCTAATTCCACTCCTATAAATAGTAAGTTATTAAATACTCCAGGTAATGATAAGTATTCCCACTTAAAGAAAATATCTATTTTTTTTTTTTTTCGAATTCTTACTCTCACGTCGAAAGGATTTTGTTGGACACACCTCAATAGATTTTTGTGTAGGTACAAGTTTGGACATTGAAGACTAAGGACTCTTGACTATTGAACCGTTCAGTTAGCAACAGTCATTGAGCACCAGAACCCACCCAAGCAAAGAAAATTCACTTGGACTCTGATTAGACCAATTGCGGGTTTAGCCAATTTTTTACATCAACAATTAGCAATTCGAAAAATATTTATGTCATGTAATTTTTTTATTTTTTTTTATATTTTACGTTGTCTATTAGAAGATCTAGATCTACCACCGAACGTGTAGATCAACTAGGAAAGAATTGTTCTAGCTTAACCACGGTTCTTAATTCGAGACTTGGGAATTCAGCTGCGTTATAACTTGGTAGGGAGAACTTTGCTGTCTTTGTAGTTCGACCCAGCTCAATCCGGATTAGTCAAAACTCAATGTAATTATCGGATACCGGAAGTTTATTAAAAAAATAAAAATAAAATCTAGATCTACTTATTTTTTAAAAATAAAGTTTTATCAATAAAAATGGATTTTTATATTAAAAAAATTAAAAAAATAAATAAATATTTTTACGAGAGTATTGTGTCTCATTTCCTTGCTGATTGGGTGGGAGAAAAACAATTAAAAGCGTGTACAAGTCTAGTCTAGCGCAGAAAAAGCTGTCCTCTTCCCCAAAGTGCTCTTCTTATATTTCCCCTTCCTTCACCACCGTCATCTGATCTCCCCCTCTCTCTTCCATTTTTCTTACCTCCGCGATAACAATGGCTTCCGATAACGACACTTCCAGATCTGAATCTCTCACCACCGCCAACGGCGGAGATTCCTCTCAACCACCACAGCCCAAACGCAAGATCGCACTGATCACCGGCATCACCGGCCAAGACGGATCCTACCTCACCGAATTCCTCCTCAACAAGGGTTACGAAGTCCACGGCCTGATCCGACGGTCTTCCAATTTCAACACCCAACGGATCAACCACATCTACATCGATCCCCACAACGCCCACAAGGCCAGGATGAAGCTCCACTACGCCGACCTCACCGACGCCTCCTCTCTCCGCCGATGGCTCGACACCATTCTCCCCGACGAGGTCTACAACCTCGCCGCCCAGTCCCACGTCGCCGTCTCCTTCGAGATCCCCGATTACACCGCCGACGTTGTTGCCACCGGAGCTCTCCGCCTCCTCGAGGCCGTCCGCTCTCACATCTCCGCCACAGGCCGGAGCCACATCCGCTACTATCAAGCTGGATCATCAGAAATGTTTGGATCCACTCCACCGCCACAATCGGAATCCACCCCATTTCACCCTCGATCCCCCTACGCAGCTGCCAAATGCGCCGCCCATTGGTAAGTATCATTTAATGCTTCATTAATCATACTTCTTTTCATGAATCCTGTAATGCTTATGGTTATCCTCTGTTTGCAGGTACACCGTGAATTACCGGGAAGCCTACGACATCTTCGCGTGCAACGGCATCTTGTTCAACCACGAATCGCCTCGCCGGGGCGAGAATTTCGTGACCCGGAAGATCACGCGGGCCGTGGGTCGAATCAAGATCGGGCTCCAGAGCAAGCTGTTCCTCGGAAACCTACAGGCGTCCAGGGACTGGGGCTTCGCGGGGGACTACGTGGAGGCGATGTGGATGATGCTGCAGCAGGAGAAGCCGGACGACTACGTGGTGGCGACGGAGGAGTCGCACACGGTGGAGGAGTTCCTCGAGGTGGCCTTCGGGTACGTCGGACTGAACTGGAAGGACCACGTGGCGATCGACAAGAGGTATTTCCGGCCGGCGGAAGTGGACAATCTGAAGGGAGACTCGAGCAAGGCGAGGAAGGTTCTGGGGTGGAAGCCGAAAGTGGGGTTCGAGCAGCTGGTGAAGATGATGGTGGATGAGGATGTTGAGTTGGCGAAGAGAGAGAAAGTGCTTGTCGATGCTGGTTTTATGGATGCTCAGCAACAGCCATGATTGTCTGATTCAATTCAGAAGCTTCAAAACAATTGGGTTTTGATTTCTGAAATGGGTATGATTCAGTTCGAACAGAAGAGTTCGACATTAATCTGGGTTTTAAGGAAAGAATATAGTTTTTTTGATTCCGAGGTAAGCACTGTTCTTTCTTCAGTTAAAATCCTTTGTATTTTCTGTTTTTCTATCGAGTTTAATTCATTGTAAGGCTTCAAATGTTATTTCTCATGTCTTCAGTCTCATCAATTCAATATGATAAATCTTACAAAAGTGATGTCAATAAGATCTACTGAGTGAGAACGCTATGATCTGATTCAGCTTATGTTTTTTATCTTTTCTTTTACTTTTTTTACAAATGATCCGAGAAGCCTCTCACCAGGAAGCCAAGGTTACTCAGTGTCCGAATGATGTGAAAATCTTGAGATGAAACTATGTATATGATGTAATAATGACTTTTGTCGGCAGCAGCCTCTTGCCCCCCCCCCCCCCCCCCCCCCTCTTTTTTTTTTAAAAAAAACAGAAGCAAAAACAAGTGGAAAAAATCTGTTTTTTCTTGCTCCGAAATTTTCAGAACATAGTTTTTAACAATTCAACATAAGCCCCCATTTGGTTCAATGTATAGAAACGCATTTGATAAGCATATTTTTGTTCCTAAAATTTTGAGAATATTTTTTGAATTTCTTAAGAATTTGAGAAACAAAATTTTCCATAATAAAAACAGAATTCTCATACTAATTTGTTGGAACTAGAAAAAGAAAAGCAGAAACAATAACCAAACACCACCTGTGTCCCAGATTTCTGTTTCTGTTCCAATATTTCTTGGAATAGAAACAGTAATCAGGGAACAGAAACATTAAACAAATGCTACATTGTGTATTAAACTAGCTATCAACATTTACGCAAGCAATCCAGGATCAAAGGCTAATAAGATCTCCAAGATCTAGACTTAAATAGGTTCATTTAACAGGCAGTTTTGCCTGAATTTCGTACTCGTAAAACTGAGATTCAATACACAGATCAATGAACATTTCAAAAATATACAGAGGAAGAAGAAAATGCCAGGTGGGGAGGGAAAATGGCTTAACTTGATTCCTCCGGCGGCGGCGGCGGCGGCGGAGGCGGATGGTCTGCAGACACTGCTTGTACAGAAAATGGCTTGACCGATGATCGAAGCGATTCTGGCCCTTCAGCTGCAATTCTCTTGCACAAGGCATCACAATTGCTGATCACCTCTGTTAATCTTCCTTTCAGCTCCCCAACTTCAACTTGCAGTGTATGAACTGCTAAATTCAACAAATTTCTTGATTTGATTTTGTATATATCCAACTGTGAAATTCAACTATCAATTGATTGGTTTTGTCACCTTGTGATAAATGATCTGAAGTTGTTTTCATTGCCGAGACCGAGTAATTGAAGCGTTGAAGAAGTTTAACGGCCAAAGCATCTGCAACTTCTATCTTGTTCTCCAACTCTTCCTGAAAAAGGAAAAAAAAAATTCACCAAATTAGCCTACAACTTATGATGATGTATTCATATTTTCTCTTGATCTATACTTCAATATGCATTCCTCATTATGTGATCACCAACATTAGCCTTAAAAGACTCATGTTCTTGAAGGTCCAAATCTGCCCAACTGAGTCATGAATCTGAAGACTTTAAACCCCTGGACTGGATCTGAATTCTGAAAAACCATGTATGTCCTCTAATACTATCAGTATCCAATATTTAATTAGAATTTTTTTATAAAACAATCCACATATTAGAGTTGTATAGCAATTAGTTCACTAATAAAGTATTATGCAACAAGGACAAAAACGAGACTATAAACGAACCAAGCCGTTCATGAACTACTCAAGTTCGGCTCGATAATAGCTCGTTCGAATATCGTTCATTTAATAAATGAACCAAGCTCAAGCTTTTAATTAAACTCGTTCATTAAATAAAACAAATATCAAGCACAAACTTTTAATTAAGCTCGTTTATTAAATAAACAAATATCATATGTTCGACCATAACTCATTAATGTTCGTGAACAACTCGAATAACATATAACTAAAATATTTTATTATATTTTTAGTATGCAAAAATAGTAAAATAAACTCTTGAATTTCTTCGATAGTATAAGAGCTTAATTCAATTAAATTTTAATTTTATAAATTCCCCTTAAACCTATTTAATGACTATAATAAACTAATGGCTTGTTTGATAACGACTTAATTTTTAAGTGCTGAAAATTAAGTGCTGAAATTTTAAGTGCTGAAAATTTAAGAAGGTTGTTTGATAAAAATGTACTGAAAATTTAAGCATTGAATTTTTTTTTTATTTGTTTGATCAGTACAAAATTTGTATGCTGAAAATTGTTTAATTTACATAACTACTTTTGAATCAAGATAATGTGAAGAAAAAAAAAAATTGAGAACAAAATAATAAAATCACGGTGCCATTTTTTTAAAAAAAAATTATATTAAAATTAAAAATAGAAATTAACCAAAAAATATGTAAATATTATGTATTTTGTTATGTAGTTTAATTGCTTAAATTAAATTATAACAATAATTTAAATATAAAATAAAATTAAAATCATAAAATAATCCAAAATTAATCTAATTCTCATTAATCTTAACTCTAATTAAATACTCATAGGGGATCAAGGGTAAAATGGTCAAAATATAATTTTTTTAAATGGGAAATAATGGAGTGCATTAAGTAAAATAAAATAAATGAAGAGATCTTAACTTAATTTTTTAATCACATTTTGACTTAATTTTTAAGTTAACTTAATTAATTAAGTGATATTAATTACATTTATCAAACAAACTTAATTAATTAATTACTTAATATAATCAATTTTAAACACTTAAATTGTTTATCAAACATGCCATAACTATTTGTAAATTTACATTAATTCTTTATAATTCTTATATTTTGATTTGCTAGTAAATTAAATATTTGAATTTTGTATATAAATTTTGAAGAAGCAATTACAAACAGTTAATTTATTAAAAAAATGTATTATTTATATAGTTTTAAGCATTAAAATTTAATTAATAAATATTTAAAAAAAAAATGAAAGCTCGATTAAGCTCGCAGACAGATTGATTATTAAACGAACTAAGCTTGAACATAAGGTTTCAAAGTAGTATCGAACTCGAATCGTAAGGAAAATAAACGTACCAAGCTTGAACACTTAATACTCGGCTTTGCTCAGCTTATTTACAGCCCTAGTCTCAATTGACCAAAAACAGTCCCACTTGAAAACGAGGGATCTATTTGAAAAAGACTTCTAAATTAATAAAAGAGATAGCTAAATGAACTTCTAACTCTACCAAAAGAGTATACAATACCATTCATTTGGACTCAATTGGTTAAAATCGCTATTTAATTTCAACTGAAAGCCAGATCTATGCAGATGTAGAAAAGGAATAGGCTTGAGATTGAGACCAGGCATCATAACAATCTGCTGGCGTGTATGCTGTCCCATATCTTGGCTATACTATGACCCATACAATAAAGATGCGTCGGGGCGGGGGTGGGGGCGGGGTTTATATCAAGTCACAATAAGCTTACAGAGTGTCCATAAAAGCACATTATTTTCATGGACTAACCTGTTTCTTGCCAATCTTTTGGACTTCCTCTTCCTGCCAATCACGGTACATTGAGAAAAGCTCCAATATCACATTTGGATTTACTGTGCCTGTGTCAAAGAGAAAAACAAAATTAGTATTTTGCGGGTGTATCGGTATCTGGCCTCCCTATCAAATCATTTCTCATTTAAGAGACCAGTGGGCGCGCCATGTTAGTGTAGAGAAAGAAATTCATGCTAGAATACTTCATATTAGACCTAAAAGAGAAGCCAAACTAAGTGATTAGATCCTTCTGTTGCTAGATCCACCATTGAAACAAAACAAGCTTAGCACCATGTAGCATATGCAAGCTTAGCACCATGTAGCATATGCAGTTGTTCAAATCCAAAGCATGCGTGTGCATGTGTGTGCGCGAGTGAGTGTGTTGCTAGATCCACCATTGAAATAAAGCAAGCTTAGGCACTAAGTAGTATATGCAGATGTTAAGATCCGAATCGTGTGTGTGTGTGTGCAAGCTTAGGCACTGTGTAGTATATGCAGATGTTAAAATCCAAAGTGTGTTTGCGCGCAAAAATATTTTGAATGATATACTAGCAGATTTTCTTAAATTTGTAGTTTTAAATGTCTTTCAAAGACCCTATTGTTGCGAATCGGTACATGTTCATATTTCCTTTGATACAACAACAAAACTTTTATCCCACTTATATAAGGTCGGTTAAATGAATCCATCTGCACCATAAAGATCGTTTTACAGTCATCAAATCCATTAAGTTCAAAGTCATCAATTCATTCTTAATTGTCTCTTCCCAAGTTTTCTTATGCCTATCACTCCCTCTTGTAGCACTATCTACCTAAATTAAATCACATTTTCTAAAGGGTGCTTTTGCAGATCTTTTATGCACATGTCCCAAACCATTTCAAACGATTTTTTCTCATCTTATCTTCAATAGGCATTATGAAAATTCCTCTAAAGCATAGGTGTAATAGGTAAAAGTCCAAAGAGGTGAGCTGTTTACCCCTCACGCCACTACAGGGAGTAAAAAACTCATGCCTTCCAGAAGTTATGCCTTTTCATAAGCCTTGAGGCGTTTTATTCTCATGACATCTCAATGACTTTAATACAATGATTTGGATTGAGAGCAATAGTGAGAAGAAAAGATTCAGTAAGAGAGAAGAGAACATAAAAGAGGATACCTCTCTCTATTGCTTTTAAAGAGCTCAATAAAAAAGAGAGAATATTTTTAAAAGGGCAGCCCAGTGCACTAAGGCTCCCGCCATTGCGGGGTCTGGAGAGGGAAAATTTTTACTTTGATCAATTCATTATAGCCTTCTATATAGAAGATAGAAGATCTCTCCATTTTTTTGGGGGGTTGGGGGGGGTGGTGTCGTTAAAAAATCCTTAGCATTTCCTTTTATTAAAAAAAAAAAAAAAGAACTCTCCCTATTAATTCATCCCCATTCCTCTTATTTTCTCACCTCATTAGGATTATAAAACCAGAAACCATGTTCTCTTCTCCAAGGAAGCACAAATACTTCAACTAAGTTCCTGGTGCCAGTATCGTATCCATATCTATTACCGTCCTCGGATACACCTGGATAGAAGTATCTATTATGTTTAACCATCCTATTTTAAATAACAATTGTACATTTTTCGCTTAATCCATATCATATTTAATGGAAGTTTAAATATTTGCAGTTGCTTTAGTCGATAGATTGGTAATTTTGTCGAAGTTATTATATGATAATTCAACAAAATATGTTATTTATTTACTCAAATCAACCACAACAATAATCCTACAATTAGCAACATTGAAACAAGCAGAAACTACCTGAAGATGAAGAAGCTGATGTTTTCCTCACTAAAATATCCGTCAAACTCCCGTCCGTTGGAGATGATGTTAGTACTGGTGTTGCCTGCTCAAATGTATTCATGTCATATATCTAAAACTTCGGGATGACAACGGTTCGGTTTTGAGCCGGTTTTACTAGAAACCAAAATTAAAACCGTTAGGTACATACCAAAATCAAAACTGTCAATTTTTAAGAAAAGGGTTTAAAACCAAATAGTTTAATTTTATGCAAAACCACGAAATATAAAACCAAAAACACCGCGAATGTTGTTTTTTCTATATAATCAAAAACATAATTAAAATATCAGAAGAAATTATGAAAACCCTAAAATAGCCCAATTAACCCTCTAACATATACATATATATATATATATATATACACACACACACACACACACACAAGATCAAAAGGTAAAAAAAAAAAAAAAGAGTGAGGATAATATATATAATAAAAATAAATTTAAATGTCGGTTACTGTGTTCGGGGTTCGGTTTCAAGGTTACCTCTCAAAACCAAAGTCAAAACCAAAACCGCATTGGTTTTTAATTCCAAAACTAACACCGTAATCAAAACTATTTAATCGATTTTAAAACTGAATCCTTTCAAAACCAAAGTCAAAACCAAAACCGCATTGGTTTTTAATTCCAAAACTAACACCGTAATCAAAACTATTTAATCGATTTTAAAACTGAATCCTTCCATTCGATTTGATTCGGTTACCCGCATCCCTAGTAAAACTATTTCAAAGGGAAACCAAATAAAAAAAAATCAAAACAAAATCCTAGAATTGGAGGTTAGTAAAAGGATCCTTACAATCTTGAGCGATCTCATCCTGTCTAGAATCGGATCAGTGGCCTCTGAACGCTCGGAGACGGTCGTGATTTCATCGCCAGCCCTCTTTACTCAAAGAAAATCATGAGCAGACAACATTTAGCCGCCAAAACTGGGAGGTGGAAATAAAACAAGTAATTTAAACGATGAGATTCGAAGTGATACCTGTGAGCTCGAAAGAGTTGATTCTGACGAACCCATGGACGTTACGTAAGGTTGGTTCGATCAATAGTACTGATTTGCTGCTGTACTCGCTACGGAAGAGAGCTAGTTCATCATGGCTCGGTCTGCTACTGCGTCTCCTCTCGGCGCTGGTCGTGTGTTGCCTGATTCAGCTCCGGGAAAGGATGTCACTTGTCAATAAAAAAAGGAAAGAAATATGTTGGCCGAATAAATGAAAAAAGGGCAAATTGAAGTTCCAAAAAACATATCAAAATTACCATTACACTTTTAATAAGAATTTTTTTAATTTATTTCCTTACTCTTATATAAAATAAAATTTAGAATACTATTCATTTGCATATGTGAGTTTATCTTCTCCTACACGCAATGCAGCAACTATGGGACAAACTTTAACGATTTAAATGTGCTCATGCATATGAAATCAGCAATTAGATCAATGCGGAAATAAAAACGAACGGATCGATGCGTATCTCCAGTCATTGCCGTTCTCACTTGCTCAAGATTATGGAAAATGTTGGTTTCGGCTTAAGACTCTTCTAAACCTCACTTAATCTCTATTTGATGGTGTATTTGGTTTCTAAAACGAGATTGTAAGCTTAGGGAACCAAAACCGATTGTACAACCCCTTTCATAGACTCTTCCTCATCAAAGAGTTGGTTTTGGACGTGCAAAAAGATAGTAGGCAATTACCCATCCATGAACCCACGTTTTTTGTAACCTACCATATAGAACATGGATCCATGCAAGGTCACGCAACCATTTTTTTCTCTCTAGCTTATGTAACTTCCATGTACCCACCTCTTGCACCCAACTCAAATAAATAAATAAATGTGTACACAAAGAAAGTCAAATACGAGAAAACATCACAAATAGAGTTTCATAAAAAAATCGTTCTTACAACGAAAATCACATAAAAGAACTAAGTCACATTCTATCTACATGATCCTTAAATTTCAATGGTGGCATGTCTTTAGTCAAAGGATCAACAATCATCAATTCAGTGCTAATGTGTTCAATGACCATTGTCTTATCTTTAACACGTTCCCTTATGGCTAGATACTTGATGTCGATGTGCTTGCTTCGACTACCACTTTTGTTATTTTTAGCGATAAAAATAGTAGCTGAATTGTCACAATATATATTTAGTGTCCTAGAAATTGAATCCATAATTTTAAGCCTAGAAATGAAATTCTTCGTCCATACACCATGTGAAGTAGCCTCAAAACACGATACGAACTCAGCCTCCATAGTGGAAGTAGCAGTCAAAGTCTGCTTTGCGTTTCTCCAAGATACAGCTCCACCAGCTAGCATGAAAACATATCATGAAGTTGATTTTCGCAAATCAATGCAGCCAGCGTAGTTTGAATCAAAGTAGCAAATCACTTCCAAATTTTCATTTCGTCTGTACATAAACATGTAGTCTTTTGTCCCTTGAAGGTATCTCAACACCTTCTTTGCAGCTCTCCAGCGGTCCATACCATGATTACTCTCATATCTTCCCAATATCTCAACAACAAATGTAATGTCAGGTCTAGTGCAAACTTGAGCATACATTAGGCTTTCAATTGCAGAAGCATAAGGAATGTTCTTTATTTGTTCCCGCTCAAAATCATTCTTTGGGCACTGGTTTAAATTGAACCTGTCACCTTTCACAATGGGAGCTATAGTTGGTGAACAATCTTTCATCCGAAATCTCTTTAAAACCTTGTTGATATAGGTTTCTTGAGATAAACCCAAAATCTCTCAAAATCTGTCTCTATGTATCTTAATGCCAATGACATAAGACGCATCACTCACATCCTTCATATCAAAGTTTTCAGAGAGAAATTATTTCACTTTATATAGCAATTCATTGTTATTGGTTGCAAGTAAAATATCATCCACATACAAAATGAGAAAATAAGTCTTACTCCCACTGACCTTCTGGTATATACATTGATCCATAACGTTCTCTACAAATCCAAATGAAGAGATAATATCATGAAACTTTAAATACCATTAACAAGAAGCTTGTTTTAATCCATATATGAATTTCCTGAGCTTGCACACCAAATGCTCACCACCACTAGAGGAAAATCCTTCTGGTTGTTTCATGTAAACTTCTTCATCTAGATCTTTATTGAGAAAGACCGTTTTCACATCCATTTGTTGCGACTCTAAGTTAAAATGTGCAACTAATGTAAGAATGATACGAAGAGAATCTTTCTTAGATACAGAAGAAAAAGTCTCCTTGTAATTGATTCCTTCCTTTTTGAGTGAATCCTTTAGCAGCAAGTCTTGCTTTATATCTCTCAACGTTGCCCAATGAGTCTTTCTTTGTTTTGAAGACCCATTTACATTCAATGACTTTTGCACCATCGGGCAACTCAACAAGATTTCAGACTCGGTTTGATGTCATAGAATTCATCTCATCTTTTATAGCATCGTACCATAATTCCGATTCTTTGCAACTCATGGCTTGTGAAAATATTTTACGATCATTTTTGGCTCCAATGTTAAAGTCCGACTCTTGTAGATACACAACATAATCACTAAATATTGTTGATTTCCTTATTCTAGTAGATCTCTTTAATGTTGTATCATTATCTTCTTGAAAAACTTGTTGTTCAACTGGTTGAAAAACTTGTTGTTCAACTGGTTGAAAAACTTGTTGTTCAACTGGTTGATCAACAATTTCTTATTGTTTTTCATTAACAACTTGATCTACTGGATTGTTATTAACAATTTGTGGAGCTTCTGCAATTGGTTGTCCAACACCCGTTTGGATTTGAGGGGTATGAATGACAATCAATCTATCTCTTGAGCAGGAGGGTTGAGCATTAATATGATATTTTTCATAAACTATGTCTTCAGAACGATCACTCCCACTAACCAAGTTATTCTCAAGAAACTTTGCATTTCTCAACTCCACAATCCTAGTGCTATGAGATAGATAATATAATCTATACCCCTTGGATCTTTCGGCATATCCAATAAAACACCCACTTAGAGTCCTTGGGTCCAATTTCTTCTCTTATGGGTTGTAAACTCTTACTTCAAACAGGCATCCCCAAATGCGCATATGTCGCAAACACGATTTCCAACCTTTCCACAATTCAAATGGCGTCTTTGGGACAACCTTGGTTGAAACCCAATTTAATATATACATTGCCGTTTTAAAAGCTTCAGTCCACAGGGATTCAGGAAGTTTGGAGTTATTGCACATACTCCTAACCATATCCATTACAGTTCGATTTTTTCTTTTTGCCACACCATTCTGATTTGGAGAACCAGGCATGGTGTATTGGGCAACTATCTCATACTCTTGAAAAGACTTCGCAAATGGACCAAATGCTTGTCCATTCTCTGTATATCTACCATAATATTTTACATCTCTATCAGTCTTTACGATCTTAATTCGTTTTTCGCATTACTTTTCTACTTCAGCCTTAAAAATCTTAAAGGCATCCAGTGCTTCGTTCTTGTTATGAAACAAGTAGATATACATGTATTATGAGTAATCATCTATGAAAAAGATGAAATATTTCGGATCATGTATGTCCATATCTGGACAACAAATATCTGAATGAATGATTTCTAATATTTTTATACATATCTTCTCACCTTTCTTGGACTTGTTGGTCTGCTTTACCTTAATGCAGTCCACACAAGTTTCAAAATCAGTAAAATCTAAAGTACTGAGTACTCCATCGTTTACTAATCTCTTAATTCTCTGCATAGAGATATATCCCAATCTCCGGTGCCACAAACTACAGGATTTTTCATTCATAACACATCATTTTATACCAGCGTGAATGATAGGTGTTATTTATTTATTTATTTATTTCCAAGCCGATTTTGATAGTTTTCAAGTATTTTTATAGCGTTTTATTAGGTTTTAATATATATATATATATATATATATATATATATATATATATATATATATTGTCTTAAATTAGGTATTTGGGGTGAAAAGGGATTAAAATGGTCTATAAATGATCAAAGTGGCAGAAGAACGGTTGAGAAAATGAGCAAAAAAGCCAAATTCAGATCCTGCATCCACCGCTGCAGCGGTGAAAATACAGAGAGTTTGCTGAAGCTCCACCGTTGCAGCAGTCAGGCCACCGTTACAGTAGTCAAAATACAGAGAGTTCCACCGCTGCAGCGGTCAACTGCCAAAAATTTCACCAACCTATCTACCGTTGCAGCAATGATCCCACCGCTGCAACAGTCACTCTGCAAATTTTTAAGATATTTTAGGATATTTTGAGATATTTAAAATCCTATAAATATCGTCCCTATTCTTCCCAAACAAAAGGGTTAATGTTTTCAGGAGTTTTGAGAGCTCTAAGGCCATTCGACCAATATAAGATCACCACATGAAGAAGGAGGAAGCGTTCTCAGAGCAATTTTAGCGGCGAATCTTTGAATAACAGCTAGTCTCCTCGTTTCTCTCCTTTATTTCTTAGTTGATTGAATGTTTGTATATGTTTAGCTTGTATTTAGTTGTATTTAGGGCTACGGTCATGTGTGACCAAACATACATTGTCTAGGGCTTGATGTAATTCACGAAAACGTCGTTTATATAAAATCTATGTTTCGTTAATGGTAGTTCGTGTTTATCCAATTGTGTTTGTAATTATTCTATGTTTATATGCTTATTTAGATATATTGAGAATACGAGATTTGATACTTAAAAGAGGTAACCCCAGATTCGGACTAGGGTTTAAACACAACGCGATGATCTAATAACCTGGGAGGGAGTTAGAAAGTGTGCAATCCGTGATGTTGGAGCAAGACTCATGTGACCAAGTGTTGTATAGACGCTTGAGGAGAACTTCAACGTTAACGCGAAATCACATATTCATTCACTTTACACTCGGGAGAGGTAGTGAATGAGATTTCGATACAGAGATTGTTAGATAGGATGAATGTCGTTAATGTAAATTAGATTGAAATGAACACATTTAAGTGGACGAAGTTAATCCCTAGACAATATTTTCCCATAAACGTCATATCACTATATTAGTATATTATATTAATTAACTTAATATTAATATATTTTATTATACAAACTATATTTTTATCGCCTAGATAAAGTTAGATTATGATAATCGCGATACTCAACGACCGTATAATCCTATCATTGTGGATACGACAACCCTTACTCTTCCCCATCTATACTAAAACTTGACCCGTACACTTACGGTGAAAGTAGCGACGTATCTATGCGCTACCAAGTTTTTGGTGCCATTGCCAGGGATTGACTTTTAGATTGTTGTTGATATTGTGAGTAAGTAACTTGATTTTAATTTAGACATTTATTTTGTTTATAATTTTTGTTTGTAGTTTTGGTTTTTGTTTTTCCTGCAGGGTACTTGAAGATATTAGATTAACAGGTACTTTTGTATTTCTTTCAACGAGATTCTGAGTTGTTTTATTGTGCTTGGGATGGATATAAGGAGTTGTTGTTCGAGTTTCGAAACCATCGTTTCCCGAGGGAGTGTCAACTACTGAACTTCTTCGACGAGTTATTAGTCGCAACCAGAAAGTGGGTTGAAAGAGAAAACGATACCACCTCTTTTGACCAACTAACCACGGATGAAGCCTATTAGCTGTTGGAAGACATGGCTGATTATGATTATCACTGTTGGAATTATTCGATAAACTACCAAAGCTTGGGGAATAGTTTCACCACCACGGCGTCATGGATTGATACTCTGACTCAAGGTGTGGAGTCTTCCCCCTGGAGGAAATGTTAGCTGAATTTATAGGGGAGACTTAGGTATTTTGGAGAGAAACGAATGACAGGATCAATGAGCATAAGGATCGTCTTGACAATATCGAGACGGTTTGTGCCGAAATCAATGCGATCGTAATGTCTCTTCAGACGCAAATCGATCAGCTAATCTGCTTTATTGAGGCCGAGTCAGAAGTGATGGAACTAAAAGACACAAATGCTATATGCATTGAAAGCCATAACAAGGAACCGGAAACGAACGGAAGAAGCTTGAGAGAGTTCAATACTGATTATTCGAATGAGACGGAAACCCAAGCATGGATTGACGATTGTGATTCGTCACCATTGGAAATCCATATTATGATGCCACCATCGATCCCAGACGATCACATCTACGAGAATCCGATGTGGTTCACTTGTTCTTCGTCGCCATTAGCAACGTTCTTTCATGCCCACCAAGTACATGAGCCAATGGAGAGTTTTGTTGAAAGCTTGGACCAAACACTGCCAAATCTCGATAGTCTTGAGGGCTTACTGAATTAAGACCCATATGTGGTGTTGTATGACACTTACTATGGGCGGAAGCCGCTATTTGACGAGCACTTCTCCATGTTAGGCCGAGGACAATAAACCACGCGCTTCTTGGGAGATAACCCAAGTCCAAAAATAAATTAGATCCATCACTGCCAACTTGATTCGAAGGCGAGATTCTCTTGTCTTTCAAGTACGTGTTCTAAACCCCCGTCTTCATTATAATGCTTTATGCTTTCATTGGGATCGCTGATGGATCGTTGAGGACACCGTCCGTTTTAAGTTTGGTGGTGATATGTAGTATGTTAGTATGTTTAATTGTGTTATTTAGTTTATTGTGTGCATGTTTGTTTAGTGTAAGATGTGTTTATGTTTGTGTGTTGTTGTTGTTGCATGCTGAGTTTTGCGTTCATCTAGGCCATTACCCGATGATGATATTACTCTCTAGTTGTTTTTCGAGGTCAAGGGTAATGTCCATTCATGTGTGTTCTGTGTGCTTGGCATGTCGTTTTGGTGAAAGTTATTGTGGATCCTAATTTGCACGAGCACGTAGACTCAATGTATAGCTATTCAATTGATTTGAGACCAATTATCCATTAGCCAAACTCATGACAATTTAAGGATTCTAGAACCTGATTGAGGGAAAACTTGAGGCGAAATCCGAGGCGAGATAGTTCAGGAGACGTGATTTAAGTATTCATTTGATTCGCTTGAGCCTTTAAAACTTACCTTGCTATATGTTTATCCCTCGTTACCCTGTCGAAGCCTATAATGTTGTTTCAATTCTGAACACCTAACAAATTCCCTGGCCAATTGAATTCTTTTTAAACCTATATCGCTGAAACGAAGGCACAATTTGAGTTAATCAAGTTAGCATTTGTATATGCTACTTGAAGTGAGCGGTTGGGTTTAGGGTGAACTTTCGAATGGTTCGGTATTCGAGTACTCACTTATCATTTTTCGTTCATTTTAACCACACCCGTGAAATTAAAATAATCAAATAAGTTTGGGGGGTGTGGTTCGTTTTAAAAAAAAGGCATATGTAAACATTGTTCAATTTACATTTCTATTGACAAGTGAGTACGTCAGTCTTAAATGTTTGTTTAGGGTTGTTTCCAATTTATCTATGGGGGTTCAAGAGTGATTTTGTGCCAAGCGTTGTGCCTTGGGTGTCGTTAAGTTAACAACATTAACCCGTTTTATATTCCCGATATACCCTTGGCCATTTTTTCAAAATCGAACCAAGTCCTTCTGATCTTTTTGAACTAATTAGCCTACATTAGTGGAGATTGGAACCCAGTCAAGTATATGGATATCCTAATCCTTTACGGTTTAAGTCATGAGTTTCGTTGGTGGATAATCCAATCCCATTATTGAATGTCAAAATTCTAGAACATCACATGGTGCGTTTTATCACCTAAACTCGATATGATTGGGGGTTGTTGAGGGTAAATGTTTTGGCCGATAGCTGAATTCAAAACTCGCATATCGTTATGTTTAGATTATTTGTGTTTAGGTTGTTCATGTTAGTTAATTTAGTTGTGTTTTTCATTTTAGTGTGAGTGTTTTGCTTGAGAACTAGCAAAATTTCAAGTTTGGGGGTATTTGATAGGTGTTATTTATCTATTTATTCACAAGCTGGTTTTGATAGTTTTTGAGTATTTTTATATCATTTTATTAGGTTTTAATATGTTTTTATTTGTTTTATCTTAAATTAGGTATTTGGGATGAAAAGGGACTAAAACTGTCCATAAACGATCAAAGCGGTGGAAGAACGGTAGAGAAAACGAGCAAAAAGATCAAATTCAAATCTTGCATCTACCACTGTAGCGGTGAAAATACTGAGAGTTTGCTGAAGCTCCACCACTGCAGCGGTCAGGCCATCACTGCAGTAGTCAAAATATAAAGAGCTCCACTGCTGCAGCGGTCAACTGTAAAAAATTCCACCGACCTATCCACTGATGCAGCGGTCACTCTGCAGATTTTTAAGACATTTTAGGATATTTTGAGATATTTAGAATCCTATAAATATTGTCCCTATTCTTCCCAAACAAAAGGGTTAACGTTTTTGGGAGTCTTGAGAGCTCCAAGGCCATTCGACCAATAGAAGATCACCACGCGAAGAAGGAGAAAGCGTTTTTGGAGCGGTTTTAGTGGCGGATCTTCGGATAACGGCTAGTCTCCTCGTTTCTCTCCTTTATTTCTTAGTTGGTTGTTCGTGTTTATCCGATTGTATTTGCCGTTATTCCATGTTTATATGTTTGTTTAGATATATTGAGAATACGAGGTTTGATATTCAGGAGAGGTAACCTCGGTTTCAGACTAGGGTTTAAACACAATGCAACGATCTAATAACCCAGGAGGGAGTTAGAAAGTGTGCAATTTGTGACGTTAGGGCAAGACTCATGTGATCAAGTGTCGTATAAACGCTCGAGGGAGACTTCGGCATTAACACAAAGTCATATATTCATTCACTTTACACTTGGGAGAAGTAGTGAATGAGATTTTGATACAGAGATTGTCGGATAGAATGAATACCGTTAATGTAAACTAGATTGAAATGAATATGTTTAAGTAGACGAAATTAATCCCTAGGCAATATTTTCCCTTAAACGTCATACCACTATATTAGTATATTAGATTAATTAACTTAGTATTAGTATATTTTATTATAAAAACTACATTTTTATCGCCTAGATAAAGTTAGGATATGATAATTGCGGTACTCAACGACTGTCTAATCCAATCCCTGTGGATACGACAACCCTTACTCTTCCCCATCTATACTAAAATTTGACCCGTACACTTGTGGTGAAAGTAGCGACGTATCTACACGCTACCAGTGAACATAGATAACATTATTAGTGGCATAATTTTACAAATCAATTGAGAAAATACCATCAGATAATATACCAGATACAACAAGATTAGATTTATAAAACAAATTGAAAGATGTCTCATAAAAATTAAAGGAATAACCCAAAGGCACAAGTCTTGAAATTGAAATCAAATTCCTAGAGAAACTTCGAATATAAAAAGTATTTTCTAAATTTAAAATAAAGCCACTACTTAAAACTATATTGTATGTTCCAACAGGCTCCACATGTGAACGCATCTTGTTTCCTGAATAAATGCATTACTCACTTGGCATTTGCTTCCTTAGGTTTCGCATACCCTGCAAGGTATTTGAAACATGGATTGTAGAACCAGAATCAATCTACCATGTATTATAAATAACATTAACCATATTAGATTCATAACAAATAAATGTGATTGATTTACCTTTCTTCTCAAGCCATTTTTGGAATTTAGTGCAATCATTTTTCATGTGTCCTTTCTTCTTGGAGAAAAAAATACTTGGATTCCTTCTTGATTCCACCTTGGGGGGGTATTTTACCTTTCCCCTTCCTTTTGGCTTGTTTCCGATTCTTTCATTCCGTTGCCATTAATACACTCTCTCCCAATTCCATTGACAACTTCCCTCCTCTTGAACACACATGGTCAGAAGTTCATTAATTGACCACTTATCCTTATGTGTATTGTAGGATATCTTGAAGGGTCCATATTGCTGTGGAAGAGTGTTCAAAATATAGTGCACAAGAAAAGAGTCAGACATCTTAACCTCAAGTGTCTTCAATTGAGTCGCAATATCCCTCATCTGCATGATGTGCTTACGCACACCTCTAGCAGAAGATGCCACTAAACCAACACAATGCACGTGATACATTATTGCTTTAATAAATTATAACTTAAAACATTGTGTTGATTCGACAACTTATCAAGAGGACGTCGTTTCAGTTGTCTTCTTCATAAATCTTACCCTAGATTAGAAAGTTCGAATAGGAAGGTGCAGAATAACATTTTAGATTTTTCTAATCTTCGAAAAAATCATATAAAATTGACCACAAGTTCAAATTTCATGAAATTTATATTGTTGAACTCATAATAAAATGTAGAATTTTTATGTATAAAAATTTCTCAGAAATATTAAAGTTTTCGGAAAACTCAATTTTGACCATTAATGAAAATTCATGAAACTAAATGCAAGAACAATAAGATAGAGACAAAAACTGCTCTGATATCAACTCTGGAACAAACTTTAATGATCTAAACGTGCTCATGCATATGAAATCAGCAATTAGATCAATGCAGAAATAAAACAAACGGATCGATACGTATCTCTAGCCATTGCCGTTCTCACTTGCTCAAGATTACGAAAAATGTTGGTTTCAAGTTAAGACTCTTCTAAACCTCACTCAATCTCTGTTTGATAGTGTATTTGATTTTTAAAATGAGATTGTAAGCTTAGGGAACCAAAATCGATTGCACAACCATTTTTTATAGACTCTTCCCATCAAAGAGTTGGTTTTGGACGTGCAGAAAGGTAGTAGGCAGTTAGCCATCCATGAACCCATGTTTTTTGTAACCTGCCATGTAAAACATAGATCCATGCAAGGTCACGTAACCCCTTTATCTCTCTAGCTTATGTAACTTCCATGCACTCACTTCTTGCACTATGTTTTCTCTCTCTAGCATAGAGTGATTGCCACATAGGTGCATGGCCACTCTTGTAACCCACTTTACTCACTCTTGTAGTGTATGAAAATTGTTAGGTCAGTGGAATACCCAAGAGGGGGGGTGAATTGGGTAATTAAAAAATTATCAAATAAATAAATACATTTCAAAAATCAAACAATTAATTTTATCCTAAAATTAATTATTATCTTTATAACAGTGGATAAATGTAATAACCTTTAGGTGCACACCCAAACAATCATAAGATAAACAAATTAAAGATTGCAGCACACACCGATATATTCTGGTTCACTAAGCTACTCTTGGTTAATCCAATCCTTCAAGCCCCACGGAGATTCGCACTCACTAATCACAAGATCCCTTTAAAGGTAGGAACTAAACCCTCACAAAGATTATTTTACAGGCTCAGAATCAACCTTTACAAAATTTCCTTTTTCCAAGCTTAGGATAACCTCTACTTTTTACAAGCTCAAGAATAACCTAATTCTATTACAGGGAGAATCACAACCTAATTCTTTTTATACCTTAGGCTCAAGAATCAAAATCTCACCAACACTCCAAATATCCTTTTACCCGGTAAGGATTGAACTATTACAAAATTCACTCAAAATCAATTCTATCCAAGAAGAATTATTACCTCAATCTTTTTACAGGAAAAGACTGAAAATCAGCTACCCTTGATTAAATACCCCTAATAGTATTTAATCCGTTACACTACTCACCAATACAAATTGATAAGTAGATTATCTTACTCGCAGCTTCTACCGCCCCAGATAAATTAAAACTTGATTAATATCCCAAATCTAGTGATAGAAAAGTGTGAGATTAAAAATCTGATTTTAAATAAAATATGGGTAGTAAATAATTGAGCACGCAATCATATTCAAGAAATTATTTATAAAATATTTTCTTCAACAAAGAATCAAAAATAATTTCTAAAGATCAATTTCCAAATTTAAACAAGTAATGCACAAATAGAAAATAATTGGAAAGATCTCATCTGGAATCCATAAAAAAAAAAATAGCGCGATGTTACTTCAGATTCGGTAGCAGCAAAAATTAATAGCAATTAATTCTCAAGATCACCTCTTAGAATAGCTCACACAATATCTCAGAATGATAACTCTTAGAACAGCTCAATATGATCCCAACTCTTTAAGCTCACTTTTCTTGATTCTATGTTTCACTAATTAATGATATATGAAAAACGCAGGTCTATATATATGGAAAATAAATAAACTCTCTAACGGCTAGTTTCCACATGTCATGACATTTAAATGCTCTTTTAGACCCTGTATATCATTATGACTTTATTTTGGTTCAATTCACTTAATAAATGGCTTTTAAATCTTTCAATTAAGTACTCCAAATGTTTCTCAATCTCAATTAAATAGAATAGAAACAATTTTATATACCAAATTGAGAAATATTAAAATTTAATGAATCAACTTAATAGGATTTAAATAATAGGTGAAACATATCTGAAATATCGTAAGATCCCTTAAATCTCTCACAAATCCCAACAAAAAATGGCTACTTTTATATATGAATTCAAAATCCTCATTATCTTGAAACAATGCCCTTAGTCGACCGGTCAGTCGACTGCTAGATTTAGGATGTAGTCAAGCCAAAGCTGTTGCGTTTATCGGTCAACCTATCTGTCGACTTGGAGATTCAGAGAGTTCGATTTACCTTCACCGGTCGACCTACCTGTCGACTTAGAGAAACAGAGAGTTCATATTCTCTTCACTGGTCGACCTACCTGTCGACTGCTAAATACAGAGAGTTCATACTGTTTTGTCCGGTCGACTTATGCATGCTGGATCTCTTTTCTAAACTCGTTTTTAACTCATTCTTATTTACGTTATCACCCCCTTTAACCATTTTCTTTTCTAAATAAGCTCCACTAACTTCTTAAATTCCATTTTAACCAGTTATAAATATTTATTTTCAAATACACATATGAGCAATTAATTTCATCTTATCAAAACACACATAAACAATAAAAACTTTTTGTGCCGTGTGTGTTTCTAATTGGGATATTAAGAGTTGAAATTCACGTGAGTGGTTTTTCCTAATTTCTTCAAACTCTTAATTCTTCATCATCTTTGACATCATCATTTAGCATCCATTCATAATTTGTCATCGCATTTTCATCACTGGAACTTAATTAACTGAAACACTTAACAAACCATTAGTTCCACCAAAACATCAACATTTAATTGTTCCTCAAAATCTTAGGATCAACAACAATGATCTACAAAAAGAAGTGAAGGTTGTTACATGGGTTCATGAGGTTCATGCAAGGGGACGTGGGTAGGAGGTTGATCCACCTTTATATAATGATGGAGAAATTGACCACTTTCTTGAGGATTTTTAGAGAAAAAATCCAACAGCAACTGCTCTCCCAAGTCACCACCTAACGTTCTCTCCTCTATCTCGTCTTTCAGCAAACCACCTGCTTCTCATGTCGTAATACTTGTCGTCGATGGTATCTACAGAAGCGTAGAAGATAAGGCTCCACAGTTCCGTCTACAGAGGTCAGAAAAGACTCGCCCATACCTTGATGTCGTCTACCCTTCTCTATTTGAAGGCTTTGCAGATATAATTCATCAGTTTCCTACCCCATAGCATACCAAATCGCAATTTCACCTTAGTAAGAACCCTAATTGCTTCTCAATTTGGTGTATAAGTAAATTTGAACTTCTTACTATTCAATATTATCTACTTATTTAGCCTTGATAAGGGCTCTAATTTTCTTTGATTTTGGTTAAAAAAATAGATATGAACTTCTTACTGTTCAATTTCTTATTTTCTTACTTTCAATTTCTTCTATTTATCGGATATATCTGCTGCAGCTATCAGGGTATTCTCTTCTTTATGCTATGTTAACAATCATTGCTTTTATTTTATTTGGATTTAGTGGGTGAAGGACTTACTCTTAATCTATGGTGACCAAATGCCTCCTAAGATTTTGAATCTTTAAAGAATGGAAGCTGCAAGAATTATCATGTGCACATTACTTGTTTAGGGATTTTTTTTTAAAGTTCTTATATTTTTTTTCCCTCTTGAATAATTTTTTTGGTAGTTAATTTAATTATAATCTATTTATTGTAATTAATTGAGAAGTTGTTAATACATCTGAAGTTCGTGTAACGACCTGGTCTCCTAGGGTCGCCACGCGATTTCTTCCATTGGAGAATTAATACTAAAACCGATTAACCCAATTTTCATTTCATAAAATTTGATAAATTTTATAATGAAAATTTGATAAATTTTATAATGCGACGATGACAAGTAATTAATAATTCATTTTATAAAAAATATTTTAATTTACAATGCAGCGGCAATAATGATAATTATCGAATTTATAATTTATCAATTGATCGAATCGATTTTACAATGGCGTCGCGAAAATTATAATTAGCAAATTCAACAATTCAATTTTTATAACGGGAAATAATAATTTACAAATACAGTTATTACAATTTTAAATAAAAATTCAACTAAAATTCTGGTCGTTTTTACCCTCTTGTCGGCCCTGCAATCAAGACTAGGGGATTGTGAACCAACGCTCAGTAGAATTTCAACCTCTTTAATACGTGTATTTAATTAATACAATAAATAAAATACATTAGCATGATTTTCACATACTCATAATTATTTCATAAAATTTAATAGTTAAAATTCAATAACAATAATAACATAAATCACGCAATAGGAAAATTAAATACATATATATTAGAAGAGGTAGAAATTCTACTTGAAATCCAAAACCGAAATCCAAACCGTAATAGTTTTATCGCTAACAACCATTCCGCATAAATAAACAGTAGCTTTTGTTTTCGTTTTTGATATATCCAGTGTCCCTTAACTCTCTTTAGTCCATGTATATATAAATACGATCATGGCTATTATTATTTAAGTGAAACCATTACACGTGTAATGTTAACATATATATATATATATATATATATATATATATATATATATATATATATATATATATATATATAAAACTGGGTCACAATTGAATCCTTAACCCTTAAGGATTTAAAAAAAATATATTTTACACCCTATAATTATAAAATAATTCATGTTAAATTCAATAATTACATTTATCCCCTAAAAATTATCAAATATTTATTATAATTTTTCATAATATACAAACAATCCAAAAATATTAACTGATATAAAATAATATTTTTTAAAAATATAATTTTTCGGGGTATTACAATCTATCCCCCTTAAATAAATTTCATCATCGAAATTTTGTTTAAAACAATAGTAATTCAGGATTGCACTATACGGTCAGGTTAATCACACTCGATTCTAGAATAATGGTTCTCTATGTAGGGTCCCATAACCGAAAGTAACCCACAATTCATATCCAACAAAATCCATTTCACACATCGCTACATCCGCATTCGCAGTGGTCCATATTATATCCAACAACCTACGGACATGGTTCACTTTGGTTGGTAACACCTAACATAGGTAACCAGTTGCCAAAGAATTTTATGTTCCTAATTGCTTCCGCTGCACTATTCTGATAAAAATATATTTACTATCAATATTTCACAGGGTCAGGGTCCTATATTAATACCATTATTATTATTATTATTATTATTATTATTATTATTATTATTATTATTATTATTATCTGAATTTACAGATAATAATAATTATTATAACTATCAATATATTACTTTATAATGAATTTAATAATTGGGAATATTAAATTATTATTACTAATTCTCCAAGGGGAGAAACCTTGTGACAACCTTGGAAAATCGGGTCGTTACAGTTCGTCTCCATTATAAGCAAGTTGCAATTATACATTCAGAAGATCTTCCCGCACTTGCTCTACAAAGCAGGCTTCGAGGTCAATATTTTCTTGGTAAGAGCACTAATTTCTTCTCAATTTAATTTAGAAGCCAATCTGAATTTCTGGCTCTTCAATTCCTTCTACTTATCTGGCCTTCACAAGGGCTCTACTTGTTTCTAATTTTAGTTCATGAGTATAGCTGAACTTCAATTTTGCCTCTTACATTCGCTCAACAATATCTTCCAGGTATTTCGTATTTTATGTATGTATATGGTCTCTTTGTTTTTTAGGTGTTTAATTTTACTCGAAATATGTCAAATTTCTTGAATTTTTGTGTTGAAATTAATTGATTCGTTGTTCGGTAAGATGAAATTGGAGAATTAAAAATAGAGCGGCGTTTGGTTTGTATAGAATTAAAGCTTCGAAAATAGAATTAAAAATGAATGTACCTAAAATCTAAAGTTTTAGTTTTAATTTCTTCTTTGCAAACACTACCTACATGGAGTGGGAAATGTTGCTTTGAATGTTGAGAGTTGAAATTGAGTGGCTATTAATTTGACAAACCTGTATGGAATTCAAATGGACACAGATATTTGTAACATTTTTTTTTTTAATTTTTTAAAGATCCTTTAACTTGTATCCATTGCCATTTGCTTACTTGTTTGCGTTCTTCTTACAATTTACACATAGCTTTTAGGACTTGGTAGGACTTGTTCTATTTTATAAGTTTTAGTGATGCTCAAGGCAAAAATTTGCTTTGATAAACAGTGGATTACAAATGGAGAAAGGACTTGTAAGTTGCATTACTATGTTTTTTGGCCATAAGCTTTAATCTGTAGTAGGTCATCTTACAAAATCATATATATTATTCCATCTTAGTATGTGTGTGTGTGTATATATATATATATATATATATTATTATTTTCATCTTTTTAGGAAGCAATGGTGAATATGGAAACCACATAAACTAATGGCATGCTTGGTTGGGAAGAATTGTTACAAAAATAGAATCACAATTCCAAAGGAAAAATTGATCATATGTTTGGTATGTTATTAAATGACAGAATTAGTTTTCAGTTGGAAGACAAAGTACGTTATTAAATTGATTCCCTTATTTTTGATGGCCTTGGGGCCTCTTAGTAATCATGATTCAGAAACAAAGACAAATACTAGGATGCAAAATTCTGATTCCATGACCAGTCTAATTCATAGTTACATGGCAATTGTAATTTCAACACCATTATGATTTAAACATATTTATATTACATCTAACCAAATATTGTATTAGAACATTGATAAGAAGGGCATTCTTGTTGCATAGGCAACACATGTAGGATATAAGATCTAAGAGGATTATGTATCAGGTGATAACTAATGCATTCTTGGCATAAAATGAGTGGTGAGGGAATATCCATTTATATGAATCTCTCTTAAAAAGAGATCTGGGAGTGGGACAATAATTTGAAGCTGTGACGTTCTTACCTTTTCTTGTTGATATTGATGTTGATTGTGTAATCCCTTTTAGGCACAAGAAACATAGTTAGCATATTATAAATAGGTAGATGAAGACTTGAAATGAAATAGAGAGGACAAATTAGTGAGCATGTCACACTGACAATTATGTTGCATCTTCCTCTCCCTATTCAGTGCCAGGATGCAATATATTGTCTCCTTTCTGTTTTTAGCATAGTTATATCTAACCATTGCATGTAGTGATCGAGGCTGAGATAAGCCAAATGGAATGGTCCATTGTTTTTTTTTTTTTAGTTATTTACTTTTACCTGCATGTTACCCCTTTCTATTTACACAGGGGTGCATGTGTAAGTAGAGCTACGGATTATCTATCTACTATCAGGCAAACTTTTTTTTTTTTTTTTTCTTTTACTTTTAAGTAGAAGAACTTTTAGTAAAAATAAAAAAAAAAAAAAAAAAATTAAAAAGTTCTTAAAATAAAACTGTTACCAAGTGATACCTTATTTTTTATTTTTTCAATTTTATATTTTAAGAGATTGATGGAGCGAAATCTCTCCCTCTAAATTTTCTCAATCAAATTCTTTTGAATTAAGAGGTATTTTATAGGGATAACACTAAGATAAGATGTCATTTTTAAATGACTAACAAAGATTTTTCTTTTTTTTTTTTTTTCTACTTTTACTTGAAAGTAAACATATATTTCCATAAGAGTAATTTTTCATCATTATTCATTTGCATTCAATTTATTTTCTCAGTTTAAATTTGTTAATCGGCGATCTCATTTTTCTCAACTATTACGTCGAAGATATGAACTACTTTGTCATTATTTTTTCTTCATCAAACTGTCCTTACTAAAATATTTATACTCCTTAATATGTTAAATTACTATATTGTGTCCATAGTTTAATTCTGATTGGTATGGATTCAATAACATTTGGTATAAAAATTCATGAAATATTGAAGGAATGTTTGTTCATGAATGACATTAATTTAGATATTTTATTCTTTGATGCAAGTGATTATATGAGAATTGGAATATCGTAACATACCAAAATTCAAATAGTTTACATTCTGTGATTTGTACTGAAATATAGAGAATTTATTCTTCTAATATTCATAAAATATATTGAAACATATGACAGGCACGTGCAAAGCACGTGCTGTCCACCTGGTTTATAATATACGAAAGTAAAATAGTAAAGTAGATTATTTTTTCTTTTTTCATTTTCTTTTCTAACCAAAAAATACTAGAAAATTATTTTTCTTTCACAATAGATAAAAATATTATCATCTCATTTTTTTTTTCTTTTCTTTTTCCTTTTCCATTCTTCTAACCAAACGTACTTATCTTTCTATTTTTTCATCCTGCTTCAAAAAATATATAAATGGGATAAAATTAAAATTTTATTTTTTTTAGAACAGAATCACGCTTGGTAACGACATAATTTTTTTTTGGGGATAGAATCACGTTCGGTAACGATATTATTCTGAAATTATTTCAACAATTTATTAGAATAGAAATAGAGAATCATGTTTGGTTGCAACATTTTTTTCCAAATGTATGACAATAATATATATATTTCCTACCCAACATTTTCTTGTTCAACAATTATTTTTGTTTTGTTTTTATTTTATTTCCAAGTTAGACAAAAAATAGAGACATGGACTTCAAAAGATATTTTATTTTATTTTATTTTCAAGAAGATGTGCCTTGTTTTTCTGTTTTAGTATGAGATACATAATGTATCTCTTATTCCCCATTTTTTTATCAGCATCCTTAGCACATTTCTGTTATAATTGTGTTTGTATTGGGGCCATATAGTTTTAATTGACATATTCACCACGTTCTCATTTTATTTCCTCACAGTAACCTTTGGTACTGCAAGAATGAACAAAATATCTGATCGGGCTATACATGGACAAAGAAACCAGATTCAGAATGGCAAGAAACCACTATAATGTAACAGATTAGATAATTCAACATTTGGAACCCCTGGTAAACTTAAATTGTGCTAGCATACAATATTAGTGTAAGACCCTAATTTTTATATACGCATAAATTTTAGCTGCCTTTTAGAACGTTTAGTAAATAATGGGGTAAAATATGTTATTTTTAATTTGAAATAAAATTTTAGGGGTGAATTTATAAATTTAAGGAATATAAAATTTTGAAATGGGTTAAAATAATAACCTAAAGAAAATTGAGGGGAGGTTAATATAATTCAGGAAAAAGATATTATACACACACACACACACACACACACACACACATGTTCATCCAAACAGTTGTGGGATCAAAAACCAAATGTGGAGGAGGAGAATTGACGTGGCCTCTTATGGAGTAAGGATGATCTATCATTTTCATGCATATTAAAGTGTGTTCATCCATGCAATAGGAAGGGGAGCCTCAAAAGAAGAAAAATCAGAAACAAAAACAGGGAGAAGGGGAAGTGGTTCGCCAGTGGTGGGGGGTTCAGTTCGTCGGGTTTTCTCCGGTGTGGGTGTGGGGGTGTTCATCATCGATCATCCGGTGATCGTGCGTGGGTCTGTGTTTTGGTCGATGCGCATGTGTGTGTGTGACTGTGTGGTTGTGTTCCTCTGTTTTGATCCGGCATGCATGTATGTGTATGTGTCACCGTCGTGGGTGTGTGTGACGGTGTATGTATGTGTGTCGTTCGTTGGTTTTGTGCGACGGTGTGTGTATGTGATCGTTGATGTGCAGGTGAGGTGTCGACGGTGTGACTGTGTGTGTTGTGTATATATGTGACGTTCGGACGGGGTGTGGGAGTTGCCGAAGCTGGTGAGGAGAGAGAGATGGACGGCCAGCTGCTGAACAAGGAAATAGAATAGAGACGAACGGTGTTCGCCGCGGCAGTGGCGTATCGCCGAGGCGGTGGACTTTCAGTAAAACAGAAAATAAAAAAACAGAAGAGGAAAATGAGGGAAGGAAAAAATAAAAATAAATTCGAAAATCCAATTTCTCGGCCTGTGAATGATTCAGAGCAGGTAAAATTTTAATCGGGTATTATCGTTGATTAAATTAAATGATTAAGTATTTAAATCTTCACAATCGTAATAATAAATTTCATAATCGTAATAATATTATTATGATCGTTAATCTTGAAAAAAATTGGTACGGTAAATATTAACGTAGCGAAGCGGACAAAATAATAATTTTCCATAATAAAAATTTGAGGAATGGGAAATATGAGATTTAGAGTTTGCATTGCACGTTAGGTTATTTTAAAAGTAAAGTATTAATTTAGACCTATCGTTGTTAGGTTCACAGGCACCAATATCCTAATAGGTTTTGGACAGTGTCATTTTTGTAGTGCAGAGAACGAGGTGAGTGTACTGTCTTCTATATAAATTTATAAATTTTATTTTCATATAAATTATGGAAAATGTGTTTATTTAAGAATGAATAATTTTGCGATGCATTTGGATTGAGTGGGCTTTAAAGGAAAAAAAAAATGATTTCTCCTTTATCAAATTGCTTTTAAAGGTGGAAAATGATTTTTGGATCAAATTGGTTTTAAAGGTGGAAGATGATTTTGGATCAAATTGGTTTTAAAGGTGGAAAATGATTGTTGAATCAAGTTGGTTTTAAAGGTGGAAAATGATTGTTGAATCAAGTTGGTTTTAAAGGTGGAGGATGATTTTTAGTCCGACTATGCCATAGCTATTATCCCGTCTGGAGGGCATGTCATGCAGGATGGTTTTGACTTGTTAGGAAGGCATGTCCTGCAGGTGGTTGTTTATATTATGACCTGTCCGGAGGATTAGTCCGGCAGGTGGTTGTGGATATTATGACCTGTCCGGAAGATTAGTCTGGCAGGTGGTTGTTGACATTATGACCTGTCAGGAGTGTCAGTCCTACAGGTGGTTGATTATATTATGACCTGTCCGTAGGGTTAGTCTGGCAGGTGGTTGTTTATATTATGACCTGTCTGGAGGGTTAGTCCGGCAAGTGGTTAGTGATATTATGACCTATTCGGAGGATTAGTCCGGCAGGTGGTTGTTGATATTATGATTTGTCAGGAGAATTAGTCCTGCAGGTGGTTGATTGACCCGTCAGAAGTGCAAAACCTGCGGGTGGTACGGTACCGTTCCAACTCCCGATCGTGAGTTAAAAACGATCATATGGTTAGTAGGAGAGAAAATATGGTGTAATTTATTATACATTAAAATATTTGGATTGATTGGTTTAAATATTTGGATTGGTGAATTTAAAATATTTGAACTGGATGACTTAAAACATTGGACTGGGTATTAAATATATATTATTTCATCTCATTGGTGGCAGTGGAACTGAATTTTCAACACGGGATGCAGTGATATATTATGTTATATTTTGATTAAAATATTCGGATGGGTTGATTTAAAATGTTTGGATTAGGTGTTTTAAATATATCAGTTTATTTCAATGGTGACAGGGAAACTAGATTTCCGTACGGTACGTGGTTATATTATTTTATATTTTGAAACATGGTGTTTAATTCTTATACTTGATCCGTAAAATGTCAGTATACCAATAAAATTTTTGGTTTCAGGTACCGCGGTTAGGAGTTGGTCCACTACTGGCACTAGGTAGAGTCTAGTGGTAGTATCATTTTCGGAGGTGAGCCGGTCGGATGTGTTCCGTGGAAGGTTCAGGTATTTTTGGAATAAATAATATTTGCAGAAGCGCATGTATTTATGTGTATCTGTATATATTTAGTTGATTGAGTAGGTAGCGTCATGTCGATGTCATGCTCGACCTCGAGTGACGGATGTCCGGAGTGGGGTGTGACAATTGGGTTCTCACTGGTATGTTAGAACATCACATTCAAAGCCCTATGATCTTAACAAAAAATTTCAAATTTCTAATGGAAAGTACACATACAAAAAAATGTGATGTTTTAAATCAATTCAACAGCTAAAGAAAACCATAAGATGAATCTATCTAAAATATAAGAGCAAAAATTAACAAAGGTTGGTGATGCCTCCAAACACATCGTCTCAGCGGAGAAGTGTGAATCATCCAATTTAGACCACTTCTTGAACAAATCCTTACACAACACTCTACCAAAATCAATCCATAAAAATTTATATAGAATTAGGGAGGACAAAAAAGAAATATTACACGTATTAATCAAAAAAATAAAAACATGTACACATGGAAACAAAATCCAAGCTGAATATTGTTTTTCGCTTAGTTCCTAGAAGCGAACAAACACGGCTTCCCTTCTTCTTTGAAAATTAACACCTTAAATTTATAATATTGATAGTCTTTTTATCAATTTTTTAATTAATAATAATACATTTTATTTATTTTTGTAGGTATGAATTTGAAAATAAAGAAATGCCGAAGGGAATAACCGAAACGGAACAAAAATGGAGCAAAAATCGACCCATAAAACTGGTCCAACCCACGAAATGACTCAAACCACTCATTTCATTCTCCAATTTCGGCAGCTTTGACTTTTGAACGTATAAGGTTGTATTTCTTAGGTCTTTCAACTGTTACACATTAAAGTCATTTTTTTTAATGAGCCAATATGGGAATAAACGAAGGCAAATCCGGTAATGATTTTGGGAGGAGTGAGATTTTGGTATGATTTCTTTATTACTTTCCTTGGGTAGTAGTTTTGGGGGGGCATCACTTTTGGTTTCTTGGGAAGATTTGTGTTCTCTCTCTCTCTCTCTTTCACCTTTTGGCTTGGCAAAAAATAATGACATTTGAGGGAAAGAGTTTAGATGTTCATCATTTTTCCATTTTCGGCAGTAAGGTTCTTTCGCTTTTTTCCCCATTGGTTTATTTTATTTTCTCATTTTTTTCAACTGGATAATTCTCTTAGTGCTTCAATGGAATTTTTTATGAACATTTTTGGAAGAATGAAGTACACATCAATGACCAGTTAAATTTGTCAATCGGATTAGGGCTGTATTTCTTTTGAAATTTATCTATGTAATTTTATTGTTATTCAATTATATTTTGTTCTTATATGTGTAAGGTTGTAAAATGAGGTTTGTGAACTTAAACATTTTTCTTAAATTAGTTTATATTCTAAATGTTGTTATAGAGATTTAGATATAAATTCATTCGTATATGTAATATTAGATCTAATATCTGTTATTTAAATCTAATAGTTTTACAATCAATTTTAATGGTATCGATACGACTTAATTGGATAAATTATGCTAAACAGTTAATTCATTTTAGATTAGTTAACGTAGTAATTGAATCGTGAAGATAGGTTATCCCAATTAAGTGGTTGATTTATTTTCCGCAGCAATATTGACTTATAGTTAATATTACCCAATTACACACCGAACAAAAATGAATAAGAATAAAATTTACGGGATAAATTGATGACTTTATGTATGTCCCTAACCCAAACTTTTATATATATTTTATCTCAATTAACTATTTTTCACTATTTATACTTATTAAAATTCAAAACTAAACGAATATTCTTTATTTCTCTTACGAAAAAATAAAATACAAAATTAATAATTACAATCCAATCCCTATGGATTAACCCAATACTTACACACTATACTATGACAGTTGGCACTTAAATTGGGAATTAAATTTGAGTGTTCAAATTTTGGCGCTGCTGTCGGGGATTGTCAAAGTTAATTATTTTATTATTATTTTTCATCCATTAGTGTAAATTTGCATTTTATTTTATTTTTCATTATTACTATGTGAATACTCTATCTTTACAGATTGGAATTTGGTAACCAGGTTGAATTCAATTATCATTGCCACTTATGGAAACCAAGTTTCATGTTCTAATTTACAACTCTTGTTCTTTATTTTTTTCAACTTCTTGGATATTATCTCCTGAAAAAAAAAAAAAAAAAAAAATTGGTCTAGTATTTGAAATTGAGGAAACCTATGCATGAACAGTATACGATCACGTAATTATAGAGATATAATCTTAGACTATATATTAGATAACGTTCCTAGGAAAGCAAGATCTAAATAAAAAAATCCTCTACTATAACCAATTACCGAAGAAATCAATATGGGAGATATACCAAAATCCCTTAAGGAGTACTATACTCCTTCGATGTACGTATCCTCTTCATGTATCCGCCTACCAATTGTAGCAGGTCAGAACAACTTTAAAATTAAATCGTCAATAATTCAAATGTTACCTAATTATTATGAATGAATAGTGAAAACCCATATAAAAATTTAGATGAATTTTTGGAACTTTGCACAACCTTTAAAATATCCAATTTATCTGACGATACACTTAGGTTAAGATTATTTCTGTTTTTCCTTAAAGATAAAGAAAAACATTGGATGCATTCCTTAGCCCCAGCTTCAAGTGTAACTTGGGCTGACATGGAAAAAGAATTCCTTAGGAAATATTATCCTATAGGAAAAACAAATCAAGTTAGACGAGCCCTTACTACGTTCACCCAATCTCCGGGTGAACAATTCCATAAAAGTTGGGAATCATTAGAAGAATTATTGTGCCAATGTCCACATCATCAAGTCTCGAGATGCCAATTAGTGGAAAGCTTCTACGAAGGACTAGATGAGAATAACCGCCAAATGGTGGATGCTTCATGTAGAGGCACATTTTTAATGAAATCTGAAGATAATGCATAGGACTTATTTGAAAACCTAAATGAAAATGCACTACAACATGATGCGTTAGGGAGAAGAGATAGAGGAAATTGAATTTCACCGGTTACCAACCTAAGAGTTGGGGTAAATGTAATAAATCAAAATGAGTTGGTAGTCAACCTCTCAAAAGTCTTAGGTCAATTGATTAGTATTAATCAATCCACATTTCCTCAACGTCAAACCTTTGAACCATGTGCGTTATGTCAAAGTGTATTTCACTCGATAACTGATTGTCATCTTAGTTCTTATTATCCTGAATATGTGTAAGAGCAAGTTGATGTTGCTCAATCAATGCCGAGAAATGAGAACAATCTGTATTCTAACACCTACAACCCTGGATGGTAGACTTATCCAATTTTTTCATGGCGACAATTAAATCAAGGCTCACATGTGAATCAAACCTTATTACAAAATTTTCAAAATCAATCTCAGCGGTATTCACAATCTCACCCATCCAATCAATACTCTCAATTCACTAGGGACCCGCAGATGAATGGGTTAATATCTATAATAAAAAAATCAATCTCAAGCTCTAGCAACGCTAGAGACTCAAATGGGTCAACTAGCTAACCAATCCTAGACCATATCAAACTTAGAGACATAAATAGGTTAACTAGCCCATACTACGCATCGTAGGGATCAGGGAAAACTTCCTAGTCAACATGTAAGTAATCCTAAGGGACATTACATGACTGAGACTAGGGTGCCAATGAACACGTTCAGGCTATAACTACCCTTAGGAGTGAGCGAGTGATAGATAATAAGGTGGGAAGTAAGTCGAATGAAGAATTAGAGGAGGATAATAATAGGGGTGAAGAGATAGAAAAATAAGAGAAAGAGAGTGAGAAAGTAGACATACCGAGTAAGTCGATCAGAGAAACTATCGAGGAGAACCCTGCTTTCACCTCAATACCTACCCTAATTGGTAAAGAACAGTCTAGGTCTAACCCGGAGGCATCTTATATACCTTATGTCCCATTTCCGCAATGCCTAGACAAACCCTTAACAACAGACAAGAAATTCAAGAACATGGAAGAAGTTCTTGAAACATTTAAATGAGTAAAAATAAATCTTCCACTACTAGAGACGATTAAGCAAGTACCAACATACACTAAGTTTCTAAAAGATTTATGCATACAGAAAAGAAAAGTAAATAATCACGTGCTTAACAAAAAATCTTTCTTACCGAAGATTTGAGCTCTATTCTAAAATATGACACTCCACCTAAATTTAAGGATTTAGGAACACCTACCATTTCATGTGTGATTGGTGATCATACCATCCACCGTGCTATCTTGGATTTGGGTGTGAGTGTTAATCTTTTGCCATTTTCAATATACCAAAAACTTGGGCTAGGAACTTTGCAACATACATCAGTCACTCATTAGTTGGCTGATGGATTGGTTCCAAGTTGGGGTAGACAAAATTTTCTTTCATATTGACTTCATTGTGCTAGATATGGAGCATGTAGCAAATATGTCTCGACAAATCCTAATTATTCTGGGGAGACCCTTTTAGGCCATGGCTAATACATGTATTAATTATAGAACTGGGGTTATGGATGTATCATTCGGGAATATGAAAGTGAGACCAAATGTGTTTAATGCGTCATAAGCACCCTCAGGGGAAACTAATTCAGAATGCTTTGCGCTTTACATTATTGATGAGTTAGTTGAGGCTTTTAATGTTTGGCTATGGAGGAGAATATGAAGGAAGTTAATAGTGTGTTAGCATATGTCTCGCAATCGGAGTCATCTAAATGGGCACTTTGATTTGAGACATTGCCAATGTCACAAGAACCAACTCTTAAACCATCTATTGAATCACCACCACAACTTGAGTTGAAACAATTACCTAACTCACTTAAGTATGTGTTCTTAGGTCAAGATAATACTTTACCAGTAATTATTTCGTCTACCTTGACAAAGGAAATAGAAAGTAAATTGGTTGAAGTGTTAACTCGTTATAAGAAGGTGATTGGTTGGTTAGTTGCCAACCTCAAGGGTATTGATCCTTCTATTTGTATGAATAGGATACACTTAGAAGAGAATGCTAAACCATCAAGAGAAGCACAAAGACGATTAAACTCGAATATGAGGGAGGTAGTAAAAAAAGAGGTGTTGAAGTTGTCATATGTGGGTATTATTTAACCAATCTTTGGTAGTCATTAGGTTAGTCCAATTTAATAATTCCTAAACAGTTCGGTATCACTGTGGTACCAAATTTTAAAGGTGAGTTGATTCAAACGTGCGAGGTCATGGGGTGGCGCGTGTGTATTGATTTCAGAAAGCTAAATTCCATAACACGCAAAAATCATTTCTCGTTGCTATTTATTGATTAAATCCTTGAGCGTTTAGCGGGTTATATGTATTTTTGATTTCTAGATAGATATTCAGGGTATAATTAAATAGCTATATACCTAGAGGATTAGGAGAAAATGACATTCACATATCCATTTTGGACGTTCGCCTACCGACGAATGCTCTTTGACTTGTGTAATGCACCTGCGACTTTTCAAAGGTGTATGATGTCAATCTTTTCTAATATGATAGAGAAGTTTTTAGGGGTATTCATGGATGATTTTTCTCTATTTGGAACCTCATTTGATAATTACCTTCAAAATCTATCTAGAGTCTTGGAGAGATGTGAATAAATGAACCTTGTGTTAAGTTGGGCGAAAATCCATTTTATGGTTCAAGAAGGAATAGTTCTAGGATATATATATATATTGTCCTCTAGGGGAATAGAAGTAGATAAGGTCAAGGTTGATTTGATAGCGAGTTGCCACCACCACAGATAGTAAAACAAATTCGCTCATTTCTAGGCTACGCAGGTTTCTATCGACAATTTATCAAAGACTTTAGTAAAATTGCTCGTTCATTGTACCATATTCTTGCACAAGATACTCCATTTGCCTTTGATGAAACGTGTTTAGAAGATTTCAATAAATTAAAGAAAATGTTATCTACTGCCCCAATTATTTAGTCACCTAATTGTGCTTTTTTTTTTTAGATCATGTGTGATGCATTCGACCATGCGATCGGAGCAATTTTGGGACAACGAGTAGAGAAGGTCCTGAATATGATATACTATGTGAGTAAAATCTTTTTCGATGCTCAATTGAATTATACAACAACGAAGAAAGAATTTATCACCGTAGTATATGCCTTAGATAAATTTAGATCCTACTTCTTGGGATCCAAAGTTGTGATATTCTCAGATCACGTTGTTTTATGGTATTTCTTATCCAAGAAGGAAATGAAACCTCGACTAATAAGGTGGTTACTCTTACTCCAAGTATTCAACTATGAGATACAGAATAAAAAGGGAGTAGAGAATGTTGTTTTTGACCACTTGTCGAGGATAGTTTCAAAGGGACCTAGAGATGAGGAACCTATTTAATATACTCTTTTGGATGAATAGATCTTAGGCATATCACAAACACATACACCATGTTTTGCCAACATTTTTAATTATTTGGCTACCGAAAAAACTCAAACTTATTGGTCAAAGCAAGATAAAGATCATTTCTTTTCATAGGTGAGATTTTTCATTGGGAAGATCCTCACCTCTTTGAATATTGCTCAGACCAAATCATTACTGAAAAATGAAGTAGAAAGTATCTTGAATTTCTGTCACACTCAAGTGTGTAACGGCACTTCGGAGAAAAGAAAACCGCAGCTAAAATATTACAATGCGGGTTCTACTGACCAATGCTTTTCAAAGATGTGCACAACTATTGTCGTGCATATATCTGATGCCAACAATTAGGATCAATGTCTCGAAGGAATATGATGCCCCTTCAACCTATTTTAATTGTAAAACTGTTCGATATTTGGGGAATTAATTTCATAGAACCCTTTTCACAATTTTATGGTAATCTATATATATTACTAGCTGTCGATTATGTTTCCAAGTGGGTGGAAGCGATAGCAACAAAAACAAATGACCATTAAGTTGTGCTTTAATTCCTAAAAGAAATATTTTGTTGTTTTGGGGTTCCACGAGCAATAATAAGTTATGAGAGGAGACATTTCTGTAACCATCCATTTGAAGCAGTTATGCAAAAATATTCTATTACTCACAAAGTAGCAATCCCTTATCATCCCCAAACAAATAGGTAAGTTTAGGTATCCATAGGGAGGTCAAACAAATATTAGAAAAGATGGTTAGGCCCGATAGGAAGGATTGATCATTAAGATTAAATGACGCGTTATGGGCCTATTGTACTGCATATAAGACCCCGATCAGAATGTCCCCATATCGGTTAGTATACGGTAAATTGTGTCATCTCCAGGTTGAATTAGAACACCGAGCGATGCGGGCAATTAAGGCCCTTAACTTCGACTTAAAAGAAGCAGGTGTACTTAGAAAACTGCAACTAACAGAATTAAAAGAATTAAGGAATGATTCTTATGAGAGGACTAAAGCTTTCCAAGATAAAAATATTCGTAAGAAGTCTATTGAGCCAAACCAGCGAGTGTGACTCTTTAACTCAAAATTGTGATTATTCCTTGGGAAATTACGCTCAAAATAGGATAGATCATTCGTGGTCACCGAAGTGTACCCTAGTGGAGCAGTAGAGATTAAAGATCCTAAGGATGGTTGGTGGATGAAAGTTAATGGCCAACGACTAAAACCGATGGTCGAAGCCACATATGAAGGAGTTGTCATTGACGCATTTCACTTAAGTGATCCAATTTATACATGACACTTCCTTCACATCTGGCTAAAGACGTAAAACTTAGTACTGAATGAGAGACAACCCATTAATAATTAATAAAAAAAATAAGAAAAAAATTATTATTACAAACTTTTTGTGAAAAAAATAATATATGTAGTCTAAAAACTATATATATATAAATTCATGACTAAATACATAAAGAAACAAATAAGAATAATTTACCCAAGTTCCAGTTCATAGAGAAGGCAACCCAAAACTTTTTCCTTTTCTAAATTTCTTTTTTAGCAAATATATCTAACCAATGGGCATAACCCATCTAAATGTACATAATAATAAAAACTTGTACATGGGCCAAGTCATTACAATTATTCTCTTCGGTCTACCCATCTAAAAATTCTTAACAAATCAACTAAGTAAAAAAATTAGGGAAAAGTACATTTTAAACCCTCTAACTATTGACACATTTCTAAGTAGTCCTTCTAAGTTTGGACGTTTCATTTTAAACCCTTTACGTATCAATACGTCTTTAAATGGTCATTATGTCAAAAAAATTCATCAAAAGTAACAGAATGGAGCGCAAAATAGTATTTTTATATATTTTTTAAAAAAATTTAATCATTTAAAAAAATTTAAGAGGTCATTGTGTATTTGTTCTTAACTTTAGGAATCAAAATGTTTTTTTTCAACTCCCACCCCTTGCTCCACATCTAGTGACCCCCCAACCCCCACCCCTGCTTCAACTCCGGCAATGGCGAACCCACCCACCCCCAACCTTACATAACATGTTCATCTCCCCTCCTACCCCTTTCGTTTCCCCACCCCCACCCTCACTCCCTGTTCCAATTTTGGCGAAGCCACCTATCCCCCACCCCACCTTTCAAAATAAATTGAGAGATGTACTATGTGTGTTTATGTGTGTGAATCGTGTATGTATGTATATACAATATAGAGATAGAATTTGTCTTCTGGAAATGCCTTGTTTGGAAGAGATATATTAGAAAGATTAAACCCATCAAAAAAATTCTCTACAAACGAACGTTTCAAAGATAAACTGTTGATTCGCTTTCCGGAATGCGACTTCCGGCTCAATTGTGTTCATCGCCATTTTTATACGCAAGTTCGCCGACTCCATTTCATGAACCATCTGCTTCACGAAGTTTCTCACCGATCTCGGCGGATTCTCACAAATTTTCTCACTATCCAAGCTTGCCGGATTCATGCTATCGAGAATCAAGAAAGACCCATTTGCGTTGAGCTCCTCCCAAAATTGATAAATCCCACCGCCCACCCTCTCTCTTATCTTATCTCTACTCTCTCTCTAAATATACATATATACGCACATATATATATAAAAAAAACAAAGCACGAATCTATAGATTCGAAGCTTGGATATATCGATTTGAGCATGGATCTATAGATCCGTGCTTGAATTTGACACACACACACACATATACATGAAGACGAGGAATGGGGTGAGGGTGGGGATGGAAAATGGGACTGGTGGATGGATTAAGTAGGGACGGGGGTTCAAAAAGCTCTCAATATGTTCTTTCCTTAAATTGAACCCGAATTCCAAGTCACCTTGATTGAAGATCGAAACCCAATTCCAAATCACGTCAACTTGATTGAAGAAAATGGGTGGGTGAGTTCACCGAAATTGGAGTAGGGAGTGGTGGTGGTGGTGGGAGAGACGAAAGAGGTGGGAGGGGAGATGAACATGTTATGCGGGGTTGGGAGTGGGTGGGTTCGCCGTTGCGGGAGCTGAAGCAGAGGTGGGAGGTGGTAGATGGGGTCGTCGGATCTAGAGCAGGGGGTGAGAGTTTAAGGAAAAAAATATTTTGCCCCCTAAAGTTAAAAAAAATACACAATAACCTTTTAAATTTTTTACAATGATTAAAAAAATTTAAAAATATATAAAAAGACCATTTTGCCCTTCTATTTTGTTACTTTTGACAGAATTTTTTTATAGAAAGATCATTTAAAATTGTGTTAATACATAGAGAGTTTAAAATAAAACGCGCAAACTTAGAAGGACTACTTAGAAATGTATTAATAGTTAAATGGTTTAAAATGTACTTTTCCCAAAAAGCAATACATAATAAAAATAAAAAAGGGATAAATTTTTAAAAAATAATAATTAAAAAAAAATAATCATTTTTCTCCTTTATTCTTTTCTTCCCTTTGACTAGTCAATAATTATTTCCAAAATTACTTTCAATAATAACCTCTCCAAAATAAATAATCACTTTTCATTAACAACAATCTCCAAAACAGATTAGTTTTTATATCTATCTATCTATCTATATTCAAGAAATCATATTTATATTATATAGAAAAATACCATTGACAAAAAGAAATAGAAAAAAAAAAAAACAACTAAAAAAAAAAAATTTCAACCAGTAAAATATTGGGTAATTAAGGCATAACCTTATATTCAAGGTAATAGTCATTTACCTTGTTTGGTAAATTAATGGTCATTGGCCATTAATTAGCCATTATAATAGGAAATAAGGTAATTTTCAAAAAATAGGGGCCTGGATTTGATATTCATCTTCTCGTCTTTTGGCCGAAATTAAGAGAGAGAACAATAGGGAGGTGATATCCTTTTTTATATACCTTTCTCTTTGTTTTTGAGATGGTTTTTGGAGACTTTATTCTTTGGTTTCTATTCAGTAGTAGGGGAGAGAGGCTTGATCAATTTATTTTTGGATTATTTAGGCTAACACTCATTTTTGCAAACATATTAAAATGGACCCCATGGAACAATGTCCATACCAATTAAAACCCATTGATTTATTTAAATTTTAAGAAAACACTATGAAATAACTTTCACAAAATTTGTTGTACAATAATTTTCACTAAATACATGTTCTCTCACTAAAACAACAATAACATAATATATGGAGGGGGATGCCAATGTTACTGCCCAACAATAATATTAATAGCAACATAATGAATGGAGGGATGCGAATGTTGCTATACAACAACAATGTCAACAACAACATAATAAATGAGGGATGCAAATGTTACTATACAACAAATAATTAATATATGTCAATTGAATTTTTCTCTAAATTTAAATGACTGCATGGGTATAAGAATGAATTAGTAATGAGCCTTGGGGTCCATTATAAAGTACCCTTTATTTTTTTTCTTTGGCTGGTCCGAAAAAGAAAACACTAAGTTTTTGTGAGGCTTCATTTCATTCTTTTGAGTTTCGACAATGGGCTTGGAGAGAATTCTTTTTTTTTTTTTGTTTTTTTTTGTTTTTGTATTGTTTTATTCTTCCATTGGATTGTGCTCGCGAGGGGTTTTTTTCTACCTTCTTCAAGTTTTATTAATTTTCCAGTCCAATTCCGGCAAAAGTTTTTGCCAAATTCTGCAACTACATTTTCTTTCTCATTCATCTACTTCCAGCAATGGCTTTAAGGAAATACCAATCATCGAGATAGGAAATTCCATCCCCCAACATTACTACAATTTTGTTCCAATATGAAACCAACATTGATATGGAGTATATCCACGAACTCGGTGAATACTGTCTGGGTCTCAAATATATTTTCCAAATGAAACTCAACTCCATAATCTTTCCGCCAAAATATTCCCATTTACCCTCGAATCATTTAATTTTTTTTAATGAAAAAACAGAGTTTATCTTCGCAAAAAGTACTATCGATGGTCATAAGTGTATCACCATAGAGATTAACGAGCAACGGATCTACATCTCCGTTGAAGGAATTGCGTGGGCGTTGAAATTCCATACCAAGTATGAAGATTATTACAGGCTTATACCATCGCATATACCGTATTCATGAAAAATTACCAACCATATGATTTACGAACGACTAATAGAAGAAGAAGATTGAAAAACAGAGCGAACTTTTCTCCAAGCATGGGTTGAGATTCTCAACATCATTTTCCACCACAACTTGCTATCGTCGGGCAACGATCCCAAAAGTTGTGGTACAATGATCCAATGTGTAATACCTCAAAAATTTATATTTTTTAAAATATTATTTTATATAAATTTAATATTTTTGGAATTATTTTACAAATTTACTATATAAATAATATTTGATAATTTTGGGGATTAGATGTTAATTATAAATTAACTTTTAAATTTTGTTGGGTCTATTGTATTATTTAAAATATATTTTTAAGAGTTTTGAGATATAATTGATATTTTTATTATTTTAAGGGAGTAATTAGTGTAAATAAAATAAATAAATAAATATATAAAAATTTGTGGTTACAAAATGTTGTCTTCCTAATTAAGTAAGGAAACAAATTAAACAAGAGTGACACGTGTTCAAGCTCCCAAAAAAAGAGTAAAGGAAGGCGATGATCATATGGGTATATTTATATATATATATATATATAATATGTGGGTGTTTCTACTGCAAAAAAAAAAAAAAAAATCTCTCGAATTTTTCTTCAGTGTTAATTTTTTGTTTGGATTTCGATTTCGAATTTTAGATAGAATTTTTAACTCTTTTAATATATCTATTTAATTTCTCGATTGTAAGATTTATGTTATTATTATTGTTGAATTTTAAATGTTAAATTTTATGAAATAATTATGATTATGTGAAAATTATGTGTAATACATGTTTATTTATTGTATTAATTAAATACATGTATTAGATGAGTTGAAATTCTACTGTGCGTTGGTTCACAATCCCGCAGCTTTGATTGCAAAGCCGGTGAGAATGGAATTGTGTCAAGAATTAAATTTGAATTTGTATTTAATTTGTAATAATTATATTGATTATTTGTCGTTGTAAAATTGACTCGGTAATTCGATAATTATAAAAAATTTTCACAAGTTAATAATATAATTTATTTTCCATTTTAATCGGAACTAGAATCCAAATTCACAAGGTTGGAATTTATTTGAGGTTTTGACGCCTTGTATCCCTAAAGTTTGACATAAATCTTACTTTGACCCTTTTGGTTTGAATTTGAACATTTTAACATCCTAGTACTAAAATTTGTTCAATAAATTAATAATCAAAATTATTTTTGTAATTTGTAAATTTATCAGATTTTTTTTTTTTAAATAAGATATTGATCGTTCGGTTTTAGTTTCAACTCTCTAAGGGAAGAAATCGCGTGGCGATTCTAGGAAATCGGGCTATTACAGAGTGGATTTGCGACCGCTCTAGGATTGGGATATGGTACCCATTAGCCTATTACTCATAATAATGGAAGTAATACTTAAAAATAATTTTTGTATAACTTATTAATTCAAAAATAAATAAATAAATAAATTCTAATATGGAAAGTGATTCAGAGCACTTTTATTCTAGCATTTCTCACCAAGTAATTTATACGAACTTCATGGAGTTTGTCCTTTATCCAAGTAATGTGCAATGAAATGGTGGTAGTTAGTGTACTGATCAATAATGGCTCAGCCATCAACTTATTTCCATTGGTCATTATTATGAAGTTAGAATGCGTGAATAGCTGATCAAAATGAACCTAAACAAAGAATCTATATAATTGATTATCTAAATCAACTATCACAACAAAAGAAGGTTTATAGACATCTACACACACACACACACACACACACACACACATACATAATGTTTTGGTTGATAGAGAACTAATGATGCATTAATTACTTGATTGGTTATGTGGTTGCACAATTTTGTAGGTTAACCTTACGTGCATATTCTTTCATTCTAGCATATTATTGTAATGGTTATTCAAAAAGTGAAATGATTTCGCACTCTCTCATCTGAAGTAAAATCATTTTCCATATTATCCGTATTTTTCTAAGCACTCATTTAGAACTCAATTAAATAATCTTTTTTGTATTTATCCCAATAAAATTGAAAATACTAAAATTATGTGCCTAGTTGAGCAATAGAATAATTATAGGACAATTGAGTAACCATGTGCTCAGTCGAAGATACTTATTTTGGAATAGATGGAGTAGTACATTTAAAAGTTTCGAACAATTTTTGCCTCTAAAATTTAACCATTATCTTACTTTGGTCCTCGTGATTTTAATTGGATAACATAACATCTTAAAGTTTCCTAATCGTGCCACTTCATTCATAACCCACAGGTCCGGTTAATAGTATAAAATACTCATTTAATCGTCAAGTTCGGTTAATTGTATAGCAAAAATAGATTTTGATATTTATGTTTTGGATTTTAACACTTTGTATCGCTGAAGTTAAAAATATCATTATTTCACTTTGCTCCTAATATATATATATCTGAGTATTTTGTATTGAACTCGTTTTATTATTGAGTTTAGGTTATAGATTCTACAGATTTGGTAAGTGTCGTGTTAGTTGTGGACCATAAGATAAGTTCTAGAAATGACCAATTTAAAGAGGCATTTACTGTCTTCTATATATATCGTCAAACAATATTTTCGTATTAAATTGAGAAAAAAAATATTGATAAAAATTGACAGTTTTATGGTGTTGAATAGATCAAGTAAAACTTTTAAAGGTGAAAAATAATTTTTATTATCCTGCTATACCATAGTCGTCTCGTTTGGAGGGCATGTCCTGCGAGATGTAGTTGGTCCTTTCAGGAGGACATATCCTGTAAGACATTGTTGTTGTGACCTAACAAGAGGGCAAGTTCTTCAGGTTGTTGACTATGTTGTTGATATGTTCAGACATGACAAGAGGACAAGTCTAGCAGGTAGTTGATTATGTTGTTGATATGGTAGTTTATACCATTATGTTACTCTTACCATTGAAGATATTGAATGACTCTGACACTGATAGTCACCTTAGATCGCATAGTTGTACAGGTTACGGTACTATCGTAACTCCCGATCATGAGGTGAAATGATCCTATGGCTAGTAGAAAAATATGTGTGCGATATTTTATTATATATTAAAATAATTTGATTGGTTGATTTAAATGCATTTATTTTATTGGGATGATAGTCGTGGAATTTTATTTCGACTGGGTGTGCGGTTATATTTATATTATATTTTGAAATGTGGTGTTTGATAAATATACTTGATTCATAAATTATTTTTATATTATGAAGACTGTACACCGATAAAGTGTGTAGACACGGCATTTTGACCGCTTCGCAAAAAAATATACTTTATTTTATAGTTATTTTTATTTTATTTTTCTATTTATTTTATTTTGATTGTACCGTATTTGTGCGGTTTAATACTGCTAAATTAAGTTTTATTAATCTCTTAAGTAAATTAAATATTAGTAATTAATTAATTTATTTTTTTTGGTTTTGTAGATTTTTCGAAGTGGAATAAAAACGCGTTAATTCGGAACAAAATGGACCAGAAACAGATGAGAACAAGAGAGGCCTGGACCGAATGGGGGTGGGGGGTGCATTAAGGTCGCACGTGCGACCAAGGGCTGGTCGCACATGCGACCAGGCTGGTCGCTACAGCGACTAGTTGCACTGGTCGCTGTAGCGACCAGGACTGCTGGCCGCACATGCGGCCAGCAGGGGGGGCCAGCCCCCCTTTTTTTGGGTGCACCATTTTTGGTGCACCCAAAAGGGGGTGGGTGCACCAAATTTCGGTGCACCCACCCCCTTTTTCCCCTCTTTTTCGCACGATTGTCGGAAGAATTCCACTTTTCCTTCCTATAAATAAAGGAAGGATCACAAAAGGGAGGAGAGGAAAAATTTTGAGAGGAAGAAATTTTTTGAGAGAAATTTTTGTAAGGGAGAGGAGAAATCTGGAGAAAATTTTTGAAGAAAATAATATTATTTTCATTTTATTGTAATTTTGAAGAAGAAAAATCTCCAAAAAGGTGGTAAATTTTCATCTGTTGTAAATCTTACTCTTATTTTTTTAAGTTGTTATTATACTAATTTTTTTTTTGTAAATTAGATTTTTTTTTTCTTCTTCCTTTATTATTTATTTATTTATTTATTACTTTTTATTTTCTTTTTATTTATTTATTTTTATTTTATTTTATTTATTTATTATTTATTTTTATTTTTTTTTTATAATACGAGGTGGAAAATTCCCAACCTTCAATTTGAAAGGCTAAGATTTAGAAGGGAATTACTCTCCTCGATGCGTGTGTACGGGTGTTTTATTTAATTTGTATTAAATATAATGTGCTAACAATACGAGGTGGAAAATTCCCAACCTTCAATTTGAATGGCTAAATTTAGAAGGGAATTACTCTCCTCGATGTGTGTGTACGGGTGTTTTATTTAATTTGTATTAAATATAATGTGCTAACAATACGAGGTGGAAAATTCCCAACCTTCAATTTGAATGGCTAAATTTAGAAGGGAATTACTCTCCTCGATGCGTGTGTACGGGTGTTTTATTTAATTTGTATTAAATATAATGTGCTAACAATACGAGGTGGAAAATTCCCAACCTTCAATTTGAATGGCTAAATTTAGAAGGGAATTACTCTCCTCGATGCGTGTGTACGGGTGTTTTATTTAATTTGTATTAAATATAATGTGCTAACAATACGAGGTGGAAAATTCCCAACCTTCAATTTGAATGGCTAAATTTAGAAGGGAATTACTCTCCTCGATGCGTGTGTGCGGGTGTTTTATTTAATTTGTATTAAATATAATGTGCTAATAATACGAGGTGGAAAATTCCCAACCTTCAATTTGAATGGCTAAATTTAGAAGGGAATTACTCTCCTCGATGCGTGTGTGCGGGTGTTTTATTTAATTTGTATTAAATATAATGTACTAACAATATGAGGTGGAAAATTCCCAACCTTCAATTTGAACGGCATAAATTTAGAAGGGAATTACTCTCCTCGATGCGTGTGTGCGGGTGTTTTATTTAATTTATATTAAATATAATGTACTAACAATATGAGGTGGAAAATTCCCAACCTTCAATTTGAACGGCATAAATTTAGAAGGGAATTACTCTCCTCGATGCGTGTGTGCGGGTGTTTTATTTAATTTGTATTAAATATAATGTGCTAACAATACGAGGTGGAAAATTCCCAACCTTCAATCAGAACGGTCTAGGTTTAGAAGGGGGATCACTTCCCTCAAATGTGTGTGTATGTGTATATAAGGAGGATTTAAAAATAAAATAAGAACATTCGAATTTAAATTCTAATTGGACTTAATCGGATAAGGTACCGTCTTTGGACGGGCGTCTTGGGGTGCTTGACACCTTCCCCGAGCGTAACTGACCCCCGAACTCTTTAAACGAATCTCTGGTTAGACCATATTATTTTTGGAGTCAAATTTTACTTAAGCCATTTTTAAATTATTTTCAAAAAAGAAAAATATGGTGACCTAGCACATCATTTAAACCCAATGCTAGGTAGCGACTCCTTTTTCTAAAACAGGCTTAAGTATATTTTAATGAGAAAATCGACGTTTTTAAAAACCCTTCTCGTTTTACCAGCGCCAAGCATATATAAACATATATCTATATATATATTTGTTTTTGGTTTTCTCTGAAAAATTGGGGCGCGTTCAGCTGGCGACTCCGCTAGGGATGGCTGAGGGTCGAACCCAATATGTCTGAATAAGTCCAATTAATCTAAAGTCCGAATGTTAAATTTTATTTTATTTTTTCCCTCAATTCAGTAAATAAGTTGTGATTTTTTTTATTTTTTTATTTTTATTTTTATTTTTATTTTTTTTATATATCATTTATTTTTATTTTATATATATATATATGTATTTTTTTTTTTTTTACTCTCAGGCCCTTATATCGTTGTAAATCTTTTGACAAAAACAAAATTGTCTTGTATCCATATTATCCCCTCAGGATTCTATGATACAAGACGAGAAATGATTTTTTGTACTTGATGGATTTATGACGTCTGGGGAAGTCCTAAAAAAAAAAAAAAATATATATATATATATATATATATATATATATATATATATATATATATATATAATGTTTTTTTAATTAGTCGTTACCGAAATTGAAATCTTCGAATTAGAAAGGGCTTTAAGGCCACCTAAGACCCACGTGAACTAAAAAAATGATTTTTTTTTAAGGTGAAAAAGAAAAGGACAAGACAAAGAAAATTGGTCCTCGAAAAGCAAATCCAGTTCCCCCCTTTCGAAGTCCAATCTTTACACGCAGTCGAGCACAGACTCATTCCAGGATGACATCAGAAAGCAATCTCGAATCTCCCCGAACGACCCAGATAGCTCAGATGCAGGAAACTATTGACAGGTTGATGGAAATGATCAATGAACTTAGCCGACCTCAGGAGGTGCCTATTCCTCCATCCAACGGGACTCCTGTGACTGAATCCCCAAATGGAAACCCTGCAAGTATTGGGATGGAGAACTTAGGGCCGAATCCGAACCACGTCGGCCCGAACTTTGCAGTACCGGTCTACTATGGACCTCAGATGGGCCCTCATCCTTTCGCCTATGGAGCTCCGACATATCCCATCCAGGGGCATGTCTATCAGGCCTCGCCAGAGGGCTCGGCCCCCGCCGCCCCGCAGATCCTCATTCACCTGGAGAGGGTCGTTGCTCCACCAAACAATTCAAATGATAGCCAACCGGCCCCGGCCATTGAAACTGAAAACAAAGAAGAGAATGGCCCTCCACCGGCTTGGCTTCTGAAAATGGAGAAATTAGAAAAAACTATGGAAGAATGGCAAAAAGAGAAGCCGTCCAGGAAAGCGACGTACAAGGAGTTGTCAGCACCACCCAGGATTGTGTACCCGGAAAATTTTGTGGTTCCAGAATTCACAAAATATGATGGCACTGGCCCTCTAGAATGGCATGTCAGCATTTACAAAGAGGAGTTAGGAATTCATGCTCGGAACGAAGACCTTTGCCTAAAGATGTTTCGGAGATCGTTGAAAGGGTCGGCTCTCAACTGGTACATGACCCTGGAGCTATCACAGATTAAAACATTTGAAGATCTGGTAGAGGCCTTCTGTGAGTAATATGTGTACAATAGGGATGCCGCGCCAGACCGCAATACCCTCTACCAGATACTGAAAAATAAAGACGAAAGTTTCCGGAGGTATACTGCTCGTTGGAGGGAAGAGGCTGCCAAAGTTGTCCTTAAGCTGAGCGAGGAGGCTCAGTTAGAGATATTCAAATCAATTCAGTCACCGCCGTTCTATCGAGATCTCTCGAGCATAGCAGTGGTTTCTTTCGGCGATGCGATCAAACAGGCCGAGGTGACGGAAGAAGGAATAAGGAGCGGAAAAATTGAAGGGGCCCAATCCAATCTGACGAAAAGGTCAGCCCCGCCAAAGATGAAAGAAAATGAAGTAGCTGTTATCGTTTCCCCTCGACAAACCCATTACCAGAACTACCCCCAAACTTCTTGTCCCCAGAACTACCCGAACCAGAACAACCAATATCACAACTACCCTCCTCAAAATCGCCAAAACCAAAACTATCCTCAAAACCAACCCTATTCCCAAAGCCGCCCCCGCTATTACCAAAATGTACCTCCCCCTTATCAAAACCACATTCCCCAATATTACCCTCAAGCCTACCCAACACCCTCTTACCATACCTATCAACCATGCCCGAACACCCCAACTCAAATTCCTAACCGCACTCCAAGGTCAGGAACCCAATACCACCAAGACCTTCTACCTCATGCTACTGGGGGAAATTTCCAGAACGACAACAGAGAGCTACAAGACCTTCCGGTTTCGATCACCGAGTTGTACCGGAATTGTTTGAAGCAGGGGATGCTGACGCCCCTTCCATTCTACGAAGTTAAACCTGGGAGTAAAGCAGCTTCTTCAAATGCTTTCTGTGAATACCACTCGGGAACCAGAGGACATGCGACTGAGCAATGCTTTCAGCTAAAAGACAAAATCCGGGAGTTTATACGGACCGGAGCCATCACATTTCCTAAAAAACTTGAGGCCGGTACGCCAAATTGTCAGCAAAATCCGTTGCCTGAACACGCCTCCTCAGGAAGTGGCGTCAATCTAATTTTCACAGAGGAGGTCGAAGAAGAAGTTGATGTGATCGATATCGGTGGTGTTTATTTACACCCGGAGGTTCTCTACGGAGGGTTCGAATTACATCTAGAAAGGGTAGCCCAAAAACTGGAGAAATCTCTAGTTTTGTCTTTCCCAATCCAAAAGATGGTGGAAAATCTCAATAAGGTTCCGTGGAATTATGAGATCGTCGCTAAAACAGGAGAAGGAGAAGAATTGCCAATCTCCGTAGAAGAAACCGGTGGAATCACTCGGTCTGGAAGGGTGTATACGCCACAGGATTTGATCAGGATTCCTGTGAGGGAACCAAGAGGGGCCCTGAAAAAGCCAGTGTCAGAACCGGAGGCTCACGACTTTCTAAAGGCAATGAAGAATTCAGAATACAAGATAGTGGAGCAACTCAGCAAAGCACCGGCGCAAATCTCGATGCTCTCACTACTTCTATCCTCAGAAGTACATAGACAGGCACTGCTGAAAGTCCTAAATGAAGCCCACTTGCCTAGCACGATCTCTCCGGAGAAGTTTGTCACTCTGGTCGAGCAGGTCCTAGGATCTAACACCATCACTTTCACAGATGACGAGATGGACGATGATGGAACAGGTCACAACAAGCCTTTGAATATCACGGTCGAAAGCCATGGAATGTTCATAGCTCGGGTGCTGATTGACAATGGATCGGCACTAAATATCTGTCCTTTGTCGACCCTGGAAGAAATGGGGATAGATCTATCACAGGTTCGATCGTCTAAGACGGTTATCCGAGCATTCGATGGGGCTAAGAGAGATAGTGTTGGAGAGATTGACCTGCCAATTGAAATTGGTCCAATACAGTTCAATGCGAAGTTCCAAGTGCTCGACATACCTGCTTCGTACAACCTATTGTTAGGGAGGCCATGGATCCATAACGCTGGGGCAGTGCCTTCATCTCTACATCAGAAGATCAAGTTTATCATTAATGACACACTGTACGTGATCAGGGCTGATTCAGATATCATACCTTTCCATCAAGCGATAAGTCGGCATGTCCCGTTAACAGATGACGGAAAGGAGAAGGAGAAAATTGAAGCCTCCTATCACATGTTCGACGTTGCGAATGCTACCTTTGTGAAGGAAGGAGGACACGAGATGACACCATCACTGTCTAACACTGTGGCCTTCGTTGCTAAAGAAATGAAGTCTCGAGGTTGCATTCCCGGGAAAGGTTTGGGCAAGAATCTAGACGGAATTACAGAACCGATAGAAGTCAAGGAGAAGAATGGGAGATTCGGATTGGGATACGAGCCGACAAAAGCAGACAGAGCGAAGTTCTTCTGGAAGAAGAGGGAGGGATCCCCAGACAACCAGCCAATGAAAATTCCGCATATCCGGGTCACTTTCCCCTATCCAGCAGAAACCCTCAACAAAGAGAAGGAGATCGCAGGATTCAAGTTGCACCCTGAGAGAGTAATGATCAAGGAAGCTGTGAATGTAATCATGAGAGACGAGGCAGGGCCAAGTCATGGGTCTGGTATTCGAACCAAGGGAAAAGAAAAGATGCAGAATTGGGATTCTTGTTCTCTCCCAATTCGCCAGGCGTTTCGGTAAACTTAGGGAGATTTTCTGTTGGTCATCCCTCCATCCACCTTGCCTTCTAGATGGAAAGGGATTTTGCTTTGTAATGGGTTTTTATATTTAATGAATGCAATTCTGTTTTATCCGACATATGGTTTAAATGTTTAAATTTTATGCTTTCAGGATGTCTAAAACACCAGTGTATGATGCATGCGATATAACTGAGCCAGAGTGTGATAAGTATGATTTCAATGCAGAACCAGACCATAACCCGATGGGAGTGGAAGCAGAAGATGACTCTTGCCAGCCAGACGATGGTGAGATCCGAAAAGCTTTCACGGAGTTCGAGAACAAGCCGATTCCCAGTAACGATGAGACCGAGTTGATAAACTTGGGGACCTCGGAAGAGTTGAAGGAAGTAAAGATTGGATCAGCTCTCATGACTCTGGAAAAGAAAGAGTTGACAACGCTCTTAATTTCCTACCAAGATATCTTTGCCTGGTCCTACGATGACATGGTAGGACTGGACAAGAGTATCGTGGCCCATAAGCTGCCGCTAAAGCCGGGGAGTGTACCACTCAAACAAAAGTTGAGGAAACTAAGGACCGCTGTCAGTCTCGAGGTCAAGGAGGAGATCGTGAAGCAATTCAATGCCCGAATTATTGAAGTCTGTAACTACAGTGAATGGCTCTCAAATGTCGTTCCCGTGCCAAAGTCCTCAGGAAAAATCAGAGTCTGTGTAGACTATCGTGATCTCAACCGGGCGAGTCCAAAAGATGATTTTCCACTGCCAAACATTCACATCATCATCGACAATACTGCGGGGCGAAAGCTCTATTCTTTCGCCGATGGGTTCTCTGGCTATAATTAGATTCTGATGGATGAGAAAGATCGAGAAAAGACAGCCTTCACTACCCCATGGGGAGTCTTTTGCTATAGGGCGATGCCTTTCGGTCTCAAAAACGCCGGGGCAACATACCAAAGAGCAATGACGACCCTATTTCATGATATGATGCACAAGGAGATGGAGGTATATGTAGATGACATGATCGTTAAATCACAGGAGAACGAGGATCATCTCTGCCATTTGAAAAAGGTGTTCGACAGACTTCGAAAGTACCAGCTCAAGCTCAATCCAGCAAAATGCGCATTTGGGGTGGCTTCCGAAAAACTTCTTGGTTTCATGGTAAATCGCCATGGAATCGAGATTGATCCTGCAAAGACGAAGGCCATTCGTGAGATGCCGCTGCCGAGAAATGAGAAAGAAATCCGAGGTTTTCTGGGGCAATTAAATTTCATAGCCCGATTCATCTTCCAACTCACTGCCACTTGTGAGCCAATCTTCAAGCTACTTCGAAAAGAAAGTGACGGGCGATGGAATGCAGATTTCCAGAATGCCTTGGAGAAAATTAAAGTCTATCTAACGAACCCTCCCGTTCTAGTGCCGCCTCGGGAGAAGGTTCCGTTATTACTATATTTGCCAGTTCTCGACTCCTCCATGGGAGCTATTCTTGGGCAACTCGATAAATCTGGAAAGAAGGAGCAAGCCATCTACTACCTCAGCAAGCGCTTCACAAAGTATGAGGAAAATTATACCTTGCTGGAGAGAACCTGTTGTGCATTGGCTTGGTCCGCTCAAAGACTGCGCCATTATATGCTCCCACTGACTACCTACTTGATAGCCAGGATGGATCCCTTAAAATACATCTTCGAGAACCCGATTCTGTCAGGAAAAGTTGCAAAATGGCAGATGCTGCTGACGGAGTTCGATATCATCTACAAGACCCAAAAGTCAGTAAAGGGTCAGGCGATAGCAGATCAGTTGGCTAGTTGTCCAGCTCAAACGGATAACCAGCCTCTTGAGACGCTATTCCCTGACGAGTCGATTCATGCGGTGGATGAAGAAAATGAGGAAACAGTCTGGAAAATGTATTTTGATGGAGCAGTGAACTCTCGAGGGGCTGGAATCGGAGCCGTTCTGGTTTCTCCGGGCAAACAGCATTATCCAGTGGCTTCCAAGTTGAAGTTCCAGAGCACAAATAATCGAGCTGAGTACGAAGCCTGTATTCTGGGACTCCAGCTGGCTGTCGATATGAAAATCAAAGAATTGCTAGTGTTCGGAGATTCTGAGCTGATAATCAATCAGGTGACGGATAAATATGCCACGAGAGATCCGACCTTGATAGCCTATAACAATCACCTCCTGGAGTTGTGCGAGCAATTTACAATAATAGAATTTGAAAGCATACTGAGTCTAAAAAATGACTTCGCCGATGCCTTAGCTACCTTGGCATCTATGATATCTATCACTCGAGAGGATGATGATATCATTTCGGTGGTGATCCGAGTTCAACGCCGACCGGCCCACTGCTGCCAGCTTGAATTTGAGCCAGCCAAAGACCCGTGGTACCATGACATAAAGAACTTTCTGAAAAATCAGGAGTACCCGGAAGGGGCATCAAGTGTTGATCGGAAAACTCTCCGGAGGTTAGCAGGCCAATTCTTCCTAAGCGGAGAGACACTGTACAAACGCTCCCCTGACATGGGCCTGTTGAGATGTGTTGGAGTCGAAGAGGCCATCCAGTTGATGAAAGAGGTCCATGGTGGCATATGTGGACCTCACATGAGCGGCTTCATGCTTGCCAAGAAGATCCTGAGGACCGGTCATTTTTTGCTAACAATGGAAAGCGACTGCGTGCAGTTTGTTCAAAGATGCCATAAGTGTCAGATTCATGGTGATCAAATCCATGTCCCACCTTCGCACCTTCATTGCTTGGCGGCCCCATGGCCCTTCTCAATGTGGGGTATGGACGTTATTGGGGAAGTTACCCCTAAGGCGCCGAGTGGTCATCGCTTTATCCTGGTGGCAATTGATTATTTTTCAAAGTGGGTAGAAGCCGTTTCCTTAACCCGAGTGACTCAAAAGATAGTAGCTCGATTCATCAAAGAAAATATTGTGTCAAGATACGGTTTGCCGCAAACATTGATAACCGACAATGCTAAAAACCTGAAGGGTTCAGAAATACAGAAAATATGTCAGTAGTTCAAGATCGAGCACAAAAACTCAGCGCCTTACCGTCCAAAAATGAATGGAGCAGTGGAAGCCGCCAACAAAAATATAAAGAAAATTCTCCGGAAGATGATTGACAATTATAAGGAGTGGGATGATATGCTGCCATATGCTTTGATGGCTTACCGAACCTCGGTTCGGACCTCGACAGGGGCACCCCTATTCTCTGGTTTATGGCACAGAAGCGGTGATACCAGCCGAGGTGGAAATTCCATCTCTACGAGTGCTCATAGAGGCCGAGCTTGATGAAACTGAATTGGTACAACAACGGTTGGACCAACTTTGTTTAATCGATGAAAAGCGGCTGACAGCGATATGCCACGGACAGTGTTACAGACAGAGGATTACTAGAGCTCATGATAAACGGGTATACCCTAGAGTCTTCAAGGTCGGTGAGTTAATTTTGAAGAAAATCTTTCCTTTCCAAGATGAAGCTAAGGGTAAGTTCGCGCCAAATTGGGAAGGTCCTTTTGTTGTTCATAAGGCTTTGAGCGGTGGAGCGCTGATTCTCCAGGAAATAGATGGTGATGTATTTCCCGAGCCCCTAAACTCGGATTCTGTAAAGAAATACTTTGCCTAATAAATGTCCTTATTTTCTAAGTAAGTTTATTTCAATTTGTGATTATCTGTTGCTTAAAAAAAAAAAAAAAAAAAAAAACGGCTCGAACATGGTGAAAACTCGAAAGGGCGCTATGAGAAAAATGTAGAGACCGTGTCGCAAAAAAAAAAAAAAAAAAAAAAAAAACAAAACGGCTCGAACATGGTGAAAACTCGAAAGGGCGCTATGAGAAAAATGTAGAGACCGTGTCGCAAAAAAAAAAAAAAAAAAAAAAAAAAAAAAAAAAAAAAAAAACAGTTAGATCACTCATAGGGGCATTTTTGGAATTCCCACTACGGTTGACTTCCATTGACCGTAAGACTTTTCTGTGTTCGGAACTTGATGGATTTGAGCAAGAGTTGGAATCTGTGAAAAGGAACATCGAATATGGCTCAAATTTGCATTGAAATCATACTTGTCAGACAATCCGGCTTGAAATCTCGCAGTCAACATATCTGGTGATAAAGATACCTGTTTAGGGTAAGGTTTTACACGTTTTCCCATATTTGGTTAAATCAGTTTTGCAGGATTTGAAAAATACAAAGCAAGCAGGAGTATGTGATTCTTCTAAGCACTGAGGATGCCTAGTAGAAAAGAGAAAGTGAGAATCGGCGGGTGCAGAGAAATAAAGGCTGATAGGGATGTTGTCCAAAAAAAAAAAAAAAAAAAAAAACAGACCCTGCCAACAACCCGAAGAAAACCTCCAGAAAGTACATCTCTAAGATTGACGGAAGGACGAGACGGAAAAATCTCCCGATACTGTCCCGTGACCCGAGAAAGTCAAGCGCCATCAAATGAGGGATTGCGATGGAAAAGGGGGGGACGGAATTGCTAGTCGTCAAGAGTGACAAGTTTTTCAAACTAAATTTTCGTGTTGCATGTGTTTTTTGTCCAATTACAGGGTTTTCAAAGGACAGGGAAGCATGGATTTCTCTCTCACAAAGACTTCTTACCTTCCGGTTCAAATTAGAAACTTTTATTACTAAAAGTTCCAAAGCTCTAAATGAGCGTCCAGGTATGCGTTTTGCCCTGAAAAGGGCGAAAAGTGAACTACGCCAAACTTAATCCTCGGCATAATACTAAGGTACGCAGGCAATCTATAAATGTTCGGTCATCTGAGAGTTCGGCTGGGGCACATTTATATCTTTGTTCTCTCATTCTGACTCAGTCACAAGTGGGGGCATATTTTATACTCTTGAACTTTCTTTAAGCCCCTGGCCAAGAGGGCTGGGGCATGAATAATTTTTATTACTCTAAAACGATCCTCTAAATAAACACGTGTTCGTCATGAGTATCGTTATGAGTCATTTTTATTACTCTAAACGATCCTCTAAACAGACACGTGTTCGTCATGAGTTTCATTATGAGTCATTTTTTATTACTCTAAACAATCCTCTAAACAGACACTTGTTCGTCATGAGTATCGTCATGAGTCATCATTTTATTACTCTAAACGATCCTCTAAACAGACACTTATTCGTCATGAGTATCGTCACGAGTCTCTTTTTTTATTACTCTAAACAATCCTCTAAACAGACACTTGTTCGTCATGAGTATCGTCATGAGTCATCATTTTATTACTCTAAACGATCCTCTAAACAGACACTTGTTCGTCATGAGTATCGTCATGAGTCCTTTTTTTATTACTCTAAACAATCTTCTAAACAGACACATGTTCGTTATGAGTATCGTCAGAAGTCATTTTTTTTTACTTTAAACGATCCTCTAAACGGACATTTGTTTATCATGAACATCGTCATGAGTATTCTTTTATTACTCTAAACGTACACGTATTCGTCATGAATCATTTTATTTTATTTGTTCTATTATTGGAAAATACACTAAAAATAAAAATAAATAAATAAATAAAGATAAAATGGGACGATCAAAATGACGTGGTCTTTTATCTTTGTCAAACAAGTGGGACTTGCATGACAAAGAGGGGCAGCTGTAGACACGGCATTTTGACCGCTTCGCAAAAAAATATACTTTATTTTATAGTTATTTTTATTTTATTTTGATTGTACCGTATTTGTGCGGTTTAATACTGCTAAATTAAGTTTTATTAATCTCTTAAGTAAATTAAATATTAGTAATTAATTAATTTATTTATTTTGGTTTTGTAGATTTTTCGAAGTTGAATAAAAACGCATTAATTCGGAACAAAATGGACCAAAAACAGACGAGAACGAGAGAGGCCTGGACCGAACGGGGGTGGGGGGTGCATTAAGGTCGCACGTGCGACCAAGGGCTGGTCGCACGTGCGACCAGGACTGCTGGCCGCACATGCGGCCAGCAGGGGGGGCCAGCCCCCCCTTTTTTTAGGTGCACCATTTTTGGTGCACCCAAAAGGGGGTGGGTGCACCAAATTTCGGTGCACCCACCCCCTTTTTCCCCTCTTTTTCGCACGATTGTCGGAAGAATTCCACTTTTCCTTCCTATAAATAGAGGAAGGATCACAAGAGGGAGGAGAAGAAAAATTTTGAGAGGAAGAAATTTTTTGAGAGAAATTTTTGTAAGGGAGAGGAGAAATCTGGAGAAAATTTTTGAAGAAAATAATATTATTTTCATTTTATTGTAATTTTGAAGAAGAAAAATCTCCAAGAAGGTGGTAAATTTTCATCTGTTGTAAATCTTACTCTTATTTTTTTAAGTTGTTATTATACTAATTTTTTTTTTGTAAATCAGATTTTTTTTTTTCTTCTTCCTTTATTATTTATTTATTTATTTATTTATTACTTTTTATTTTCTTTTTATTTATTTATTTTTTTTTTATTTTATTTTTTTTTAATTTTTTTTTATTTTTTTATTTTTTTTTTATTTTTTTTTTATAATACGAGGTGGAAAATTCCCAACCTTCAATTTGAAAGGCTAAGATTTAGAAGGGAATTACTCTCCTCGATGCGTGTGTACGGGTGTTTTATTTAATTTGTATTAAATATAATGTGCTAACAATACGAGGTGGAAAATTCCCAACCTTCAATTTGAATGGCTAAATTTAGAAGGGAATTACTCTCCTCGATGCGTGTGTACGTGTGTTTTATTTAATTTGTATTAAATATAATGTGCTAACAATACGAGGTGAAAAATTCCCAACCTTCAATTTGAATGGCTAAATTTAGAAGGGAATTACTCTCCTCGATGCGTGTGTACGGGTGTTTTATTTAATTTGTATTAAATATAATGTGCTAACAATACGAGGTGAAAAATTCCCAACTTTCAATTTGAATGGCTAAATTTAGAAGGGAATTACTCTCCTCGATGCGTGTGTACGGGTGTTTTATTTAATTTGTATTAAATATAATGTGCTAACAATACGAGGTGAAAAATTCCCAACCTTCAATTTGAATGGCTAAATTTAGAAGGGAATTACTCTCCTCGATGCGTGTGTGCAGGTGTTTTATTTAATTTGTATTAAATATAATGTGCTAACAATACGAGGTGGAAAATTCCCAACCTTCAATTTGAATGGCTAAATTTAGAAGGGAATTACTCTCTTTGATGCGTGTGTGCGGGTGTTTTATTTAATTTGTATTAAATATAATGTACTAACAATATGAGGTGGAAAATTCCCAACCTTCAATTTGAACGGCATAAATTTAAAAGGGAATTACTCTCCTCGATGCGTGTGTGCGGGTGTTTTATTTATTTTGTATTAAATATAATGTACTAACAATATGAGGTGGAAAATTCCCAACCTTCAATTTGAACGGCATAAATTTAAAAGGGAATTACTCTCCTCGATGCGTGTGTGCGGGTGTTTTATTTAATTTGTATTAAATATAATGTGCTAACAATACGAGGTGGAAAATTCCCAACCTTCAATCAGAACGGTCTAGGTTTAGAAGGGGGATCACTTCCCTCAAATATGTGTGTATGTGTATATAAGGAGGATTTAAAAATAAAATAAGAATATTCGGATTTAAATTCTAATTGGACTTAATCGGATAAGGTACCGTCTTTGGACGGGCGTCTTGGGGTGCTTGACACCTTCCCCGAGCGTAACTGACCCCCGAACTCTTTAAACGAATATCTGGTTAGACCATATTATTTTTGGAGTCAAATTTTACTTAAGCCATTTTTAAATTATTTTCAAAAAAGAAAAATATGGTGACCTAGCACATCATTTAAACCCAATGCTAGGTGGCGACTCCTTTTTCTAAAACAGGCTTAAGTATATTTTAATGAGAAAATCGACGTTTTTAAAAACCCTTCTCGTTTTACCAGCGCCAAGCATATATAAATATATATCTATATATATATTTGTTTTTGATTTTCTCTAGAAAATTGTGGCGCGTTCAAAGTGAATGTACTGTCTTCTATATAAATTGTCAAATTATATTTTTGTACTAAAATATGAAGAAAAAAAAAAAGTTTATTAAAATGGATTATTTTATAACGTTATGCGGATTAAGTAAATTTTTAAATGTAAAAAATAATTTTTATTATCCGACTATGTCATAGTGTGATCCTAACAAGAGGGTATGTCCTGCAGGATGTTGTTGGTTCTAATAGGAGGCATATCCTATAGGACGTTGTATTGTAACCTGACAAGAGGGCAAGTCCTGCAGATGGTTGATATCTGTTGTTGTTATTGTTGTTGATGATAATGATTATCATCATGATATGGTGGTTTATACCATTTGTTGGTTCCTACCATTAGAGATATTAAATTACCATAACACTGATTGCAACATTAGATTGTATAGATGGATAGGTTACAATACCGTTGTGACTCCCGATCGTGAGGTAAATAATCCTATATTTGACAAGAAAGTATGGTATTTTATTATATAAAAGTAAGTTGATATGTCGATTTCAATTTGGTTGTTCTGTTATGATGATATTTTTGTTGGGATTCGGATACTGCCAAGTGTAGTTATCTTTTATTGAAAAGTTGATTTTGATAAAAATACTTGATTCATAAAATGCTTTTATATTACGAAGATAGTACATCGATAAATCATTCATATAGATATTGCTCCACTACTAACAATAGGTGGAGTCGGAGTGTGGTATAATTGTTGAAATTTTTGGGGGGTAATGTGCTATATTTTATATATATGCTACATGAGTATTGACCATTTGTGACGTATTTGAGTTTAACACGTATTTATGGGTTTCGGGACGTATTTATGTAGTTAGGATGTATTAACGTGCTTGAAATGTATTTATATAAGTATTTGGGTATTTTGAGACGTATTTATACATTTGTGACGTATTTGATTTTTATAGTTTGACACGTATTTATGTGTTCCGAGGTGTATTTATGTTACTGACACGCATTTATGTATTTTGAGACGTATTTATGTGATTGATACGTACTTATGTGTTTTAAGACGGATTTAGGTGGTTAAGACGTACTTATGCATTTTGGGACATATTTGATTTTTGTAGTTTCAGACGTATTTCTGAAAAGTCCGTTATTTGAAGTTTGGATTGCGTTGATATTTATGAAAACGTTGATGAGATTATTGGAATTTTAATATGGATATTGAAGATGATTATTTTTTTTAGTCTCACGGGATAGTCTATGAGAAATTTGTTCTATCCACTGATTATGATATTGGTTGCAAATAGGTTGGCTTTAAATGTTGGAAGTAACTGATAAATGCTGGCTATGGCAGTGGACTTGAAAAGTTATGCTAAGTGGAAACATTATTGAGGTAGTAGACCTGTTGAAATTGAGATAGACCCAATTCAGTGAGACTACTGTGATATTTTAAAGATATATTGTTATTTGTTACTATTTTTATCAGAATAGTACAGTGGGAGCATGGTAGTGACTTTCAATTATTATTGGTTAACTGAGAGTGACTAGTATGGTGCGATTATAAATTATTATTGTTTTGAACGAAATTTCGAGGACGAAATTTATTTAAGGAGGGTAGATTATAAAATTTATATTTTTGAAAATATTATTTTATATAAATTTGATATTTTTGGGATTATTTTACAAATTTACTGTATAAATAACATTTGATAATTTTGGGATTAAATATTAATTTTAAATTGACTTTTAAATTTTTTTGGGTCTATTGTATTATTTAAAATATACTTCTAAGAGTTTTGAGATATTATTATTATTTTTATTATTTTAAAGGGATAATTAGTGTAAATAAAATAAATAAATAAATAAAAATATGCAAAAATTTGTGGTTCCAAAACGTTGCCTTCCTAATTAAGGAAGGTAACATATTAAACAAGAGTGACACGTGTCCAAGCTTCCAAAAAAAAAGAGGAAAAAACGATAAAGAAAGGCTGTGATCATATGGGTATATATATATATAATATGTAGGTGTTTTTATCGCGGGGAAAAAAAAAATCTCTTGGATTTTTCTTGAGTGTTGATTTTTGGCTTGGATTTCGGCTTTAAATTTTAGGTAGAATTTCTAATTTTTTAAATATATGTATTTAATTTTTCTATTGTGAGATTTATGTTGTTATTGTTTTTGAATTTTAAATGTTAAATTTTATAAAATAATTATGATTATGTGGAAACTATGTGTAATACATGTTTATATGTTTATTTGTTGTATTAATTAAATACACATATTAGAGGGATTAAAATTCTACTGAGTGTTGGCTCATAACCCCACAACTTTGATTGCAGGGTCGGTGAGAATGGAACTGCGCTAGGAATTAGATTTGAATTTGTATTTAATTTGCAATAATTGTATTGATTATTTACCGTTGTAAAATTGACTCGGTAATTCGATAATTATAAATTTTTTTCACAAGTTAATAATACGATTTATTTGCTATCGGAACCGGAACTAGAATACAAATTCACAAGGTTGAAATTTGTTTTTGGTTTTGACGCCTTGTATCCCTAAAGTTTAACAGAAATCTTACTTTGACCCTTTTGGTTTGAATTTGAACATTTTAACATCTTAATATTAAAATTGATTCGATAAATCGATAATCAAAATTATTTTTGTAGTTTGTAAATTTATCAGTTTTTTTTTTTTTTAAATAAGATATTGTTTGTTCGGTTTTAGTTTTAATTCTCTAAGGGGAGAAACCACGTGGCGGCCTTGGGAAACTGGGCCGTTACAGAGCCGTTAGGGACCAGAGCAGGAGAATGCGTTCCAGTTTTTCAAGGAGTGCTTTGTGACAGCCCCGGTTTCCAGACTGGGACAAGTCTATGCTTCTCTCTACGCTATCAAATGGGAACCAAGCGCTAAGCTTGTGCTCTTGAACATGACTATGAGTGCCCCTGCTAGCTATAGCTCTTCAATCAACCTTTTCCTGTTTATTGAAGTAAATGTAAAGCGAATGCACAACGCTTCCACTTAAACGTTGGAACACAGCAAGCAACAAGACAAGTGCTTGCATTGTAAAAGACTAAAAGTAGTAGTGCAAGATTCAATTAAATAAAGCGGGTTTGATTGCCTAGTCATAACCTCTGAATACCATTACTTCTCGATTGCCGAAGTCAAATTCAACAGGATCTTACATTTAAAGGATATGGTGCGAGCCCGTGATTCCAAAAATGTCCGTTCACACCTTCGTGACCCGCGATTTCTCACTCAAATCTTGGTCATTGACGGCTTTCGATTTGCACCAAATGAACTGTCTGATTTCACTCCTATGCCAACTTTTGGGACAAGATAATGGATGCCATATTTCGAGTTCATGACACGCTTTCTACCACAAGGCCTCGTGTATAACAACATCAATCTTTTCGACCAGATAGGTGCCTTATGAACTGAAATGCGATTCCTACGACGCCTTTTATAACATTCTGTGCGTCACATGTTTCCTAACAATGTCGATAAATGGATCCCCCAATCCCATGAGTACGCTAATTCGTCCACCACCTACCCTTAACATTAACTGGGCAACCGTAGCTCTTGCATAATTTTAATTTATTTTCAATCTTGTTGTTATTGATTACCATTTTTGTTACTTTTTAATTCATGTATTGGAATCCTTATTTAACGTATTTTCATGATTAGTTGAATTTTCTCTAATTAATAACTCACGAGTGAAACTAATCATTTTATTCGGGATTTTCTTTTTATACAACCTCTAAACAAATAATAATAAGAAGAAGAAAAAAAAATACATATATATAGCTATATATATATATATAAATAAGAAATTAAAAAAAAATAATATTAATAATATGTATATATTAACAAAATAAATTAAAATAAAAAAATTTGAAAAATAATAACAAATAATATAATAAAATAAATAAATATTTTATTATGAAAATAATAGACATTTATATGCTACTTGATCATTTTGTTTTCATATATGCACAGGTTGAATGCAATTCATGGAATATCTGGATCAAGTCCAAACCTTTACATAAGTTTGTTCTACTCCTTTACTGACCGTCTTATTGTTCATTACATTGAGGACAATGTTAGAACTAGGTTTGGGGAGGGGGAGGGGCAGGATGGTTAATGCTTGTATTCCTTCTGAGATTTTATTCTACACTTAATTTTGTCAATCTATCCGTGATAACATGTCTGTCGGGTACAAACTCGAGTTTGTTGAATAGTCATTGGAGCATAGCACTGATTTTGAAAAATATTCATTTTTCATCCCTTACTTGCATGATAACTTTCTTTTATTTCAAATTTAGTACATGAGCTGATTTACTAAGTTTTGACATGAGAATAACTTAACCCTAGAATTTTAAAAAAATATATTAAAATAAAAAATAAAAAATTGTGTTAATAATAATGATTTTCTGTCTTAATGAAGAACTTTGAGTAACTAGTCTCTTATCTCAGTAAACTTTGAGTGTTTACGTCAAAAGGTAGAAGTGCCTTGTTAAGACAATAAATGACTTGTTAACTTTGAAACCTAAGATGTTCGAGTTATCAAGGCTGAAGGGTGCCTTAACTCCTAATGCCTTGAGCTAACTGGATTGGGATCATTGGCCCAACAATTGATACATAGACACCTTAGAAAACCCAGCGAGGTTAACATTGCATAAGTTATTTCTTTAAAGAAAATAATGCGTTTTTATATATAAAAAATGAGAAAAGAAAAAGAAGAAGAAAAATAATAATATAATAATTGATATAGACAAATATATTTGTATTTCAGGAAAAATATTGTTTGATTGTTTGAAACCAGTTAGCTAGTTACTTGTGCTGAATTCATTATAAATGAGAGTTGTATGTATGTTGTGGATACAAAAATAAATATTGCTAGAAATCACGTGCCATGAGATTAATGACTATTTCAGTAACTTTTATATGGTCTCGATTTAATATGTTAACATTTGACAGGATTGATAAATCTTTTGTGAGAAATAAAATTCACAATAAGGAACTTGAGATATTTATGGGTAGCATCACAGCAAACGCTCACGAGACTAAAACTTGTCTACTAAGGATTGCCTAGGGGTTTAAAGACTTATTGTATAGGTTAAATGCAACTATGTTCCCTATGAAAGTGACATTTTTATTTGTTTTAGATTCTTATTTTGCTCGATGACTAGCAAAATATAAGTGTGGGGGTGTGATCGGTCACAATTTTATATCAAATTTACACCTTTAATTTATAATTTTGATAGTCTTTTTTTATCATTTTTAATTAATAATAATGATTTTTATTTATTTTAGTAGGTATGAATTTGAAAAAAAAAAATTGCCGAAGGAAATAACCGAAACAGAACAAAAATGTAGCAAAAAGCGACCCGTAAAACTGATCTGATCCATGAAATGACCAGAATCACTCATTTGATTCTCTAATTTTGGAAGCTTTAACTTTCGAATATATAAGGTTGGATTTCTTGGGTCATTCAACCATTACACATGGCTAATTATGGTTATTCTTTTTAATTAGCCAATATAGAAGTAAATGAAGGCAAATCTAGCAGTGGTTTTGGAAGGAGTAAAATATTGATATGATTTCTTTATTACTTTCCTTGGGCAGTATGTTGATTTTAAGATTTTGATGAATAATTAAGTGTTGATGTTTTGGTAGAACTAACGGTTTAATTAAGTGTTTCAGTTATTTAAGTTCTAGTGATGAATATGCAAATTAAATGGATGCTAAATGATGATATCGAATATGATGAAGAATTAAGTATTTGAAGAAATTAGGGAAAACAACTTAGTTGAATTTCAACTCTTAATATCCAAATTAGGAACATACACACGGCACAAAAAGTTTTTATTATTTATGTGTATTTTGATAAGATGAAATTATTTGCTCCTATATGTGATTTGATTTAATTGACTAAAATGGAATTTAAGAAGTTAGTGGAGTTAATTTAGAAAAGAAAATGGTTAAATGGGTGAAAACATAAAAAAGAATAAGTTAAAAACGAGTTTAGAGAAGAGATCCAGCATATACAATTCGACTAATGAGTCGACCGGACCAAGCAGCAGAAACAACTTGTATCTCGAAGTCGACCGGTGAAGAGAAGCTGAACTCTCTGTATCTCTAAGTCGACAGGTAGATCGACCGGTGAAGGTAAATTGAACACTTTGAATCTCCAAGTCGACGGTAGGTCAACCGATGAACGCAACAACAATGACTTGGCTATATCCTAAATTGGGCAGTCGACTGACCAGTCGACCAGACGCGCTGTTTCAGGATTCTGTTTATTCCGAGATTATATCCAAAAATAGCCGTTTTTTGTTAGGATTTGAGAGAGATTTCGGGGATATCATTATATTTAAGATATGCTTCACCTAATATCTAAATCCTATTGAATTGGTTCATTAAATTTTAATGTTTCTTAATTTGGTACATAAAATTGTTTCTATTCTAATTAATTGAGATTGAGAAATATTTTGGGGACTTCATTGAAAGATTTAAAAGCCATTATTAAGTTTATTGAACCAAAATGAAGTCATAATGATATATGAGGTCTGAGAGAACATTTAATTGTCATGACACAAGGGAACTAGTCGTTAAAGAGCTGATTTATTTTCCATATATATAGATCTGCGAATTTCATATATCAAAAAATCAATATTAAGAGAGCATAAGAGTTAAGATCATTTGTGAGTTGTTATATGTGTTGGCCCAGTAGAATACCCAAGAGAGGGGTGAATTGGGTAAATAAAAAATAATTAAAATAAAAATCAATAAATCAAATAATTAATTTTAAGTCTAAATTAATTATTATCTTTATAATACAGCGGAATTAATCAATCAACTAAGTGCACACACAAATAACAAAAATAGATAAGTTAAGAAAGCAGCACACCAGAGATTTATACTGGTTCACCAAGTTACTCTTGGCTAATCCAGTCCCCCGAGCTCCATGGAGATCGCACCCTACTAAAACCATGATTCCTTTAAAGGTAGGAACCAAATCCACACACCGATTCTTTTACAGGCTCAGAATCAACCTTTACTATTTTCTTTTCAAAGGTTAAGGAATAACCTCTACTTTTTATAAGTTAAAGAATAACCTAATTCTTTTTAACACTTAGGCTCAAGAATCAAAACCTCACCAAAACACTCCAAATATCCTTTTACTCGGTAAGGATTGAACCGTTACAAAATCACTCACAAACACGCAATTCTTATCCAGGAAGAATCACTACCTCAATCTCTTTACAGGAAAAGACTGAAACCCAGCTATCCTTGATTAAATATCCCCAATGATATTTAACCTGTCACAACTCATCAATACAAAAATTGATAAGTAAATCTCACTCGGAACTTCTACCACCCCAGATATATATAAACTCAATTAATATCCCAACTAGTGATAGAATTATGTGAGATGCAGAAATATGATTTTAACAATATATGGGTAGCAAATTGGAGCACGTAATCAGATTCAAGAAATTGTTTGAAATAATATTTTCTTTAAAAAATCTAAAACAATTTCTAAGATCAATTTCCAAAATACAATAATAAATAAGTAATAATCAATATGGAAAGATCTTACAAGGAATCCACAGAATTAATTATGAAAACAATGTAGCTTCAATTTCGGTATCAGCACAAATTGATCGCAGTCGATAATCAGAATTATCCTTAGAACAACTCACAGTATCGTTAAATGATAACTCTTATAAACGTTCTCTAAAAAAGATATAGACTGATTTTATTTCTTAGAATGATTAGAATGATTAGTTCTCTTAGAAAATTCGCAGGTCTATATAAGGGCACATGTAATCATCCTCCTAACGGCTAGTTTACAAGTGTCATGACAATAAAATACTCTTATAGACCTTTCATAACATGAGGACTTCACTTAGGTTCAATTTTACTTAATAACAACTTTTAAAACTCTCAATTAAATCCCCAAAGTATTTCTCAATAAAAAAAAAAAAAAAAAAGTATAGAATCCATTTTAAGTACCAAATTGAGAAATTTTAATAATTAATAAACCATATTGAAAGGATTTAATTAGTATATGAACCATATCTCAAATGTTAAGAATATCCCCGAAATCTCTCTCAAATCTTAACCAAAAACGGCTACTTTTAGATTTAAAATCGGATCAACCAATATCCTCAAACTGCATGTTCAGTCGACTGCCCAGTTGACTGAAGGATACTGGAAGTAGCCCATGCACTTGATCAGTCGACTCGCAGATTCAGAGAGTTTGCTAAGCTTCCACCGATCGACCGCTCTGTCGACTCACAGATTCAGAGAGTTTGCCAAGCTTCTATTGGTCGACCTCTCTCTCGACTCACAGATTTAGATAGTTCATCTTCTTTCTCCGGTCAACTCCTCAGTCGACTGCCCTCTCCTGAATCTCTTCTCTGATCTCGTTTTTAACTTACTTTCTTTTACAATTTTGCCCCTTTATCTATATTTATATTCAAATGAACTCCACTAATATTCTTATATTTTATTTTAGTCATTCAAAAATATTTCTTTTTAATTCACATAGGAGCAAATAAATATACTCAACCAAAACACACATAAAAGATAAAATTCATTTTGTGCCGTGTGTGTGTTCCTAAATGCGATATTAAGATTTTATATTTACCTAGTTTGTTTTTCCTAATGTCTTCAAACTCTTAATACTTCTTCATCATCTTGATATCTTCATTTAGCATCCATTCACTTTGATATCTTCATTATTGGAATTTTAAATCACTGAAACACTTGATCAAACATTAGTTCCACCAAAATATCAATACTTAATTGTTCATCAAAATCTTGGAATCAACAATATGAGTCATCATTCTGAGATATTGTGTAAGCTTTTCTGAGAGGCGATCTTGAAGATCAATTGCTATCAATCTTTGCTGCTACCAGATTTGAAGTTACATTACTTTATTTATTTATTCTGTGGATTCCGGGTGAGATCTTTTCAATTACTTTCTAATTGTGCATTACTTGTTTATTTTTGAAAATTGATCTTTAGAAATTATTTTTTTGGTTCTTTATTGAAGAAAATATTTTTATAAACAATTTATTGAATCTGATTACGTGCTAAATTATTTGCTACCCATATCTTGTTTAAAATCAGATTTTTAATCTCACATTTTTTCTATCACTAGATTTGGAATATTAATTGAGTTATTTTTTATGTGAGGTGGTAGAAACTCCGAGTGAGATTTTCTACTTATCAATTTGTATTGGTGGATAGTGTGACAGGTTAAATACTGTTGGGGGTATTTAATGAGGGGTAGCCGATTTTCAGTCTCTTCCTGTAAAGAGATTGAGGTAGTAATTTTTCCTGGATAGAATTGTGTTTTGAGTGAAATTTGTAACGGTTTAATCTTTACCGGGTAAAAAGATATTTGGAGTGATTGGTGAGATTTTGATTCTTTGGCCTTAGTGTTAAAAAGTATTAGGTTATTCTTTAGCCTGTAAAAAGTAGAGATTCTTCCTTAACTTGAGAAATGTGTATTGTAAAGGTTGATTCTGAGCTTGTAAAAGAATCGGTGTGAGGGTTTAGTTCCTACCTTTAAAGGAATCTTAAGTATTTGTGGGTGTGAATCTCCGTGGGGGTCGGAGGACTGGACTAGCCAAGAGTAGCTTGGTGAGCCAGGATATATCTTGGTGTGCTGCAATATTTACTTGTTTATTTTTGCTGTTTGGTGAGCACTTAGTTGATTATTTAATTCCGCTGTGATATAAAGATAATAATTAATTTAAGATTAAAATTAATTATCTAATTTATTAAAGTTTTATTCTGATAAATTTTTAATTACCTAATTCACCCCCCTTCTTGGGTATTCTACTAGGCCAACAATTTGTGTCAGAACTGGTTTAGCTCAAATTTTTTAGCTAACAAAGATCACATGGCATACATAGTAGACACACTAGCTGAGGGGCAGTCTATGCACTGACCACATTTGTTTGCTGGTAAAAGTTATTCTTTTTGGAAAGACAAGATGATAGCCTTTCTTTAGGCTAAAAATTACGATGTGTGGCTTACAATTGAGGATGATCTATTTATTCCAATGGAAAATGGAGTTGAGAAGAAGAAGGAACAACTTACTACTTCCGATAAGTAGAAACTCTCCATTAACTCTCAAGCTATTAATATTCTCTTTTGCTCTTTAGATGCTAATGAATATTCTAGAGTTTCAGGTTGCAAATCTGCAAAGGAGATGTGGGATAAGCTACAAGTCACCCATGAATGAACAAGTCAAGTGAAGCACTCAAAAATCAATGTTCTTATGAGAACATTTGCGTTGTTCAAGATGGAAGAGAATGAATCGATTCATGAGATGTACACTAGCTTCAATAACATATGCAACAATAGGAGTCAACTTGGAAAGCCATACTCCATGGATGATAGTGGCAAAAATATGGGAGTCAAAGGTGACGGCAATCGAGGAAGCCAAAGATCTTGGCAAATACGATATTGATGATCTCATTGGCAATTTGATGACTCATGAATCAGTGATTAAAGGTTATAAGGATGATACCGAAAATGGCAAGAGGAAATCCTTGCGCTAAAAGCTCAAAAAATTAAAGAAGATGATGATAGTGATGATGAAAGTCTTGATAGTGAGTAAGAGAAAAATATAACACTTCTCACAACAACTTTAGAAGAATGACTCGGCTCAAATTCTGTGGAAGAAGAAACCTCAACATGTCTAAAATGGAATGTTACAACTGTTGTAAGACTGGTCATTTCAAAGCGATTGTCCCGAACCGAAGAATGATAAAGAAAAAGAAAAGAAGAAAGCAAAGAAGAGTAAGAAGAAATCCATGAAGGCTACTTGGGATGATACTGATTCAAGTAGCTCGAAAAATTTGGATAGTGAAGACACGTCCACGCTTGCATTAATGGCCACTAGTGGTGAGGTAACTGAATGTTCAAGTTCTTGTCCTTTAAATTTTGATGAATTATTTAATATTTATCAAGAACTTTTACATGATTATAAAAACCAGTATTCTAAAATAAGTGTCCTTCAAAGTACAATTAACATATTAAACAAGCAAGTGGTGAACTGTGAATCTGAAAACAATGGATTAAAGTCTAAATTGATGGATTTGCAATTAATTGTTCTCAAATTCACCGGCGGTGAAAATAACTTGAAAATGATTTTGGGAAGTTCACATAGAGTTTTTGATAAAGTAGGTAATGGATTTCAGAAAAATCTTAAACAAAAATGTTTTCATAAATTCTTTTTTGAAACCAAGGATCTTGTTAAATGTTTTAAATGTAACATTGTAGGGCATACTATTCGTAGAGGTTTTGCTAAAATATCTAACTGTAGACAAGTTTGGGTTCTAAAAGGAACTAAAATTGTCCCGACTAACAAGATCGGACCCACTTAGGCTGGGTACCACTTAGGAACTATTTGAGGTGCTCCTTGCAGGTTATTCTAAAAGTATCAATAAGCAAGGACAAATAGTTCCTGGATAGTGGTTGTTCTCAATACATGACGGGAGATAAAGAAAAATTTACATATTTGACACCTAAAGATGGAGGTCATGTGACTTTCGGAGACAACGCAAAGGGTGAAATTATCGGTATAGGTAATATCGGTAATGGTACTACTATTATTAAAGATGTGTTAATAGTTGATGGATTTAAACATAATTTGCTTAGTATTAGTCAACTATGTGATAAGGGTTATAATGTTATATTTGATCATAATAGATGCATTATTAAGAATAGTCATGATAGTAGTCTCTTACTAGTTGCATCACGTTTTGAGAATGTGTATAATTGTTCTTTTGATGATTTCAATTCTCAAAATTTATCTTATTTGAATGCTTCATCTGAGAATAATTAGTTATGGCATAGAAGACTTGGGCATGCTAGTATAAAATTATTTTCTAACTTATCTAAGAAGAGTTTTGTACGTGGCCTACCTGATTTGAAATTTATGAAGGATAAAATATGTGATGCATGTTAATTAGGCAACCAGGTTAGATTATCATTTAAGAAAAAAATGCACATGTCCACGTCTAGGTGTCTTGAATTATTGCATCTTGATTTGTTTGGGCCTGACTCTGTTGCTAGTTTTGGTGGTAAGTTTTATGCATTTGTTATAGTTGATAATTATTCCAGACTTACTTGGGTATATTTTCTTACTAAGAAAAGTGAGGTTGCTTCCGTTCTTGCTAAATTTTGTAAACGTGTTCAAAATGAGAAGTAATGCTCTATTATTAACATTTGTAGTGACAGAGGAAGAGAATTTAAGAATGATGAAGTGGTAAATTATTGTGATGAACATGATTATGCTCACAATTTTTCTACACCAAGATCATCGCAACAAAATGGTGTAGTGGAAAGAAAGAACAGAACGCTTCAAAAGATGGCCAGAACAATGCTCAATGAAAATCGTTTACCAACCTACTTCTGGGCCGAAACAGTAAGTACAGCTTGTCATGTGGTAAATTGAGTATCAATTCGTAGAGGGTTTAACAAAACCCCATATGAAATCTGAAATGGTAAGACTCCTAATATTTCATATTTTAAAGTCTTTGGATGCAAGTGTTTCAGTTTGAATGACAAGGATAATCTTAGTAAATTTGATGTTAAATCTGATTATAGGATTTTCCTTGGATATGCTACTAACAATAAGGCTTATAGAGTTTATAATAAACGTACGTTAATAGTAAAAGAAACAATGCATGTTGTTTTTGAGGAAGCTGGTCCTTTCTTGTTGAGAAAGGTTTTGGATGATGATGATGCATGTATTTTAAATAACCAAAACTAAGGTGATAATGTACCTAAGGAGTCCCAACAAGAGGAGGAACCTAAGGAGAATGATTCAATTTTACCAAGAACTATAAAGACAGTACCAGGACATTCAATCAAAGAAATCATCTGTAATTTCGAAAGAGGTGTAAGTACTCATTCTTCTCTTAGGGATATAATTAATCTTGATTTCTTATCTCAAATTGAGCCTAAAAATATAAACGAGGCGTTAATTGATGAATCTTGAAATTTTACAATGCAAAATGAATTAGTTCAATTTGAGCGGAACAAAGTGTGGTGTCTTGTTCCGAGACTGGATTTTCATCCAGTTATTAGTACTAAATGGGTTTTTAGAAATAAAAAATATGAGACTGGTATGGTAATTAGAAACAAAACAAGATTAGTGGCACATGGCTATAATCAAGATGAATGGATTGATTATGATGAAACTTATACTTCTGTTGCTAAACTAGAAGCAATTAGAATGCTACTCGCCTTTGCATGTTCACATAATTTTAAGTTATATCAAATGGATGTAAATAGTGTATTTCTAAATGGCTTTCTAGCTGAAAAAGTTTATATGGAACAACCTCCGGGATTTGAAAGTGATAAATTTTCCGATCACGTATTTAAATTTCGCAAGGCTTTGTCTGGGCTCAAACAAGCTCTGAGAGCTTGGTATGAGGGACTTATCCGATGTTTGATCGAAAATGGTTTTCGAATGGGTATTTGTGATATAACACTATTTGTGAAGCAAACTGATTCTGATATCCTATTAGTATGTTAATGATATTATTTTTGGATCTACTAATGAGGATCTTTACCAAGAGTTTGCTAAGATAATGCAGGTTGAATTTGAAATGAGCATGATGGGAGAATTGAATTTCTTTCTTGGATTACAAATTAAGCAAACCAAATAAGGGATATTTATAAACCAAATTGAATACACCTAGGAGCTGTTAAAGAAATATAACTTGAAATGAGCTAAAGAGTACAAAACTCCCATGACAACAGCTACAAAGATAAAAAAAGACGATACAGGTAAAAGCGTTAATAAAAAAATGTATCGAGGTATGATTGGTATCCTATTGTATTTAATTGCTAGTAGACTTCACATTATGTATATTGTTTGTCTTTGTGCTAGATTTCAATCTTGTCCTAAAGAATTGCACTTGATTGCGGTTAAGCGAATTTTTTGTTACTTAAAGGGGATGACTGGCCTAGGATTATGGTATTCTAGGGGGAGTGATTTTAAATTGGTAAGTTACTCCGATGTTGATTTTGCCGGTTGCAAAGTTGAGTGAAAAAGCACAAGTGGATCATGTAATTTGTTAGGACATGTTTTGGTTTTTTGGTCAAGTAAGAAATAGAATTCGATAGCCTTATCCACTACTGAGGCTGAATATATGGCAGCTGGCAACTGTTTTGCTCAAATTTTATATATTAAGCAACAGTTAAACGACTTTGGAGTTTGTATGGAAGTAGTCCCGATCTTTTGTGATAATAAAAGTGTTATTTGTCTAAGTAAGAATCCTACACAACACTCACGAACTAAGCACATAGAGATTAGACATCACTTTATTCGTGATCACATTCAGAAAATGGATATTGTTATTGAATATATTGATACCTCAACTTGGTGATGTTTTTACCAAACCATTTGCGGAAGATCAGTTTGTAAAAATCATTCGCGGTTTGGGTATGGCTAGGTATAATGATGTTTGCCTTGAGTAGGGTTACTTGAGTGTTCTCCCCTTCCTAAATTTTGTTTTTTGAAGATGACAAATGGGGAGAAATTAGTGATGTTTTATTAAGGGGGAGTATTCTTAAATTTTTTAAATTTGTGCTTCATTGAGTATGTTTTATAATATCTTCACTACTATGCTTTAACGAGTTAAAAAACCCGTCCTCGAATTCAGGGGGAGTGTGGTTATATTTTTGTTTTAAAGAAAATATCAAAACTAATTGTCATCATAAAAAATGGGGATATTATTGATCCTAAAATTTTGATGAACAATTAAGTGTTGATATTTTAGTAGAATTAACAGTTTAATTGAGTGCTTCAATTATTTAAGTTCTAGTGATGAAGATGCAAATTAAATAGATGCTAAATGATGATATCGAAGATGATGAAGAATTAAGAGTTTGAAGAAATTAGGGAAAACAACTCAGGTGAATTTCAACTCTTAATATCCCAATTAAGAACACACACACGGCACAAATTTTTTTTATCATTTATGCGTGTTTTCATAAGATGAAATTATTTGCTTCTATATGTAATTTGATTTAATTTACTAAAATGGAATTTAAGAAGTTAGTGGAGCTAATTTAGGGGAAAAAAATGGTTAAAGGGGTGAAAACGTAAAAAAAGAAGAAGAAGTTAAAAACAAGTTCAAAGAAGAGATATGAGTCGACCAGACCAAGCAGTAGAAACAACCTGTATCTCTACGTCGACCGGTGAAGAGAAGCTGAACTCTCTGTATCTCTAAGTCGACAGTTAAGTCGACCGGTGAAGGTAAACTGAACTCTCTGAATCTCCAAGTCGACAGGTAGGTAACTTGATGAACGCTGCAGCAATGGCTTAACTATATCCTAAATTGGGCAGTCGACTGACCAGTCGACCGGATGCGTTGTTTCAAGATTCTATTTATTCCGAGATTATATTCAAAAGTAGCCATTTTTTGTTAGGATTTGAGAGAGATTTCGGGGATATCATTATATTTAAGATATGCTTCACCTAATATCTAAATCCTATTGAATTGATTCATTAAATTTTAATGTTTCTCAATTTGGTACATAAAATTGATTCTATTCTAATTAATTGAGATTGAGAAATATTTTGGGGATTTAATTGAAAGATTTAAAAGCCATTATCAAGTGTATTGAACCAAAATGAAGTCATAATGATATTTGGGGTTTGAGAGAGCATTTAATTGTCATGACACATGGGAATTAGTCGTTAACGAGCTGATTTATTTTTCATATATATAGACTTGCGAATTTCATATATCAAAAAATCAATATTGAGAGAGCATAAGAGTTAAGATAATTTGTGAGATGTTATAAGAGTCATCATTCTGAGATATTGTGTGAGCTATTCTGAGAGGCGATCTTGAAGATCAATTGCTATCAATCTTTGCTGCTACCGGATTTGAAGTTACATTGCTGTATTTATTTATTCTGTGTATTTCGGGTGAGATCTTTTCAATTACTTTCTAATTGTGCATTACTTGTTTATTTTTGAAAATTGATCTTTAGAAATTGTTTTTTCGATTCTTTATTGAAGAAAATATTTTTATAAACAATTTGTTAAATTTGATTATGTGCTAAATTATTTGCTACTCATATCTTGTTTAAAATTAGATTTTTAATCTCACATTTTTTTCTATTACTAGATTTGGGATATTAATCGAGTTATTATTTATCTGGGGTGGTAGAAGCTCCGAGTGAGATTTTCTTCTTATCAATTTGTATTGGTGAGTAGTGTGACGGGTTAAATACTGTTGGTGTATTTAATCAGGGGTAGCCAGTTTTTAGTCTCTTCCTGTAAAGAGATTGAGGTAGTGATTCTTCCTGGATAGAATTGTGTTTTAAATGAAATTTGTAACGGTTTAATCCTTACCGGGTAAAAGGATATTTGGAGTGATTAGTGAAGTTTTGATTCTTTGGCCTTAGTGTTCAAAATAATTAGGTTATTATTTAACCTGTAAAAAATAGAGGTTCTTCCTTAGTCTGGGAAAATGATATTGTAAAGGTTGATTCTGAACTTGTAAAAGAATCAATGTGAGGGTTTGGTTCCTACCTTTAAAGGGATCTTGAGTTTTAGTGGGTGCGAATTTCCATGGGGGTCGGAGGACTGGACTAACCTAGAGTAGTTTGGTAAACCAGGATATATCTTGATGTGCTACAATATTTACTTTATTTATTTTTGTTGTTTTGTGTGCACTTAGTTGATTATTTGATTCCGCTGTGATATAAAGATAATAATTAATTTATGATTAAAGTTAATTATTTGATTTATTAAAGTTTTATTCTGATAAATTTTTAATTACCCAATTCAACTCTTCCTTGGATATTCCACTGTGCCAACACAATAGTTTTTAGAGGGCATCACTTTCGGTTTCTTGGGAGGAGGAGTTTTTTTTTTTTTTTTTTTTTTTCTCTTTTTCCACTTTTCGGCTTGGGCAAAAACAGTGGCATTTAGGGGAAATAAGTTCAGTTGTTCATTATTTTTTTTCATTTTCGGCAGCAAGGTTCTTTGGCTCATTTCCCCATTTGTTTATTTTATTTTCTCATTTTTTCGGCTGGATAATTTTCCAAGTGCTTCAAGGATATTTTTGATGCACATTTTTGGGAGAACGAAGAACACATCAATGACCAACTAAGTTTGTCAATTGGGTTAGGGTTGTATTTCTTCTTAAATTTATGTATGTAATTTCATTATTATTTAATTATATTTTGTTCTTATGTGTGTAAGGTTGTAAAATGAGGTTTGTGAACTTAAACATTTTTCTTGAATTAGTTTATGTTCTAAATATTATTATAGAGATTTAGATCTAAATTCGTTCATATCTGCAATGTTAGATTTAATACATGTGGTTTAGATCTAACAGTTTTGTAATCAGTTTTAGTGGTATCGATACAACTTAATTAGATAAATTATACCAAATAGTTAATTTATTTTAGATTAGTTAACATAAGAATTAAATCGTGAAGATAATTTATCCCAATTAAGTTGTCAATTTATTTTCTACAGTAATATTAGCTTGTAGTTAATATTACCCAATTACACTCCGAACAAAAAAGAATAAAAATGAAATTTACGGGATAAATGGATGAATTTATGCGTGTCCCTAACTCGAACTTTTATATACATATATTATCTTAATTAATTAATTTTCCGCTATTTACTTATTAAAATTAAAAACCAAACCAATATTTTTTATTTCTCTTATGAAAATAAAATACAAAATTAATAGTTACAATCAAATCTCTGTGGATCGACTACGTACTTAAGCATTATACTACAACAGTTGACGTTTAAATTGGGAATTAAATTTTAGCGATCAACAAGGTTACAGAAAACCTAATTATTCAAGTTATCTAAATAAACATGACTAACGTGGCAATTCAGATGTAGCACTCAATATCATAAATATCATATTCTCTTCTAATGAGTCAAGTAGTATCAGTCAAAATGATGAAGTATCTATACTACATTAAATTGCACCCAACATGAAATAAGCACGCAACGAACAAGAATTAATTCATCAATGTGCAACGCAAGAAGCAGAAGTCTTAATCCATTAATTGTAACTAAAAAGTGCTGTAAGAATTAAAAAAATTCAATTTAAAAATAAGACTTAATAAGAAATTGATAATTTCAATAATTTGAAGAAAATTCACAAGTTCCTAAACCACACTCTGATACTACACGTAAGAATATCTAAAAGATTATAAACATAAACAAAGATCATAGAACTTTATGATTTTCACAATCAAAACAATTAATCAGTTACTAAGAAAATGTACTTTGATCCATGTAGGTTCTTGAGAGTAAGAGAATTAGAATATTTTAGATATTAACTAAGTTTCTCTCCCTTAGGCCTCTTAACTTTGACGTGACGTTAATTGTAATGACCCGGTTTCTTAGGGCCACCACAAGTTTCTCCTCAAGGAGAATTAACGTTAACACCGAACGACTAATATTTCAAATCCGATAAATTTTACAAACGACGACGATAATTATAATTATAGATAAAATCAAACGACCAATTCATATTAATTCATTATGAATTCATTTTAATTATAATGATCATTTCATATTAATTTATTATCAGTTTATTATAATGATTTTAATTAGAGATTTTTAAATTTACACCGTGTAAATACTTAATTAAAATCCATTATAAATATCCTATGTAAATATTGAGACCCACTAGGTAATTCATTTTAATGGTGGGTAAATTTCCTAGAAATATCATAAATAATCGATATTTGTAATTTAATATCGAATTTAATAATATCCTATGTAAATATTTAACTAGAATCCATTATAAATATCAGGTTAATTAATTAATACCTATATTTCCCAACAATTAATTTACAGCTAATTAATTGTAAATTAGTAATAATTTATATATCTACTCTTCTTTTAAATCAATCTTCATTAATTCCTGGCGCAGTTTTGTGTTACATTTTAGATTAAACAATATATATTTGCAATAATTACAATTTACACAATATCCACAGTGTCTTTCTCAAATTCACTGGTTACAACAGTAAATAATTACACTTAATTTATCGAATCAATTTTTACAATGGTAAATAATAACTACCATTATTACAAATAGAAATTCTAATATAACTCCTAGCGCAATTTTATTCTCACTGACTCTGCAATCAAAACTATGGGGTTGTGAGTTAACGCTTAATAGAATTTTAACTTCTTTAATACGTGTATCCAATTCATCCCAAAATAAATATATAACAATCAAATCCCAAATAAACACATAAACGTGTATCTCACATAATGTTCACATTGGACGGTCATAAATATTTCATAAAACACAATAATTATAACAGTACTAGCATGAACTATACAATACATGGAGAAATTAAATACGTATATTAAAAGAGTTAGAAATTTTATCTGAAATCCGAACTGAACATTTTCCTCGTTAAAAATTTCCTAAATGCTAATCATACAACCTTTATTAGAATTGTTATAATATGCTTATCTATCCCCCAACCCTGTTTCGGCCTATATATATGATCATCCTCCCTTTTCTTTTTTTTCCTCTATCTTCATAAATATATATATATATATATATATATATATATATATATATATATATATATAACATGCATAAACATATATAATGTATATATATAAGTTGCTACAATTGTTTCCTTCCTTAGGAAGAAAACAATTGTTGGTCATATATTTTTATTTATTTATTTAATTATTTACACTACGGTCTCCTTAAAAAAATATTAGTTATATCCCAATTTTTTTTAAAAGTCAATTTAAAATAACGTAATAGTCTCAAAACTTTTAAAATCAATTTAAAATTAATATTTAACTTTAAAAAATTATCAAATATTATTTATATAATAAATTTGTAAAACAATCCCAAAAATATTAAAATTATATAAAAAATAATATTTTTAAAATATAAATTTTTAGGGTATTAGATTAATGATAGAGTAAATGCAATTTAAATAGGGCGGAGAGAGGATCAATTTTTTTTGAAGAGACGCCTTTATTTACCCCTTTCCATCAAGTGGGCAGTTACCATTTAGAAAACTACTTCTCATAACCCACCAATAAGATTTTAGCATTTAATATTTATTAAAACCAATTAAGATAATATAATTTAACTTCCACATTCTCATCCACGTGAGCCATATTTTACATAATGGCCTTGAATTAAACAAGGTATTGAAATGTTTCTGAAAATTGAAGGCATAAATAATCACTCTCAATTTTAAACAATGTGTGACTACAAGTTCAAGTAAGAGTCTCCTACCGCTAATGCAACAACTCTTACTCCATTTTCCGTACGTTGTGAGATCTCTCTTTTGCTTCCCTTTAGACCTTGCACAATATTACACACATGTGAACTAACTCTAAAACGCATCATTCCAAAGATTTGTCCTTGAAACCTAGAAGTGGGGCTAATTTGGCCCCGTTTGGTTAGTATTCCTAACCCAACTCAACCCAACCCAAAAATTCTGGAATTGATGTTTGGGAATGCATTTGGTAAACACAAAATTCAACCCAACTCAACCTAACCCAAAAAATGAGAATTGATTCTTCAAAACCTAAAGAAATGAGAATAAAATAAAAACTTTTTTTTTTTTTTTTTTTTGTACCCAACCCAACCCATCCTAAAATAAGGACACTCTTGGCATTAAATTAAACTTTAATGAGAGAATCAAATCTTTCTCTTTCAATTCTCATCATCTAGAGCTCCCCGTCGTCATCGTCTTCATCGCTCCATCCTCCTCCTCTATCATCGTCTTCGTTGCTCCAACTCTCATCGTCGTCTTCCTATCACTCGCTCGTGTCGTCAACATCTTCGTCTTCTCGCCATAGCCGTTGTCATCTTCATCTTCCTGCCATCGCCGTCGCCGTCGCCGTCTTCATCTCTTTCTCCTCCTCTCCAAGTTTCATTGTTGTCGTCTTCACTTCATGCCATCGTCGTCTGGTAAGTTCTTTTTTTTTTCTCCTCTTTTTCTCCAAGTCTGAAGTCTAGATCTATGGAATTTTCTCTCTCTCTCTCTCTCCCTTCTGTTTCTCCAGGCTCGAAATCGAAACCCTAACTCCGAAATCCATGTTCGAATCTTCACGAAATCGATTTCGTTACTCGATTTCATTCAAGATATTGATTTTGTCAATGTCGTGAAGATTTCGTGGATTTCGTTTTTTGATTTCGTCGATTTTGTTGAACTGATTTTAGTTTGAGATTTTTTCATAAAACATTTTTGATTTATTTTAGATTTTTGAGATTTTGATATTTTTTCAGATAAGCTCGAATTTTTAGCTTGTTTATATGGATTTCTGTTGTTTTTGTTGCTCTTGATTCTTTGTATTTTTTCAGATGAACTAGGAAGCAAGCCAGAGGTTCGTGATGAATCTGCAATGATGATGAAGGTTGCTCAATTTTTATGCTTAGAGCCCGAGTTATGTCTATTTCAGGACCTACTTGAATACCATAAACAGAAACCTTGTCTTTCCTCGTTGGGTTTCTACTCTCCAACCTAAGTTTTGATAACCCCAAAATACACGGGAATCTCCTACTAACGATGGTGTTGGTTGTTGTCATTGCTGTTGTTGTTGGTGTCTGTTGTTGTTGGTTTAGGTGTTTGCTGATGCTATGGCTGTTGGGGATGTTAAGGATGGTTGTTACTGCTGATGGTTCAATTCTTCTAGCTACCATCCCTAATGCTGTTGTTAGCATTAGTGTAGTTAGGGGTCAGACTTTTATGGTTCGTTTTGTTGTGGTTGCTATTGTTAGCATTTTTAATTTTTGTCATTTTGTTAAGATAGATATTCATCGATTGGATTGATTATACTAGTATCTATAAATTGTATCTCTAGAGGGGTCTTTAATTCCCCTTTTAATTCAATTATCACTTTATCTTAAAAAAAATTGTTGTGAAAACAAATCCAGAATAATTAGGCCCCGTTTGGTAACTGTTTCCATTCCAGAAATTCCCATCCCATTCCCAGATTTTTGGGAATTCTGTTTGGGAATAGCGTTTGGTAATTTTTGTTTCCGTTTTCATTTCATTCCCATTTGAGAATTGTGCTCACTTTTTTCTTAAGAAATGAGAAACAAAAAAAGTTTTTTCTCATTATTCCCATTTCATTCCCAAAACACATGATCACTGTTCACTTCCGGCCGACCACCGTCCGTCGCCCGCCGGGGCCATCTCCGGCGACCGTCGCTGGTCACCGTCTGGCCGAAAATTTTTCGGCCATTGTCACCCACCCGCCACCGCTATCCGGCCGTCGTTGGCGCCATTACCTTCCGGCGGGAGCCACTGTCGTCCACCGGCGCCACCGCCGTCAGGCCAAAAAAAAAAAAAAAAAAAAAAAAAAAAAAAAAAAAAAGAAAAGATTTTAGGATAAAATCGTTACCAAACATAATTAATTCTCTTCTCAAAACAAAAAAAAAAATTATCGTTACCAAACGCGATTCTACTCCCAAGAAGAAAACAAAATTCTCATTCCATTCTCATCCCACTGCTGGAATAGAAATAGAAATGGTTACCAAATGCCACCTTAGTTATCAAATGCAATTCTGTTTCCAGAATGAAACAGAATTATGTGTTACCAAACGCGATTCTGTTCCCAGCACAAAATAAAATTATATCGTTGCCAAACGCAATTCTGTTCCCAGAAGGACACATAATTCTCAACTCAACTCAATTCAATCCAATTCATCCCAGGTAGGTTGAGAAAAGTGGGAACACTAACCAAATGTCACCTTCGTTTTCCAATACCCATGTTGACTGCAGTCCGGTTGTAGTCCAAAAGTGACCCCAACCTTTTTATTTTTACTAAATATTGGTAAGAAATAATAGATAATAATTAGGAAAATTTATTATTTAGTCCTCCAAAGATGGTAAAATTATAAAAAAAAATCATTTGACTCAAATAATTAAGTTTATAATCCTCAAAGAAACTATGGAAATAAGTCTCGAACAAATGTCCTCGTTGTTTATTCTTATTTATGAATCGTATTATTAGAACTTTTGTGAGATTGTTCACTTAATATTTCTAAACAATATTTCGGTTCACTTAATATATTACTGAACAAATAGTTCATATGTTCTATGTGAATGTTTACATAGTATTTCAGAATAATATTTCAGTTCACTCAATATGTCACTCAACAATAGTTTACACATTTTGTGTGAATGTTTACTCAATATTTCAGTACACTCAATATTTCATTCAACAAATAGTTCACACATTTTGTGTGAATGTTCACTCAGTATTTCAAAACAATATTCTAGTTCACTTATTATTTCACACAACAAACCACATTCTAATTCACTCAATATTTCAAAAACAAATTGGTGTGAACATTCAGCAAACCACATTTCGGTATGAACATTCATAAAAAATCCACAAAAAATAAAATAAAAAATAACATGAACGTTCGTAGATCTCAAAATTTTCAAATCTGAGCAAAAAGTGCGGCGAGCATGACAAGCATGGAGCACGATAACAAGTGGCCTACATGGTTAGTGTTTCTACTTTTTTCATCCCACTCTTTAACATGGTGGTATCAATAGAGAGACAAAGAGAAAGAGAATCATCGAGGCACTGGATGACAACTTGACGGTTGGACGACAACGACGAGTTTCAACAGCGGTGAGGCAGACCGTGTGTATATATATGTAGAGAGAGAGAGTGAATTGTCGAGGCACTAGATGATGGATTGAGGGTTGGACGACGACGAATTTAGACGGTGGTGAGGTAGACGACACAATCTGGATGGAGGCGATGGATAAGCATGGTTGGACGATGACGAGGGCAGACGGCGGCAAGAGGTACTACAACCCGTGTTTCTTGCAGAGATCTTTCACGAATAAGGAGACCTTCCTGAGGTGAAACTTGGAATTTGGGGAACAAATGGTGCTCGATTTGAAACTGCAATCCGATGGAACAAATCTATCCATGATTTGCAAAGTTATGTTGAGGGATCTGTTGCTTTATACCTCTAACAAATCGTGTGTGTGTGTGTACGATTATAAATGTCTATTATTAAATTGGTCAATGGTCAAATGATTAAATACTAACATTGTTTTGCAAAAGGACTACATTACAACACTATTATTTAAAAACTTTTTTTTTTCTCTAGATGAACTCTTAAATAAGGGTTGTTAAACTTAAGAAGTGTTTGCGAAGCTGTTAGGAGCATGGGTCATGAGTTTGAAAACATGTAGAAGGTTACTGGGTCTTCAGGAGTTGCAAGATCTCCCCAATCAACCTAGTAAACGTTCGATGAAGATAGTCTCCTGGAATTATAGAGGGGTTGGGAACGGCTGTTTCAAAAATGCGTTCAAGGATATGATCAAACTTCGTAATCCTGACATTATTGTGTTGATGGAAATAAATGTGGACTTTGAGACCACTAGAAGTATTTTTAAAAACATGGGGTTCCCTTCGTTGGCTAAAGTAGATCCCGTGGTAAATCTGGGGGTATTTGGATGATATGGAATCCTGACAAAGTGAAGGTTCAAAGTTGGAGTACGAGAGATCATGTGATCTATGTCATTCTGGTGAAACCCAATTTCGAAGAATGGGTTCTTTCCTCTATCTATGGATGCCCTAATCCTAGAGAGAGGGAAAACCTATGGAAGGATCTGAAAAATCTCTCCCTTAACAACAAACCTTGGCTCTTGATAGGAAACTTTAATGACATTGCAAATTCCAAAGAAAGAACTAGTGCCAGTAGTTCAGCACACTTCTCCCGTATGGAGAAATTCATTAATAATCTGATGAAATATGGCCTGAACGACTTAGGTGCCTGCGGTCCGAGGCTAACTTGGGCCGACACAAACACGAATGGGCAAAAAATCTTAAAACGGTTGGACAGGGCGTTGACAAATAATGATTGGTGCAACGAATTCCGTGATGCCATGGTGGTGAACCTACGACGTACATATTCTGACCATGCTCCTGTTCTTATCCATGTTTTAGGGTTAACAAACAGATAGATAACCAAACCTTTTAGATTTGAGGCAATGTGGTAAACTCACCCTAATTTTAAGGATATTCTTAAGGATTGCTGGAATACTACCGGGGAGGGAATCCTTAAAAAACTTAAAATTTGGAACCTAGACTTAGGAATTGGAATAAGGAAGTGTTTGGTAATATATTTAATAAAAAATGTAATATCCTTGCTAGAATTAAAGGGATTCATGTGGTTCAAGAGAGACATTATTCCAGAATATTAAATGATATTGAATTAGACCTTCAAAAAGAGTATAATGATATTCTTATGCAAGAAGAAATTTGTGGTTCCAAAAATCTAGAGTCCGATGGTTAAAACTAGGAAATAAAAACTCAAAAAAAATCATATTGCTACTTCCCAAAGACGTAGAAAAAATAGGGTTACTACCCTTTTGAACACGAAAAATCAATGGATCAATGAACCTTCTAAGCTCAACGAGCATGTGACTGGATTTTTTAAATCTTTGTTCAGAAATGAAAGAGAAAAACACCATTTTCCGAACATTGATTTTTAGGGCAAAATACCTTTTAAACCTTTTGACTATTAAAACGTTTCTCTGTAGTCCTCCTAAATTTATTCGTTTCAATTTAAACACTCTAAAAATAAAGGTGATTTTAAAACATTCTTTTATTAAATTTTTCATCCAAACTAACAGAACTAGGGGCAAAATTGTAATTTTCTATTTTTTAAAATTTTTTATTCAATTTTTTTTTTCTTTTTCTTTCTTCATCTTCATCGACGAGCTCTCTCTCTCTTTCTCCCCCTTCACTGAATCTTTCGCTCACCATCTCTCCACCATCTTCTTCTGTCGCCACCACCATCTTTCTCTCTCTACCACCTTCTTCCACCGCCACTACCATCGTTGTCGTCCTTCACCCTCTTCGTTGCTGCTGTTTACCATCTGTTACAGATCACCCTCTGTAACAGAGGGTGAACAACAACGGTGAAGAGGGTGAACGACGACAACGATGGTGGTGGTGGTGGAAGAAGGTGGTGGAGAGAGAGAGAGAGATAGAGAGAGAGGTTCGATGAAGGGAGAAGAGAGAGAGTGTGCTCTTTGGTGAAAATGAAAAAGAAGGAAGAGAAAATAAGGAAAATGAAAAAGAAAAAGAAAAAAGAAAAGAAAAGAAAAAAATAAAAATTGAATAAAAAATGAAAAAAATAGAAAATTATAATTTTCTCCCCTAATTTTGTTAGTTTAGATGTAAAATCTAACATAAAGACCTTTTAAAATCACCTTCATCATTAGAGGGTATAAATTAAGACGAATAAATTTAAGAGGACCACATATAAATGTGTCAATAGTTAAAGGGTTTAAATGGTATTTTGCCCTTGATTTTATCCTTCCAATATCAACACTGAGGAGCATGAATTGGTTAGTAAAGTCCTTGATATAATTGAGATCCAAAACACTCTGAATTTTATAAAGGATATGAAAGCTCCGGGTCTTGATGGTTATCAAGCGGTCTTCTTTAAAAAGAACTGGAATGTTATATCAAAAGATTTAACTTACTTTGTGAGAGATTGTTTCATTAATGAGGAGATGCCTTCGATAAATAACTCTACTTTAATTGCTTTAATCCCTAAGAACAAAGGCCCTGAAAAGATAAGTCAATTTAGACCAATTAGTCTTTGTAATACAACCTACAAAATTGTTACAAAATCTTGGTGGATAGACTAAGACCCTACCTGAAGAACATTATTGGTCCTTATCAAAGTAGCTTTGTGCCTAGCAGAATGAATCTTGAAATGGCCTATGATAGGTTAGATTTTTAAAGAAGACTAAAAATAGAATTGAAAGCATTATTTTTAAAATTGATCTGAAAAAGGCCTATGATAGGTTAGATTGGGACTTCTTGGAAAAAGCTCTCAATTATTTTAATCTCCCTGCTAGTTGGATAAATCTGACTATAAGTTATGTGGGGGAATGCTTCTTTTAAAATTCTTTGGAATGGGAACCTTTAGAAAAATTGAAATTTTCTAGAGGTCTTAGATAGGGAGACCCTCTATCTTTTTGTTCATTATATGGAGAGACTCTCATGTTATTCTAAATTAAAGTAGGAAAGGGCTTTGAAAAGTGATTGAAATCAGTAGGAGAGGCCTTGAATTGAAACATCTTTTCTATGTCGATGATCTTATTCTTTTTTCCAGATTAGGGAAAAATGGTTGTGCTAATATTTTAGAAACCCTAAATCGGTTTGCTAAGTGTTCGGGACGAAAAATTAATCGAAATAAATCGAAGTTGTTTGTGTCTCTGAATGTTAGTAAGCTGGATGCTAAAAACATTAGTCACAAATTGGGTGTCCAACTTATGAAAAATCTTGGGATATACTTAGGGGCTAACTTTGTGTATGGTAGAAATAGTAAAAACCTCTACAGTTCGATAATTGAAAAAAATCTAAACAAGGCTTACTTCCTGGAAATCGAAATTCCTATCCCAAGCTTGACAGTTACTGCTGCCATCCCAAGCTACTCTGTGCAAACCTATATTTTGTCTAGGAAAACCTGTGATGATTTAGATAAATTGAACATGAGATTTCTACGGGGAGAAAATGGAGGATAAAAAGAAATTTCGTCTTCTAAGTTGGGATAAGGTGTGTAAAGACAAAGATATGGATGGACTAGGTATTAAGAAAATGAGATTGCTTAATGATACCTATCTTAATAAACTTAGATGGAACATTTTGATGAAAAATGATAGTTTATGGACTGAAATATTAAAAGTAAAGTACAAAATTGATGGAAGTCCTAACCGTGGGAAGCTAAATCAACATGATCCCATATTTGGAAAGGGATTTGCAAAAACAAAAATGTTCTTTTTGGTTGCATTAAATGGAAAGTTGATAATGGGGTGAAAATTAATTTGTGGAATGACTGGTGGTGTGGCAAGAATCTAATTAGAGATGATAATCTTCAAAATATGTAAGATTTAAAGGTGGCTGACATTATTGATAAAAATAAATTGGTATCTTTTGCCCATTTTACATCTCATCAGTGAGAACCTTAAATTGGAAATTATGAGAATGAATTATCCTTTATTTTTCCAAGAAGACACTGTTGGTTGGTCATTGGAACAATCTAGTATCTTTTTAGTTAAGTATGCTTATGATTTTTGTAACAAAGAGGTGGTTCTTGTGAATGATAAAGAATGGAATTGGATTTGAAAATTAAAAGTATTCCAAAATTGCTAGTTCTTTATCTGTCCTGTTTTTCATGATTGACTCATGTCGAATAGTCTGTGTGCAAAGTAGTCCAATGATGTCTTGGCTACGTGCCAGAGGTACAATTGAAACACTGAAATAACTGAGCACATACTGAGGACTCGTAGGAAAACGTCCAGAATCTAGGTGCATTTCTTACCTCAAAACCAACTTAGGAACCGCAGAGATGTTAACTTCTTTGACTGGCTAAAGAACAAACTTACAGGGAAGTTCTCTAACTATTCTTCTTTCCATTTGTTTATAGCTATTATATGGGAGATTTGGAAGGACAAAAACAAAGAGTTGATTGAAAAATTTAAGCAAGATCCTTTTGTTATAGTTCATAAGATCTATAGATTACAAAGGATTTAATTGAGAGTTTCTGTCCCCAAAATTTATCCTTCTTTGTGGATGTTTCTTTCCTGACTAATTGAATTACTCCAGTGGTAGGTTTTTTCGAAGCAAATATAGATGGATGTGCAAAGAGCCAAACGGGAGCTAGAGGCTATGGAGGACTGCTTCTTGACCACCTGGGAGTCTGGCTGTTGGTTACCAGGGATTCATTCTGAGATATGAGAGTCTTAAAGTTGAGATGCTAGGAGTCCATAGAGGAATTGTGACGACTATCAACTAGGGTTTCCCCAGAGTGATTGTGGAAACGGATGATACTAAGGTGGTGAAACTCATACAAGAGGGATATCTAGAAAAACACAACCTTAGGATAGTGATAGAGGATTGTAGAAGAATGATGGTGGAACAAAATTTCCAAATTGAGCATATAAAGAGAGAAACAATAAAGAAGTGAATTTCCTAGCCTTAAAGGATATGAAGCCAAGATAGACTTTACGTGATGAGAACTAACAAGCACCATCAAATGATCTGCCGCATGTTCCAGTTGGGCCCATTACTTGAGCAAGATCCAATAAGATCAAAGAAACGTTTAATGGGTTAATTCAAGAGTTTTGGATTGAGTCTAAAATAATGAAGCCCAAATTAGGCCCAAATGGCAATTAAAGCTTAGTCCATCTCATCAAGGCAAGTAAATGGGCTTAAGTGTGTAGATCATGAATTTCAGATCATTTATTTATTTAATTATAGACTTTATTTTTATATATAGTGTTTTAATTTTATTGTTGAATTGTAAGGCATGAATACCAAATTAGCCTTTTCCTTTTTAGATTCGAAATTAGTTATTTTCTTTTTAGATTAGGAGTAAAGTTTCCTTGTTTCTTTAGGATTCTTTATTCCTCTAAGGTTTTCTCTTTTTTTTTTTTTTTATTGTGGTCACACTGTTCATGAGGTACTGTTCATGTCTGTACTATTCATTAGCCTAGGATTTTCTTTTATTGTTGGCCACTTATTTAAGAGACTTGTATCCCATGGAAAAAACACATTACTTTTGATTAATACAAGTGTGAGAGTTTTCTCTTAAATTCTTCGAAGAACTTTTTCTGAACTTATCAAGAATTTCTTGTGGCGTTTAAACCCTATGTCTTTGGTTCGTGATTCGTTATAATCATTGGATCAATATCATTATTTATACCGTTGGTTCGCGTTTCGTTTATAAACGTTGAATCAAAGTAATTTATCCTAAATTCTGTATTTTCGTGTTCTTATTTTTTCGTTTATAAATTTGGTTTAGTTCGATCCTCGTGAAGAAACTTTAAGTTGGTTTCGGATCTCACTAATTATTGGTGAGGTTCGCATCAATATGTTTATCAGTACTCCCCCGGATACTATACTATGACATAGATCTTTTTTGGGAGATGAAATCGTAAGTCTTTGATAAGATTCCGTAGTTTAGTTTCATCTCCTCTTATGTATCAAAATAAAAAAATAAAATAAAGATCTCTAATAATTATTTATTGGTGTATTGATCTAAAATATTACTAATAATTTTAATTTGTAATAATTTTTAATTTATTTTGTTGTCATAAAAATTTCCCCAGTATAAAATGAAAAATAGTTAATACTAATTAACGTCCACGTTTGGCAAGATAACTTCACAAATTGCTGTATCCAACCGCCGATATCATCTGCTTCGCCTTCTCTACAGACCTAGGACTAGGGTTTCAAAATTGCAAGCTTTGGGATATCGATCTTCGAATTGATTGTAATAGGACTTCTTCACGCCACGCAGAAGCGTCAATTATGAGAACCCGAAACGCTGATGCCCCCAAATCGGCTACCCCCGCAAAGAGGACCCCACCGGCCAGGAAAGCAGCCGCCAGAAATTCTCCGATGGTTGCCGAGCCCGCGTCCCAATCAGCTACGCCTCCATCCACAGGGACCAAGCGTACTTCTGCCGCCAAAGCAAAACAAGCGAAGAAGAACACCGAGGCTCCTCCGACCCCAACTCCCAGCTCTGGCTCCAAGGCCGAAACAGTAGGTATGTTTTACTCAAGGATGTAGAGTTCAAATTTCCGTGCCTTGTCTTATTACGTTGTTCCCCCTTCAAAATATTGACTGAAGTAACGATTTAATGGCAATCGCAAGGTCATTCGCAGTTGCCTTAGTTGGTCCATGCTACATGAAATTCGATTTTTACCCTTTGGGCATGTGGGCCTATAATCGAGGATTATGTTTCGCAAGTTATCCTGTGTTGATCTTTTTCTTATTCATTCATGTTTGAAAAATTCAATGAAGTTGCTCATCACACTGATTTTTTAGCTAAGAATTTCAGACTACAATTGCCTGAATCTGTTTACCTGCAAGCACTTTGGTTTGTTCAGACGTTTGGTTCTTATGTACTATGTTTCCTCATTTTTGCTGCTTGGTTGGTGTTACTTGATGGTTGATACATGCTTGATTGTGAATCGTGTGAATCTGTTTAGAACTTTGGGTGCAATTGGTTTGTTTTGAAGTTCGGTTCTTATCTGATTTGTTTCTTCCTTTTGCTTGGATGGTATTACTTGATAGTTGATATATGCTCAATAATGTGGGAAGTATGATATTAAAATATGATATGCATGAGGCATAGATACAAATTTAAACAAGCGCTTATGTCTAAAAAGTTTTAGATGTTTTAATTATGTTATCTATGCATTAAAGGATGAGTTTTTACTTATTGTGCTTTATTGTGTGATCGAAGAAGAAAAAGCATCTGTTGACGCTGCTCAAGTGACTCCCGAAGCAAAGACTGTATCAGGTACTAAGACAACTAGAAAAGTTGTAAAAAGGAAAGTGGTTAAAAGGACACCAAGATCGGCCGGAGCTGCTTCTAAACGGACTCCTAAATCAGATGAAGCTGAAAAGACAGAGGTTGAAGAATTGGTGAAGGAAGAGGAGCCACATGATGTAAATTCGTCAAAGAACGAAGACGCAATTAATGCAGATGTTGAAGAATCCTCTAATAAGGAAGAACCAGACGTACAAAATGACATGGAGATGGAAAAAGAGGATCACAATGTTGCAAATGTTGAGGATTCGAATGTTGCAAATGTCGAGGGTCACAAAGTTTCAAATGTCAAGGATCACAATGTTGCAAATGCCGAGGAACACGATGTTGCAAATGCCGAGGAACACGATGTTGCAAATGTCGAGGATCACAATGTTTCAAATTTTGAGGATCACTATGTTTCAAATGTTGAGGATCACAATGCTTCAAAGGTCGAGGAGCACAACGTTGCGGATGTCAAAGAACCTGCAAAGGAGGAAGAAGTGGCATGCGAAGAAGAACAACCTTTGATTGAAAATTCTGGGAAAGCCATTATGCAGGAAGATAGTGTTGTTGCAGATGAGGTAGAAGGGTCAAAGAATCAAGACCCTGAAGTTGTAGGGGAACGGGTGGAGGTGAATGAAGAAACGGAGACAAAAGTCATTGAGGATAAATTGGAACCTGAAAGCGAACCTGTAAAAATGGAGGAAAACATCAAAGAAGATTCAAAGGGAGAAGATGCTCATGAAATGGAGGATGCACACCATACTGGTGAGAAAATAGATGAGTGCAGTCAGCATGACATTCAAGAACAACTTGGTGAAGAAGACATTGTGCTGGATGATGCGGTGGAGCACGGTGAAGAAGAGCCCATGCAGGATGATGCGGACGAGCATGTTGAAGAAAAGCTTGTGCAGGAGGATGCGTCTGAGCATGGTGAAGAAAAGCTTGTGCAGGAGGATGCGGCAGAGCATTTTGAAGAAAAGCCTGTGCAGGAGGATGCGGCTGAGCATGGTGATGAAAAGCTTGTGCTGGAAGATGCAGCCGACTGTGGTGAACAATATGTACAGGAGGATGTGGCCGGGCATGGTGAAGAAGCGGAGGTATTAGAAGATGAACGTGCACAGTTAGACGCTATCGTAGCGGAGCGTAAGATTAGGAAAGAGCTCGAGATTTTTGTTGGTGGGTTGGATCGCAACGTTGTGGAGGAAGATGTTAAAAAGGCATTTAACAATGTCGGTGAGGTTGTTGCCGTTCGACTTCACAAGGATTCTTCAACTAATAAGAATAAAGGCTATGCATTTGTGAGATTTGCAACTAAGGAGCAAGCAAGCCGCGCTTTGTCAGAAATGAAAAACCCTGTTGTGTGTAACCTTTTCTATATTTATTATACATGTTTTTCTACTATAAAGTATTTACAGGTGTAATTCTAATTCTCAATTCCTTTTAGATATGTGGAAAGCGGTGTGGGACGGCACCTAGTGAGGACAATGACACTTTGTTCTTAGGCAATATCTGCAATACATGGACAAAGGAAGCGGTAAGATTGTTAATACCATCTGCTCTATTACTCATCGAGTTTGTTTGCTCACTATGGCTATTTTCTCACAACAGATAAAACAGAAACTAAAGGATTATGGAATAGAAGAAGTTGAGAATATCACTCTTGTTCCAGATGCTCAACATGAAGGGTTAAGTCGGGGTTTTGCATTTCTGGAGTTCTCTTGTCATGCGGATGCAATGCAAGCATTTAAGAGACTTCAAAAGCCTGATGTTATTTTTGGCCATCCTGAGAGAACTGCCAAAGTAGCTTTTGCCGAACCTTTACGGGAGCCAGATCCAGAGGTCATGGCCCAGGTTAAGTCAGTTTTCGTTGATGGGCTCCCTCCTCATTGGGATGAGGACTCCGTCAGGGAGAAATTTAAATGTTATGGAGAGATCATGCGCATTATGCTAGCCCGGAACATGTCCACTGCCAGGAGAAAAGATTTCGGATTTGTTGATTTTGCGACACATGAGGCTGCTGTTGCCTGCATTGAAGGCATAAACAACACAGAGTTCAGGGATGGGAACTTGAAGGTATTGATTTGGTTATGTAGTTTTTAACTTTTTGTTAATTTTAAGGTGGCGTTTTAGGTCGAGTTTGATTTTGGACGAATTTGTTATTTTGATTTCTTTGTTAGAGGTTGATGTGTTTAGGAATTGATGACAATGCTTAGAAATCTTTCACTATGTTTAAAATGTAAAGTGAAGCAAGCTATTCTTTTTGAGATTTGCGTCCTTTCATGTTATGTGTTCGTACCGTCAAACCTTTTGCCTAGTTTAATTCCATACCCAGTGTTGATTGAGCGCAAACTAAGTTGCTTCTTTTGTTTCATTTTTGTTAGACTAAAGTGAAGGTGAGACTTTCAAATCCAATGCCTAAAATTCAGGCTGTAAAAGGTGGCATGTCTGGAGGGTTTCGAATTGGCCAGGGCAGTGGTGGAAATTTTTCCAGATCTGGTACATCGATAAGCTGTTAACTGGCCCTTTGTCATTTTTGGCACTTCTTTTATATACTTTATAATTTATGTTCTACGGTCTACAGGAAGGGGTTTTGTACGAGGTGGGAATACCTTTGGCAGAGCAAACTATCAACGTGGCAGGGGTTTATACAACCGTGGACGTGGTCAGCCTGTTAGAATGGGATTTCCTAATGAACCCAACTTTAATAATCCGTATCCTCCTTTCCAAGGGAGGCAAAATTTTGGACGAGGTTATTCTTAACCTACTGCATATATGTGTGTGTGTGTGTGTGTGTGTTTATGTATTTTAATTTCTATCATTAGCCAGTAGTCATATGTGCAATGAGTGTAGTGTTGGCTGCTATTATTTGATGATGCATGATTTATTCTGCTACATAAACAGGAGGAAGGTGGCCACCTCTTAGAGGTGCTCATCAAGCAACCGGTGGAGGAGCGGTACCTATGAGAACTAACTTTGATCGACAGAGGCATGTTCCCGCAGATAGAGGCCAAAGTAGTCATGCTCCATTTAGGAGACAGCCAATGTCCCAAGAAGAGGGATTTAACAGACCTTTCGTTGGAAGTCACTTTGATGACCCATATTTTTATGAAGATGCTGCTCATGGGATAAAGCGCCCATATTTTATGACAGTAAGCTGGTCTTTTTAATCTCAACACTTTTTACCCCCTCGATATTGGGTAGTTTTTCTTCTGAGTACTTTATGTGCCTGCACTATTTTACTTATTCTTCGAGTTTTACTTTTGGCATCAGGACCAGGAGCCTGACTACACAGAGCCTAGCAGGATTCGTCCACGATTTGATTACACTGATCCCTCGGTTCCAGTTCGCGGAACTCAATATCCAGGTTTAAATTATTTGTTTGGTCTTTTTGTTTGCCATGCTTGGTTTTTCACTCAGATAACAGTTTTTTCTCTCCTCGTGTTAGATACCTTTGGAGCTCGTACTGGTCCCTATTCACATGATTATTATGGCGCTGACGTAAGTAACTCTCTTTGCTTGGTTTCTCAAGGATTAAAGTTCACAATTTAATGAACTCTAGTAACATTTCTTCTTCATTTTCTTACAGTACGGGGGAGGTGCATATCCATCTTCATATGGTGGCAACCGCCCATATGGTGGTCGCTATTACTATTAGACTCCACGACCTCTTAGTAATCCAGATGTCCTATACATTTTTCTACTTTCTGGCCTACGTCAATCATTTACTGTTGCAAGGATTATCACTTGAATATGCTGAGGTGACATCAAGGAGCTGGCATGCTCAACACTTGACGAAGGGACGTGTTTGTTGCTGCACGGAAGGAAAGCTAAAATAGTTTCTTCTGTTCCTTCGTCCATTTCCTACGATTTCGTCTTCCTACATCTCTTTTCCTTCTCTACCCCAGTTACTCATCATTTCTTTTTCTTTTCTTTGTTTTTCCTTTTGAATGTTCACAAGTTCAATGCATCTAGTTTAGATTAAGGTTATGCTTGTTGGAAGGATCTTAGACATCAATTTCACCTCCATGAGATGGAGTCTGATGGTTACCAACTCCTGCTTTGTCCTGGATAGGACTGCTTGAGGACTTTAGATATGGGTTATTAGATAGGATTCGATATTACTAGTATGCTGTCTTATTTTGGATCGAGTAGTTATGTTGATCCTTTTTCTTGTGGAATAGAGGAATAAATTTGGTGTTTATTTACTTTTTGGAAGTTAAATTTTTGGGTGAGGTTCTCCTTTCATTTGTGTTGATGCAATAAATGGAAAATTTAATTGTGGAACTGGTGGCCTGGAAAATTTAATTGGAGACGTGTTCGAAATTTTGTGATTTGGGGGGGTGCACATCATCTCTTTATCAATTTTGGTGGTCATTTTGGAGTGAAATTGAGAGGCATTTGCATATTCTTTCAATGGATCTTTTGGGTTTTGGGGCATTTGATGTTGTTGCTGACCTTATATGTTACCTATTATAGATCAGGACCAATGTCATTATATCATTTGAATTCGGTGGCTCAACTATTGGGATAGGATGGGGTTGATTCTTCAATATCTGACCAATTTATTAGGTATGCTGGGAAATTGAATGATCATCTGAGTCAATTATATGATCATCAGCATTTTCATAATTAGCCCAGGAGATTTTTATGATTGATGCATTTGCCTATAGAATTTATTTATCAACTCTCAGGGGGACATTAGGAATCAATGGTTCTTGGTTGATTCAGAATTACAAGGGTTGGGTAAATGATAAGTTTGCTAGCACAGAGTCAGTTCTTTTAAGTCATGTATTTTGCTAGAGTCGTGTTTTCTCATCCATTAGATCATTCCTCCTGGTGTCTATCTCTGTTCCATTATTTTATTTTTATGCATAGATGTGTACATCGATGTTCTTATGTTGAAGGATTTGACTGTCGGATCAATACGACAGTAACCTGAAGTATGATCTATTGTTTACACATTCGTGACTTGTGTTCTGTTTTAGTTCATGAGGGAACAATTTATTTGTTTAGTTTGACTAATGGATCAAATTGGTGGTTAATCGAGCATTTTAGAAAGGCTGGAAATATGATCATCAACTAGTCTTAATAATTATACTGCTTTTATTTTGGATATTGAACTTTTTGGTTCATGGTTTTTGTGTGTGCTTAGAACCAAATCTTGCAAGGATGTAGACTCTGGAAATATTTTTGTGAACATTTGGTGGGAATACTTAATTGTCTGTAGGATTTCAAGGGCGCACATTTTTATGCCATTGAATATTAATCATGTCTTATTATTAGGAGAAGGTTTTATGCATCCTAGTTTATGTAGCGATGAATTGATCTCCTTACTTAAAGTAGTGCCGATGTTTGTGATCTGTGTAGTTTCTTTTGCAAGAAGATTAGAACATAATAGGAGAATTACTTCTGCTGAACAAGAGGGGGGCGGCAGCGGAAATTCAGGTATTTAGGTTCTAGGCTTGATGTGATTGTTGGTGGATATTTTATTCTCATTTTTATACCGAAATGTTTAGGGAAACATTGTGTTTGATTTCTTAGCAAATCATCCTGTGTGGATGAACTTGGTGAGCAGCCTTCCCTTTTCTCTTGGGCGTAATGTGGAGAGAGTTTTTTTTTGCAAGTTTGTGTGGCTGTAGAACTTTACCTGTTTTTTCTTTAATAGGAGTTGCTCCATTGTGATCTTGAGGTTCTTGGTTTAAATCTTGGAAACAACTTTGTATACAGAAGTAAGACTGTGTACCTTTAACCCTTCCTAGACCCTGCAATGGTGGGAGCTTTCGTGTAGTGGGCTCTTATTTAGGAGTTGGCCTTTATCGGAATTTTCATTTCCTTTTATTCCACTTCTCCAGTTTCAACTCCCCCTCTCTCTCTTTTGCATGCAAGCTGAAATGTGTGTGCCCGCAAATCGCATATTATTAGAGGCGTATACAGAGGCGAGCAATGGTTTGTTTTTCTTTAGGATTTTGGTGATTGTTTTTGTGAAGGTTTGTATTCATGTTATGATGTATATGACAGTTGATTATGGTTGAAGATGTGTACTTTTCAGATTCTTATTATACATGAGAAGATATCTTGCCGTTTGTTTGCTGAAATGTTCATCTTTCTGGTACTGATGTGCACTGGAAAATAAGAAGGTGAAAAGTTTATGCCGAACTCCAGGTTCTAATTATAATTCACTTCTCTTTGGTTTAGATATCATTCCGATATTTCCATGGGAGAAGTATGATAGGCAGTGTTTGGTTTCATGAAGTTGAGATTAGGATTTGACTGAACTCATAGTATACGTTCTCAAATTCCAAGGCTACCAAATGCTGGTTGGAAGGGTATGGTGGGTAACGGAAGTTATTCGATTTATACGTATGTGATTTGATTTGTCATTGTTCTAAAAATCAACCAAATTCGGTACCAAAAAAAAAAAAAAAAAAGCCATCTTGATTAATTATTAAAATTTGAAATTGTAACTTAAACGGAAACGGGACTTCAAGAAGAAAAATCTTTTGTTTTTGGAAAAAGGGTTTTTTTTTTTTTTTTTTTTTTTTCTTTTCAAAATAATGTTTTTGCTCTCAAGAAAAAAATAATTTTTTGTTCACATATTACTGGGATTTTTCTTCACTGATTTGTTTTTCTGTTCCGAGAATATATATATATATATATATATTAGTTTTCTGTTTTGATTTAACATTAGTAATTTTTCATTTAGAAAATTTGGAATGGAAAGCTATAAGAACATTAGTATTCTCCCTCAATTAAAAGTAAATATTGGAAATATATATAGAGAGATTTTGATGGCATTGTTGATTAATCTCACTCACCATTATGGCATATATGGGCCCCGTTTGGATACTGTTTTCATTTCTGATTTCTCTTCCCCCAAAATTTTGAGATGCATGTACAGAAACACATTTTGATAAACATGTTTCTGTTCTCAAAATTGTGAGGAATTTATGACTATTTTTGAATTTCTTAAAAATTTAAGAAACAAAAAATGTTGATTTGCCGGCCGGCCACATGGTCAACCACCGTACATTTAAAGAAAAATGAAATAAAGAAACAAATGTTACAACCAAACATATTTATTGTTTCTGTTCTTATAAATTAAAAGAAACAATTTCAAAACAATAGATGTTACCAAACATGTTTCTATTTCCGAATTACTTCAAATGGATATAGACCCATCACAGTTTTTTAAAAGTAAAACAGAAAAACAGAACCAAACGTAAAGTGCCAAAAAATTACCAATTATTGGACTGTCATGCAGATATTAATCCAGAGCAAAGCAAATTACAGTGCCAAAAAAAGTTCAAATTCATGCCAATTAAATATGAGTTTTGTTAATCATGATGTAACACAGAAATTAACAATGAAGACTGACCGCAAACAAATGTTTTAACATGTAGAATGAGGTAATATGAAGGAACGAAAGTTTCAGGGCAAAAACAACCCTTTGCTTTCTACCTCTTCCCACTTGCTCTTTTTCTTCCCACCCCATATACTACGCACACCAAAAACCCCAACCAAACAAATCTCTTCAATTGCCAGCTGCCCAAAAAACATCCCAAAAAGGAGTTTGGGGGGTGTGGGTGGCAAAAAGTACAAATATATAGAGGTTGTAATAAGAAGAAAAAAGATCATGTAATGATATCATGGTAGCTGAAAACTCTTGCAGATTCTAACCAGCTGCTTGCCCTCTCAAACCCATAAAAATTGAATCTTTCCTCTAATCAACCTGTTTTGGGGGCGCTATAGCGATTAGTACCATGTTTGGACCAGAAATCCTTGAGATCGAGTGGGGTGTAAAGGTCATGACCCTCAGCCGCCATCCGATTAAGCAATTTGTTGAACACAGCTCCACTCATCTTCCTGCCGCCAACCCTAGAATTGCGCTTCTCCGACGAGCCTTGAGGCGGCAATGGATACATTGATATGGTGGTGGTGCAGCAGGCTGACTGCCAACCGCCGTTCCCCCATTTGTAGCAGGGTTGGGGAACCCCAGTGCACGAACAAACCGGCACTGGCATGGCCGACTCGTCAAAATTTATCTGATTCAAACCCGAATTATACTTCCACGAATCGATTCGATCTCCACCCAAATCCTGCTCATTCCCCCCCCAATCATGCAATTCGGGACCCACCTGCTTGCTCGAACCTTCCCCCCCTTCGGCAGCAGCCCCTCGTTTACCACCTTTCGGAGATTTTGCCGATTTGGGTTGTCTCGGTTGCCTAGCCTTTCGGGGCTTAACATTTTCGGAACCCTGTTCAGCGAGATGGTTGAAGGCATCGACTTCGAGTGGATTGTAGGCCGCTTCAGCCAGGTGCGAAATGTAGTCCGATTCGTGGTTGTGCATGATTTCGTTCCCGGGAGAATCAAGGTTTATCTTATTTTCGTTCAGGGTGGTCTCTCTAACCCTAAGGGCAGCTACAGCCTCGTCCCGTTCTTGTATTGCGGAGTTGCACTCAGCAATTGCAGCGTCACGTTGGAGCATCGCCATGTCTCGCTCGGCGAATGCCCTCTTTCTCTCGTCGAGGGCCATGTTCCGTTCTTGAATGGCAGCATCCCTCTGTGCCCTAATCGTCATGTACATCTGCATGGTCTGGTTCTGTTCCTTCAAGAAATTTCACATTTTCGATAATAGAAAAGATTCAAGATATGGTTCTGTTCCTTTAAGCAATTCATGTCTGAGTTGTTTTCAAAAAAAAAAAAAAAAAAAACCACTTACCATTTCAGCGGAAAAGGTAAAAAGCTAGAAATGCACCAAAAGATTCAAGATTGTCCCTGCAACATTGAAAAGCGAATTAGATGAATGGCAACTTACATTTTTGGTCCTTGTAGTACAAGTATGTTACTCCTTAACCTAAGAACATGCTTTACATATACTTGTGGCTATCACATTTTTTATGGGCCAACCAAGTAATCAGTTTTTATATATACAGGGAGATATATCTAAGCAAATAAACCCGAGAAAATAAAATAAGATTTGATGAATTTACCGGAAGGATTCACGAAAATCATATGTTTAACAGCTGATAAACATATTAGTCAAGATTTCAGATATAGGATACATCCAAAATCCATCCACAATTCTTACATAAGACCTGTAGCATTTCGACTTCCCACCACGTTATGAACGAGATCAAAGCTTTTACCTTTCTCAACCTTTTGATTTGAGAAATACATTTTATATGCTACAAGAAATTTTGAGAAATAAAAACTCCTGAAATATCTTATTTCGTTGCAAATTATTATATATTCACCAAAGCAATCATTATATGTTTCTCAAAAATATTTAAACACGGGTTACACTCTCAAAACCATGGAAGGTTGAAACTTTAAGAATGAAGAATCCATAATCCCACCTTCACTCCCTCTCTCCATGTTTATAACGTTAGAAAGCACGGCTTCTTTCCAAGAATGATCAGTGCAACAGACCCATCCAGACCTCAAATTTTATATAAACTGCACATTGATAATCTCAACCTAAATGCTGGAACAGACTTGCGTTTAACCTAATATGCAACTGATCATGGATAAGTTGCAGCTGGTGAACCAAGAAGTTGGATAAAACATTAATATAAATACGCAATATTAAAAAAAGAAAAAAAAAAGAAAAAAGAAAAAAAGAAAGATTAACGGAGAATGACAAACAAGAATGGTGCTGCTAGCCTGCTACAGAATTTCATCTAAGAACTAAGCCATTCAATCACTCAAAGCCTTTGTCTTAAGGTCCATGGACTTTGGCCTAGTGGTAGCGGTTCTCCTTTGTGGGAGGTAACAAGTTCTAGCCCCCTCCAGTCCGCGAGGTTTGTGTTGTTTTAGCTTAATGCCCGTGTGAGTTTAGCTTAATTGTCGTTTAATTTAAGAGAGATGTTCTTACCCAAAAAAAAAAAAAAAAAGAGCCTTCGTCTTCAGATGGTGTTTTAGCTGGCTTTCTATAATCTGTACTCACATGATACTGGCAGTCAATGTTGTAAAAGCAACTACCTGGACTCGCTCGGGTCACTAGCTCTCTACAACACATACATTTTTTGTCATTTAAGAGTACAATGAGGCTTGAAAGACATTAGGGACGTCATCAACCCTACCTGAGCCTGGTAATTAAAACCATACACGATCCGACCAGAGGTTTTGGGTAAAATTTCAGGTTCACAGGTTTATTTTTGGGTTATGGTTAGCATAAAAAAATGCAACGTGCTTGGCCAGGTAACAGATTTTACCAGACCTGATGTTCATTAACCCCCTTTCTTTGGGCCAAACATTAACCAATTTTCACATTCAACTGATAGAGAGAGATCCACACCCTCAAAATTTCAGAAAAAGCACCACAAAATATCAGAGAGAGAGAGAGTAGAGCGCAGAACAATATTCCGCTCAAGATCAATGACCATGACCCCGGTGTTGAAGTAGCCGGCTTCCCAACCGGTGAAAGTCAAGGAGAGAGAAGGGTAGCTATTTTGTTTACCAGTATGATGTTGGAGTTGAGGTAGATGACCTTGGAGGTGCATTCCGAGAGAAGGTTAGTGAAGTAGTTTGCGGCGCAGCTGAGTGGCAGTAGAGGGCGGCACATATGGAGGTGGAGATAAAGCAGGCGACGCAGGAGTTTTCGAAAGGGTAGATTTTGAATTTCAGGTAAGGGAACGATTTTGAAATGTTGTGACTGAGGTGGTAGTCGGCGGTGGCAACAATGTGTGTGTGTGTGTGTGTTGGAAGACGGAGACAACTGCGGCCATGGAGCTGCGGACCGTCATCGGGGATCATACAATGTGGACAGCATAATTAGAGCAAATGTTGGGGCTGTTAATGCAATTGTCTGAATCATGAATGGCAGAAAATCAAACAATCGGCTGTACACGACGGGTTGGAATCAGGTTTTACAAAAGGGCGGGGGCGGGGGCAACTCCTACTCTCATTGCCATCCCTAAAAGGCATATATTTTTGCCTATTAGGGTTACACTTCAAAAGAATTTTATCTAGTATTTAACATTAACTTGACAATATTACTTCACTCATTTTAGTTAATATTTGAACAATGAATAATGTCATCAACTACTTTACCATGTGTATGGATTTTTACTATAGTTTTTCGATTTTAGTAACAATTGAGCATATTTATGTATCTTAATATATTTCAAAAAGAATCTCCCCATGCCTATAGGCTTACATCTTGCCTCATAGAGACAAAACACATCACCTTAAGCCATTGCATTAAGAAACGCTGCTGGTAATAAAGTTGCTATGCTTTGATAATTATCAATTGTCTTTGAAAGACGTAGATTCTATGCATGTCGAAAGGCAAGGGTGAAACACACAGGCGGATCCAGAAACTTATGATGGGGGACCAAATAAATCTAAAAGATATAATGTACTCTTATTATAAAAAAATAAAAATAAAAATAAGGATAACAGGCGAACATTTTATAACTAGGGGGTGGTGTTTTTTTTTTGTGGGGGTGGGGGGGGGGGAAGCCACACTATACACTTGGCTACACACATGCAACATGTTTGCTTTTTAAATGGTGGTTCCTTAATCTAATGATCCAGACTTAACAACAAAAACAACCAATTCTTTGTCCCATCTAACTATGACTATATGGCGCCATAGAAATCATTCTACAAGAATCCCATCCATTAAATTCAATGTCATCAAATCATATATAATTGTCAACTTTTAGGTCTACCTCTCCCCCTTATGGCACCTTCTACTTACATTAAACTATGACTATACGGTGCCATAGAAATCATTCTATGGGAACCCCATCCATTAAATCCAATGTTATCAAATCATACATAATTGTCAAGTTTTAGGTCTACCTCTCCCTAATGGCACCTTCCATTTAAATTAAATTACAGTTTCTAACCATCTTACAGCTTTACTTCTCTGAATTCGAAAATATTTTTTTTGAAAACAATGACTACATGGTGCTATAGAAATCCAATGCTTTGTCCCATTTAACTATGACTATATGGTGCCATAGAAATCATTCTATGGAAATCCCATCCATTAAATCCAATGTCATCAAATCATATGTAATTGTCAAGTCTACCTCTCCCCCTTACGGAACCTTCCACTTACATTAAATTATGACTATATGGAGCCATAAAATTCTTCTACGGGAATCCCATCCATTAAATTCAATGTCATCAATTCATATAAAATTGTCAAGTTTTAGGTCTACCTCTCCCCCTTGTGGCACCTTCCATTTACATTTAAATTACAGTTTCTAACCATCTTATAGTGCTTTTAACAATGACTATATGGTGCGATAGAAATCATTCTACGGGAATCCCATCCATTGAATCCAATGTCGTCAAATGATATATAATTGTCAAGTTTTAGGTCTACTTGTCCCCCTTATGGCACCTTTCATTTACATTAAATTATGACTATATGGTGCCACATGAATAAAATTCTTTGTCCCATTTAACCGTGACTATATGGTGCCATAGAAATCATTGACTCCGATCCATTAAATCCAATGTCATCAAATCATATATAATTGTCAAGTTTTAGGTCTACAACTCCCCCTTATGGCACCTTCCACTTACATTAAACTATGACTATATGGTGCCATAGAAATCCAATTCTTTGTGCTATTTAACTATCACTATATGGTTCCATAGAAATCATTCTACGGGAATCCCATACATTAAATCCAATGTCACCAAATCATATATAATTGTCAAGTCTTAGGTTTACCTGTCCTCCTTATGGCACCTTCCACTTACATTAAATTACAGTTCCTCACCATCTTATAGTACTTTACTTCTCTAAATTCAAAAATATTTTTTCGAAAACTTGAGCAAAGCTAAACTGATTGCCCTTCCCCACTCTCCCATTCTTCTCTTGCAGGTCACCCAAAATTGTTTTTTACATGGCTGTTGATTTTGATTCAGAATACAACCAGGGTTTGGTGACAAGTTTGCTCAATACATAATTGTATAGTAATAGTACGATGCCAATTAAGCCACAAAGAGTCTCTTTCTTCTTTAAGATAAACTATTTTTCCCCTTATAAGCACAAAATTGATTATCTATCCATATATGGCAGAGCAGAGATAGAAAGAAGCTCCTAGTTCTCTTTGTCATTCAGACAGACAGACGGCAAAACCCAGAATACAAGATCAACAATTTTCTAATGAATCAAATGTCAAAAGAAAAGCCTAAAGCCCAACTGTGGTTAATAATGGGCTTATATTAGAGGTCTTTTCTTTTATCAAATTGGTTCTAGTGTAAGTCACATTGTCCAAAAACCCTAAATTAGGTATACATATTTCGAGGAAAAAATAATTTGAATAATCTATGAAAGAAATCTCGGACATACATCGAAATCGAGTTTCAAGACAAACATTGGAATACACATACACAATAATGCAGCAAATTCAACACCAGGAAATTTAAAGGAGCATAAAATCGAAGCAATGTCTCAAATACCATTTCAGATCAAACAAGAGATCGACCGGACACATCGAAGCGAGCTTCGTTAGGCGATAGATCACATTTTACCTGAAGGAAGTAGGTCTACAAGCTCAGAGAACCGATGGAAAGGAGATCACATTTTACACTTCCCATCTGTTCAATCGATGGGATTGGATTAAAGATTATGCCTTTTGTCGGTCCCCTCCGTGGGGAGGCAGATCGGAGAGACGGAGGACTCTCCGGCTCCGAAAGGCAGGAGTTACGACGGTTCGTCGGGATCTGGATCGGAGCAGCCTTAATGTTCCTCCACGCCGGTCAGCGCTCGAGTCCCGAGTTCTAACCCTTTCCTGCGCTAGAGCCGCGTTTTCTACTCTGGATCTACGGAGGTAGTCAAAGTAGTGACCCCCTCAATTATTAAGAAGCAGATAATGGGTCGCACTAAATTGAATTCAATTTAGTGTAATTATACTTCTCGAAAATAAGGATGAGCTTGTAATTAAAAATAATAATAATAATAATAATAATAATAATAAAATTAAAAAAAAAAAGACAATCACCTTAAAAAGTACTCATACGAAGACAAAATTATCAAATACACATTTTTTTTAAACACATGTTACAAAATATTTTTTTTTGGTCTTTTTGTGACGATTTTATCTTTCTTATTATATTCAACACGAAATCGTGTTATATTCTACTTTTACCGCTGTTCAAATTCTATCAAACCGTCGTACCCATTTCATTTCATTAAAACAACCATACAATATACTCAATATAAAACTCCATTCACTGGGGGTATAGACCAAAATCCATTTTTTTTCCTCTCTTTCAATTGTTTATGGTGACGAGTTCGAGACCGCTAGTTATCATGTTATATTCAACACAATCTTGTGTTAAATATAATTTGAGATCGTGTTATATTCCAATTTCTTCATTCAAATTGATATTTCTCTCTCTACATTTCATCAAATGGCTAAATAAGAAAATTCAACTGATTGTTAAAACCTAGAAATGAATATCTCTGTCCAAAAGCAAAAAACAAAATTGAAATAACTTGGATATATAGACATATACATATATGTGTGTGCATAATAGTAAAACGAAAAAAAAAAAATCGAAATCTCAATTGTTTTAGGGCCGGCAGGGTAGTTCCATAGAGCCTGAAGCTTCGAAGTCGCCATGAATTCGCCTCTTTCTCTATCTCTCAAACTCCTCTTTATCGATTTGACTGAACCCAAAAATGGAGTTTTCGCTTTTCGATTTCCTTTCCTGGGTTGGCTAATAGGTGAATTTTATCTATCTATTTCCAAATCGAATTTGACAGTTTTCAAGTATTTTTATTAAATTTTAATTTATTTTAATTTATTTTTGTTCAAAATAGGGGTTAGGAGTGAAAACGGTCGAAAAACGAGAAAAGTGATGAAAAAACGATCAAGAGGATCAAATATTCAAAGCAACAGTTTCACCGTTGCAGTGGTGAAACAACAGAGAGTTCCCTAAGTTCTGATCACCCACTGCTGCAACGGTCAAGCTCTACATGTTTTAAATATTTTTCTAGATATTTTGTTTGTTCCCTTTTTGTTCCCAACCGTTCCCACTATTTTAAGAACACATAGGGAGTGTTTTTTGAGTGTTCTAAGAAAGCTCTCAACCAACCAAAGATGAGGAACTCAATTGGAGAAGAGGAAACAAGATCGGAGCGGTTATTACGGACGCCACATTCAGATAACGACTATTCTCCCTAGTTTTTCTCTTTATTTTTAACTTGTTTTTGGTTGTTTGAGCATGTATATATTGTTTATCGTTGAATATATGGTTATGACCATGAGCTAAACACTAATTATCTATGTGATTGATGTAATTTATTAATATACGTCGTTTGTTTAATCTTTGTTTCGTTATCGATTGTTCTTGCCTATTCGATTGTGTTTACCGTTCTTCTTCATTTATATGCTTGTTTAGATATATTGAGAAATCGGGGTTTGATACTCAGGAGAGGTAACCCCGAATTTAGACTAGGGTTTAAATACAACACAACAATCTAATGACCTGGGAGGACGTTAGAAAATGTGCAATCCATGAGGTTGGGGCGAGACTCATGTGACCAAGTGTCGTATAGACGCCCAGGGGGGACTTCAGCGATGACGCGAAATCACATATTCATTCACTTTACACTCGGGAGAGGTAGTGAGTGAGTATTCGATACCTAGATTGTCGGATAGATTGTAAATTAGATTGAATCGAACATGTATACGTAAATGAAGTTAATCCCTAGATAATTTATTCTCATATAATAGATTTAGTATTATAGTTTAATTAATATTTAGTTTAGTATATTAATTATATTAACAAAAATACAATTTTTATCACCTAAATAAAGTTCGGTTATGATAATCACGGTAATTAGCGACAATTTAATCAAATCCCTATGGATACGATAACTCTTCTCATTTATTATTCTATAAAACTTGACCCGTACACTTGTGGTGAGAGTAGAGACGTAATTTTCTCGCTACCAAGTTTTTGGCACCGTTGCCGGGGATTGGCTTTTAGATTGTTGTTGATATTGTGAGTAAGTAACTTAATTTTAATTTAGACATTTATTTTGTTTTAATTTTTGTTTGTTGTTTTTTTTTTTTTTTCCATATAAGGTACTTGAAGATGTTAGATCAACAAGTACTGTTGCATTTCTTTCAATGAAATTTCAAGCGGTTTTATTGTGCTTGGGATCGATACAAAGAGCCGCTATTTCAATTCCCCAATCATCGTTTCCTGAGGGAGTGTCAACTACTGAACTTCCTCGATGAGTTACTACCCACAACCAAAACGTTGGTTGTAGGAGGAAACGGTATCACCTTTTTTGATCAACTAACCGCGGACGAAGCCTATCGGGTACTGGAAGACATGGCGGAGTATGATTTTCACTGTTGGAATTATTCAAGAAGCTACCAAAGATTGGGGGATAGTTTCGCCATTTCGACGCCATGGATTTACATCCCGGACCAACAAGAGGAATGTTCCCCCACCTTTGAGGAAATGTTTGCTGAATTTATGGGGGAAACTCAGGCTTTCTAGAGGGAAACAAATGACCGACTCAACGAACATGAGGATCGTCTTGACAATATTGAGATGACCTGCGCAGAAATTAATGCGACCATAAAGTCTCTTGAGACTTAAATCGGTAAGCTAATTTGCTTTATTGAGGCCGAGTTAGAAGTGGTGGTACTGAGAGACACAAATACCATATGCATTGAAAGCCACCACGAGGAACTGAAAATAAGTGGGAGGAACTTGGGTCAGTTCGAAGGCGATGAAAAATCACAAGATAACACTTGTGATTATTCGCCATTTGAGATCCACTAAGTGTTGCCACCACCGATCCAAGACGATCAAATTTATGAGGATCCGATGTGGCTCACTTGTTCTCCACCGCCTTTAGCACCGTTCTTTCATGCTCACCAAGCACACGAGATTGCAATGAATCGAGTTGAAAGTACGGGCTCTACAATGCCAAATCTCGCCAGTCTTGAGAGAGTTCTGAATCAAGGCCCGTATGTGGTGTTGTATGACATATACTACAGGCGGAAGCCGCTCTTTGATGAGCTATTCTCTGTGTCAAGTTGAAGACCTTAAATCAAGCGCTTCTTGGGAGGTAACCCAAGTAAAAAATAAATTAGATCCATCATCGCCGACTTCATTCGGAGGCGAGATTGTCTCGCCTCCCAGGTACGTGTTCTAAACCCCTTTCGTTACTATAATGCATGCTAAATGTTGAGATTGATGATTGGGTCATTGTGGACACTATCCCTTTTAAGTTTAGGGGTGATTTGTAGTATGTTAGTATGTTTAATTGTATGCATACTTGTTTAGTTTAGTTAGAATGTTATTGTTTATAGTAGTTGTTGTGTGTGCTGAGTTTTGTAGTTCATTTGGACCATTACCCGATGATAATATTATCCCCTAGTTATTTTTTGAGGTCATGCGTAATGTCCATTTATGTGTGTTTTGTGTGATTGACGTTTCGTTGTGATAAAAGTTATTATGGATCCTAACATGCACGAGCACTTAAACTCAATGTACTAGCTATCTATTGATTTGACGCCGATTATCCGTTAGCCAAGTTCATGACAATAGGAATTCTAGAACCCGATTTGGGGGAAATTCAAGGCAAAATCTTAGGTGAGGTAATTTAGGAGATATGATTTAGGCATTCATTTTGATTGCTTGAGCCTTTGAAGCTTACCATGTAATATCATTTATCCCTCGTTACTCTGTCGAAGCCTATAAGCCGTTTCAATTCTAAACACGTAACAAATACCCTGGCCAGTTAAAGCTTTTCCAAACCTTTATCGCTAAACCTAAGGCACAATTTGAGTGAAATCAAGTTAGAATTTGTTTATGCTACTTAAAGTGAGCGGTTGGGTTTTAGACGAATTATTGATTGGTTCGGTATTCGAGTACTCAATTGTCATTTTTTTCGTTTTAACCACACTTGTGAAATTGTAATAATCGAATAAGTTTGGGGGTGTAGTCTCTTGTTAAAAAAAAAACATATGTAAATATAGTTAAATTTTCGTTTCTTTTGACAAGTGAGTACGACATTTCCAAATATAAGTTCAGGGTTGTTTCAAATTGATCTGTGTGGGGCTACGAGTGTGATTGAGCCAAGCGTTGTGCCTCGGGTATCATTAAGTTAACAAAGTTAACCTATTTTTATATTCCTGATATACCCTTGGCCATTTTCCAAAAATCGAACCAAATCCTATTGATCTTTTTAAATTTCCAAGTCCTATTGGTCATCCCACTATTGCAGCGGTGAAATAACATAGAGTTCCCTAAGTTCTGATTGCTCATCGCTGCAGCAGTGATAAAGCAGAAAGTCTACCGACATGTCCACCGCTGCAGCGGTTAGGCTCCACCTGTTTTAGATATTTTGTTTGTTCCCTTTTTGTTCCCAGTCGTTCCTACTATTCTAAGAATACATAAGGAGTATTTTTGAGTGTTCTAAGAAAGCTCTCAACCAACCAAAGATGGGGAACTCAATTGGAAAAGAGGAAACAAGATTGGAGCTGTTATTACGGACGCCACCTTTAGATAACGACTATTCTCCCTTATTTCTATCTTTATTTTTAACTTGTTTTTGGTTGTTTGAACATGTATATATTGTTTATCATTGAATATATGGTTATGGCCATGAGCTAAACACTTATTATCTATGGGATTGATATAGTTTATTAATATACGTCGTTTGTTTAATCTTTGTTTCGTTATCGGTTGTTCTTGCCTATTCGATTGTGTTTACCGTTCTTCTTCATTTATATGCTTGTTTAAATATATTGAGAAATCAGGGTTTGATACTCGAGAGAGGTAACCTCGAATTCGAACTAAGGTTTAAACACAACGCGATGATCTAATGACCCGGGAGGACGTTAGAAAGTGTGCAATCCATGAGGTTGGGGCGAGACTCATGTGACCAAGCATCGTATAGACGCTTGAGAGGGACTTCGGCATTGACGCGAAGTCACATATTCATTCACTTTACACTCGAGCGAGGTAGTGAGTAAGTTTTCGATACCTAGATTGTCGGATAAAGTTGAACACCGCTAATGTAAATTAGATTGGATCGAACACATATACGTAAACGAAGTTAATCCCTAGATAATCTATTCCCATATAATAGATTTAGTATTATAGTTTAATTAATATTTAGTTTAGTATATTAATTATATTAACAAAAATACAATTTTTATCATCTAAATAAAGTTTGGTTATGATAATCACGATAATTAGTGACAATTTAATCCCTGTGGATACAACAATCTTTCTGATTTACTATTCTATAAAACTTGACCCGTACACTTGCGATGAAAATAACGACATAATTTACGCGCTGCCATTAGCCGTGGGTCCCGCTCCGCCTCAAAACCATCGCAACCTCCCTGCGCTTGTCTCGTCACCGCCATGGTCAAGTTTCTGACCGAATTTTTTTCTCAGATTGCAGCCAGATCTGGCCGCGATTTGAGAGAGACAGAGAGCGAAAAAGGAGAGAGAGAGAGCAACTTGGTGCAGATAACGATTGCGAGAATGTGAGGGTGAGACAAACGGCGGCAACGATATATAAACGACCCCAATTTTAGCTCCATCATAGAACAAGACAAACGGCGGCGATGGTCAACACAGAGAATGTGTGGAAGGAAGGGTAGAAATCAAGGGAAAAATGAAAATGTAGTGAAAGAAGGGTAAAATCATCAATTTAAAAAATTTAGGACTATCTGGTGTGAAATAGTGCATTTTGTAGGACTATTGGGTGAAAAACAAAATTGTGGGACCATCTTGCAGATTTAATTTTTTAAGTAGACTTTTTGGTATTTTTCCTTAAAAAAAATTAGAGACATTTATTGGAGATCATAAAAATTACAAAATTATCTTACTACTTTAAAGATTTGTATTCAAACACTTTTTGTAATAGGAAAATTATCTTACATATTCCTATTTTTATAAAATTTCATTCCATTAATTATTGAATTTATATATAGACAAATTGACCAATTTATCTTTACTTTAAATTAAATAAAAATATAATGATGCAATGATTGTTGTGTACTCATACCAACTTTTTATCTTTCTTTTTTTTCCCCTCTTTTTATCCCTTTCCTATGTCTCTCTCTCTCTAGCCATTCGTACCTATTTTTTCTGCTGACACCACTACCATCTCAACCCATCTATACCCACTTCCGCCAACCACCACCACCATGGCCAATCTCCTCCGCTATCAATTACTGGCCAATCTGCTCCACCATCAACCACTGTTTCTCTCTCTCTCTCTCTCTCTCTCTCTCATCCTATCCATATACCCACATTAGTCAATCTCTTTCACCATGGCCAATTTTCCCGCCATCAATTACTGCATCTCTCTCTGAACCCATCCATACTTATCCAATCTCAACCCAAAAAAATTGCAAAATCACAACATAAATTTACAAATACAAATAAAAAAAATAGAAAATATTAACAAATGTTAGATTTGAAATGATTGTGTGGTATGGCGGTCGTTGACGACAACGAACAAGACAATGCTGTGGTGGTCCTTGACGGGAATAAATGGGATACTGACGTGGTGGTCGATGACAACAGTGAATGGAACAGTGGCATGGTGGTCTTCGACAATGAGTGAGATTGGTGTCTTAATCATCGACGATGACGAATGGAACAATGGTGTTTGATCGTCGACAATAATGAATGGGCTGATCGTGTGATGGTTAGCAATGGTAGCAAATGGTACCGCTCGATACCCTATTCTTGTCTACCTACATAGAATTGCAGAAGTTAAGAGAGAGAGAGAGAGAGATGGGGGGGGGGGGGGGAGGGGGAGGAAAATGAAAAGAAAAAAAAATGATAAAAAGGAAAGTTTTTTTTTTTTTTTTTTGTCTTATTTGTAAAATATTAGGGTTAATTTTGAAAAAGAAAATATAAGGTTGACTGTTAAAGGGTATAATTGACAATTTATCTACAATTTTAATGATAAAGAGGTGTTAGTGTTCTTTCACATAATATTATAGGGAAAATCTTGTGTCATTTTTATACTACATAGGATGTCTAAGGCATTACCCCCATTTGTAACATCAAGACATAATTTGCACTCATTTAATATTGCTACATATCCTAAATACCAGTTAAATATGTATCAAAAATATATTTTTTGCAAAAAAAAGTGGTTACCAATTATAATTTCATTAACCACATTTTAATCAATCGTTTGCTTAATTTAATTACACAAGCACATTCGTCTAGGGCGAGAGAGAATTCAGTTAGACCTGAGTCCCTACCACGTGTCATTTGTTACCAACCATGTGGCCTATGAGTGACATCGAACGGATTAGACCTCTAATGGTTGGTTATGAAAGTGAGCTTGGGCGCAGATGTTGGTGCCCGGGAAGCGTTACCCAAGACTCGACCAAGCGACTACGTTGAGTGTTATTTCTCTTGAGTCGAAGGTCTATGACTGTTGCCCCAACTCAGGACAACAATTCAAAGGCCTCAACCACATTACCTTGAGCATGATAATTGACTCCCGAGGTGCGCTTGGCCACCATTGCACCCTTTCAGGAATAGTTGTAACGACCTCCTCCTATTTAGAAAAAAACCATTATGATTACAAAAAATGTCTGCCACTATTCTGTATCCCATGATATTCGTAATGTCAATGGTAATGAATCGAGATTCACAGAAGATTTGCCATATAAGTTTTCCATCTCTTATAATACTACATATGAGGCCTAATTAGGTACACACACTTTTCCTAGTCAATACCTGTCAAAATAGAATAAGAAAAACCCTACTGATTCTCATGCTGGAAGTGTAATATTGACATATCCACCTGCGATGCATTATTTTGAAGGAACCAAAGCTAGAAGGATAATCTATTTTAAATCTCAAAGTGCTATTCCTGATGAACTAGATTTTGGCTCCATCAATTTGGCGTTGGTGGTAAAAAAATGATCAATTCCGCAAAAGTCAAAAATTTTATGGGTACTTTGAGATCCAAAATAACGACAAGCCAGTAAGAAGGTGAGACACAACCACTCTATGTGTCCAACCCTGGTACTGGTCCATCTAGGGAATCGTCTTCATTAATTATGGAATCAATGAAAGAGATATGTGATTTCTCCTAGAATCTGCAAAGATTGGCTGGGCAGAGCCAATTGTCTCCGCTACCTCTAGTTCCACGAGGGGATGTATCGCCTTACAATAATCACGGATGAAGGGCGAAGGTTGCGGCAAGAACGATGCCATGAAGAGGAACAATAGAGGGAGCAACGCGACCTCCGACGCAAGCTAGAAAGGGCGAGAAGATTACGAGATGAACTACGATGATAGGATCTGAATGGTCGTCAGGAGTTTGAGGAGCCTAATTATTTGAACTTAATTTAACTCTTAAAATGTTGTTTTAAAATTTTATGGCCTCAATTTAACATTTTTAATTTTTAATTTAATCTAACGTTTTTTGATTTGGAGATATGTTTCAATCGTGTTTTAAAAGGGTTTAAATATGACTCAAGAACTTTAATTGAGCATTCCTAATTGGTGTGTCCCTAGCCTAAAACTATCTAAATATGACCCAAGAACCATTATACCTTGCAGTCTGGGCCACACTAGTTGGTGCATCCTTAGTCTAGGGCTGTACTTTTTAGTGTGGCCTTAGCTTCCTGGGAATATGAATAACCCCATAAGATTTTTGTGTAGAGAAGGATTGTTGAAACTCTTTCTAGAGGTGTTGGAACCCTGTTCTGTCGTGCTTTTTTCTCATTACCTCTAAATCCTTGAAGAAATCCTTGGAAGTTCATTCCTAAGATAAAATTCAGTAGATCTCAGGCTAAGTATAGTAGTATAGTATTTTCTTTTAAATTTTTTGTTCATTTCTCCTTCCCTATTGGCCCTTTCTTTCGTTGTTGCTCTTTATTTCGCTTGAGATTTTTATATGGAAATATGAGATTGAGATTAATGTACTATCTCTAGACCTTATCCGGTGGCAACTAGAGGTTTAGAACATTTTGATTTTAGGATATCCATATGTTAGACCTTGCCCTTTATTTGTCGTCTTTAAATTTCGCTAGTTAAATTTTCTCGCATTTTAATTTCAATCATTTAAATATTTTATATATCCAATGATTTGATAAAAACGCCATGGCAAGGGTACCCTTTCGACTTTAGCCTTCGAGCATTTAGATCATGATTTCTTTAAGTTTACGCATTTTATTTCTCGTCATTTACTTTTACATTGTTATTATGTTTGTTATAATTTTGAATACATCAAAAAATCATAGAAAATAAATTATTACTATGTTCGTTTTAAATTTGAAAATCTCAAAAAATAAGCCGTCACTATGCCAAAATTTTGGCGCAACAAGTAAAAAGTCATAAAATGTGTTCTCAATAACATTGGCCTGTTAAGCCTTGTGGTGATTTCTAAGAATTTGACGAGTTAAAGGAGTGATTCCTACATCGTCATTTCGATTCCCCAAACGGAGTGAAATTTGAAAATGGCCGATTTAGTGAATCACTTTTCTCGGTACATTAGTTTATTGAAAGCGTAATAAGTTTTGGCCAAGCTTAATTTGAAGAAAATTCATTTTTCATGACATTCTCTTGATTCATTCTATAGAATTTGAGAGAATGTTGTGATGTTGATTCCTAATCCAAGTGAGCAAATCAGTAAAAAATGGAAATAGCATTTTACAACATATTAGTTTGCATAATAGTTGTAGTTAAGCATGTAATATTATTAGGTCATTTTGACATAGGGTTTATACCATTTACCTTCCTTACCTTTTTTTCATTAACCAGATACATCTCTTGCAATTTTACAAATATCGGTCAATTAATTATCATTTTTTGTTAAAGACCACTTAGTTCCCCCTATAGGTAAATAAGTTACACATTTTTTTTAATGTAATGACAATTTTACCCTTATCTATATAAAAATATTTAAAGAATTAAAAATAAAATACATAAATAACCCTTTAAATTTTTTATATATATTTTCTTCTTTATTTTTTACAATAACACCCCTCTTACAATAGCATCTGAAAAATCCATCCCTAACGACTCCTTATTCTCCTTCAACAAACTTGACGCCGCCTCCTTCTTCTCCTTCCTTTCTCTCTCTTTCTCTTAGATTCGTCGCGGCGACGGATCTGCAATAGATCTATCACCGAGATAGAGAGAGAGACTTTGAAACTTAGACATAAAAAATTATTTCTAGTGCATTCCCATGCTCTATCGTTCGATTTAATACTTTGTAAATATTCACCTTCAAAGAGTTCTTGTCCTTGGGAAGAACGGACCCCCCAACAAGTGCATTTACAACATCCAGATGCTCTAGAATCGACACGTCCTTCGGTAAAGGCACTTTGTGGATATAAAACTAGGGAACTAAGGTTCTGGTGCAGAAACTTTAACGGGACAAAAGTCCTTTTCTCTAAGAATATTTTTTCCACGACGAAGGTCAAATAGGAGGATTGTCAATTAGAGTTGGCGATTTTCTCATGGAGACTAACGTTAAATACTTCAGAGAATCTAATGGCCAGCTCCACTTCATCAAGATGGGTTTTCACCAGACAATTTAGTTCAAGGTCTACGAGATGAAAAAATACTACTCAGAGTGGTTCTTGAAGTACTCCGTTGATCTGAAGGGATTCGTGACAGAATTTCCAGCGATGATCCAACAAAACTTACAATATCAATTTTCAATACTTTTGATTGTTCGGGGAGCATATATTTGGATACGTGTTTACCGGTATAGATCAGGCATGGTTTCAGCAATTTCGTGGCTCGACTATTTCCATTGTCAGAAAACTTGAAATAGAAATCAAAAGTTTGGAATAATGTTTGTTGTTTTTTCTAATGATTTTTCGGCAAGTTGTTCCTGCGGTAGGGTGGAGTTGTTCCGAGGTGGTGGTGAGAGAAAGAGGAGAAAAAGAAAAAGAAGGCTTTTTTTTTTTTTGGGGGGGGGGGGGGGGAGGGGAGGGGGGTTTAAGAAAGAAAAGAGTTAAAGATCAAAAAATAATTTTAAAACGACAAGGGGTTGTACGCATTTTTATAAAATAAAAGATTAAAAAATTATCGTTTTTAAATAAGAAAAGGACAAACATGTCTTTTTATAGGAAAAAATTGGTCAAAGGAGTTGACTAACATTGTAAAATAATAAGGGAAGTATCTTGTTACCGACAAAAAGGAAAGGTAGGTAAGTACTATAAACCCTTTTGACATATATTTCACAACATTTCATACCATTTCTAATCACATTTTAGGATATCATATACTCTTTTCGTTTACAACTTGATTCAAGTCATTAATCATTACAATTCAATAGATGAGAAGGACATTGGTTTAATATGTCATATAGTTATGTAATTTCATATTATTTCAAGGTTAAATTATTTTTTTGTCCATTTAGTGTATTCATGTTCTGGATAAGTAATGACATCCATATAAATCATGTTCATCAAATCACATTTATCATTTAAATGTCATGTCATCTAGACTAAGGGCATGTTTGATAAAAAAACTAAGTGCTTAAAATTGATTATATTAAGTACTTAATTAATTAAGTTTGTTTGATAAATGTAATTAATATCACTTAATTAATTAAGTTAACTTAAAAATTAAGTCAAAATGTGAGTAAAAAATTAAGTCAAGACCCCTTCACTTATTTCATTTTGCTTAATGCACTTAATTATTTTTCACTTAAAAAAATTATGTTTTGACCATTTTACTCTTGATCCCCTATGAGGGTTTAATTAGAGTTAAGATTAATAAGAATTGGATTCATTTTAGATTATTTTATGGTTTTAATTTTATTTTGATATTTAAATTATTGTTATAATTTAATTTAAACAATCAAACTACATAAAAAATACATAATATTTGCATATTTTTGGGTTAATTTCTACTTTTAATTTTAATATAATTTTTTTTTAAAAAAATGGCACCCTGATTTTATTGTTTTCTTCTCATTTTTTTTCTTCACATTATCTTGATTCAAAGGCAATTATGTAAATTAAACAATTTTCAGCACACAAATTTTGTACTTATCAAACAAATAAAAAAAAATCAGCACTTAAATTTTCAGCACAATTTTATCAAACAACCTTTTTAAATTTTCAACACTTAAATTTTCAGCACTTAAAAATTAAGTCGTTATCAAACAAGCCCTAAGTCTTAGGTCCATTTCATATAAACTAGAAATCACGAAAACAAATTTTAGTTCATCATAAGTTTTATGACATTGCATTTTATCTTATATCCATTTTTTATTTGGTTTAAGAAAATTTCATTCTGTATGGAACAAAGTTCGTTCAGTGTATTTAGATACGTAGTTCATCATATATTCATTTTGTTTTGCATTTAGTATATTTATATTTAAATCATGGTTGTATAGAATGGAGATCATTTAGTTTTATATCATACTTTGTTGGATTTAAATTAAATAGGCCGGTATCATATTAGAAAATGATAAGAAAATGCCAGCATCACTCTCCTATTCTTTTACATGTTTTCGGCAATAACATGTTACCTAGATTCAAACCGTTCCGGTTTAAGGCTCTGTGGTTAATCCATCCATCTTTTAAAGAAACCGTCGAAAATAATTGGAATAATTTTGAAGGCAGCATTGATGGGAACCTTAAAAGTATGGAAGGAATTCTTAGAACTTGGAACAAGGAAGTGTTTGGAAATATTTTCAAAACAAAACGTAAAATTCTAAATAGAATTAGAGGTATTCAATATGCTTTGGAAAGACAATATTCCGATAGAATTTTCTTTTTAGAAAATGATCTTTAGGTAGAATATTCTAACATCCTTGACCAAGAAGAAGCTTTATGGTTCAAAAAATCTAGAGTTTAGTGGCTGCAAAATGATAATAAAAATACTAAGGTTGTGTTTGGGTAAGGGATTTGACAAATACAATGGATTTGTTAATGAAGGGATTTCAAAATCTTAGATTTTGAAATCCCATAATTTACAAATATCTTATTTGGATAACTATTTTAGGCGAAAAGTTTGATCGTATATTTTTATAATTTTCGAGTTTGGATAACCACCATAACCACTGTGGTGGTCGGCGGCGGTCGTGGTGGTGGTCAGCGGCGGTTGGATCGGAAATCCCTCATTGGAGGGATTTGTAAATGACACCTAGTTTGAAAGGATTTCTAAATCCTTCATTCATCACTATTTTTTAATTGAAAGGATTTTACAAATAATTTCTCATAAATACCTAAATAAGGTATTTGTCAAAAAAAGATTCTAAAATCCCTTACCTAAATCAAATCCCTTCCTCAAATCCCTTACCGAAACACAACCTAAGTTTTTTTTCATATAACTACTAATGAGAGGCGTAGGAGAAATAGGGTGTTGGTGCTCAAAGATGGCAATAATAACTGGATAAAAGACCCTAATGAGCTAAAAATCCATGTTAAAGAATTTTTCAAAAATCTGTTCCATGAGGATTCGGTTAATGGAAACTTTCCTAGTTTAAGTATCAATCTCCCCAAAATAAAAAATAATGATTATGATCTGTTTACTTCCATCCCTACTAGAGATAAGATTAAAGATACCTTAAAATATATGAAAGATCTTAAAGCTCTTAGGCCGGACGACTACCAAGTTATTTTCTTTAAAAAGAATTGGAATATAATTGAGGAAGACCTAATAAAGTTTATCAAAAAATGTTTTCAAGAGGGCAAGATGCCTGATATTAACAATAAAATGTTGATTTCTCTTATCCTAAAAATTGAAGGCCTTAAAAGAATTAACCAATTTAGGTCGATAAGTTTGTGTAACACGACCTACAAAATAATTACTAAGATTTTGGTGGCTAGACTGAGACCTTTCCTTAAAGACATTATTGGGCCTTATCAAAGTAGTTTTATCCATGGTAGAAGGACTATGGATAATATTATTATAACGTAAGAAGTGATACATAGTATGAAAAACATTAAAGGTAAAAAGGGTTACATTATTCTAAAAATTGACTTAGAAAAGCTTATGACAAGATTAAATGAGATTTTCTTGAAGAAACTCTAATTAACTTCAATCTTCCTTTTGAATGGATAAAACTTACCATGAGCCGTGTTAGAAATGCTTCCTTCAATATATTCTGGAATGGTGAACTTCTGGAAGAATTCAAGTCTTCTAGAGGCCTGAGACAATGAGATCCTTTATCCCCTTATTTATCTGTTTTGTGCATAGAAAGGTTATTCCATCTTATTATTAATGAAAATAAGAAAAGAATTTGGAAAGATATTAATCTTAGTAAAAATGGTCCAGAACTCACCCCCTTATTCTATGCGGATGACCTTATTCTTTTTTTCAAACTTGAAGATAAGTGTGCCTTGAGACTATTTTTGATTCTCTAAATGCTTTTGAAATTTTCTCCGGATAGTAAATAAATCTTAACAAGTCTAAAGTTTTTGTCTCGCCCAACGTTAGGAAAATGAATGCAAAAAATGTAAGTAATAAATTGGGAATTCAACTCACAGATAATCTAGGTAGATACCTTGGAGCGAACTTGATCCATGATAGAAGTAATAAAAATCTCTACAAAAAGTGTTATTGAAAAAGTTCAAAAGAGAATGACTTATTGGAAAACTAAATTTCTATCTTTTGCTAGGAGAACCCTTCAGGTTAGGTTACTGCTGCTATCCCAAGTTATGTTATGCAAATTTCCATTTTGCCTAGAAACATATATGATGATTTAGATAAAATGAACAACAAGTTTCTATGGGGAGAAATGGATGAGTCTAGAAAATACCATCTCTTAAATTGGGATACGATTTATAGAGATGAAGAAGACGGGGGGCTAGGTATTAGAAAAATGAGACACCTTAATGATGCTTATTTGAACAAATTGGGATGGAATATTCTTACTAATGAAGATAGCCTTTGGACTAAGATTATGAAATCTAAATATAAGATAGAAGAAAGACTTAATTCATGGAAAAAAATGTGAAAGGTTCCCGACTTTATAAAGGTATTTGTAAAGATAAAAATTCTCTAATTACCTGTATTAAATGGAAAGTTAGAAATGGTGTTAAAATTAACTTGTGGAATGATTGGTGGTGTGGGGATAAACCAATTGGGGATGATACATTACAACTAAATTGGGACCTCAAAGTGGCGGACATAATTGATGATGATGGAAATTGGTTTATGCTGCCAATTCTACACATTATTGATGACAATGTGAAAAAAAAAAAAAAAAATCTTAAAATGAACCCCTTTTTATTTCTCCAAGAAGATAAGGCTATATGGGCACATGAAATTTGGGTATTTTTCACGCTGAAATCTGCTTATAATTTCTGGAAAAAAGATGATACTCAATTTAAAAATGAAAAATGGGATTGGATATGGAATCTTAAAGTGCCTCAGAATTTCAAAATTTTGATAGGGTAAAAATACATTTTAAACCCTCTAATTATTGATAAGTTTTTATGTAGTTCTCTTAAATTTATTCGTTTCATTTTAAACCCTCTAAGTATGAAGGGGTTTTTAAAAGGTCCTTCTATTAGATTTTCTATCCAAACTAACGAATCAAAGGGCAAGATCGTAATCTTCTATTTTTTTTTCTTTTTTTCATTTTTCATTTTTTTTTCCTTTTTATATATTATTTTTTATTTTCTCTTCCTAGGTCTAGGTACTCTCTCTCCCTCCTTCTTTCTCTCTTTGCATATATGTGTATGGTTTCTTGAATATAATGATTTCTTCTATTCAGGGACTTCATGCATTTGGTATTTTCAACATTTTCCTTCCGAGAGACAAGGTTCCTAGTTGGTTCAACGACAAGAATATAGGGTCCTCAATTTCTTTTACTTTACTTTCAATTCTTAACGTTAAGATCCAAGGATTAAATGCATGCATTGTCTATTCACCTTCAGATGATCGGGGATATACCCAGTTCCATGATTTGTTCATTAAAATCAGTAATAAGAGCACGGGTCTTGAGTGGACTTGTTGCCCAACATGCTATGCGGATGGAGACATGATGTGGTTAAGTCATTGAAGAATTAGCGATCAAATAGAAGCCTATGATGAAGTGAGTGTTTTAGTACTTGTGGGGTATGGTGTTCAGGTAAAGGAGTGTGGTACCAATCTTATGTATTGGCCAGAAGAGATGGGTAGAATATTAAACAGTGGACAAGAACGAACACAATGCAACATGTATTCATTAGATAAAAATGTCTTCCATGAAGATATATCGGCATATCAAAACAGGATAGGAGCCTATTTGCTCAGTAATAATGATTCAGATCCTTATCTACATCCCCCTGAAGAGAAACCCCTGAGTGATCGTTGGGATGATCATCTATTTATGATCCTTATCATGATTCAGATCCTTACCTACATCCTCCTGAAGAGAAACACTCAATAGACATCTATTATAGACATATATGCAAAGAGAGAAGAGGGAAGAATTGAGAGTACCCGGACCTAGGAAGATAAAAGAAGAAAAAATAAAAGGAAAAAAAAAAAATGAAAATGAAAAATAGTAGATTACAATTTTGCCCCTTAATTTTGTTAGTTTGGATGAAAAATTTAACAAAATGACCTTTTAAAACCATCTTCATACTTAGAGGGTTTAAACTGAAACGAATAAATTTAAGAGGACTACATAGAAACGTGTCAATAGTTAGAGGGTTTAAAATGTATTTGCCTAATTTGATATGGTTGATATTCCATAATCGTATGATGGCAAATAGCCAAAGGTTTAAATGGTCCAATGATAGCTTGGCCATATGCCAAAGGTGTAATGATGCTAGTGAAATTATTGAACACGTGTGGAGGACCTGTAAAAAAAAGAAAGGATCTGGACATCTTTCGTGGTTGAAGAACACCTTAGCACTTTCCGAGAAGAGGAATTTCTCAATTGGATCCAAAACAATTTGACAGGGAAGTCTCTAAACCCTTCTTCTTTTTACCTTTTTGTTGCTATAATTTGGAAAAATTGGAAGAACATAAATAAAGAGTGTACAAAAGATATTAAACAAGATATTTTTGTAACAATCCAAAAAATTTATCGTTTACAAAAGGATTTTATGCTTTCTTTATGTTCTCAAAGTAATCCCAATAACCCTTTTGAACATTATTAGTATAATTGTGTTACTCCCAGTACAAGTTTTTTCAAGTTAAACATTGATGTATGTGCCGAGAGATAGAATGGAGCCAAAGGATTTTGAGGCCTTCTTAGGGATCACTTACGAGCCTGGAAATTCGATTTCAAAGGTTTCATTCTAAATTGTTGCAGCCTGAAGGCTGAAATTAGAGGAGTCTATGAGACAATCATTGTGGCAATCAATGAAGGATACAATAAATTCATAGTGGAGACTAACTCCATGGAAGTGATCAATTTGATTCAACTAAACTGCCCTGGCAATCACAAATTTAAGAGACAAATTGAGGACTTCAAGAGGATGTTGAAAGGGCATAACTACCTGATCCAACATGTCAATCGTGAAAACAATAAGTATGTTGACTTTCAAGCATACAAAGGCTATGAAGGCAAAGAAGAGTTTAGATTCATTAGTAACCCCTCTATTTTTATGTCTGATATCTTGTTTTCGGAGATGAAAACCGAAGTTGTAGGCTTTCCTAGGTTTGCATCTCCTCTAATGTACCAAAAATAAATCATTATGTCGAGCATCATTTGCATTCATAGTCTTTTGAAAAAAAAAAATTGGTTTTCTCAGATGAATTAAGAAAATCTATTAGATCATAAATGAAACCTCCCTAGGGGACCATTCTTGTTAAATCATTAATACATGATAAGAGATGATATTGGGAGAATATTTCTTAAAATACCCAAAACTCATCTCACCTTATGTTAAAATACCAAAAAGATTTTTTGAAAAAATATTTCAAAACCAAATAAAATATTTGGAGTTAAAATTGATTAGACTTAATTGGATATAAGAAACCGTTGTTGAATGGGCATTTCAGAGTGCTTAAAATCTTTTCCGAGTATAACTGACCCCCGAACTTTTCTAAAATGAATCTTTGGTCGGACCTTATTTTTCTAAAGTTAATTTTTTCACTTAGGCCTTTTTCTAATTTTGTTTTTTTAAATTCGGGGATCTAGTACACTATTTAAACTCAATATTAAGTAGCAATTCTTTTTTTTGAAAAAGTGGCCAAAGTTTATTTTATGGGAAAATCGACTCATTTAAAAATCTTCCATCTTTTACAATTTTAATCATTTTTATATCTTTTTTTTTTTTTGGAAATTCGGGGCACGTTTTTTATTAGTTGAGATTAAAATCCAACAAAAGGCTCAAATCAACTGTGACTAAGAAGATTGACATAACGTAGGACCCATATCATTCCCTAGTTGGTAGAGTCCTAAACTTCGCCTGGGTAAACATGTAGACATGACCCCTCAGATTTGAATATCCCTTTTAAGGTGTTAGTTGCATTATCTAGAGTAGGAGGTCTCCATCGACTAGTGTATATTAGCCTTGGGTCGTCGGTATTTTGATGTTTTTTATCCTGGTTAATCGGTTCTTGGAAGCCGATGGTCCGTCTCAATCGCTGACCTCTCGTTTCATTATTACCTGGCGCTAGAGGGCAACTGATGGGGTTTAAAATCAACCAACCGAGCTCACGGATCACCAAACAACTCCACCTTAGGTAATGTTGACAAACGGTTCGGGCACCTCGAAGTTCCCCAAGTGACTTTCCCATCTTTTACCCCATTCTTGTATATTGGTAACCATTTCTCTCTTTCGTCTTGGGCCCATTATCTCTTGGATCTCGTTGGGCACAAGCCCAACACAACTCAACTAATCGTCTCATTCTTCATTAGTTAAGTATGAGACCTAGGTCAAGTTAAGGCTTAATCATCCCGGATTAGTATCTAGTCATCTCTCGAAAACTACATCAAAATTTCTCCTAAGTCAAAGTCCTCCTACTGTAAATAATTGGTAGAATTTATGATTTTTGGTATTGTATTTTATTATCTCATTTTCTTTTATTACTCTACCTGATTACTAATTCTCATTTGTGAGGAACTTTATCGGGAGTCGTATCGGTCCTCTATTTGTGCAGGTTTAGGTCCGCAGGCCATTAGGTTAGCTCTTGACCCCGGTGTTCAGTTGTTGTGATCATGCTTTTATTCCCCCTTTTAAATCATCTACCCGCCAGCAAGTTTTACACACTAACAATTTTGATCTTATTTTATACCCTCTACGTTAAAAACCTATACATCACTGCCTTATACTTTTGACTAAATGGAGAAACTAACATTTTTAAAAAAAAAAAAGAGTAGAGATTACTTAGAGTTATCCTTAGTTTTTTCAATTTAAATTTAAATTCAAAGGTAAAAAAAAAAAAAAAAAAAAAAAAAACACAAACGGAGAGATAAACTAACATTATCTCTCTAGCTCTCTTTCTCTCAGAATTATTCTTTTATTAATTTTTTAGTAAAGACAAAAATAACATAAAAACTAAAATGAAGAGAAATTTTGTCTATTTAATTTCAAAATCACATGAAAAATTTAATTTTATTTTTTTAATAGATTTAGTTTAAAAAAAACATATTTGTTTTTTTATGTTGCCAAAAATCCCTAGCACATGCAAAGGATTACACACGTGCTAAAAATCTTCGCACCCTTCTTCTTTTACCTACAAAATCGATTAGTTCTACAGAACATCGATGTGGTGTCGGCCAAAGAACTTTCGGTGTAATAATAAGTTAGATTGTTTTGTGGGTGAAAGTTCAAATACTGGAATCATAAAATAATATGTTGATATCTTCCCTTTATATAGACTTCTCAATCTGTGTCGTTATGTTGGTGAGGTCGCCCTCTCCACGATCCTTTCCTCAATGCATGGGATTTGGCGGTGATCTCGCTTATGTACGGTTAGTTGTTTGCGATATTCCTCATGCATGGGGGTTATGGGGTTCTTGGCCTTTACCTTTGATTAGTCTTCCAATGTGGATTTTATTTATCCTTGATTAGGCCTCTTTATAGGGCCTTCTTCTTTTCATGTGTCGGGCCGCTCATTATGAGCTGACCTCATCCTTAGTGGGTTGGTGTGTTCAACATGGAATAATCACCGAGTTACTTATTCCAAGTCGGATTATTAAACCGATCTGACCCATCAAGGCTTTTTCAAGCCTCTATTAATCATGGGCAAGAGTTTCTCCTATATCATTTGCCCTCCTGACGATTCAAAGAAGAGACGCGAAAGATCACCTCTCCTATACGCGTAAGTTCTCGCCTTTTTTTTTAATCTCTCAATTGTGTAGTTTGCTCACGCTTGATTTTTGATTTTTGTTATTTTGTTTGAAATGCCATTGAGTCCATTAAACAGTCCGGCTAAGGCTGGTTTGTCGTCGAATCATCTTGGGGAGAAAACGACGCTTGCCTATGCCCGTCCGTCCACCGATTCCCTAGTTTACTAGGGAGATCATGGTGCTAGTTCTTTCTTGGAGGAATGGCTCAAGCCATTCTGAGAACAATATAGTATTTTCCCGTCAATTTCTATTAGGGTTCCATATGAGGACAAACGTCCTTATAGTGCCAAAGATAATGAAATAGGCTTCTTTGTGTGGATGTTTGAATACGGCCTCATACTTCCTTTTACTCATTTTCTTTGCAATCTTTTTCTTCAATTAAAGATTATCCCAACCCAATTAGCTCCCAATAGTTTTCTTAGATAATGGGAGCCATAGTCCTTTATAGGGTGAATAATGTTCCCCTTTCTGTTAATATGGTTAGGAGTGTCTGTTCCCTTAAATTTCTTCATGACATTGGGAGATTTTACTACTCAATAATCAAGAAGTACTCTTTCCTTACCGACCTTCCTACTGCAATGAAGGAAGGTTGGTAGAGACGATACCTCTTCTTCAAGGGTAATTGTGAGTTCTCTTATGATGAAATAGGGTAGCCTCCAGTTGTGCTAAAGAACTTTAACTTCCTGAGTAATTTTTTTTTTCATTTTGTCTTTTGCAATTAAACTCATAAGTTTTGCAATAGTGGTCTTGACATTTTCTAGGATTATTTTATGCAGGTGAAAGTGCCTGGAAACATCTTCACCTTACACCTAAGGTTGAGGACGAATTGAGGAGGCTCTTGGTCCCACAAGAAAGTTCTTGCAAGGTTCTTGCTTTCAATCCATTCATTCAACCAGAAATGGATGAGTATGGAGTCAACCGTTTACATGACTTGGATTTGGGAAAGAAAAAGAAAATAGTAGCTAAGAAACCTTCTAGCCCATCTGGATAACTAGTACTTAAGCTAGTTGCCCAACCTATTGCTCAGTCCACTGTCTGACCTTCTACTCAGTTTATTGTAGCAAGCCCAATAGCTTCTCAGCCTCCAACAGCTCAACTCATTCTCCCCACGTCTTCTAACTCTAATGATTCTCAACCGTCGAGCTGACGTCACTGTGGGGTTGCCTATGTGCCAACTCCTACTACTCAAGTTCCAATTTCCATGGAGATTAGAGGATTGGAGCTCGTCACTTGTATAGCTAGGACCCTTATAATCCGTGCTTCAGAGCCTATTTCAATAAGCACTCAGCCACCTCTTCTTACATCAATCGTTCCCAGCCAAGGGACGTTGCTTCTCCAAGAAGTCGAGGCATGTCTCGTGAGTAAATGTGCCACCTTCTAAAGGAGGCAGGCCCTTCGATTCCCAATCGCCAGGAGATCTTTGACAATGCCATCAAGACCTTGTTTGAGCAGTCTTGCGACAAGAGGCGGGCCAAAATTGGGAGTCGAAGTTGGGCTGAGCTCTTTAGGACCCTTGTTTGTGCACTTCTTCAGGTAATTTATTTTTTATTCAGTAAGTTTTGGACTTTTTGATACTACTATACAAGTTTTTGATTAATTGCTATCGTCTTGCAGAGCATCCATATTTCTTCTGAGCTAGTAATGAATTCTGAAAACATGGTTGAGTTGGATATTCAACTCATTCATCAGTTGACCGAGTCTAGCCACCTAGAAGAGGACCTTCGTGTTCTTCAGAAACAAAAGGTTTCTCTTGAGACTAACCTAGCCATGGCGAGATCGTATAAAGAGAAGTTCGAATGTGACCTACATGTTGCCAACGTATAATGTGACTGTAAAAGAACAACCAACTGTTCTTTGTAGAGAACTGTAGGTTTCTGGTTGAGAACTCTTCATTGAGGGAAGATGTTAGCTCAATACGGTCAGAGAAAGGTCTTCCTCTAGGCTGATCTCCAGACTAAAGATGTTGCTTTTCAGGCCAAGGATGATGCCCTCCAGCATTTAGAGAGCGAGAAGAGCCAAGTTTCAGCTGAGTTGAACAAGGAGAAGCTCCAGACTGCTAAGCTAGAGATGAGGTCTGCCAACCAAATGAAGACAGTAGAGAGGCTAACGACAGAGATGGAGTAGAGGATGAAGGAGAATGAAAAGAAGATCACCCAGCTCTAGGACTATTTCAACTCCTTGAAAATGAAGTATTCAGTTGGTTGGCTACCGCCATTGCCAAATCCTGGTGACGAGAGAGTACCTAGAGATTGATTTCTCCTTCTTGGATAGAGATCTAGAGGATGAAGAAGAGGAAGAAGGTGTTGCTACTGAAGGAGATGTGTTTTGTGTTAAAGGTGAGATGTCTCTTCCAGAAACCCTTACACTAGCGGCTGAGGTGCCTACAGTTAGCTCATACCCAATTTCTTCTAGCCAACTCATCTTCGGTCTATCTCTTCCTCCAATACTGCAATCCTCAGCTCAGCCAACGGATGATGATCAAGTCCAAGCCTTGCCTACTGATGTGGTCTTTGCTTTTACTGGGCTTCAGATCGCTGGTTAACTAGATATCGCAGACTAGAGTCTAATGACTTTATTTGATGAATGTTTTTTCAATTTTTAATTCCTGCAGTTTTTTTTTATAATAATGATACTTTTATAATTATGACCTACTGATAAGGAGGTTATTTACCAACAAATAAAGTATTTGTGAGTTCAAATATTTGTGAGTTTTCAATCATTTTTGTTAGTTTAATGTATTTTTATGTTATTTTGTAGAAATAATAAATAATTGGGAGAAAAAGTAAAAATATGGCAAAATAAGGTGAATTGGGTTGTAATGGTTCGTCAGTAGTGCAGGTGCAAAAACTTCAAGCCCAATTTTGACTACAATGCAATACGATTCTAGAAAAATTAAAACATGAAAGTTGTAGATCTCTTTTTTAGATTTCTATAGCATCTTGAATCACCTCAATCGAAGTTCGGACGAGACAATTATAGCCAAAATATAAACAGGTGTCAAAACTATCCGAACCAACCAGAGATACTGCCTAAAGCCCGCTCCATGCAGCGCGCCCTAAATCACGCTCCAGTGCGCCTCCTACAGTGTGAAAATGCGAAAAAACCCTAATTTGAACCGTATTTATACCACCTTATGCCTCAAACCCAAGGGGATGGCAATTTTGAGAGGGAAAAACACTATTGGTGGAGATTTTGGGAAGAAAAACACCATTGGAGACACAAAAATTCTTAGAGAGAGAGCTTAGAGTTGAACATTATTGAAGATTTGAAGGTTTGAAGCTCATTTCCATAAAGAGTTTTCTCTTCCTTTCTCTCACCCTAATCTTTATTGAATTTTGTATTTATGATATTGTGTTGGACATGTTTGAATTTATGAATTTCTTGGAAATATTAGTCATAGATTTTACTATGTTGAGTTAAAATTCATATTTAAGGCTTGATGTAGTCTCGTTGAACCATATTTTGAATATTTTGTTAATTGTTAGTTTTAATTCCTGTTTATGCATCTCTATGTTTAATGATTTTAATTCAAGTGACCAATGAGTTAGATGATTTTAGGTTGTGAATTTTATACTCAAGAGATATTGAGTTTGTGATCGGAATTAAAAGTGCATAGTTTAGGTTGTTGTGAGTCTGCTGGAAAGATCAACACCTAGATAATTGAGTTGGGAATTTAGGATCTTGTGAGACTAGAAGGTGATCAAGTTCTAAATTTATCAACTAGAATCTCTATTCAATTGTGTTTGTCATATTAATGCTTCTAATTTATGCTCCCATATGATATCTTGATTGATTTTAGAACTTGAGATTTGACACTCGGAAGAGGTAATTTCATATTCAGACTTAGGTTAAGCACAACATAAGTTTTAATAGATCGAGAGATTTTTAAAGTTTGGGTAATCTATAAGGTCAGGGCATAACGAATGTTCTCACCTAAATACTAGATAGGGATATTAGTTTTGAAGTATTTGCATATTCTTTCACTTGAAACTTGAGAGAGGTAGTGAGGGAGCACGAATAACCTTGATTATTGAATGAATGGAATTAACTAATAATTGATATAGGATAACATGAGAATAATGAGATGAAATCAAGCCCCTAGAACAATTGTGCACAGGAAGTTCATATTTTATTTTGCTTTTGCTTTTATATTTATTTTAGTTTTATTTTTATAAACCTAAAATTTGGTTGCCTAGATAAAGTTAGGTTACGATAATCGCGATACTTAGCGACAATTTAAACCAATCCTTGTGGATACTCTACTTTACTCTCCCTATACTATTAAAACTTGACTCGTACACTTGCAGTGTAGCAATAAATCGCTACTACCCATTTAAACAGTAACTGTCCCCATTGGTATTGGAAATACACTTTCATAATTACCGTACATCTTTTGTTAGTGCACGTCACTTGTTTGTCATAAATGCACATTTTTTACGATTTGTTTTCATTTTTTTTTAATTATTTTTTTTCTTCATTGGTTTGGCTATTTAAAGCCAAACCATACATCGAGGTTTCACACACACCTAATATTTTCTTTTTCTCTGTTTGAATTTTCACAAAGCCTCTTCTCTCTTCTTTCACTATCTCATCCCTTTCTCCCCATAGTAATGTCGACGCCATCCCCATCCTCCTCCTTTGAGGCCGTATAAAACGAAAGAAAATAGGAGATTGAGTTGGGTGAGAACTTTCGTGCCCTGATGGTAATGGTGAAGACCTTCTCTGAAGAGCATTCGCGCCTCAGAGCCCTCGAGGACGCTTGTACCATATTCTATGCCATGGAGGCCACTCACTACTGTGCCATCTCCCAACTCCAAAAACTCAGGGACCATCTGAAGAGAGTAGACAAGAAGATTCATGAGTTGTTGGGTCATGTGTATCTTCATAAGGAGTATGTCGACCTGATGAATGAGAGGCGGGATAAGCCCTGGAGAAAAACGAGGAGAAAAATGAGAAGATCTGAGAGTTGGTTCGCAGGATCATCTGGTACGAAGAGCACGACTTCTACCATTCTAACTTGGATTCTGAAGAGCTAAGTCCTCTCCTTTCTCCTGGGTCAGATTGATGCCACCCAACTCAGCCCCGGTTAAGATGAATAAGTTCTTTTTTTTTTTTTTTTTTTTTTTTTTTTTGTATCATGAACAGTTTTCTATTTTTATTTTTATTTTTTTATTTTGTAATGATGTACCCCTCTTTATTTTATTAATACAAAAAAGATGGTTTTGATATTTGTTTATGTTTATGTTGCTGCTGTGTATATTCATTTGTTCTTATTTTATCTACCTTCCTTCATAACTTGGTAGTATACGAAGCTAGTTATGAACCAACATAGGCTTTTGGCTAGAATAAACAAGATGTTTGAATTCGAACTTTATTCACAGTAGGCTAAATCAGTAAACGCCTTTCATGTTGTCTTGAAGTGTTTTACTGATGCACCGTTTTACTGGTGAATTTTCATTATAAAGCTTTAGTCGATGCATTTATTCAACTTATTAGGTATTTCACACCTAGTGTTATTACCCAATTTTTTGTGTTGAGCTGGTTGCTAGATTTTCAAACTTAACTTATCTACTAAATGTTTGTTGTAGATGAGCTTTTCTATTCAGCTCTTCTTAATTCTACACTTAGTTTTGCATTTTAAGTGTTTCAAATGTGAGCTGACATTTTCAATTCACCTTTTACTTTTACACTTAGTTTTGAACACTAAATGTTTTAATCGATGAGCCGTCCTGTTCAGTTCACCTTTCAATTTTTCATTTAGTTTTAAATACTAGCTTCTATTGGTGAGCTGATGTTTTTAGCTCGTTTTCATTTTTACACTTAGTTTTTAATACTAAATATTTCGTAAGTGAGATGATCTACGCAGTTCACCTTTGTTTTTACACTTAATTTTTAGCACTAAATATTTTGTGGGTAAGCTGATCTGTTCAGCTTACCTCCGTCTTTGCCCTTAGTTTTTTGTACTAAATGTTTTATGGGTGAGGTAATGTACTCAACTCACCTTTGTTTTTACGCTTAGTCTTTAATATCAAATGTTTCGTGGGTAAGATTATCTGTTCTACTCTCTTTCGTTTTTACATTTAGTTTTTAGTACTAAATGTTTTGTAGGTGAACTGATTTGCTCAACTCACCTTTGTTTTTACACTTAGTTCTTAGCATTAAATGTTTTGTGGGTGAGCTGATCTGCTTAGCTCACCTTTGTTTTTAGCACTAAATATTTTGTGTGTGAGCTGATTTGCTCAACTATCTTTCTTTTTACACTTAGTTTTTGGCACTAAGTGTTTCTTTGGTCAGCTAATCTGTTTAACTCACATTATTTTTACACTTAGTTTTTGACACTAAATTTTTTTTTGGTGAGTTGATCTGTACAACTCACCTTACAAATTTGTACTTGGAAATTATACAAAGTGTTAATGTGATGAATTGGCCAGTAGAGTACTGCTTTAATTAGAGCTTGACCAAATAAGTATTTGCAATACTTATGAAAAGAAATATTTATTTGTTTAATTCATTCAATGAACGTCTCACAAAGAGTAAATAAAGAGAAATTTTCAAAGTTCAATAAAAACATTAAGTTTAAAAGGACAAAACACCTTAAACGAAATACTTTTGTAGGTGTGAGATGTTTCACGTTCTTGGGATTGCCACACCATCCAAGTCCTCTAACCAGTAAGTCCCTGGCCTATATACTTTGGTTACTCGGTTGGGTCCTTCCTAGTTGGGGGCTAGTTTTCCCAAACGAGCCTCTGGGCGATGCGGCATTACTCTTCTGACTACTAGCTCCCTTACTGCGAAGTGTCTTGGATGTAATGCATGGTTGAACATCTTTGCCACCCTTGACTTATAGGCCATGATTCTCATTGCTTCCTTATCACGTTTCTCCTTTAGTTAGTCAATCTCTTGTCGTATAGCTTTTCATTTTCCACAAGGTTAATTATGCCATCTCGTCTTGATGACAACCCAATCTCTACTGGAACTACAACCCCAGTTCCATAAGTTATAGAGTATGGTGTTTCCCCTGTGGTAGATGTTGGTATCGTTCGGTAAGGCCATAGGACTCCTGGTTGTTTTTCTACCTACTTACCTTTGGCATTATCTAGTTGTTTCTTGAGTGCTTCCTTGATGGAACGATTTGTTACCTCAGTTTATCTATTGACTTGTGGATATGCTAGGCTTAACGTTCGATGCTAAATCTTCAGTTCTTTGTACATCCATGCGAACTTGTTTCCAGTTAATGAAGTTCCATTGTCTGATCGCTAGAATGCTGAAATGTGAGATCACATTTTACCAAATGAAGTTTTTCACTTCGTTTTCTCCTAATGTCGCGAAGCCGTCATCTTCAACCCACTTGGTGAAGTAATAGATTACTACCAGCAAACACTTTTTGTTCCTTAGTGTTGTGGTGAATGACCCTAGTACGTCCATCATTCTTTGAGCAAAAAGCCATAAGCTGATTATCAGTGTCTACTGTTAAGCTGGGACTTTGATGTCATTTGAGAGCAGTTAGCACTTGTCACATTTTTTGATGTATTCTTGCACATAATTGTGCACTGTTGGCTAATAATAACCAATTGTGAGTGTCTTGTGCGCTAAGGTTTTTCATCCTTGATGATTTTTACAAACTCCCTCATGGATCTCTTGTAGGACGTAGGTTGATTCTTTAGACCCTAAAAAAAGCAATAGAGGTTGAGTAAAAGACCTCATTTACAGTTTTTTGTTAGTCATAACGTACCTCGACACTTTGTAAAGGACTTTTCAGGCTGATTCCTTATCGTCTGGTAGAGTCATATCTTTTAGGTATCGAACAAAAGGGGTTCTCCAGTCTTCTTCCCGATCCAGATCGCTTATGCATGCGTAAAGGTTGGTTGGTATTGTTATTGATGGTTTCTCAAGGAATTCCACCATTTCAGATTGCTGGTTTGGTCCGAAAGAAGATGCCAGTACGGATAGTGCAACGGTTTTCTCATTCTCAGCTCTTGGAAAAGCTTCGAATTTATAATTTTGGAGTGACATGGTTAGCTCTTTTACTTTTTCTATGTAAAGGCGCAACCTTTCTTCATTCATCGTGTATACTCCGTTTATCTAGTTGACTACCAGTTGTGAATCTGATTTTACTTCCAGATTCTGAGCTCCTAACCCCTTGGCGAGAGTAATCCCAATGATTACTACTTCATATTCTGCTTCGTTGTTTAAGGTTAGAAATCCAAGCTGCATAGCTCTTTCGAGCTGATTTTCTTCGGGTGTTTCTATGACTATGCCTATACCATACCCCTTCATGTTTGAGGCTTCATCGACCCATAATTTCCACGGCGTAGCCAACTGATCAGGGCATTCTCCATTTTCTATTGCCTTTTCACCTGGAGGAGTCAACTCAGCAATGAAGTTTGCCAGAGCTTGTCCTTTGATTGCAGTTATGCTCTTGTACTTGATGAAGAACTCATCAACTTCTACTGCCCACTTCATGAGACGTTCAGAGGCTTCTGGTCTGTGTATTACTACTCTAAGGGGGGGTAAGAGGTTAGTATGTTGATTACGTGTGCTTGAAAGTATGGCCTCAGTTTCCAAGCTGAAGTTACCAAAGCCAAGGCGAGCTTTTCCAGTTCAGTATAGCGAGTCTCAACTAGGACTAGTGACTTGCTTATGTAAAAAATTGGTCTTTGCCCTCCTGGGTAATATTTTACCGACGCTGCACTTACTGTTACTGTGGTTATTGCCAAGTATAAGTAGAGCTCATCTCCTGGGTTTACTTTGGCTAGTTTTTCGACTAAACCCAAGTAGTCTTTAATAGACTACAAAGCCCGTTTTTTATCCTCATCCCATTGAAAGTTCTTACTCCCTCTCAAGATCTTGAAGAAAGGAGCGCATCTATCAGTGAATTTGGAGATGAATCTGTTTAGGGCCGCCAACCTCCATGTCATCACTTGGACTTCTCTTATAGTCTTGGGGAACTTTATGTTTCAGATGGCTTCTATCTGCTCTGAATCCACCATGATTCCTAACTGGTTTATCACGAAGCCTAAAAATCTACCTGATGTTACACTGAAGGCGCATTTTTCTGGGTTCAATTTCATATTGAACTTCTATAGTATTGCAAAAGCTTCCTCCAAATGACCCAGGTGATCTTTCTTTTTGGAATTTTTGACTGGCATATCGTCTATATAGACCTCCATGGTCGTTCCAATCTTCTCTTGGAACATGCAGTTCACTAATCATTGATATGTTGCTCCTGCATTTCTTAAACCAAATGACATTACTTTGTAATAGTACGTACCTCTTGGAGTGATGAACGTCGTTCTTTCTTTATCCTGCTTGTCAATCCGGATTTGATTATAGCATAAATAAGCATCCATCATGGTCAGTTGTTCGTGCTTTGCTGTTGAGTCCACCATTTAATCTATTATTGGCATCGGGTAGCAACCTTTTGGGTATGCTTGGTTGAGGTCAGTGATGTCATGACCCGTCCCAGACACCTCTCATCCCAGGACCGACGTGACGACAATATGATAACACCTATTATATCTAAAACTTCTAATACATTACAAATTTCAATAATTTACTATACAATTCATTACACAACATATACATAATCTTTTACTTCCTTATTGTTCCTTTCTGACAGCTCCACTCAAACATATTCCCAGATGACTCCACCTAATGCCAGTAGGGGACCGTCTCCTAAAATATTCACCTGCGAGTGTACTGCCTTCTTAGTAAAAACCATTTTTTAACATAGCAACAATAAATTTCATAAAATCCAACATTTAAATGGATCAAGCGTAAATAAATATAAACACCACACAGAGTTGGTAAAATCTCTAGTATCAAATAAGCAATGGAAGTAAAGCAGTATAATTCAGTTTCCAAACACCCAATCAATAATAAATCACCCAGTATATATAAAACACTCCAATTTAAACACACATCTCAATCCCACACCTACCGGCTAAGCCATAGTGATCGTTTTAACTTCACGATCGGGAGTTGCAACAGTACCGTAACCATCCGTAGGATATGCCTTCTTAGCGGACCCAACTGCGCAGATCACCACCAACCGGATGTCTCCGGAGGCCAATAATATACATCACCACATAATAAGTATCCATCATAAATCACCACCTGCCGGACCACCCTCCGGACAGGACATCATAAACTATGACATAGTCAATTCAATAATATCATCACCAAAACACAAATAATTATCCATCTGCCGCACCACCCTTCGGACAGACCATAATATAAATCATCACCTCATTAATATCATCAAAATCACCATTGTCCACCTCTTTTTAATAAAATCCACTTTTAATTTAGAAATCATGTTTTTCCCACCTTCTATTAAAACTCCCAATTCCAACAGATTATTTATAAAGTCTTTTTTTTTAAAAACCCAAACATTTCAATGGAAATCCATTTTACCAACTCACCCACAACTGGCTTGATCCATATAATTTATAAAATTCGTACAGTTAAATAAACACATATCTCATCATATTTATATGGAAAATAGTTTGGCAAGAAGGGCAGTACACTCACCTGATATCCGCTTTCGTACATTCTTACCGACTATCCCATATCCAAACTCCGGTGCCTGCGAACCTAACGGTGACAGGGCCTAAATTAATATTTTTGTATAAAAATAAACTAATCACGCCATGAAATCCTAATTTCCTCAATTTCCTATTTCCCATCCTTTATTACGAAATATAACTATTCAACTAGTATCGTTTCGTCACGATTTACTATTTATGAACTTTGTTCGTATAAACAATCTCAAGATTTATTATTTTCATTTTATTACTCTAGGGTTAGAAAACTAAATTTAGAATTCACAAAATAAGTTAGAAAGGTTACCCATTCCGAACCGATCATGGATTTTCCTAAAATTCCATGTATTTCTGATTCTGCTTCCCACCGCCTAAGCGATGTCACACCGCCTAAGCAACGTCCCACCGCCTAAGCAACGTCCCACCGCCTAGGCGAACGAGTGGCTGTTTCTCAATTTTTCTCAACTGCACTCTGCATTTTCACCGCCTGGGCGAAAACCCACCGCTTAGGCGACCGAGCTGCTTTACAGTTTCTGAGTTAGACACTGACGACCTACCGCCTAGGCGAACTTCCTCTCATTCTGACACTGATTGTCCATCGACCGCGAGATTGAATTTATGTTTTTTTTTTTTTTTTTTTTTTTTTTTTTTTTTTTCTGTGGGGTGGTTTGTGCAATTTCTCCATTTCCCTTTTTCTTTTTTTTTTTTTTTTTTTTTTTTTTTCTTTCTTCCCCGCAGCTTCTGATTTGTGTTTCTGTTTCATGTTCTGTTTTCCCTGTTCGCGTCCGTTTCTGGTTCAACCCAAACCACCGACCTCCTTCCACTCCTCCCCACCTTCACCGGCCAACAAAACATATCGATCACCACCTAACACCGAACACCCAACAGCACACACCACTCTCTTCACTGCTGGTGACGCTACCGGACGAACAACACCGCCGAAACTCTCTCTCTCTCTCCTCCGACGACCACTCTCTCTAAACATCCCTACACGCACAGCACACCCTGATGGTCAATACATCCACCTACCCAACGTCGGTTCCACCCAACTCCACCACTATCACCGCCTTCGGACCCAACTCACGCCCATGGCCACCCTTGTCTAGCACCCACTGCTCACCCCCATCATACACCCACAAACACACAGCTGCCCAAACAGAAACAGAACACACTCACACAATACCGCCACCACTGCCGACGGAAAATCACACCCTCACACATCTACAATGACGGACAGAAAACAGAAAAAAATGAACACCCCTACGGTTAATCAAATACACCCTTACCGATTGGCGACGATGATTACGCACTACCGGACCAACTGCCTTTTCTCTCTCTTCGGTTTACCTTCTGCCAAACGGCAACCCATCGCCGGTCACTTCCTTCCTCTGCTTCTCTTCGTCTTTCCGTTTCTCGTCAAAATTCAGTCGACCAGTGGCGACTTATAAACCGCCGCCGATTGCCTTCTCTTCCTCTTCTCCGATTCTCCTCTCTCTTCCTCTTCTCTGCTCGGCTTCTCAAACTTTCTTCCCGATTTTTCTTTTTATGTATGTATGTATATATATATATATGTATGCTCAAACAGCCGACACCACCCAAGCTCCCCATACCCCTTTCACCAAACCTCCACTCTCTCTCTCTCCATATATATATATATATATATATATATATATATATATATAATGAAGATATTTTTTGCAATATTACACAATTATCCCCTTATATTATGTTGGGGTAGAAATTAAACCCAAAACTATGTTTTAATGTTTATAAAAATTTCAATACAACCCCCCTAAAATTTTAATTCACATAATTAATATCGTAGTCCACCCCGACATTTTCAAAATATTTTAAAACGCTACTTGAATTATTTGTATATGAAAATTCGGGGTCTTACAACTCTCCCCTCCTCAAAGAAATTTCGTCTCGAAATTTTCGCGTCAAACTAACAGAATTTAATTAACGTTTCGAGTCGCACTGTAAGGTTATGCTAGATACAAAGTCCCATAACAGGAAGTCACCTTAATTCAAAGTTGTCAATTTCCGCTTCAATCTCCTAATCTTCTTCTTGTAGAAATGTCGACATGATAATTAGCGTGCGTCTTAATTGGTAACCCTCATTACTGACAAGCAATGATTTCATATTTCTAATGTTTCCGCTGCGCTACACTGATTACATAAAAAATTAGTAACAACACTATATGCTGAAAATATTTCAAATTCTCCTTATCCCATGACATCTCAATAACTCCCAAAATGCAGCCACGTTGGGCTATTTCTAAGTCGCGCAAAAAGTTTCGTTTTCCTATCTCAGTTCAGTCTATTAGATCAGAATCCTATATCATTTTCATATAACGCTTTATGCGATACCACCACGATTGACGACAAGATAGTTATTAGCATAAACAGATTTTATTAACATTTGCACAATAATCCCCCTTACTAGAAATTTCCATGACACAATCCCCTCCACATATTTTCCATCACCTGCATTGTATTTCCTGATAACCCATTACTCCCATAAATGTAGCGAGGTATCAACTTCCAATTGGGCACCTTAAGGAGTATGGAAATTTGACCCCAACGTTAAAATAACTATCAGCTCTTGATACTACAGTTTCCCCTTTGCAGCTTTTTCAATAGAGAGTTTATTATCTAAAAACAACTATCCACCTTTCCATATTTACAACATGTCGGCTTTTTCGGCGATAAATTATTTCATATAAAATTTCACCATTTAAGATACCACCATTCAGTACTGTATTTCAAACTCTTCTACGAATCATATCAGACAATGGCGACTTACTTTGATGTGATAAAATTTTATTTCCCAATTCACACTACAATGACAACACTTATAATTTCAAAATTCTATTTTCCGAAATTTCGAATAACCGATTAATAAAATTCCAAGTCACTAATCCTTATCATTTTCTTTTTGGTTTAAAGGAATATCTTATCCCTTCTTAATTTAATATTTTCATTGAATTGGTGCATCATGCAATCGAACAATCCCATCAACACACATATATAAACTGGGCATACGCATCAGGAAAACATTCCTCGAACTACTTTCCCCTTTCCCTTCTGGCATGGGTCAAGGCTACAATAACCCACCTAAAAGTTTTCATTACTTCTCAATCCTAACTTTTACTAACAATTCACCGAACAAGAATGTTATAATTTTTCCATTTCCATTCCAAACTACTAATCATACTCACGAAATTATCATATAATTAATATTACTAGGGTATTGCATAACTTGTTCTCGGCACCTCTTTTAAGGTTTCTTCCGTCAATTGGCATTATTGAACCTACGCACTTTATTTCAAATCCTCAACACTTCATCATTCTTTTGGACATGCCAATCAGCTATACTGTCAATTCCCACTGCATCGCTACATCTTCTTAGCTGGACATCCAATTTTTTTACATTTCTATAATACAGTCAATTAATGCCATATCAAAATTTCAAACAACGCTACCATCTAACCAACCACCCACTAAACCTTCAAGGGTCTCAACTCAACTCATAAATTAATATGAACTATCAACTCACCGATTTCCATCCCGAAATATTTACTATAGTCGACCATATGTCCATCTTTTATTCCCTTCACCTCTAATCTTTCCCAACTGGACATTTTACTTCTGTGCTTCTACCCTACCATTTCTATATATCAATTCCACATTTAAAAGCTTAGTTAGAGTGGTCATCCGACCAACTACCCAATAAACTCACTAAGATCCCAACTTGACACGTACATTGGTATGAGTAACCCAATACGTCCGACTTAAAACACAAATTCCCCCATACAGGAAATGTTACCAAAAGTAAAAACAAATACAATCATTACTAGCTCCAAAAGATTTCAAATTCCAGTCGTCGGTTCTCGACCTTTTCCATATTCCGTCAATCCACCACTTTGACTCCTTTTGGATTCTCTTAAATACTATGCCTCTAGAACACTAGTCCCAAAATTTACCACCGATTCAACCAATACTCATATTTATTGCATTTAGCATATCATTTGCTTTTCTCTCAGCATTAGTAATCATACTCTAGAAATAATCTACAAGCTCTATTCTACTCTCGACCGGATTACCGTTTTTACCACGCCAAACTCTCTAATTCTCACTTATAAATATCTCACTCAAAAATTATGGAACTTATTTAACAGCAACTACAATTATTAATCATGCCTATTAGCACCTCGTCGATTTCTCGGACCTACATAAGGAAAATCCCTATCTACTACAGTATCTATTGCCAAAACTTGTTTGAACTGATGCTTAGCACCTACATACTGAATTGTGATATATTTTCTTTAACACTTTTCTAACCTCCTAGACCCACTATTCTCAGCTACTTTCTACAAATCATCTTTTATTTCATTTGTTATATTTCCTCGTTCCCACACTTTTACTCTACCTTTTTATCAACCCAAAATATTTTTTTCTCGCCACAGCTTTCTCATATTCTTAGTTCCAACTATTCAACTTCCCTTCTTAATATTATTATAAGATTCGTTCCAACCTCAGTGTTCTACTTTACTATCTAGTAATTAAGAACAACTTACTAAGTGCTACCAATCATTTTCTCATTCTTACGCCCTTTGCATATAATTGTTTATCAATTTACAGCTTACATTTTTCAATAATGTATTCTTTTACCATCACGATGCACCCATTACCCTCATTAACATTTATAACATTACTCAAATTCGCCACTAGCGATATTTCCACAGGTCGTATCACTATTTGCCAACAAGACAACCCTCTAAGCACAGGGCCAATGTCCTAACTAAGGTAATGAAATAACTAATACTCACGTATCTAATTCACCTATTGACACTCTATCTTATGTCCCAAACTGACTAGACGACTGGCATGTCGTCCTATCTCATGGTCTTCTACTGACCCAACCACTGGCAAGTCTACATAACCTATAACCTAGGCTCTAATATAAAAATTGTCACGACCCGTCCCGGACACCCGTCATCCCAAGACCGGCGTGACGACAATATGATAACACCTATTACATCTAAAACTTCTTATACATTACAAATTTCAATAATTCACTATATAATTCATTACACAACATATACATAATCTTTTACTTCCTTATTGTTCCTTTCTGACAGCTCCACTCAAACACATTCCCAGATGACTCCACCTAATGCCAGTAGGGGATCGTCTCCTAAAATATTCACCTGCGAGTGTACTGTCTTCTTAGTAAAAACTATTTTTAACATAGCAACAATACATTTCATAAAATCCAACATTTAAATGGATCAAGCGTAAATAAATATAAACACCACACAGAGTTGGTAAAATCTCTAGTATCAAATAAGCAATGGAAGTAAAGCAGTATAATTCAGTTTCCAAACACCCAATTAATAATAAATCACCCAGTATATATAAAACACCCCAATTTAAACACACATCTCAATCCCACACCCTCCGGCTAAGCCATAGTGATCGTTTTAACCTCACGATCGGGAGTTGTAACGGTACCGTAACCATCCGTAGGATATGCCTTCCTAGCGGACCTAACTGCGCAGATCACCGCCAACCGAACGTCTCCAGAGGCCAATAATATACATAACCACATAATAAGTATCCATCATAAATCACCACCTGCCGGACCACCCTCCGGACATGACATTATAAACTATGGCATAGTCAATTCAATAATATCATCACCAAAACACAAATAATTATCCATCTGCCGGACCGCCCTCCGGACAGACCATAATATAAATCATCACCTCATTAATATCGTCAAAATCACCATTGTCCACCTCTTTTTAACAAAATCCACTTTTAATTTAGAAATCATGTTTTTCCCACCTTCTATTAAAACTCCCAATTCCAACAGATTATTTATAAAGTCTTTTTTTTTTTAAAAACCCAAACATTTCAATGGAAATCCATTTTACCAACTCACCCACAACTGGCTTGATCCATATAATTTATAAAATTCGTACAGTTAAATAAACACATATCTCATCATATTTATATGGAAAATAGTTTGGCAAGAAGGGCAATACACTCACCTGATATCCGCTTTCGTACATTCTTACCGACTATCCCATATCCAAACTCCGGTGCCTGCGAACCTAACGGTGACAGGGCCTAAATTAATATTTTTGTATAAAAACAAACTAATCACGCCATGAAATCCTAATTTCCTCAATTTCCTATTTCCCATCCTTTATTACGAAATATAACTATTCAACTAGTATTGTTTCGTCACGGTTTACTATTTATGAACTTTGTTCGTATAAACAATCTCAAGACTTATTATTTTCATTTTATTACTCTAGGGTTAGAAAACTAAATTTAGAATTCACAAAATAAGTTAGAAAGGTTACCCATTCCGAACCGATCGTGGATTTTCCTAAAATTCCATGTATTTCTGATTCTACTTCCCACCGCCTAAGCGACGTCACACCGCCTAAGCGACGTCCCACCGCCTAGGCGAACGAGTGGCTGTTTCTCAATTTTTCTCAACTGCACTCTGCATTTTCACCGCCTGGGCGAAAACCTACCGCTTAGGCGACCAAGCTGCTTTACAGTTTCTGAGTTAGACACTGACGACCTACCGCCTAGGTGAGAAACTTCCGCCTAGGCGAACTTCCTCTCATTCTGACACTGATCTTCCACCGGCCGCGAGATTGGATTTATGTTTGTTTTTTTTTTTTTTTTTTTTTTTTGTGGGGTGGTTTGTGCAATTTCTCCATTTCCCTTTTTCTTTCCCTTTTTTTTTTTTTTTTTTCCTTTCTTCCCCGTAGCTTCTGATTTGTGTTTCTGCTTCATGTTCTGTTTTCCCTGTTCGCGTCCGTTTCTGGTTCAACCCAAACTGCCGACCTCCTTCCACTCCTCCCCACCTTCACCGGCCAACAAAACACACCAATCACCACCCAACACCGAACACCCAACAGCACACACCACTCCCTTCACAGCCGGTGATGCTACCGGACAAACAACACCGCCGAAACTCTATCTCTCTCTCCTCCGACAACCACTCTCTCTGAACATCCTTACACACACAGCACACTCTGATGGTCAATACATCCACCTACCCACCGTCGGTTCCACCCAACTCCACCACTGTCACCGCCTTCGGACCCAACTCACGCCCATGGCCACCCCTTCTAGTACCCACTGCTCACCCCCATCACACACCCACAAACGCACAGCTGCCCAAACAGAAATAAAACACACTCACACAACACCACCACCACTGTCGACGGACGATCACACCCTCACACATCCACAACGACGGACAGAAAACAGAAAAAAATGAACACCCCTACGGTTAATCAAATATACCCTTACCGATCGGCGACGATGATTACGCACTACCGGACCAACTGCCCTTTCTCTCTCTTCGGTTTACCTTCTGCCAAACGGAAACCCATCGCCGGTCACTTCCTTCCTCTGCTTCTCTTTGTCTTTCCGTTTTCCGTCAAAAGTCAGTCGACCAGTGGCGACTCACAAACCGTCGCCGGCTGCCTTCTCTTCCTTTTCTCCGGTTCTCCTCTCTCTTCCTCTTCTCGGCTTCTCGAACTTTCTTCCTGATTTTTCTTTATATATATATATATGTATATGTATATGTATATATATATGTATATGTATATGTATATATATATGTATATGTATATGTATATATATATGTATATGTATATGTATATATATATGTATATGTATATGTATGTATGTATGCTCAAACAACCGATACTACCCAAGCTCCCCATACTCCTTTCACCAAACCTCCACTCTCTCTCTCTCCATATATATATATATATATGTATATATATAATGAAGATATTTCTTTGCAATATTACACAATCATCCCCCTATATTATGTTGGGGTAGAAATTAAACCCAAAACTATGTTTTAATGTTTATAAAAATTTCAATACAACCCCCCTAAAATTTTAATTCACATAATTAATATCGTAGTCCACCCCAACATTTTCAAAATATTTTAAAACGCTACTTGAATTATTTGTATATGAAAAGTTAGGGTCTTACAAGTGAAGTCCACGTGGATTCTCCACTTCCCATTCTTATTTTTAACAAGAACATGGTTGGCTAACCATTTTGGGTATATCACCTCCCTTATGTGGCTTATTCCCAGAAATTTCTGCACCTTATATTTGATCACTTCTCTCTTTTTCGGGCTAAATGTCCTTCTCTTTTGCCTGACCAGTAGGTAAAACCTGGAGCTGTCGAGCCGATGGGCTACCACATCAAGGTTGATATCTTTCATGTCTTCTAGAGCACAGACGAACACGTCTAGGGTTTCTTCCAACAATTTTTTAATTTTATCTGCCTTAATCTGGCTTAGGGATTCTCATATCATCAGCTTCTTTGCTCCTTCCTTGAAGGTAATCCCCCGTACTTACTCAACAGGTTAGAGAACACTGGGGTGCTTTCTAAAATTGTCTTTCTTCTCAGCTGAGCTGTTTGGTAGAACTCATTCTTGCTTCGGCTTTAATTGCTATAAGGTTTTCTTTTTCCCCTTCATAGCTATTGTGAAGCATTGTCTGGATACTACCTATTCTCTACGTATCACAACCATTGGACCATCGTTTTGCGTACTTGATTTATTGGTAGAACATTGATGTTATAGCTTTCATTGTATGCAGTCATGGTTGCCCTAATATCACATTTTAGGGAGATGTGGAGTCCATTACCATGAACTCTGTGGCCCTGGTGTACCTATTTTCTTCCTTATTAGCCGTGACTGACAAGGTTATCTTTCATTTGCGAGAGTTGAGGTCCCCGTTGAATCCTATCATAACCGTCTAAGTTGAGCCAACATTTGAGTTGGGTACTCCTATTTGTTTCAATGTGTTCACAAAGATGATGTTAACATATCTGGCCGTATCAATCAAGATCCTTCTTACTTCGAAATTGAAGATCCAAATGGTTATGACCAGGGCATCTTCTTGTAGATGTACTATTCCCTTTCAATCCTCATTAGTGAAGGTAATAACTGGTCTTGGCTTCATGGTCGCTGATATTGCTTCTCTGTAACTGCATTCCAATGCTACTTCTCAGATTTTTCTCTTCCGTTCTTGGTTAGTTTCTCCAGTAGCAGGTCCAATAGTGTTTATCATATAAATGACTTCACGATTGTTGTTAGGGTCGTCATCTTTCCTCTCCTTGTCACGATTTCTGTGACGATTTTCGCTCTTAGACCTCTTCATGTTCCTTGAATACTCTCGCAGATAGCCACGTAACTGACCCATGTCAATTAGCCTCTTAATCTCCTTTTTGAGATCCTAGCAGTCATCTGTGTTATGGCCATGATCCTTGTGGAGTTCGCAATACTTTGCCTCGTTCTTTTTGTTGGACTTTGCATAGATCTTAGGAGGCCACTAAACGACCTCAGACGAACGACTTTCATGTAAAATCATAGAGATTGGCATCTGTAGTCTTTTGGTTCCTGACGTGTATTCGGTCTCGAACTTGAGCTTTCGAGATGATCTTTCTGCCTGTCTGAGCTAATACCCTTTGTTCTGCTGTTGTCTTTCTCGCTTTGTCTGGGGTTATCTTTGGATGATACCCTTCATTCTCTTGCAAATCTGATATCCTCCATCTTCATGTAGGGTTTAACTCCCTCCATCAGCTCAGTCATGTTCTTCGAATTGTGCTTGGTAAGGGAGTCTTGGAATCGGTTATGACGCAACCTCGAAGTAAACGCGTTTATAATAAGGTTAGTGTCGCAACCCTCAATACACATCAGTTCTTCGTTGAAGAGGTTCATATACTGGCGCATGACTTCCCATTTTCTTGTCATAGGGCTAGCAGATAATCGGCTCTATTCATTAACCTTTCGCAGGTTATAAAGCGATTGATGAATTGTCTCCCAAAGTCTGTGAATGAATGAGATAGAGTTTGGTGATAGATTGTGAAACTATTTCAAAGCAAGCCCCTTCAAGACAGTGGCGAAAGCTCTGTACAACGCAGAGTTTCCTGCTCTATACAGAGCCATAAAATGTCTGAACTGGTGAATATGGTCAACTGGTCTGTCTTTCCATCATATTTTTCAAATTTTGTGGGTTTAAAATTATCAAAGAGTGGTACCTCTAATATGTCAGAGGTGAACGACATCTTAATTTCTTTTAGTAGCGTCTTCAGCTCATCCAAGGGCAGGTCTTTCTCCTTCCTATTTCTGGGTTGCTGATGTGAATTAATAGCCTTAGTTCGGCTGAGCACCCTTATTTTTGCTAGTTGGTCGCTAGCATGTCCCTAGATATCCTTTTCTCTCTATGATGGTGGTTCTGGAGATTTTGCAGACTCCACTTGCTCTCCCAAGCCGTTATTAATGGGGTGGGATTGTTGTGTGTTGTTGGTGATCCGTTGCGCCATCCATCTGATTACGTCCACCATTTCTGATATCTTCTTCGTCAAAGCATCGATCTGTGAAATAGTAGTTTGCACCTCTGGCGGAAGGTTAGCATGAACCTCTTCATACACTTTTATAGGAACTTCAGTATTGGCTGGCGGTAGAATGTCGCTGGTTTGGCTCGGACCTACTCCTCTTGCCTGTAACTGCCTCATCGTTTATAACGATAAGCTTTTCTGTTCAGATTTCCCATAGACGGCACCAAATGATGCTACCAAAATTCTCTAGCACGTGCAAAGGATTATACACGTGCTAAAAACCTTCCCAAACTTCTTCTTCTACCTACAAAATCGATTAGCTCCAAGGAACACCGGTGTGGTATCAGTCGAAGAACCTTCAGCGTGAGAATAAGTTAGACTGCATTTTGGGTGAAAGATCAAGTACTTGAATCATAAAATAATATGTTGATACGTTCCCTTTATATAGACTTCTCAATCTGTGCCATTTTGTTGGCAAGGTCGCCCTCTCCACGATCCTCTCCTCAATGCATGGAATTTGGCGGTGATCTTGCTTATTTACGGTTAGTTTCTATATTCCACATGCACGGGGGTTGTGGGCTTCTTGGGCTTTCCCTTTAATTGACCTTCCAATGTGGATTTTATTTATCCTCGATTGGGTGACTTTATAGGGCCTTCTTCTATTCATGTGATGGGCCGCCCATTATGAGCTGACATTTCTAGTGGGCTGGTGTGTTCAGCCTGAAATGATCACTGGGTTACTTCTTCTGGATCGGATTATTAACCCGATCTGACTCATCAAGGCTTTTAAACCTCTATTAATCATGGGTGGGAGTTTTTCTCATATCATTTTTTAATATAATATAATAAAAAAGATAAAATCTAGATTTTTAAAATAGAGAGGGTAAAACACTATAACATCAAGGTGGGATAAAAGATAATTAACCTAAAAAATAATTATTAAAAATACATGTGATGCGATTGATTACAAATTTGGAATATTAATTGATAAAACAAATTGGATTTTTGAAAATAAAATAAATTATTATTTTTATTTAAAAAATAACTTATTAAAAAAAAAAAAAAAATCCAAAATTTTCCCTTTTATGCAAAACAAACAGGCCCTAGCAGCAGCAGATAAATAGATTGATGGTCCAAATGAGGCTTATATTTAGTCTTCATTTTGTTGTAGTCGCAGACTCACTTGTGAGGTTGATGGAGCGAGTCTTATTATTCCCGATCTTGGCTGGGTCCGTGATTTGTGCCTGGTTTGCCGACATTTAGGCCCATTTGCTTAGGCCCGTTTGGTTAGTATTCCCAATCAAACCCAACCTAACCCAAAATATTCTGAGTTTTATTTTTGGGAACGCGTTTGGTAAATACAAAACTCAACTCAACCTAATCAAAAAAATATGAAATGATTCTGAAAATATTAAGGAAATGAGAAACAATTTTTTTTTTGTGCCCAAAAAACTCAACCCAAAGTTCTCAACTTCGGCCACCGTCCGACGACCACCCGCCGCTAGTCACCTCCACCGCCACCGGCCACTTCTGGTGACCATCGCCGGACACCGTGCGTTGCCGTCTGTCCGCCGCCGCCGGCCACCGTCTGACACCACTGCCGTCGCCGGCGTCCGGCCGTCTGGCCACCGTCTAACACCACCGCCAACTACAAAAAAAAATTTCAAAAAAAAAATTTAGTTTTAGGATAAAATCGTTACCAAACACATTCTGTTCTTAGCACAAAACAAAAATTGTCGTTACCAAATGCAATTCTATTCCCAAAATTCTCAACCCAACCCAATTTAACTCAACCCAACCCATTTCAGTTGGATTCAGAAAAGTGAGAACACTAACCAAACGCCACCTTAGTGTTCTTGTTCCCTGATTTTTGTTCCCGATCCTAAAATTTTAGGATTAATTTATAGAAATGCATTTGGTAAACATGTTTTTGTTCATAAAATTTTGGGATTAGTTTCATAATTTCTGATGAATTTGAAAAACAAAAAAGTGTTCACTGTGGCCACCACTATTCTGCCGGTCACCATATATTTAAAAAAAAAAAAAAAAAAAACAAATGTTGAAATGAAATGTATTTCTTGTTTATGATATCATAAATTAAAAGAAACAAATTTGGAATAATGGTTATATATGTTTCTATTCCTAAAATACTCCATAACGGAAACAGAATTGATATTCCAATTTATTGGAAGTAACAGCAAAAAAGCAAAAAAATTAACCAAACGCCACCTTATTTTCTTGTTGGGTATATGGAGCTTGATTTAAACTATATATTTGGAAAAAAAATAAAAATAAAATTGAACTTAACTTAGTATTATTTTACAATGTGTAATTCACCGTGCCATAAAGTAATGGAAGAATCAACATCTGGAAGCAAAAGTTCAACTGGTCCAAGTGTGAAAAAAAGCATTCGGGGTAAATCAATTCCTAAAGCAACCAAAAAGATTTTGGGCAAAGGTAATATTTAATAGATTGTCATGTACTATGAACATATATATATATATATATATATATATATATATATGTGATGTCCTGTGTTTAATATCGTATCTTAAGTAATATTTTTTTTTAGAGTAGTTTATCATAAAACAATACTTTCGATGTATAGTGAGTCGATTTCAAATATAAGGGTCTTTGTACTGCAATTTTATTCTCAAACAACAATAAAGAAAAAAAAAAAAAAACAAAAGGAGAGAAACCAAACCAAAGAACTGCACATAGAATAGATGCAATCTAAGGAGATCGATTCTGCGGGATTATAGATTCTAATACAAAAAAAATTCAAAGAACTGCACATAAATAAGCTGAAAGATACGCCTTTGGGCTATTTTGCAGGACATTCATTGAAAATAAAGTTACAATCCATCAATGCACTAAAAGCCACATAGAGATTTTGTAGTTTCTTAATCCTATAATGAGTAAGTCGGTTAATTATTCTTTATTTCTTTATGACTCAACATTAATGTAATAATGGGCTTAGCCACGTGGTTTATTAAGACAAAATCTTAACCTCTATTTTCTCTATAAATATCTGTGTATAATGTTGTAGTCTAGGCATCTTTCTCATAATATTAATATATGATTCATTTTCACATGTTTTAATTATCTTAACATGGTATCAAGAGTAAGTCTTTCCTAAACCTGTTCTCAATAAAATTTTCGCAACCCTAACGCTTTCGCCGCCGCCGCCTCCCATATTCTCCCGAGACTTTCGTCGCTACTGTAGGCTTCATCCTTTCTTCGATATCAACAAATATCATACCACCGATTTCGTCTTGCATAGACGAACATAACGCCACCAAAATCACCGCCACCGGAGTCCAGACGCACTCTCATGCACCTCCAATAGCCAGCAGTATTACCACTCTTCGCCGTCTCTAATTTTGGGCTCTACCGCTTCAACTAAGGCTCCAAATTCACCTCAAGATATACCATTGGAACCGTCTCGACGAGACGATTCCAAAAACGTAAGGCTTATCACCAAGTTACTGTTCACGCTCCCTCACGTGCGAAAAATAAATGGCGCGTCATATCCACGTGCAGCCTTCATTTGCCTTTTGGCCATCAACTGCCACATCAGCCCTAAAAGCCCAGTCAGCAATCCACGTTAACTCCAACTCAACACCTAGTCAGCGCTACGTCATCGTTGATCAAAGCAACATTATCGTTGACTTGTGCCATCTCTGCAACACGTCATCGACATGTTAGTACTCAGTTAGCGCCATGTCAGCGTTGATCCGTGCCACATCAGTGTTGACTGCCTACCACGTCAGCGTCTTGTTGTCTTCTCAACCCCTGCCACGTCATCAGTACCTTCTTTGTTCCGGTTCAGGCCTTTGTTGATCGGTTTTCTGCAAACACTATAAGAAAATGAGATTTTGCTACGAATATTTTTGGCGACAACACAATAATCATCGCCAAATGTATCTATTGGCTACAAAATGAACAGTCGTAGCAAAATGTCACGTCCTTTGGCGATGAAGTGCAAATTTGTAGCCATAGATGGTTAATAGGCGACGAAATTTTAGAATTCGTCGCTATTGGTCCAATCAATTCTTGGCGCCAAACAAAAAAAAAAAGGAAAATTTTTTCCGCTAGCGTATTGGCGACGGAAACATTTCGTTGCCGATGTGACGCGAGATATTTTTTTTATTTGACGACGAACTCCTTTCGTCGCGATTTGTCATTTCAAATGTATGGGCAATGAAATAGGTTCGTCGCCAATATGAATGAGATATAATCTCGTTTAAAATTTATTATATGATTAAAATATTTTTTATTTCACTATTTTTACAAACTGTGATAATAGGTGGTACGGTTTTATCACAGTTATAATTATAACTGAGATTAATTGGGAAAAAAAAAAGGCGGTGGAAAAATTTTGGTCTATTATCACGGTTTACTTAACCCATAAATAAAAAAGGCGGTGGAACATTTGATGTTCCCGCTCCCATTGAAAAAAAAAGGCAGTGGAACCCTGACTCACTCTCTCTGATCTCTACCGTCTCACTCTCTCCCTCACCCTCACTCTCTCACTCGATCCTCCATTGATCTTCCTCTCTCTCCGACCTCCACCATCGCCATCGCCATCGTCTCCATCTCCGGCCAGATTTCTCATCTTCATCACTTCGAATTGAAATACCGTCATCGTCGATCGATCTCCTTCACCGTCCCATTTTCCATCGCCGACCACTCCTCCACCGTTGCCATCTCTGGCTAGATCTCCACCGAACGCTCTTTCTATATATGTTCTTCTTGCGATTTCTCTATGAAATCCACACAATCGGCGATGGAGATGGCGATAGTGTATTGTATGGTTCGACGGTATTGAGTCGTTGGTGATGATGATTCATGCTCCCTTGAGCAGATCTAAGCTATTGTTTGCCCTCACAAGTAATATTTTCTCTCAATTTTCTTGTGTTTGTGGAAACAGGTAGCAGATCTGAAGATCTTTCAATTTCAGATCTAGGGTTCTTCCGTTCATCGATTCGTTTGCCCTCACAGGTAATTTCGCTCATGGCCGTCCTTGTTTCTGATGGTTGGTTTTGATTCTGGCTTTGCATTCAATTATAGTAGCGTTTAGTGTTGCTATTGTTAGATTGATTTAGATCCTTTCAACTATTGTTGTTAGTATCTATGTCTGGATTTGCTGCCTTTGTGCAGTGTTCTTGATTTTCTTGTGTAGGCAGTGTTCTCCCTGGTAAAGTCTGTATTCTGCTATGTTATCGTTCTTGAGCTAGATCGCTCTCAGTTTAGTTCATTTTGAATCTTGGCTGCTGAATGTAGTTAGTGTAATTTTATTTGCCTAGTGTTATTTTTCTTTCAGTGTGGTGCTTTTGTTCTCGAGATAGATGGCATTCGACCACTGATATGTAGGCAATGGTCATTGTCCTCTATTTTGCTCTTGGATTGCTGGATCAGCAAGCTGATTTACAGTTCTTTACGGTTGTGCTTTTCTGTTGCAGCTACTGTTGCTGTTTCCGTTTCTGTTGCTGCTTCTGTTTCAATTTCGGTTTCTGTTTCTATTTTGGTTTCTGTTTCTGTTGCTGCTGCTGTTTCGACAGTATTGAGTCGTTGGTGATGATGATTCACGTTCCCTTGAGCAGATCTGAGCCATTATTTGTCCTTACAAGTAACATTTTCTCTCAATTTTCTTGTGCTTGTGGAAACAAGTAACATCTTCATCTTCACAGATTTTGTTGTGTATAAATTTAGCTGCCAACTGTAGAGCTCCGCCTGCTCGGGGCTAGCCACCGTTAGAATGATTGCGTCATTTGTTGTGTATAAATTCTTAAATATCCATTTTTGAATTAATTGGCTATTATTTTTTATGCTTGAGTTTTTCTGTCTGATATTAGGTGATTTCATGATCTGCGAATCATTTTGTGGATTTAGGAGATGGAATTAGCGAGCAGCGGAGGAGGGATTGTTGGAAAAGGCAACGTTACAAAGAGATACCCTGAACCAGTATCTTTTCAATTACTGTACATTTTGTTTATGCTCCCAAATTTCACAACAGATATCTTAAAACAATTTTTGTTTATGTGTTGTTCGTTGTTTTAAATCGTTGCTTTCTGTTTATTACTTACGTTTTTCTTCCCAATAGAAATAAAAATTTGGGAAAAACCTTATTCTACTTTTAGAAATTTATCATTAAAAAAATTAGGATTATAAAAATATTAAAATACTAAATAAACAGTTTGTTTACTAGGTTATTTTGCAATGAAGCTAACTATTTTCATGTTGGTTTCCTATTGACTACTAATGCATATATGTACTTAATGCATAGTCATAAATGTCTGTTTCTGTTTCTGTTTCTGTGTTTCTATTTCTGTTTCTGTTTTTCTATTTCTGTTTATATTTTTGCTCCCATAATAATTAGAAATGCAGGTTTTGGTTTTGGTTTCTGTTTCTGTTGCTGTTTCTGCACCCTTTTTGCATGTGTTTATTTTCAAACATTAGGGGCAAAAATATAATGAATGAAAGGAGGTTGGGAGGAGGAGACATATCTACCCATAGTATTTATTTGTATAGTTTTGTATTAATTACAATACCATCTTTTGTTTTGAATGAAAGGAGGTTAGGATTCACCCTATTTTCTTTTTTCTGTTTTTCTGTTTCTGTTTGTGTTCACAGATAAGGGAGTTAGCATAAAACAATTTGGATCTGCCATCGTCGTTGGCTCCTTATCTCCATCTCGTGCTGATCTACCTTCGTCGTCAGCTCGCCGTCTTATACTTTCTCTTACGCCGATCTGGCACCCTCTCTCTCTCTCTCTTGGCTACTGTCTTCAAAGACTAAATTAATCTTTAATGTCCACTTCGATTTGTATAGTTACTTAATTTCCCATTCATGATTTTACTTATTCAATGTCCAAACGGTTATACTTGTTCAATGTCCAAACGATTTGATGTATTTTTGGGTTTTGTAATTTATGTTGATTTGTTTGTATTTATTGTGTCATTTGTAATGTATATGGATTTATAATTAATAGAAAAATGAGTTTTAATTAACAGAAAAAAGTAATTTATATTGATTTGTTTTCCGCCTTTACATATTTTTTGGCGACAAAAATAATTTTGTTGCCAAAAAATTTCCCACCATTTAAGTCCTTTTTTGGCGACGAAATTTTTTCGTCCCCAATATGTTATTCCCGCCATTTTTAATCACTTTTTGGTTACGAAATCAATTTATTAGTTACAAATTTAGCTACAAAATAATTCATCTTTAAATAGTAGTCTTGCCTGCCGGAACTAAAATTCGTCGCCAAAAACCTTCTGTTGCGGCACATAGGCTACAAAATTGGAACAATAATTTTTTTGTCGCTAAAATATTTTTGCTACGAAATTACGGCTTTGGCTACAAATTTTTTTTGTAGCCAAATCCCATTTTTCTTGTAATGAAACTTGAACTGTTTCGTGGGGGTTTTTTAACGTTCTGAATTTGTTTTTGGCCTCCATTTTCTGATTTGGTAATCACAGAACATACTTCCTTCTTTATTTAAGTGTTTTCTACACCGGTTCACTTCTTTTTTTGATTCTATGGTTGAATTTGATGCACCTCGGGTTATCACTACTGTTCTGAATGAAACTAATTATGTCGTATGGGCTCAAGAGATGTCTAGTTTTTTCCGAGGACGACGATTGTGGCGTCTTGTGACTGGAGATATCATTGAACCCGAGTAGGCGGACAACGAAGATAAGGCCAAATACATTGACCGTCTAGAGGAATGAGATAGCAAAAATCACCAGATTCTCACATGGTTCCGTGTTACTACCATTCCAAAGATCAAACTTCAATTTGGTACAATTTAGACAGTTAAAGAAGCTTGGGATCTTCTCTAGGACCGTTATACCAAGGCAGATATCTCGAATCGGTATCGCCTTCTCTCCACCCTATATACACTAAGAACCTGGGCAAACCGTCAATAGTTTTCTATGCTAGATGACTGCCGTGTGGGATCAACAGGCTATCATTGAGCCAACCTAGGAATGCACAAAAGACACCACCATTCATGCAAAATACCGAACAAAGACACGCATTATGCAATTCCTGATGGACTTGAGGGAAGAATTTAGGCCTGTACGAGCTTCAATCCTCCATCGGGGCACACTAGCTTCTCTAAACAATGTCTTTTTTTATCTACTCAGTGAGGAAACACGTCTTGCGACACTACAAAGCTCACATACAGATATTGTCCTAGCAGTGCCAGTTGTTCCTGCAACACCAATTACTCTTGCAACACCACGAGGGAAGCCAAACTTATCCCAAAAGCCCTTATACTACAAGTATTATTATTCACAAGGGCATGAATTGCTCAAATGTCCTTTTCGCCTGTGTAAGGTCTTTTGCAGATAACCCTAAACTTCCATATGACAATCAGTCAAATGGGAACCAATATCGCTCTTGAGACTCTCAAAATCAGTCCTATTTCAAGCTAAAGAATACTGCTGCTGTAGCCATTGATGCTACACAAACTTTATCCAGCTCTTTACCTGATTAGAGTGGTTTCTGCACAGCGCTTACCGAGGCTCTAAATAAAACTAGTAAAAATGTAGCCATGTCAGCTACACTAGATACATCTCGATGGTATTTTGATTATGCTTGTTGCAATCACATGACATCTGATTCCTTTATCTTTTCTTCTAAAACCCGTGATGATCATGCACCTACTATTCACACTGCTAATGGATCAAATATGTTGGTCAACCATACTGGACATGTTGACAGTTCTCATTTATCACTTCCTGATACATATTTGGTCCCTAAGCTTACGCTCAACCTTATATATGTTGGACAATTATGCTATCTTGGATTTGATTTGTATTTTCTTCTACTGGTTGTCGTGTGCAGGACCCTTAGACATGAAAACTCCTTGGGACCAGCGGTATAGTTGGACGTCTCTTTGAGCTCACTCACCTCCAAGTCCCATCCTCATTATCACTAAACCAATTAGCTGCATCCATCCCAAGACTTTCACCCGTGGAATTGTGACACTCTCGGTTCGGTCACACTTCATCCAGTCGCCTTCGTTCTCTTATTTCTAGTGGTCAGTTAGGTTCATTTCAGTATGAGTTTTTCTATTGTATTCATTGTCAACTTGTAAAACAATCAGTTTTACCTTTTAATGAAAGTCAGTCTGTTTCTCTTGCACTTTTTGATTTAGTGCATTCTGATATTTGAGGGTTTTCTCCTTATGCAACAATGGGTGGTGCTAGCTTCTTTTTTTTTTTTTTTTTTTTTTTTTTTTTTTTAATATTTGTGAATGACTATTCTCGATATACATGGTTGTTTCTTATGAAAAATAGATCTAAATTATTTCAAATATATTCTGATTTTTCTTCTATGGTTCAAACTCAACTCTCTCGGAATATCAAAGTTTTTGCTCAAACAATGCAATGGAATACAAAGACTATGCTTTTCTAAGCCTACTTCACAAAATGGCACACTTTCCCACCGCTCGTGTCTTGGAACCTCCCAACAAAATGGACGAGTCGAATGCAAACATAAACACATTCTTAACACCGTTCGTGCTCTACTAATTTATTCTTCATGTACTGAGCTCTTTTGGGGTAAGATTGCCTTAACCGTAGTGTACACAATCAACCGTGTTCCTTCCGCCACAATCCAAAATCAGTTTCTATTTGAGCGTCTTTTCGGTAAACCCCCTAATTACTCTGAACTCAAAGTCTTTGATTGCGTTTGTTTCGTTTTTCTTAAACCATATGAACATAACAAATTGGAACCAAGGGTTAACCTATGTTGTTTCATTGGATATGATATTGAACGTAAGGGGTATCGGTGTTGGGATCCCATTTCTAAAACTATTTGTATCTCTTGTCATGTCATTTTTTGGGAATATCAAATGTTCTCTTCTTTACGGTCATTTGACATGTCTAACATTCCTAACTCCAGATTTTTTACTGATCCATCTACTGAGTTTTTTCTTAAAGACCTAGTTTCAGGTACTGTCGAGTCCACCTTTGACCCACTAGTTGATTTCACCCATCCAGATCTAGCTCCAGCTCTAGAACCTCCAGTTGACCTCACCCATTTGACTCAATCAATTGTCCCTGAAGATATTCCTATGTCTGATGAGTCTGCACCGACTTCCTCTGAGGGTTATCATTCAAATCACCCCCACAAATCTACCAGGGTAACTCATCGCCCCTCTCATCTTCACGATTTTTATTTTTTTTCTACTATACTTCATCTGCATGAGCCTCAATCCTATAAGGAAGTTAGTACTAATCCTATTTGGCAGAAAGCAATTGACGAAGAACTTCAGGCCCTAGCTAAAACTCATACTTGGAATATCGTGGATCTTTTGCCTGGGAAAACTTCTATTGGGTGTAAATGGGTGTTTAAGATCAAGACATTTTCTGATGGCTCTATTGACTGATATAAAGCTCAACTTGTTATTAAGGGCTTCACTCAGGAATATAGCATTGATTATGAAGAGACCTTTACTCCAGTGGCAATACTCACATCTGTTCTTACCCCTCTTGTCGTTGCTGCCATTCGGAATTAGACTCTTTTTCAAATGGATGTCAAAAATGCATTTCTTAATGGCGCCCTACTTGAGGAAGTCTATATGCATCCACTTCACGGCCTAGCTACCCTTCGAAATAAAGTTTTCCGTCTTCGTCATGCTATGTATAGATTGAAACAAGCGCCACATGTCTAGTTTGCTAAATTTAGCACTACTATTCATCAGTTTGGGTTCACATCTAGTGATCATGATTCGACTTTGTTTATTCGCCACACTATCAACGGTATTATCCTTCTTTTACTATACGTGGATGATATAGTTATTACTGAAGATGATCTACGTGACATTTCTGAACTCAAACAATTTCTCAGTGACCAATTCGAGATGAAAAATCTTGGCATACTCACCTATTTTCTTGGCCTTGAAGTCTCATCCAGTTCAGATGGATATTTTCTCTCTCAGGCTAAATATGCCTCTAATCTTCTTTCGAAGGCTGGGATCACTAACTTCACCACTGCCACTACTCCTCTCGAGCCAAACATCAGACTTATTCCACTCGATGGTTCACATGTTCAGGAGGTCACTCTATATCGCCAATTGGTTGGAAGTCTTGTATACCTCACTGTCACTCGCCTCGACATTGCCTATGCTGTTCACCAAGTCAGCCAGTTCTTATCCACTCCTCGAACCACTCATTACTCGACTATTATTCGTATCCTTCGATATGTCAAGGGTACTATGTTTCATGGACTTCATTTCTCAGCTCAGTTTGCTCCCATCTTACATGCTTATTCTGATGCTGATTGGGCTGGTGACCCTACCGACAGACATTCAACCACTGGTTACTGTTTCTTCTTGGGTAATTCTCTCATTTCCTGGCGTAGTAAGAAACAAACTGTGGTTGCTTACTCTAGCACTGAAGCTGAATATCATGCAATGGCTAATGCAACTCAAGAGCTTCTCTGGCTTTAATGGTTACTAGCCGATATGGGTATCTCCTCTCCTACTGCCACTACCCTACACTGTGACAATAGGAGTGTTATTCAGATCGCTCACAATAACATTTTCCACGAGCGTACAAAACACATCGAAACTGATTGTCACTTCATCCGCCATCATATTCACCAGAATACAGTTTGTCTATAATCCTTCAGTTCAGTCGATCAAATTGCAGACATTTTTACTAAGGCTCATCCACCTGGACGTTTTCACTATTTGGTTTCTAAACTTAAGTTCACCTCTCACTTACTGCCTTGAGTTTGAGAGGGGATGTTAATGTAATAATGAGCTTAGTTCACGTGGCCCATTAGGGCAAAATTCTAACCCCTACTTCCTGTATAAATATCTGTGTATAGCATTGTAATCTAGCCATTTTTCTCATAATATCAATACATGATTCATTATTCCACGTTTCAATCATCTTAACAATCATCATTTAAGATGTCATTATAACTTGGTTATATTCATTGATCTGTAGAATTTTTTTGTGAGTATTTTTATTATTATTAATAGTAGGTTGAGTCAGAAATTTGATATCCGTGCAAAGTCAGTGTCATTATCACCTATGAAATTGTCTCTAATTTTTTGTGTAAAAAAGGACAAAGTAGGGGTAGATCCCTACTACAGCAAGAAGATAATCACACCATTTGTCTCTTGTAGATTCGACAATGTTCGAAATATTGAATTGACGCTTATGGTCACCACAATGGAGCCGGTATTGAGTAGTGAAGATAAGGATGACATAAAAGATGTGAAGAGATCGAATATTAAAACAATAAATTTACGCAACGGAATATAAAACATTTAAATCACAACTAATATCCAATTCTTTATAATCATATCTAATTGTATTAATATTAAAATAATAAAGCAGGCAATATAGAATCTAATTTTATATATTGGTTTTCTCTTCCGGTGCTTCACCCTCAAAGTTGGTAGTTCCCGGGACATGATCTAAATAAGCTCTTCTGAGAGCGTTTGAACATAGGCCGAATCGACACGGGAGAACGATCCTTTCAAAAGTGACACACATCTCATATCTAACAATACCCACACAGAGGATTTAGGATAGAAAAATGTTTTTGGGATTTGTAAGATAGAATTTAATTCTAACATTTTAGGATAACTCTAATTTGAATGTAGGAGATAGTAAGATTCAAATCAGTAGGTAAAATTCTAAAAAACATAATCTCACAAACAAAATAAGATAATTTTCTATGAGAATAAATGTCGGTGAAAATGAGATTGAGTAGCCGAAATCTTCCTTAAGGTGGGTGACCATTATGGCCTCTCCCTTATAACGACGGTCTAGGCTTCAAAACCCTAAACTCCTTTTTCGTATTTATACTTTGACCCCCAAACTTCTTAAGTTTAATATTACTACTCGTTCCTTTTTTAAGGACTCTTCTATCTTCAATTCTTTATTACATGTGACCTATTAGGTTTATACCAAAAGTTAGATATATGGTAAAATTAATTAATTTACTAATCAATTAATTAATAAACATTGCGACAATTCTAATTTTGTCCTTCCAAAAAAAAATAATTCCCTCAAGGCATTTTCTCAGATTGCGAGTTACATCTACTTACATATCATAGTCATGTCTAATTAGCAGGAATTTAACTAAGAGAACCTCCCCAGGTATGTTTAGCGCATTATACGATCTCTAGTCTAATCATATGTATTTTGATTGACAATATGATTATTTATAATTTATCAATTAGAATCTCATCCCAATTATCACATTGCTCAGGCGAGAGGTTCGGTGAATTTCATTAAATCAAAGCACATAGGACACGTTTCTTTTACTAAGAGTGATAAATTATATCTTGCATGCTCGAATATTCACATGTATGTCCCACTATATCCAATGAATAACTTTGAAATATCTTGGCTAGAGAATAACACTCAATAATATCAAAGTATAACAACCATACATGTAATATATAATATCTTAAGTTAGAAGATCACAAATACAATCACACTTCAGACTTCTTATTTTGACATTGGCAAAACTACCATGTAGAATATCAAGGATGATCATGTTCGGTCGCTTACTACATTAATACGTCCTATTGTAGTTGTTTTAATATCTATAGGGTGGTCTTGGCATTTCTCAATCTCAAAAGCTAACTTATAAGATGAAACTTTTCTTCACATTTATAACTTGACTACCAGCCCCTTCAGCATCTGATGAGAGATAAACCCAATAGTATTTTATACTAGTAGTTTGAGACTTACTATTCTCAAAGTGAAAACAACGGAATAAGCTTGCCTAGATTATTGATAATTGAACCGGGGAGTCGATCTAATTCAAATGTTATTATCTAGCTTGATCTAAGATCATTGATAATTAAAACAAAAACAAGTTTCAGAATCGACACACGAAATGCTAATGGAAACATTCTTGCATAATAAATCATCATATTTAAATAGTATATATAAAGTACTTGAATTCCAAAACAAATGAATATAGCATTTTTAAGAATGACAGTATACATCATTTGATTACAATATTCCTTCTTCTTATATATCATGAATAGAAATTTTATTAATGTTTGTATCTTTGATGTTTCATAAAATACATCATAATGAGTCTATAATTTTTTTAAGAATAACAAATAAGTCACACACCTTTATTTTCATCTTTTCCGATTGCAACAAGCAATGTGCCTTTATATTTGCTTTTAAAAAATGTTCCATTGAGACATAGTGCGATCTAACATATGCAAAATTAGATTTTGAAGCACCAAATGTAACAAATACCCGCATAAAATTGTCTGTTTATTATCACATTCTATTTCAAACCTACTGCGAAGATTGTTTTCCAATAACACTTGCTTATACCATCACAATTCATTCTACCTGATACGATAGCCACCGAATACCTCTTCCCTGGTCTTCTATATTCCACCCCAGCATGATATAGCTAATATCCAACTCATAATTCGTTTTGAACTCGTTTGTAACATCAATGGGTCATTTCAGTGTCTATGATTTTAATCTTTTTTTAATACAATCTGTAATAACTTTGTATGTCATCTGCTTATGCTTATATGTGTGACACGATGCCCTAGAATATTACAAATCTCTTTAATGTAGCAATTGTTATTAATTGTATCTACCACCACATGAACATACCATTGGCATCCCATTCAAGCTTATATGCACAAGTTTCTCTCATTGATTCATTCCTAATGTAATGAAACTTAAAGCCTGCTTCAATTAAATATTTGATATGTGAATCTATGAATTATTTGACACCTCCCTTAAATACTTGACTTTTTGCACAAATAAGATTCTTATCCACTTTGAAGATTGTGTAATCTCTATGCTAATTGGACAAAAAGTAAGTAAAAAACCCTCTTGACCCTAGTTAATGTTGACATTATTACCAGTCGCACAATATTTATCAAGTATCAATTTGCTATTTTGTCCCAAATTAGGCTTGATCACTTAACTACTTTTCAGAGATTGTAAAAGGACTCCTCATTTCCTAAGCAACAATCCTCATGATTGCGAATTGAGTATGATAACTCAAACATACCTACACCAACCCGTTCTATTTAGAAAGCAAATGTTCTTCAAGTTTTTGTCAAATTGGATTTACCATCAATGTTAAATATGTGTATGACTCCCATGGACCTACTCTTTAAGATAAACTCGTCGAATTTTCTATAATATGTACATTGTCATTGGCTAATGTTTCATTTGATGTAAATTATAATATGGCAGGAGATTGAAAAAAATTATCCAGATAATCGCGTAAAAGTTTACAAATCTACAAAAAAATAAAGTAAAATAAAATTGCAAATTCCAGTATAATTGTCAAGTGGAGGTGCACATTTCCTTGTCAACTAGAGTTCGATTCTCTTGGGAGCACTCTAAGAATTAAATCTTAAATTTAATATTGAATGAATCATCTGGGGTCACTCTTAAGATCGCCCGAGAAAGATAATTAATCGAGATACACGTAAGCTGACCAAAAAATCCAAATAAAAGATAAAGAAATATATAATAACAATATTTTTTATAAAGGAAAACTAGTAACAAACAACAAAAAGAATATATTTTCTGATTTTAAAAATCTTCATAAAAGTGTAGAGATAAACATTGTTCAAATTTGAGTGGCATGATGATCACAAAATTAAATGATTGTTCTCTCAAAAGGGGTAGGCCTCTTAATGTTGTTATAGTCAACCTTCATACTAATTGCACTCAATGCTCACACAAATAGAGTTGTCTATTTCCCACAATTTCCTCCTCACATTCCAATTTTACAAACCATTAAAAGGTCTTCACTTTGGAAACCTTTTGATGAGGCTTGGCCTTAAAATACATGTGACGCGACCAAGCCTGTCAGTTCATCACACCATGTGTTATCATATTTTTCCTAAACAATTACATTATATCCATTTGGCTCTCGCTTCATTGTTTAACAATTTCTAAGGTTTAGTTTAGTTTTTATTTTTTATTATTATAGAGAAAAGAGAAATAGTAAAAGTGTATTTTGTAATTAATTTTTTTTTAAAAAAAATATTACAGGTGAATTTTTTCCTTAGGTTGCTTTTAGAAGTCAGGATAACATACTTTTAAAACTAAAATGATTTTTTTTAGTTGATAAAATTTTGTATGATAAGATTATCTTTATTTTTATTTATTTATTAGGAAATTGTATTTTAATTTTTTATTCAAGATATATAATATATTTATTTTTTATTTTCAACATCTATTATATTTGCAATTGTAAATTTGTATATTAATAACAGATTTATAAAATATTTTTTTTATATTTAATTAATATTCGAAATAAATAAATAAATATACCATTTTTCTTAACAAAACAAATGAGGTTTTTGTACTTTGTACCCCTGAAGTTTTAAAGAAATCTCAATTTAACACTGACGGCATGTTTGGTTAGACGGAATGGAATGAGGGTGGAATGGAATGGAATAAGTAATGGAATGAGAGAAGGAATGGAATTGAATTGTGAATGGAATAATTATTCTATTCTCTTGTTTGGTTGGTATGAAATGAAAGAAATAATGGAATAGTGAAATATAGTAAAATTTCCATTTTGCCCTTATAAAATTATTATTCCATTCTTTTCTTGGTTGGTTATAATAAAATTTTATTATATTTCACTATTCTATTCCTTTCATCATTTTACTATATTTCACTATTCAACTCAATTTTAAGTTTTTGTTCTCTAATTTCTATTTTTGTTTTCAATTTTCAGTTTCCATTCTTTAATTTCTGTTTTTATTCTCAATTTTTTAGTTTCCTCTTTCAATTTTCTGTTCTCTAATTTTCTATTTTTTGTTCTCAATTTTCAGTTTATGTTCTCAATTTTTTATTTTTGTTCTCAATTTTCTGTTTTTATTCTCAATTTTCGGTTTCCGCTTTCAATTTTCTATTATCTAATTTTATGTTTTTGTTCTCAATTTTCTGTTTTTGTTCTCAATTTTCTGTTTCTATTCTCTAATTTTATGTTTTTGTTATCAATTTTCAGTTTTTGTTTTCAATTTTCCGTTATCTAATTTTATATTTTTGTTCTCAATTTTTAGTTTATGTTCTAAATTTTCTATTTCTGTTCTCTAATTTTATGTTTTTTTTTCTCAATTTTTAGTTTATGTTCTCAATTTCCTGTTCTCTAAATTTCTATTTGTGTTCTCAATTTTCGGTTTATGTTATCAAATTTTTGTTTTTATTCTCAATTTTCAATTTCTGTTCTCAATTTTCTAGTTTTATTCTCAATTTTTTGTTCTCAATTTTCTATTCCTATTCCCAACTTTTTGTTCTCTAATTTCAATTTATGTTTTCTAATTTCTATTTTTATTCTCAATTTTCAAAGGCTTAATTATAAGGACTATCATGTAATTTAAGATATTGATTTCATTGGGTTGGAATCTCATTCCACCCCATCTCAAATGGAATCCCATTTCATCCAATTTCATTCCAATGATTCCATTGGAGAACCAAACAACGGAATAAGAATCGAGGGCGGAATACGATTCCATTCCGCCCTCGATTCCATCCAATCAAACATGCCGTGAAGCTCTTCTTTTTTCACAAAGATAGAAAAAGAACATTTGACCCTTCACGGTACTCTCTTTCTTTATAGATAGATTGATTTGTGCCTGTTTGGGTTCAATCGTATTACAGAGTCCGTACAAAATTTTAGAGAAATCTTACTTTAACCCTTATTTTATTAGTTTGAATACATTAAATCCCGAAGTATTCATCGTGTCATGACAATCATTCTATAAATTTTTATGAAGGAAATTAGTCACATATACGGAATCACCCACGTAAGTGAATTCTATCATAAAAAAATGACGAAAAAGCTCAAGGATGCGAAGTGAAAAAAACTCTAAATAAATAAATTTTTTGTTTATTTTAATAATTCAATAGTCTTATTATATTTTTACACAAATGTTTATTAAACGTTTATTATGTGCTTCTCTATTTTAACAATTACTTTTTAACAGATTTATCAAATAATTCATAATTTTTTTTTAATAATCTTTTTTTTGAAGTCACAGAGAACCAAAGCTACGTCTTAACCATTAATATTCTTTATTTGCTGTTACACATGAAGTTTTATTAGCAATCGTAACTATTGAAAAGAGAAGTTTTAACGATAGAAATTAGAGAATTAATTAAAGAAATCAAAAGAAAAAGTGATATCCTCTTTTGCACCAAGTATCAATTTTAGCCTACATCATTTGAATGAACGTGATTGGTTGGACGTCTCATGTTCTGGAAGGCTTTCACCTTTTGCTGGAGAGAGTGAGAGACGTGATTGAGAAAAGGTTAAATAAGATGGTGAAGTAATTATTGTCTTATGTGGAATTTATTAACAAAAAAGGTTAATAAATAATTAATCAGTGACTGTACCATGTATAGGAAGTACATAAATGATAATAAAACTATAAAAGGAGAGAACGGCCATTTAAAAAAATAAATAAAATAAAAAATAATTTGTTTATGTTTTATCTTCCTAATATGGAAAATAAATGGGATTAGGTTATAATTTTCTTTGTGGTTTCTGTTTTGTCTTGCTCTTATAACTATTTAATCTTCCTTTTTAAACCTCGAATAAATTTATAATCTTTCAATTAATATTAATTTAATTGAATTTATTGAGTTGATATTAATTATATTTGAAATTTATATTTGATATAAATAAACTAAAATAAAGTATTGATAAAAACTAAAAATAAGCTGGCAATAATAAAAAAAATAAGTTACTTTATGATAATATTAAATATTACAAAATAAAAGATTATGAGAAAAATTACATTTTTGGGCCTGGAAGTTTTCCGAATTGCACATTTAGTCTTTCAAATTTTGACATTTGTTTTAATACCACAAAATCAAAAATATTTTTGGATGAAAAAGGAGTTGTTCTCAGCATGTGACCTTCTAATAAAAATATTTTATCATTTCATCCAATGAGGCATTTTTCTCTAACGAGTTATCTGAAGAATGAGAGAGAGAAGTTTGAATAATTGTTAGGAGAAAACGTCTAACATTTAGTGAAGTGATGAAATAACAAAAATATACCCATTAGAAGGCCATGTGCCTAGTATAATCAATTTTTTGCGCAAAATCATTAACAACGTTTTTAATTTTGCGGGATTAAAACAAATGTCAAACTTGAGAGATCAAATATGTAACTTGGCAAACCTCAGGATCCAGATAGACCCCACACCACATATATGGACAAAAACTGTAATTTTCCGGAGATTATATAATAACCTTACCTATTAAAATTTTAATTTTATTTCCACCCCAAAAAAAAAAAGGATTCAATTAGTGCCTCCATTAGCAACTCCAAATGATTAAGTCTCTGTTTGGAGATGGTAAGATAATAATATTAATTTGGAAGCATGTTAGTTGTGGCAGTGCTTCTGTGTAAAACAAAGTTAATCTACATTAAAACCCATCATTTTGCATGTTCTTAGTTCTCAAGTTGTAACTACTAATTACTAACTAGGGTATCACAAAATAGTAACTAAATTTCATTAATTTATTTTTATTGAGAGCCAAAAAGTGTGTATATGATCGTGTTTGCCTGATAATTACTTGTTCTACTTGGTGGGATGGCACACTCTTGAATAATAGAAAACCCTAAAAAGATGAACAAGATGAAAAAAAAAAAAAAAAAACGATTTTTATTTTATTTTTCTTTTTCTTTTTTTCACTATAGAAAGAATAATAAATAAATAAATAAATATAGAATAAAAATAAAAAAGAGAGAGAGCGGGGGGAAAATTGAAACTATTACTGAGTATTTTGTCAATAAAATATGATAAAGGTAATTAAGAAAATATTTTTGAAAAAATATTATTTAAATAATAGAAGTTATTTTTAAGTAGAAAATGAAAAGAGAAAGGTGTCTCTCAAATTTGTAAACATCCAAAGGGTTTTTTGGCTACAGAGACAGGCATGCAAAACAGAAGGCACAAGTGCATGGCGCATGCTGGACAAACTTATGGCCCCACATACGCACAATTACAGCCCTAGACATAAATATACACTCTTACAAAATATGAATATACTTCTCTTTAAATATTTACTTAATTTGACACAGAAATTCACGTGAAAACACGTACCTTGACAAAAATAAATTTTAAAAAAAATATAAATTAAGAGCTGAAATTAAAACTAGGACCATACCAATAAAGGTTCCGCCGTTCCATTTGTTTTTGCTTCTGTTCCCTAATTTCTGTTTTGTTTTCAAAATTTTAAAAATAATGTAAAAAAAATTATTTAGTAAACATGTTTCAGATCTCAAGTATTCTTAATTTTTTTGAAATAATTTTGAAATTTCTTAAAAGGAAAAAAACTTGATTCCTATTTACTCCTAAAACTATTCGCAATCTTTTTCATAAGCGTAAATGCTGAGAATCACCACCATCACACCGATCCACAACCACCACCACACATTTTCATCTTCTTATCTCATCTATACTCTCTCTCTCTCTCTATCACACAAACACATATATATAAAACGATCCAAACTTAATTGTAATCAAACATATTTTTTTTGTTTTGTTTTATTCTGACAAATTAAAAGAAAAATTTAATAACAATAATCATTATCAAAAGTAATTCTGTTTTCAGAATAATATTTGAGAGCAAAAATAAAATTCTCATTTTATTTTATTGAGAGTAAAAATAGAAAAATAGAAATATTAATCAAACAAACTTTATTGAGAGTAAAAATAGAAAAATAGAAATATTAATCAAACAAACGCCGACTAAAGAGTTCGGTTGAGACAAATTATAAAGTATAAAAACTTATTTCAAATTAGTCCTGGAGTTAAGCTATCATGGTTGGTCCTAGTGCCCCCAAATTTTGGAGCCTCATTTATTTGTTTATTGTTTAATTTAAAATACTTTTTTTTTTTTTTTTTTTTTTTTTTTAAATCATGTTAAATAACATAGATTTAATTTTGGTCAAACATTATAACAACTATTTTTCAAATAATATTTCTATTTAAAAAAATATTTTAAAATAATTTACTATGACAACCCCTCGACTATTTTTCAAAATTTGCCTAGGACCTCCAATTTCGTCCAATGATGAGTTATGCATATTCTAATGAATTTTTTTATTAGAATAAAATAATTAAATACAATTTTTTGGCGTGGACTAAGGGTTCTAAGGGTGAAGACCGTTTTGTGTATTTAGTTAATGTTAATTATGATATCAAGTGAAAATTTCATATTTAGTAATATTAAGCTATAGATTAATCAATATAGTTAATATTAACTATTTTTAAAGACAATCATTTTCCTAGCTAGTAACTACATATATACTAGCAATACGGTTTATAGACATAAATGCTCCCAATCTAGATAGACGCAAGACAACAGAAAAGTGAGAACTCCTAAGTGCATGAATGATGTGGAACAAAAATCTAACAGCACATATTAAGCAAAAATAAAATATAAATAAATAAATTATAATTAATTATTTTAAAAAACAATCATTTCCTAGGTACTCCCAATCTACGCAGACACAAAATGACAAAAAAAAAAAAAATTAAAATTCTCAAGTGAACAATGTGGGATATAAATCTAACCGTGCTCTAGCGAGTACTGCAATAACAATGGGTACTACTTTTGATATATTCAAACTAAGTCATTACATTTCGTTCTTCAGTCAAAAAAACAAACAAGCATTAGTGTTGTTAATAAAAGTAGTGAAGACATTATCAAAAGATAAAATATTCTCCATGATCCAAGTACTAATGAAAGGTCATTCTCTCCTTTTTGTACACACATATATAAGTAGCTATTAATTTGAACTTTCAAATCTAATATAAATTAAGGTACTGTTTGATAATATTTTTTAATTTTTTTTTTTAAATTTAAAAAAAAATTAACAAAAAAGTATTTTTACTTAAAAATAAAAACAAAATATAAAAAGTGTGTTGATAGTATGGAGGTAATATCTTAATATTATCCTTATAAATGATCTTTTCATTTAAAAAATATTGTTGAATTCCACCTCGCTTGTGTTACTTAATCTTGACCTATATATAAAGTTTAGGGCAATCTTTATCTTTCAATGCGTCTTTTGAGTGTGAGTTTAGCCCATTGAATTTTTACATGGTAACAGAGTCAGTACTCTTGTATAATATTGGGTGTGTTGAATCCCAAATAGATGTTGCGCTCCCCTATATCCGTTCGCAGTGATTTGTCAAAGTCCACACTTCCCATGAGAGGGCATGTTAAATCCCACATTGATGTTGGACCCTCTGATATCCATCACAGTGGTTTGTCAAAGTCCACTCTACGCATAAACCGGACCAACAAGTTCAATATCATATCGCTTTTGTTACCTGATCCTAAGATATATATAAGTGTATAGGCAATCCTCTTCGTTCAAGGCATTTTTTGAGGGTGATTTAGGACCTTCTACAAAAACGTTTATAGATGATTGAAAAAAAATAGGTGTACAACGATCTTCATTTATCTCTTATAGTATAAACATTAAATTGGGGGTTTTGTCTATGTTCCTTTTTGTAGTTGGGGGTTATTTTCTTTTGAATTGCATTGGGCCAACAACGAATTTGCTAGTCCCCGCAATCCTGCCGCGTTAATTAGAGGTGAAAGGAATACCTGCCTACCCACCCCGCCCTGCTCGGATTCGGTCGATTGCACACCTAGAAAAACCTAGCCCATACCCGAAACCGCCCCGATCGAGTACAGAGAGAAATCGGTCAGATACCTACATGTCCAACCCGAAATCCCCGAACCCGACCAAAATCCCATGTTAATTACCAAATACCCCCCTCTAAAGTTGCTATATTACAAACCAACCCCACTATATATAGAAAAATCTGATGCCCTAGCTCATTCTTGGCCGCCTCTCTCTCATTTCTCTATCTCACTCTCTCTCAAACCTCTCTTCCCCTCAGAGATGACAATCGCCGCTTCTCCGATTTTGGTCGTGCTTCTCCGTCGATTCTCTTCGTCGCTGTCATCGATGCATGACTGGATCGATCGTAATGTCGCCGCTTCTCTGATTGATCACTATTTCTTCGATCGATCGATGCATGATTCGATCGACCGTCGTCTCCGTTCTCTCAATCCTAACCCTAGGTACGTGATTCTTGTTTAGATCTTGTTCATACAATTGTTTCATTTATATTTAGATTTGTTTGTTGAATTTCTTGTATGTTTCACTTTTTCCTTCCTTACACCATCTTCTTCTCTGGCCAAAACCCTTGTTTTCTCTCACCCGAAAACTACCCAAAACCCGAAGCACCCGAACCCGCTCGGATGGCCGACTGTTTCGGCTCGGGGACGGTTGGATTTCGATCCTTCAAAATCGTTCGGGTCGGCCACCAAAACACTCCATCCTCGACCGATCTGACCGACTTTCTCCCTTAGCGTTACTTGTGTTGTCGTTGTGATGGTTGTCCTTCTCCTGTTGCACCTTCTCTCGTGGGAGTATGTTCGCTGTTTCTTTTCTAATGATGTACTGTAGTAATTATGGTGTATAGCTTTGGTGTGTACCCGTTGGGGAGTGCTTGTCTTGACCCCAGGTCCTTGAGTTTTGTTAAACGGATTTATTTTGTCGGCTTGGGGTCATGCAGGCTACTCGACAACACGTTATCGTGCAGTAAGAGAGATTCTTCCCCTTATATTTGCTTATAAAAAAATATATATATAAACATTAAAAAATACTTTTCAGAAATAAAAAATAGTTAAAATCATGTTTTTTTATTTTTTTTTTATTTTTTATTACAATTTTAATTGCAAAACAAATGCTACTTTTAAAAATAAAGGGAAAAAATACTAGAAAAACTTTACCAAAAACTATTTCTATTCTTTAACTGAGACTACAAAACCTTTGCTAACTCACCAAGATGAGATAATTATTTTCATAATTATTGAATATATATATATATATATATATATATATATATATATATATATATATATATATATATATATATATATTTGATAGCCATTTGGATGTACCACATGTATATATTAATGCTTGAAGTTTTTAGAAATTGTTTGGACTTTTTTCAATAATATGTAATTTATAACAAGAATTATTTCTTGAATCAAACACACACACATATATATAGATACATAAATAAATATTATATAATCTAGTAACTCTACTATTGCATTTCCAATTTTCATGAAATATATTTATGTATATAAATTTAATTATTAGGATGAAACGTATAAAATTTTATTAAGAAATTTTTTGTTTAACCTAATGTCTAAGTTATGTTTTGTATAATAGATTTTTGTATCACATCGAAGAACACATTGGAATTTGCAGCTCCCGTTTGGTGTATATTTTGAAGAACACAAGCAATATAAAATTAAAAATTAATTTAATATTTTCAAATGTATATTAATCTTAGGTTATGAAAAAAACCAGAGCTAGCGAGAGACTCTTCCTTCACTTATTCACAAGAATATTTATATATATATATAAGTAGAAAGTATATGTATCTCTCAATCCAAATCCATTTATACCTTAAAAATTTATATATAAAACACAAAAACCTCTTGATCATATCCAGTACTCTCTTCATTTATCGAATATGCAAATGCCAATATCAAACTCTGAACTCGAACTCAAAAACCCATTCAAATTAGACCCTTCTCCTCTATCACTCTGCATTAGAAGCAACCCCATCTCCGAATTACAATCTTCTTCAAAGCCTGAAACTCCTCCGCAGGGGCCTGGGCCGCCTTCATATCTCTCCTGATCTTGACTCAACTGTGACGCAACAAACTTATCGAGATCCCTCCAATCGGTCACTTTATTTTTGTCCTTTCTTAACCCTCTGATTCGATCTTCTCCGTCTTCATCTTCATCTTCTTCATCTTCATTGTGATCCGATACCAGAGAGATCGAGCTCGGTTTTTTTGTTATGGGAAGAGAAGGGCTCTCCAACTGTGGGAGGTGGAAACATTGGTCGGATTGCATGAATTTTAAGCTGTCTGAAGCTTCCATCTCTTGCTTGCAGAAGAAGTTACGGGGTAGAAAGGTAGGTGGTTGCCGTGGTGGTTGTGGTGGAGGTGGAGGTTGTGTGGTGGTGATGTTGTAATGGTCGGTGGGGTCCATAACGGAGCTGAGTCCTGATGGTTCGTCGTAGAAGTAGGAGGATTCCCAGGCTTCTGCCGTCTTTGTTAGGGCGGTGGTTCGTTTCTTAAATGCCCGGCACACCACCCATCCTTCTTCCTGCGTGAAAATTATAAATCAAACTGCAAAGTTAGAGAGAGATAGAGAGACATTTCACAGGAGAAAGATGTTTTTTTTTTTTTTTAACGTTGCTGGAAAAAGATGTTGAGAAGGTGATATAATGTTCAATGTGGAAAGGAGTACTATTTGAAGTTTCTTTTTGTTCTTCTTTGATTTATATTTTGTATTAAGTTGTTCGAAATGTGATGAATCTTTATGCTTTTTTATTAGTCTTTTGTCGGTTGGATAAAGAGAAGTAGAAGAAGATTGTCAAAGGGTGTGAACAGGAGCAAGAGAGAGCGGATTTTTCTCTGCAAAATTGAACAAAAGAAAAGTTAATCAATAGCTGAAATTAAGGGTATGTTTGTTTTATTAGGAATCTGAAAATCGTTTTTTATTGTCTGAAAACATTCCTTTTTGAACAGTTTATATTTCAGTGATTGAAATCCTTCTGGTGGAGAACATTTATGTATAAGAAACATTTTTTATTTTTAAGGTAAGGTGTGCCCGGATCAGTTTACACTCATCTCGACTAATCACCTCTCTAGGCAATCTTAAGAGCGTATTCTCCCACATCGATTTGGTGTAATCAGGAATAAATTCAAGATTTAGTTTTTGGAGCACACTCCAGAAGAGTTGAACCCTGATTGATAAAAAAAATGAGTAATTTTCCTTATCTATCGGACAAATACCTCTTGCATTGTGCATGAGAAATATTCAAACTCTAGTTTGTTTTCATATTTCCATACAAGAGTAAGGAATTTTTACTCTTTTCTTTTTCTTTCTTTTTGACGTATATACTTTTTGACTTACAAACTTAGACATGCCGAAAGACATCTCACTTTCAAATAGACAAGGTGAGATTACATATAAATTAAAATGGAACATGCTACAAAATGATGAAAAAGTGAAACCGTACCTCACAAGTTGGAGAAAAAAAAGAGCCAAAAAAAAAAATGAAAAAAAAAAATGTTTGCTTGAAGATCTTTTGGAGAGAAATAGAGAGAACAAGAGGTATTCAAAATTCTTTTCAAATAAAACATGATTATTGATCATGCTTAAGAACAATGCAATTGAACAATAAGGCTCGTTTGCGTACCAGAGAGAGAGATAGAGAGAGTGAGAGAGATGGTGCTTGCCTGTGGAGGTCCATTTTCGTCCGATTCAAGCCGGTACTCATGCATGATCCAATCGGTTTTCTGCCCATTTGGCGCTCTTCCTTTATAGAAAACAAGAGTTTTCCTCATCCCAATCAGCTTCGTTTTATCGTACACTGCCTTGTCCCTCCCTGTCGCCTTCCAGAACCCTGCTATGGTGGCTCTATTGGTCCTTGTACCCGTCGGATACTTCTTATCCTTGTGACTGAAGAAATACCACTCGTTCTGCTCCTCGTACCCGATCCGACATTTTTCTGATACATAGAAATTCATATCAACTTTTCTTGTCAAAAAATCCAAAATGAAAAAAGAAGAAACATTTTTACTGATTTGATAATCAGGCAGATATATGTTAGGGTTTATAAATGAGATGTATTAATTTTCGTTTATGCTAAGTAACGTTAGCTAAGATGTAATGCTAATCGTGATGTTTAAAACGAAATCTTGATAACTAGGCGTAAATCCAAAACCCTAGAGGAAAATAAGAAGTATTCCTTGTACCTTGAAGATCCCATGGTTCAATTCTGTAGAGATCAATATCTCTGATAACATCAAGATCAATCTTCTGTGATGCAATCTTCTTCCTTAGGTAATACCCTACCAGCTCCTCGTCCGTCGGATGAAACCGGAATCCAGGAGGTACACACGATTCCATGGAATCCATCATAGCTGCTGCTTCTGCATCAAATTCACCATTACCTTTACCTTCACCTTATTCAGTGCATCATCTTTAAATCATAACACATTAAATATGGGTGGGTGTGTATATATATATGTAGAGTGAGAGAGAGAGAGAGGGGGGGGGGCGGGGGGGGGGGGGGGGGGGGAGAGAGCGATACACAGAGAGAGAATGACAAGATCAACACAAATATATACTCAACCAAAGGGCAAAACAGAAGACAAATCCGGAGGTGACAAGTGTTACAGATATAATGATCAACTTATTTGGTGGTGAGCAACACTCAAGAAGCTGAGTTAATTTTTATTTTTAATCTCTCTCTAGTAAGAAATAAGTGCGTGTTACATTAAAAATTAGATTAAAATTGTCTTACACAATGATTTATGGGTGGTTAAAAAGAAGAGTGATGGGAAAAAGGTAAAAGAGAAGCAAATGATGATGATCGAGTTTTTTTTTTTTTTAGTTTAGTTTTTAGGGTTTTGATGAAAACCAAGGAGTCAGGAGGTTAGACTAGTTCATGTTTGTGTGTGTGTGCGCGCTCTAATGATGTTGTCTTGTGTTGGTGAATGGTGGGAATGATGTTTCAAGAAGGGGGTCGGCCTCCACCCTCTCTTCCACTTTTTTTTTTTTTTGAAATTCTGGATTAATCTTAATAATAGTTAATGGTTTTTAAGTATGGTGAAAAGAAGAAATTAATCTAGAATAAAGAGGAGAAGAGTTTGTGAATGACACAAAACGTTATTATGAGAAAATAAATAAATTGATTTTTCAAAATGTGTGCGAAACGGGTATTAAGATGTAAGAAAAAAAATTATTTTTATTTTTATGACTAAAGAATAATTACGCGTATTTATTTATACTATGGATATTTATTTGTTTTTAATTTTTTTATTATACGATAAGATATGTCTGGTTTAATTTACGCAGATCTGACTAATTATTTCTCAGACGATCTTAATTAAGGACGTACTTTGCTTATCGGAAAAAAAAAAAGGTGTACTCTCCCTATCAATCTAGTGTATTTAAGATTAAATCTAAGATTTAATTTTTTTTAAAAAGTCGAATTCTGTTTGACAAGAAAAAAAGATAGTCAACCTTCCAATTGGACTAAGACTTTTTTGGATAAACTACGGGATATTTATACCACGGGTATAGTATATTATTTTAGGACTAAGACTTTTTTGGATAAACTACGGGATATTTATACCACGGGTATAGTATATTATTTTAGGGAATACAGTGCAATAGTGAATAGAGAGTAATTGAGACACGGTGGATGACCTTATCAATATTTTGCACGCGTTTGGGCACAAAGAAAAAGGAAAAAGGCCCCCTTCTATCTAATGGATCAAAGCTGCCACAACATGAATAAAAAGTTTTTTTTCCTTTTCTTTTTTTTTTTATTCAAAAATAAAATAAAAAACATATGTATGTATATATATACATATATACTTTCTCTTTAATGTATTTTTTATATCAGAAATGGAGACTGACCCTATTGTCGGTTTGTCTGGAATTTTCTTGTCACTTTCTGATGGCCTCTTTTTACTGAATGCTGTGTTATCAGTAATGCGAAAATTTAAACAGATAAACATTTACAGGGAAACACATTAAGAGAGAGAGAGAGAGAAGGCATGAATGAATGAGCAGCCATTGGCTGAGAAGTGAAACCTGTTCATTTTTCTCATGCAGGGAGAGGGAGTGGGAAAAATGAAGCTTACCTGAAAGGGTTTTTGGTAGTGAGTAGTTATTCGTTGAACGACAAAGAAACTGGAGAACAAGACAAAGGTGGAAGACAATGGTTCTTATAAAACTAAGAGAAAGAAGGAGTGAGAGAGAGAGAGGAGAGAGAATTCTTTTCAAAATAGGGCATGAGTGAGAGATATATATAAAAAAGGGGGAAGGAGGGAGGGGAGGGAGAAGGGGAGGATGGATGAGGACCGCTCAATTGCGCATGGGTTCATGGTTGTCCCCAATGATGACGTCACTGCCTAGCTTGCTACAGAATTACTACCAGTTTCTCTTTCTCTTTCTCTTTCTCTCTCTACTGTTTTTATTTTAATTTGAATTTTATAAAGTTTGGTGGTCTTTCTCATAAACCTAATCGTGCTCATCAGTATATATCCAGTCATAGTCTTCAATCCCAATTCGAATTCAATTGTCAAAATTTTCTACTCGCGAAACTTTTTAACCAAAATAGTTGAAAATTAAAATTCAGTCAGATCAAGTGTTCAATTTTTTGCCCAAAAATTTAGAAATCCAATCATTCATCGAACAAGCCAACAATCAATATCGGTTAAAATGTATTAGATTATTTGAGAGACAGAATAATGTATCAGATTAATTGAGAGACGAGATATTAAGAGAAAATATAAGATGATTATATTGATATATATATATATATATATGTGAAAGTTATACTACTAAAGAGATATATAACGGGCCTATATATAAACAATAATTAGGTGTGATTAGGATTTGGTTTTCATGGGATTAGAGTTTAACAGACTAGACCCATATACATATATTAATATAATTATTAATCTTTTTTTTAATCCAGGGTGGTGCTAGTTAATAGGTTTATGGCATTGGAGAAATTTGAGTTTTTAGATCATGTTTTATATTTTTATTTTGAAGTTACGGTTTAATTTTTGATTTTTTTTTCTAGGATATTAAATGTTTTTTTTTTTTTAAAAAAAAAATTTGTATAAGTTAGTGGATATATTAATTGATTTTAGAAAAAAGTAGTAGGGACAAACATATAACTATATAAGTACATTTACTAGTGTTACGTAGTAATTTGTGAAACATTTTGTAAGGAGCAATTAACATAACAAAATTGGCTACCTTATATCCATTTGAGTATAATTAATCTAATTGTAAAAAAATAAAAAAGAATTTGTACATTTTTTTTTGGTTAAAATATCCTCCAGCTCGACCACTTATCAAATATGTAAAAATGACAAGATTGATCACGGATGTATATATTTATATATATATATATATATATATATATATATATATTCCTCCAAAATCTCATTAAATCAAAATATAGAAAAATATTTTCCGTCTTCCTTTTCTTTATATATATATTTTTTTATTCTTATCTATTATCTCATTGAGTTGAAACATTTTTTTGCTTTACTTTTCTCCAATATGAAAAACACAAATAATTTATTTATTTATTTATTTTTATTTTGACCAAATTTTTTGAAAAACACATTTAGGAAAATACTCTCTTAAACTTACCACGTCAAAATTCCAATCCATTTGAGAGAATAAACAACGGTAATATATAGATCTCTCCCTTAACTTACTAATTTACAATTTATGCAAGATAAATTGAAATAATTTTTTGTAAGAAAATATTTTTTGAGATTTGTATTTAATAAAATTTCGGACAGTAAATTTTTTTCTTTTAAGAATCCTTCGTTATATATCTCATTAAATTAAAAAAAAAAAATAGAGAATTTTTAAAATTTTCTTTTATTGTATATCTCATTAAATTAAAAGAAAAAAAAAAAGAATTTTTAAGATTTTGTTTTATTTTACATTCCCCGCTATCTCATGAGATTGAGATATAGAAGAACGCAAACAAAATTTTATTTTTTCTTTTAGAATCGTCCGTCATATAATTGAATCGAAACAAAGTATTATACATTTTCTCTTAATTATATCATTGATTTGAAATGCAGAAAAAATAATAACAAAAAATGATCTTTTTTTTTTTTTTTTTTTTTTTTTTTTTTTTTAACATGTTCTCCATTTTTTCATTGGATTGAAATATGGAGAAAACGCAAAAGATTTTTTGAAATTGAAAAAATAAAAATATTAGGATAATCCTGGAGGATCTATATTTAAAAAATAAAAACACAAATTTTGAAAAATATAAATATTTTCTTTTTTTACAAAAAAAAAATACGGAGGTAATCCTAGAGGATGTAAGAAATTCAAGTACTCATTAAGATAACGATTTGTAATTTGACGATCGGTTTCATCATCTTCAAACATTTTGTCCGCAACCAAATAGGTGATTGTTTCTTCAGAAAAAATATTTGTAGTGATCGAATTTATGGCACCGACATTGTCATTTCTTGCAGAAAAAGTAGAACATTTGGCTACAAATGTAGGAGTAGCAACACTAGGTATACCTAGATATGGAGAAACCGAAGATAGTAGTTCACCCACATTACGATACTTGCGTATGCTTGCTGACAGTTGTATGATTTCACGCGGATCACTTTCAACCATTTTTTTAAAAAACAAATGTAAATGAATAATATAGTTTTACAAACGAATTAATGTTAAAAGACGTTTAAAATGAAATATTATTTGAAGTGAATATCTTGAGAACTTTGCATTTTTAATGTTGCTACTATTTAGACGCATGTTCAAATACAATGTCAAGACATGTATATCTTTCCAAAAGAACAAACGTCTTAACGATGCAACACAATTTGTTGACGGACACCTTTAGGTATGATAGGTATTTTTTTTTTAAAAAGTCTCCTCCAAGAACGATAGTGATACCCGTGAATGGCTTTGAGTTACTGCAAATATCTCGTCGCATGCGTCCACAGACTCAACACAGTACTTATGTTGCATCGAAACTTCATCCCTAATAATGAACTTTGTCTCTCTAAATAATTTCGCATATAACAATTGTTTGCTGAAATGACAAATTGAATTATCAAAAATGTCAGGAATACGAAATGTAGAATGTGTATTTCGACCTCCTTCAAGTAGTAGAGATGCAATATCAGGCGATACCACAATAATGACAATATGACTAAAGCTACGACATTTTGTTGCGATGATATTATGTAGAAATATCTTTTCCGTACCACCACTACCATTTAAAAAGAACATTTTCCTAGATTTTCAAATACCGATGAAGTAATTACTTCATAATGCAAAACATTGGCCTTCATTGAGACAATCAATATTACATCACACATCTAGTTGTTGCGTTTCAATTTTTATTTGATGATGTTCCCATATCAATCTACTTCCAATTACAGTAGTCCAATTTTTGATAGGTTGTGAAATTGGTGGAAAATCTACTAAGCTCTTGCCCAATTCTTGATATAGTTGATTCAAAAGATACAAACTGCAGTCTTTAATTTGTACCTCGCTTGGAATAGGGATAAAAAACAACGTGCGAAATTTGTGTGGAAGATCATCACATATATCCATTAAAAATTGATTCCACAGTTCACATGGATTTACAGGGGAGCATTGTGTAAGAATGATACAAAATAATTTTCTCAATTGATATCCAGTACTCATAATAGATGCTTCTTGAAGACATTGTATCCATTTATAGCCCATTTCCTAGACATGTGGCTTTGAACGTTGTTTCCAACATTGTTAACATTGCGTAAACACCTAAATGATTGTGGTTTTTTTACTACAGTCAATAGTAGACACAGATAAAATCGTTCACCTGCATTAGGAGGGACAAAATACATTCTTTCGATGGCAAATTCCCTCTGTCATGGTTTCCAAAACTTTTCAGTTTTATTTCAGACAAATCTTGGGAAAGCTCTTGATAAGTATACGCACATGCATCTGCATGTGCAACACAATATGCAAAAAGATCTATGAGAGTCAACTTCTGTGACTAGGCTCGAGAAATGATGGTCTCCATTAATTTAATAAGAATGAAGATCATATGATGTTCCAGGCAAATGGAGCACCAATAGAACAACTATTGGATTCTCTTCATGCAAAGGATATCTAAACAATCGTCAGGTTACCTCAGACGGTTTAGTGTATCTTGCATCAAGATATTGTTTGATCTCATCCATCATTCCCAAAATCAATGTCCTTATATATATATATATATATATATATATATATATATATATATATATATATATATATATATACTTGTGAATATATTTGACAAATGTAATTCCAGTGCATACTTCAACGTTAATATCACAGTCAAACATTTTAGAAAAGTGCGAATTGTATGGGATGATATTTCTATTATCAACTTGTTCTCTCTCACTATACACTTTGTCATTATCACGATGACGACAAATGTGATATCCTTCTTAATCCCTCGTTGTATATTCCGTGAAATCCTGTGGATGTCTCTTAGTGCATCTAGAGTTTTTCATGAACGGGGTTTGAGGATTTTGAGCACGACATGGTCCATGGACCATGCATTTTTTTACGACCTCCAAAAATTTTGGCTCTTCATTTGGATCTGAAAATTTAGCACAAATTGCTCTATCTATTTATCACACGTACGAATTTTGTCTAGACCAGTATGAAATATAAGTAAGTGCATGTGTGGTAGACTTCGTTTCTGGTACTCAACTGTAAAAATATGGACAACATTTTTTTTTTCTCCAAATACTCGAGTGTTTTCAATCTCTTTCATTAGCGTACTTCTTTTTAACTCAAAAACACTGACAATTAAGTTTGGATGATTCACAGATATGCATTCTCTCTATTATATGTTTATTTAATTTTTTTTATTAGTTATTTAAAAAGATTAAAATTATATTTATAGAATTATATAAAATTTCCCCAACATATAATAGCCCCCATAACAAAGCTTTTTTTAGCTAAACTTGGTTGAAAAATTGCTAATGACGACCAAAGCTTGTGGGCTAGGGTTATTCACAATAAGCATTATATCGATAATAATCCTAACACTTGGAAGAAGATTAATGGTAGTTATTATATTTGGAGGGGTATCCTTTCTTTGAAGAATACCTTAACCAAAGGACTTAAATAGAAAATTGAGAATGAAACTACTATTATTCTTTGGACAGATTAGTGGTGTGGTGGTAAACCCCTAAGTTGTTAGGAACTTCAAAATTCTCTGGATCTTAAAGTAGCCGATATTGTTGATGATGATGGTTTCTGGTCTCTCAATCCTATTTTACCTTTAATTGATTATGATATTGAGATGAAAATTAGGACCATGCAGTCACCTGTTTTCAATCTTATTGACAAATATCTCTGGATGCCTGACAATTCTCGTATCTTTTCCATAAAATTGGCTTATAAGTTAGGAATCCCGGAGAGTGAAGTTATTGTGTTTGATAATTGTTGGAATTGGATTTGGAAACTTTAAATCCCCAAAATCTTAATTTTTTTTTGGAATTTTTTCATAAAAGACTTGTTACTAATGTTTTTTCATACTTCTTGTGGTACGAACATTTCTAATATTTGTCAAAGATGTAATAGGGAAATTGAAAATATTGAACATGCTATTCGCACTTGTCTTAAAGCCAATTTCATTTGGGATCAAGTTAATCGCTCTAGTTTCAGGTACAATAACTCATCGTCTAATATTTGGGTTTGGATTAAGGATAAACTCAAAGCTAGTGTTCTCAACCCTTCCTATTTTCTTTTTGTTGCTACCATTTGTGAAGTTTGGAAATATAGAAATAAAGAGGTTATTGAAGGAGTTGGTAATCCTCCAAATTCAACTCTTGTGAGAATTGCTAATTTCTCTAAAAACCTTCTCTAAATTTTTTTTGGAACCAAATTTCTTAAATAATTTCAAAAGACCCTCTATTTTTTGGTTTATTCCTAAAATAGGTTTCCTTAAGTTTAACATGGATGGTAGTGCTAAAGGTGATCTTGCCAAAGGCGATTTTGAGGGCCTGTTGAGAGATAACTTGGGTACGTGGAAGATAAGTTACTATGGTTGCATTGATAGTTGTACAATGGTGGAAGCGGAACTAAGGAGTATTATCGAAGGAATCAAAATTTCAGCGAATGGAGACTATTCTAAAGTGTAAATTGAGACTGATTTAACTAAATCTGTTTCCTTGATCTATAACCCATGCCCGAAAAATCATAGATTTATAGAGTTGATTGAGGAGTGCAAGAGGTTTCTTTTTTTAAAGGATTACACTCTTTACTTCGCTTCTCGAGAGACTAACCGTTGTGCCAACATTCTGGTAAAAAAATAGCTCAAGATGATTGCATCCTTAAAATCATTGATATGACAAGTACGGACATTAAAGAGATTATCTTTCAAGAGATGGATAAGAGAATTTTCGACATGTGCCGGAAGCCTAGTTGTTGATTTTTTTTGTCTTTCTGTTTGTTTGTTGTTTTGTTTTGTAATTTTTCATTTTACCCAAAAAAAAATATAATACTCCCCATATGATTATATAATGCCTAAAAAAACGTATTCTTGTGTCTAATAATACCGATTTCCTCTTAGGATCAATCGGCATTTAATTTAGTAATTTCTTTTGGTAAAGTAGAAAATTTTATACCTAAGGGCACATCTCGGGGTCGATTGGTGAAAGCGATCGTGAAACTTTCAGGGGTATTAGCGTCATTTCATTGATCGTGTTGGTCAAATGATTTCAAGTCGACAAGTATTCTGGTGAAGGAACTGCAAGAAAGAAGCCAGTCCTCCTGAGGAAACGTAGACGTTCAGGAGAAATAGTGGGAGCCACGTGTCGACACACCGCTGGCTGATTGACAACATACTACTTTACGTAGAAGATAAACCAGGAAAAGCCCCCCCAAAATTAGGACTACTCCCCCTATTGGGACCAAATATTTTATTTATTTTTATATGAATTTCAAAATATTAATTTACTAAATAATATATATCAAAATCACGATATATTTCATATTTGACATATATTTTTGACGTTAAAGATATTGATTTGTATTTTGTTGAGAAAGTAAATAACACATTCTCAAGAAAATATCTTCTCATCAATAATATATTTAAACAAACCATATGATATTTATTATTAATGTATTGATTTAAGATCTGTACTTTTAGATTATACCATAATATGTATATAGCAAAAAAATCAAAAATATTTGTGCAATAATCATGTGTAAATAGAAAAAAAAAATCTAATTAATTTTTAAGACTTGAAATTTATTATTAAATTCAGTGAATACTATTTAATATTTAGATATTTTCTTATAATACAAAAAAAAAATCTTTTTTTTTGGGAAGAGAAAATGTATTTTTTTTTCCTATGTTTTAATTATTATTTATTTGGGGGTGGGGGGAAGAAAAGAAATAAAAATAATAAAACCAAACAATGTGCCTTAGTTAGTTTGACTGGTTTTATATTTTTGTAATTAGTTTGACTTAAGACCTCAATTAATGGTCAAATTAATTAAAATCTCCGAGCTAATCATTTCAATTGTTTGTAGCCCAAGTCAGTCTATGTTTATTTAATATTAAGTATAGCTACTTATGCCCATACATAAAGGGAAACTGCATTTTTGGCCTTGTAAGTTGGGGTGGGGATTTAAGTGACTCTTGATTTTGTAATCCTCAACTTACAATTTAGTTTGAATTTTGTCTAATCATAAATGTTGTTAAGAAAAATGGTCTTTAAGTTGGGGTGAGGATCTCATGCCACGTTTTATGGGGCACATACATCATTTTCAAATTCAATATCCTTTTACAGTTACAAATACAGTCACAATTTTTTATTGCATTCTCTCTCTTAAAAAAAATTTATAGATTTAGTGAACAAACATGATCTTATAACTAATAAAATAGAAGAATGACGGAAGATGAAAAATAAAAAATAGAACAAGTTTTGATCCTTAAAAGACAAGCATGATCCCTGCACAAATAACAAGTAGGGATCTTCGGTTTCATATAAAACTAAAACTATTAGAAATATATCAAATCAAAACCGTCAGTTCGGTTTTAAAACCAATCTATAAAAATTTACACAAAACCAAAACCAAAACTACGAAACCATTTAAGATTTTTCAATTTTATAAAAATCAAAAATAAAATCAAAACCGCAAATCATTGTTTTTTTTATATATAAAAAATATAGCTAAAATATCAAATATAAATTTTTAAAAAAAAAAAATCACAAAATAATTATAATTAAAATTTTCAAGCAGTGACCATAATTAAAGTTTCTAAACAATAACCATGATTAAAATACAATAGTAGGTCATAACGACGTCGTTTGGTTTGGCGCCAAGAACAAAATGACGTCGTTTCTAAGGATGATTCCCATTTTTATCTTCTTTATTTTTTTTATTTTTTTTTAAAAAAATTGATTTTATTATATCTATTAGGGCACCATTAATTGATCTTTAATTTCAATTTTAATCTTTTTTTTTTTTTAATTTATTTTATTATATCTATTATGACATAATTAATTGATCTATAATTAAATTATTCAATTGCAATAAGACACAAAATTGTACCCAAATATAATTTTTATTTTTAGGTGACCATTTGTTGTCATTTTATATTATATATAGAATATTAATTTTTTTCACTGATAAAAGGCACTACTTTTTGCCCTTTAAACATTTGATTATATATAAATCTTTAATAAAATAATAAGAAAATTAACATTAAAAATATCAATTTTACTTTTATGCGACATTTTCAATTTTGTGCCTCGAAAAACACCTTTATAGTGCACGTTGCATATAGTGTCCTAATAAAAGTGTCTTAAAGTGTGTATATATATATATAAATTAATTAAAGTTACAATGTAAATATATATAAAAAATAAGGGTATATATGTATTAAAATATTTTTAAAATATCGGTTTCACGTACGGTTTCGCGGTTTGGTTCGCAGTTCGGTTTCGTAATTCGGTTTCGCGGTTCGGTTTCGTAGTTTTTATCTTAAAACCAAAACCACTTCGGTTACTAATTTCAAAACCGCAACCGCAACCAAACAATTTAGTCGGTTTTAAAATCGAATCATTCGGTCTGGTTTCTCTCGTTTACTCATCGATTCGATGTTTTTGTGGCATCTCTAATAATAAGCCCTCTGATTATTTTAACAAATTTTTAAATTTGACGAGATTGAAATTAAATTGTAATAATTTTTAATAAAATTAGGAAGAAAGATGAAATAAGGTAACCGAAGTGAGAAGGTGCTATGGGACGGCTATAGGGGGGATGTGGACGGGGTCGTCCACGTAGGACGGTGCGGTCGGCCGTATTATCCAATCATGCGGCGGACCGCATCATTTGCATTCATTAGACCCTCTCTTGTGGGTCCCACTCCATTGCCTCAAGACTCTTTTCTCTTTTGTCACCTTCCATTTATTTTTTGAAAAAAAATATTATTTTTTCTTATGGTTGAACCGTTTAAATTACACAATAAAATATAACTCATAAACGATAAGGTTTATTCGAACAAAAATAGTTGACAGATATCTATAGAATCAGAAATTTGAACTTGCAGAAAAATATTTGTTAAGAAGAGAAGCCACAAACCTCGAACGAGATTAGTCTCAACTTAAAAGGGTGCGATAATACTTGTGGAAAACCCTAAAAAAACGAAAAAGAAAGTTGTTAAATAGCATTTTTTAAGCCAGAAGGTCTCTCTTATTATATGTCAAGAAATCAACATGTAATCCACGACGTCCGGCAAATCAAAAGACAACCCATTGCCAAATCAAACTGAAACCAAGCCTTAAAAAAAGTACATCTTTGAGATAAACAAACTGGATGCTTTAAATTATAAATTGCACATTTGATTCTTTAAATTTTGAGTCTGTTTCACATTCGAAAATTTTAAAATATTATTAATAATTTTGGACGAAAAATGACTTATGTTTAGCATGTGGCCTTCTGATAGAGATATTTTCGTCATTTTATTATTTCACCAAATTTAAGTCATGACTTTCCTCTAACAACTATTTGACTTTTTTTCTCTCATTTTTCAGATAGATCACTGTTAGAGAATTATTAAGGTAAATTTTTTTAGATTTAATGGAGTGAAAAAAAAAATGACAAAAATATCCCAATTAAAATGCTATAGATGAGCACAACCTATTTTTCATTCAAAATCATTAACATCAGTATTTATTTTGCGAGATGAAAAAAATGTAAAACTTGAGAGACTAAATGTGCAATTTAAAAAATCTCAGGACATACATAGATACCGCGCTCATACTTTAAAGACCAAAAATTAATAAAATCTTCCGTTATGTTTTCATAAAATTAGAATTTTTTTGGTCGAAATTTTTTGGAACAAATAATTGGGATAGATATTTATAAATATTTATTCCAGTTTGTAGAAATAGAAAGAGAAATCTAAGAATAGAAATAGAGATTAGATCCAATTCATTAACTAGACTGAAGTAGATTCAATGACTGGACTGTATCAAATCTCGTGAATATGATACACTGATACTATTGTTTGTACACACACACATATATATATATATGTTAGTATTCCCTTATTTTTCAACGTGTCAACAATAGCTATATGCATCAATAGTAATTTACGAGTGAATAATATTTGGTTCCATCGATGAACAATGGAATACTCATGAATAGTAAATTTTGCCAGAACAATAATTGTTTAAGCATGAACATTAAAATGTGCACGTGTGTGTTGGGGAATGAAACAATAACATTTCCCAACCCAAGAATCAGTCACACAGATGCAAACTCATACACGAGAGATTTAATGTGGTTCGACAAACAATTTGCCTACGTCTACGAAAAGAAATTAATCCCGCTATATCAATAAGAATTATAGGGGAGGAGGAGAATATCCACACTCTCAACCCACTCACTCAATTCTCTCCCTATCAAGCTCTCTATCTTTGTTTATTTATTGCCTGAGCATATCCATCTCTCTCCGAAGGCTCGCTCATGGCTCTCTTTGACCATGGCGACAGACCCTAGTCTTTCTCTCTCAAAGGTAACATTTTGCCTTAATTCATATAAACTTATGAATTCAACACCTATTTATAATATAAGAGAAAGACAAAACAGTAAAATACGTACGCGTGAATAGTAGACGTGTTTTCAGATTTTTCATAATACTCATTTTTCCCTTTGGTGAGATTATAAATAGGGAGAGATTCAACATAAGTTTTTTATCCTAAACTCAAAGAGAAAAACATAATTCTTCCTTGAGGATGCTCCTTATAGTCATCTCCTAGTTTCTCATATTTTAGATAGAAAAATTTGTACTCTTCTATTTCAAGAGACATGTTTCAATAGATAGTTGTCTTTATTCTCCACTTGTTCTTAGAGAGAAATTGCAAAGTCCTTGCCAATAGAGAAATCTTTCCCTTCTTGTTCATTGATGTTCCCCTCAAATTAATCTAGGGATTTACCACGTAAATATTTAATGTCAAATCCTATTATTTTCAATTATAATTCTTAGTTGTTTGATACTGTTTGGATCCATTATTCTTTAACAATACATACATATATATTGTAAATAAGAAAAGTACCAAAAAAAAAGTACATTCTCTCTCCCTTTGTGCAGCCAAGTGACCATGTCCATGTGTGCATAAATAATTTGAACACAAGTAAATTATGAAGGTTCGTCTGTTAGCGTAATCAGCAAAAGGAGATCCCTTTGTGGGGTTCCTCCTAAGATCTTAACCCTTTTGACATCGACCACTCTCCAAACTCCCTCCCTCTCTCTAGGATTGCAACTCCTTACCCTTTAGTGTTCACGTTGGGTAAGGGTTTATAGTTTATGGTTGGTGAATAGAAATCACCATTTATATAAAATACTCACTAACACTTAAATCAATGGCTCAGACCAAATTCTTAAACTTCACTCCTCTCTCTCTCTAGGTGTGAAGCACAAGCTTCTTGCAAAGCTTTCTACACCCTAATATTTTCAATATATATATATATATATATATACACACACACACACACATATATTATATGTAAAAAGAATGATTGAGAGTAGCACTTTCAAAAGGAATTATGAACAATTGTTGGATACCCATTAATTTCTCTAGATTTCACAGAAACTGAAATGATTTTAATAGAACAAAACAAAAACAGAAATAAAGAAAAATTATGATTGAGCATCATGTGAAATTAGAGTGGATATCCTGTGGCTAATTAATGAATCATCAGTTTGTAAAAAAGCCAGGGGTTGATTGAAATTAATTACAGGAAATGAATTACCCATTAAAAAGGATGCATGTACTTCTTTTTTAACAGTGCTTGCTTTGATATTAAAATCATTAAAAAGGTTAAAAAAAAGAAAAGAAAAAAGGCAAACTAGTATATAGGTATGGGGTGATCAGTCTCCTAACAAGGTGTAACAGACGAAAAAGAAGAAGGAAGAGAAAGCAATGAGTGGTAGACAAAGGGTTGTTTTTTTGATGGATCAAAATTTCTAAAACCCATTAACAAAATATAATTACACCATTTTCATGTGCTCTATTGGATTTTTCTAGGCTAGATTAGATCATTGTTAGTTAGGTGGCGTTTTTTTTGGTGTGTCGGTAACCAAAATAATAGAATTACTGGAAACAGAAAATCCAAGAACACTTTTGATGAACCCAAAATCTGGTTCCTCATTTATGGAACTTTGGGATTAGGAATAAGACGATTCTCCTAGTTTTGATTCCTACAAAACAATGCACCCTAGGTGGGCCTATCGTTATTGCATCTCCGGTGTGAAAATCAATAAAATGTTCTAAAATAAATTTGACAGGGTGTTGGCTTGAAAAATTTGTGCGTATGTGTACCTAGCTAGACGTCCCCTTCTGGTATTTCTAGATGAAAGAAGACTTGTTCCCCTGAATCTCGGTCCATTCTCATTACTGTAGCAAATTTTGTGGGATATGGAGTAATGAGCCGTTATTGAGGGAGCAATAATGGCGCTTTCTTTAATGGGTGGGAAGGCGTAACAACTACCCCTGAGCAGGAATAGTGGTGCTAATGTGTCTCGGGGTTTTTACCCCTAATCGGGACACAGTGTCAAGGCCCAAGGACCACCTCTTCGTTGGGGGTGATGTTCGGGAGCAATCTCACTCGAGAGAGGTGTTGGTCGGGCAAGTATAATGATGTTGGTTAGTGTTGCTGGTTTGTAACTTCATGTGCACGGCACGTGCTTAGTGGACATGTGACGATGATTTAGATCTTATTCGGATTTCCCCTCATCAACTTCTATTTCCCTTCCTATAAATTTGGTGGAAGCATGCAAAACAGAAACAATTTCCTATTTTTTTTTTCTTTTTTCCTTTTGAACAAATTTTCTAAAAAACGATGTTTGTTTCGAATGTATAAAAAAAAAAAATGTTTGTTTCGATCATTAATAATTTTTTGGTGAAAATAAAACAATTAAGTTAATTTTTTATAAATCTATTTTTTATTTTTTTTATTTTGTTTCTATGAATTTAAGTAAACTTATGTTTTGAAAATCATTTTTTATTTTAAAAAAAGTACTTAAAAACTCACTAAAACGTGTCATAAATTTGTTTCCCAATTTTATTATTATGAGTTTAGTTTGTTGAAACATTGTTTTAAATCTAGTGTCCAGTATTCCTATTTCATACCCAAAAAAAAAAAAAAAAACTGAAAAAATAAACACAAATGAGCAAGAAATAGAGAGACCAACAATCAAACAGTTCCTACCCATTTTCAAAAGAACCTTGAATATATATATATATCATTATCCTTGACTAAGGTAGAATGGTTCTTTAGAACACGTCCATTTGCTTATTCAAAGAAAACTTTGATAGGTGTTCTATTCAGTTCAACAGCAACTCTCTAGGGCACAAGTGGTTGGAGAATAAGCCGTCAATAGTGACTGAAAGAGAAATATATCCCTTTTTTCCTTTTTTTCTTAATTTAAAATTTATTATATAACTTGGCCGCCATGATAGCAACAGTTGAGCTCATGAGGAGGTCCTGCAGTGTGAAGATGATGGCACTACTTTTCCCCTGTGGCTTCAATCGGACACCGCCCCGTGTTAGTTATTAGCTTTATCTCTCTTGTGGTGGTGGTGGTGGGAAAAGAGAGAGAGAGAGAGAGAGGGGTCCAAATTGAGACTCTCAATCAGTGACAACGCGTTAATTAGAATTGACAGGGCAGTGAGATCTGTTCTGTTGTTGCTTGTGTTATACAGACAATATCTATGCCTCCCTCTTCGTTTCTTGATTCAATTAATGTTCTTATTTATTTATTTATTTATTTATTTTGCCTGGAGGAATCATGAATGATGATATGATCAAATTTGTCAACAAAGGATTGATTCTTTCTGCAATATTGTTTTTTTTTTTTTTTTTTTTTTTTTGTGAAGAACTTTTTCCTAATTTTTTTTTTTTTTTTTCTGTGATTTCATTTTCTATTTTTTTTTCTTCTTCTTCTTTTGATCATTCAAAGTGATGAGTTATGAAGTGGGTTTGTATTATTATGCAGATTTATGGAAAACTCGTGTGGAATATGAATTTCTCTATCATATTATGGAGGGTTCATGGAAGGTGGCATTTCTTAGTGTTTTTACATTTTTGTTTCTACTCCCAATATATTAGAATGAGAATTATGTTTTGATAATTTTGGAACATAAATACAATTGGTTGCAAAAAAAATATTATTACTTTAATTCAAGAATGAGTACAAGATTAACAAAATGAAAATCTAGAATTATGATTTTCTTTTGATAACAAAGGTTTAAAAAACAACTTTTTTAGGGGAAATCACAGCTCAATGAAGTAGAGGGGTTTAAAAGAAAAAAGACTAAAATTCAAGGGGGTTAAAGGCAACTAACAATATAACTTTCTTATAAAAAGAAGTATCGAAGTTTATCAGCCAAAATCAAAATAATTATAATCCTCCATATCAAAAAAAAAAAAAAAAAAAATCAACTATTTCAAAAAAAAAAAAATTATAAAATTATTGAAAAGAAAATACCTCAAATTATTGAAAAAAAAAAAAGAAAAGAAAAGAAAAAAAAAAAAGAAAAAGAAAGCGATATAGTATTATACTTCAGTTCACGCTGTTGGTAAAATATGGTAAAAAATTAATTATTTAATCAATTATTAATTATAGAATAAAATAAAGAAGAAACAATTCTGATTTGTTTATTATAGAAACATTTCAAATGACATTACAAGATAAGATATTACAATTCAGAATGGAAAAAAAAAATATATATAGTTGTCGTATAATAATAAAACAAACAGAAGCAGAATAGTTATTGTGAAATAATAAGAAACAGAAATAGAAATACCAAGAGAAAAGATCGAGGCAGTCGTTTGATGATTTATCCTTAAAGTAGATTTCGCCTCCGCTAGATACTTACAGTTGAACGAGCGTCTGTCTCCCAAGATACAACGATCAGACTACTACAGGTACAAATACTAGAAACCAGAAGCTGGACGAACAAGAGAAGTGCAAAACTCTCTCAAGAACTCTCTCAAAACAAGAACAACGAATGAAGAAGAAACTTTATGCCGAAAACAAGAATGCAATGCAGTTTATCGATGCCTAATGCTAAAAATGCATGCCCTTTTATAGGGAGTAAAAAGCAACCTGAAGAAGTCTAAAACTTTAGGCATTCTATTGAATCCAAGGTTTTGATGAGCAATTAATTATTGATATTTTTTTTTTGAACTAATGGTTTTATTGAGTATTTCAGATTTATAGTTCCGTGTGTTTGATTAAGAAAAAAATTTGTTAAAGAAAATATAAATGGTGCAATATGGACATGATGAAGGCATGAAGAGTTTTGAAGACGCTAAAGAAAATTAGGTAAAAACAACCATTTACTTACATAATCTTCATACAACCCGAATTAAGATCACACACGATACTTAAAATGAAGTTATCTTATATTCATCATGATAAGAAGTAATAAGTTTAAAATCCTAAAATGAGAAATTTTTTGTGCTCCTTATATGAAATAGTTTTGATAAATGACCTAATTGACAAATGTGTTTTAAAGTATAAAATATTGTGTTTTCGGGTGAATTCGGTCAACTGGTAAAAGAGGTCAGTTGACTTATCAAAACAGTAACTTTTGGGAGTAGAAATGAAGTCCTACTGATCTAATCGGTCAACCGAGAAAAGTAATCGATCAACCGTTTGACATAGTACCTGAAATGGGTAAGGAAGTGAGCCAGAAGCTGAAACGAGTAAGGAAGTAAGCACATTGATCCAATCAGGCAACCGAATGAGAAGGGTTGGTCAACCGAATAAGTTAGTAGATGAAATGGAAAAAACTAGAAGCTCACTGATCGAGTCAGTTAATAGGTTGGGTATAAGGCCAACGATTATTTTAACCTTGGCACCGTGTGATCGATCGAATGGGTGTAGTTAGTCAACCGACTGTCTCAGTTAATATTTTGACTAATTTGAACTCTTGGTAAAAAAACTATCAATTTTTTTATGATTCCAAGAGAGAGATTTAGGAAATCTGAGTGATATTCAAATATGATTGACTTATTATGTGATCCCTATCGATTTGATTCATATATTTTGAGATTCTCCTAACTAAATGATTTAATATTTTATATTCTTGTGGTTTTAAATTGATAATAGTTTTATAACTTAAATGAGTGATTCAAAGAATATTTTTAAATGAAACATGTCTAAACTGATAGGATATATTATATGGGATCTTAGAATGTTATTTAATGACATATATTTGAAAAACTAGCCCATTAGAGGGCTAGTTCTAGGTCTATTAATAGAGACATGCAAGAATGGAATTAAAGATATCGATAACATTAGGTTTGAGCTATTATAAGAGTAATATTTTTGCTGAGATTTCTACAAGAGATTCTATTCAAGTTCTTGATCTAAACCGCTATTTGTTTAGCATCACCGATTTGAGTTCTAATTGCGATATTTCGGTGTCTCCTGATAAAATCCATCTAAGCTTTATTATTTGCTTTATGAAGTTATGTTTATATTAATTACTTGATTTAGGATTGTTAAAAAATCGTTTTGAACTTAAAAGTTTGAAAATCTTTTTAAACGATTTTTGCCTGACTATCTGTTTACGTGCTAAATTTGAGCTACACACCTGATTATATTAATCATATTTTATTTGTCTCACATTGTATCCATCATGTAATAATCATTCAGGAAGAAACTTAAACTTTTTGTATTTGTGAGTTTGAGAGGATTAGATACATTTGAGATAATGTCTAATCAGGGTAGTTAGGTTTCAATCTTTTTCCTGTAAAAAATATTAAGTTTGATCTTTGTTCTGAAAAAATGTTAGGTTATTCTTTTTCCTTAAAAAAAAATCTGGTTTTGATTCTCCCTGTAATAAAATTGAGTGATTATAAATGTTCTTCTTAAACTTGAGAAAAATATAAGTGCACAAGTGTGAGAGAGTGGTAGGTTTGATCTTTAACCTGTTAATATGATTAGGTTTTGATTATTCCTATAACAGATTAGATTAGTCTTAAGCTTGGTAAAAAAAAATAGGATTTTTACTGAGCATGTGAAAATGATAATTGTAAAGGTTGATTATAAGTTTGTGAAAAGAATCGAGATTGTAAAGGTTTCGTTCCTACCTGGTAAATGAATCAGGAATTTAATGGATTGTGAATCTCTGTGGAGCTCGGGGGACTGAATATAGATAAGAGTAGCTTGCTGAATCAGGATATATTGTTGTGTGCTACATTACTTATTTTCTTATATTATATTTAGGTGTGCACTTAGAAGTAAACACATTTCTGTTGCATAACAAAATAATAATTGATTTTTAAAAAAAAAAAATTATTTGTTTTTAAGTGTTTAATTGTTAAATTTTTGTAACTACCCAATTCACCCCCATTTTGGGTAGCTCTTTGGGCCAACAATTGGTATCAGAGCTGGTTTTATCTCGAGTCGGCTTAACATCCTAGATAAACGCGATCACATAGATTGCACTGATAATAATATTGTATGTGAATCTTCTGCATGTCTTAATGCTATTAGTGAATCTTGTACTTGCTCTGATAATCAGGATTTCGTTGGTGAGAATGATAAAATTGTGATAATGAAACTGTAGATAAGGCTAGTAAGATGCCGATTACCCTTACTCATGATTTTGGAAAACAGAATTTAAAACTCTGACAAAAGATTGCGATTTTTTAAAATAAAAAGTTTAGTATCACTAAATTTCTTAAGAAAATGAATTTGGACAAGTATTTTGAAAATGCTGAATTTTTAAATGTTTTATCTGAAATTAGTAAGTTACTTGAAAAAATAAATTTTAATATTTATGATTTTCAATAAAGTGATTTTAAAAAGAAAAATCTTGAAACTTTAAATAAGGCCTTAAACATTAAGTTGGATAATGCAAGGTGTGATTTTGATAGAGTTCGTTTGAAAATTCATTCTGTTGAAAATTGTTGTTGAATTCTTAAGAATGATCTTGAATTTATGCATAAGAAGAATTTTGGTTTACAAGTGAACGTTAGTTCGTTGGAACGATCACTTGAAAAGACTAAAAAAGAGCTTAACGAAACAGTGGATAAATTCAAGGATATTGAGATAACTAAACTTGTTGAAAAATCAATAATTGATTAAGCAGCTCCTCAATACCATCAATATCGTGCTCCCGTACGGAATAACGATTGTCCTAAGTAACGTGCTAACAATGCTAGATATTTTTATTGTGGGAAACATGGTCATTTTAAGAAAATGTGTTTTTAGTTGCATGGTTACCTGGTTGGATCTAGAAATACCTAGATACCAAGGAAAGAAAAATTTTATGTAGGTACAAATAATAGATTTGCTCAATCAAGAACGTACAATAAATATTACATGCCGAGAAGGGATTTCGGATTCAATGCATGAACAAGGATAAATCAAAATATACAAAGGCGTAAAATTGATACTATCAGAAGGCCTAGGTTTAGCGAAATTATTATCAGTCGGAGAGAATACAACCTCAAAAGTAGTAGAAACTGGATTTCAAAGTTATTGCATATCACAACAAAATAAATCAACTAGTAGTGTCCAAGATGGACACAGATGTTATTGAAATGGATTAACTAGTTACCCCCGGGAATGACAAGCCAACTCAATTAGCTATTTCAAAGGATAACATGAATGACATTGACAATAATAATAAGGTAACAAACAAAGTTGTTCCCAAGAACATTAGAGGTACTCCTAACTCTTCTCAGTTTAAATTTACTAAATTTGTTAGAGAGGGAAGTGTCTGACTTGCCAATTAGGTAAGTTGGTAATGGTTTTTAAGACGTATATTAAATGATGTGTTTATTTGTTATTTTAGAAATATTGCATGGTGATTCTGAGAATCACATTTAGTTTAAAATATATTAACATATTTTTATGATGTGTTTATATTGAGGATTGTTCATGTATTTGTTTATATAATTTTGAAACATGTTATGTGATTTAAAATGAATCAATTGTTTTTTGCTCTCACTAGTATTGTTTTATGACTTATTTATCATTGCATAAGCATATTGACAAAACCATTTGTATAATATGCTATCCTTCATGTTATATATCTTTTATACAAATGTGTTAAATTGAGCTGATTTTTTATGCATCATGAAATTGTATCTTGATTTGTTATAATGCATGATATCATGATCTTTTTTATCAAATCAGTTTTTGGCACAATACTATTTATCGGCATATCGTACAAATTTAAGATTACATGGTTAGTATCACTTTATGAAATAACGTTAATCTATTTTTGATACCATATATACGACCATCTGAATATACATGACAGATCAATTTGTACTTAACGTTTTAAGATAGATTTGTTAAACAATTGATACTTTTGTACATGGATATCTTTATAGACATTAAGTGCTTACCTGTATGCATGATAATATAAACATAGAAATTGGTTCATGTCTCTTGGTTTTAAATGATTATTATTTTGAAAGGAATCTAGAATGTTATGAGATAACATATTTAATATGCATGTTATTATTGAGATATAATTCATGTCCATGTGCGTTGACGATTATATGATTCTAATTCAATCCGAAATGATGTTGGAAAATGATATCGTAAAATATTGAGTTATTTGAAATATATGTAGATGATGTTATCTTCGGTTCTACTAAATGAACATTTTTGTCAAGAGTTTGCTAAGATTATACAGGTTGAGTTTGAAATGAGTGTGATGGGTGAATTAACCTTCTTGCTTGGGTTGCAAATTAAGAAAACCAAAGAAAGGATTTTTATTAATCATGCCAAGTACATAAAAGAGTTGCTAAAAAAATATGGCTTTGATGGCGCTAAAGAGTATAAAACTCTTATGGCAACAGTTACAAAAATAGAGAAAGACGATACAGGCAAAAACGTCAATGAGAAAGGGACAAGTGGTTTAGGATTATGGTATCCTAGGGGGAATGACTTTAAGTTAACTAGTTACTTCAGCGCTAATTTTGTCAGATGCAAAGTTGAACGTAAAAGTACAAGTGGGTCATGTCACTTTTTAGGACATGCTTTGGTTTCTTGTTCTAATAAGAAACAAAACTCAATTACCTTATCTACAACTGAGGTAGAGTATATAGCAGCTGGTAATTGTTGTACTCAAATTCTATATATTAAGCAACAATTATATAATTTTAAGATATGTGTGGAGGAGGTCCCAATTTATTGTGATAGTAAAAGTACTATATGCTTAAGTAAGAATCCGACATAGCACTCATGAACTAAGCACATAGAGATTCAATATCACTTTATTCGTGATCACATTAAGAAAATGGATGTAACTATTGAATATGTTGATACCTCTGATTAACTTGCTGATATGTTTACCAAACTTCTAGTTGAAGATCAATTCTAGAAAATCGTTCGAGATTTAGGAATGGCTAGGCATAAGATGTATACCTAGAGTGATGTTTTTGGTTATCCGCCCCCATTTTTTTAAGATGATAAAGGGGGAGAAATTGATATTTAATGAAAAGCTGATGGTTAGGGATTTGTTCGCCTAAGCATTGAATTAATTAAAAGGAGAAATTATTGAGAACTTATGTTAAATATTTTAATGAGCTTCTGTTGAATATTTTAATTATGTTTTCATTATTATACTTAAATGAGTTCAAATACTTGTTCTCGGATTTAGGGGGAGCTTGATTACATTATATTTTAAAGAAAATATCAAAGTTAATTGTCTTCATAAAAAAAAAAAAATTGTTGAATCTGATATTTTGATGTACAATTAAGTATTGATATTTTTTGTGGAACTAATGATTTTATTGAGTGTATTAGATTTATAGTTCCATGTGTTTGATTAAGAAGAAGATTTATTGAAGAAAACATAAAGGGTGCAAGATGGACATGATGAAGACGTGAAGAGTTTTGAAGACGCTAAAGAAAATTAGGTGAAAACAATTTTTTACTTATATACTCTTAATGTAACCCGAATAGGATCACACACGACACTTAAAATGAAGTAATCTTATGTGAATCATAATAAGAAGTGATAAGTTTAAGATTCTAAAATGAGATTTTTTTTGTACTCCTTATGTGAAATGGTTTTGATAAATGACCTAATTGAAAAATATATAAAATATTGTGTTTTCAGGTTAATTCGGTCAACTGGAAAAAGAGGTCAATCAACTTATCAAAACAGTGAGTTTTGGGAGTAGAAATAAAGTCTTACTGATCTAGTCAGTCAACCGAGAAAAGTAATTAGTCAACCGTTTCAAAGAGTAGCTGAAATGGGTAAGGAAGTGAGCATATTAATCCAATCAGTCAACCGAATGAGAAAGGTCGGTCAATCGAATGAGTCAGTGGATGAAATAGAGAAAATTAGAAGCTCATTGATCGAGTCGTCAACCGACTCGGTATAAGGCCAACGGCTATTTTAGCCTTGGCACAGGGCGGTCGACCAAATTGGTGTGGTCAATCAACCGACTGTCTTGGTCATTATTTTGATTGATTTAGTTTCTTGGTAAAAAACTATCCATTTTTTGTGATTCCAGGAGAGAGATTTTGGGGATTTTAGTAATATTCAAATATGATTGACTTATTATGTGATCCCTATTGATTTAGTCCATATATTTTGAGATTCTCTTAATTTAAATGCTTTAATACTTCCTATTCTTGTAGTTTTAATTTGGGAATAGTTTTATAACTTAAATGAGTGATTCAAAGAATATTTTTAAGCAAAACATACCTAAATTGATAGGATATGTTATGTAGGGTTTTAGAATGTCATTTAATGACATATCTTTGAAAAATTAGCCGTTGGAAGGCTAATTCCTGGGCTATTAATAGAGACCTGTGGGAATGGAATTAAAGACATTAAGAACATCAAATTTGAGATATTATAAGAATGATATTTTTGCTGAGATTTCTACGAGAGATTCTATTCAAGTTTTTGATCTAAAGTGCTAACTGCTTGGCATCACCGATTTGCGTTCTAATTGCAATATTTCGGTGTCTCCCAATGAGATCCATCCAAGTTTTATTATTTTCTTTCTAAATTTATATTTATATTGATTGCTTAGTTTATGATTGTTAGAAAATCGTTTTGAACTTGAAATCCTGACTTATATGAGTGATTCAAATAATATTTTTAAATGAAACATGCCTAAATTGATAGGATATATTATATGGGGTCTTATAAAGTCATTTAATAACATATTTTTGAAAAACTAACCGTTGGAGGACTAGTTCTAGATCTATTATCGAAACCCACGAGAATGAAATTAAAGACATCAAGAACATCAGTTTTAAGCTATTATAAGAGTGATATTTTTGCTGGAATTTTTACGAGAGATTCTATTCAAGTTCTTGATCTAAAATGCTATCTGTTTTGTGTTACAGATTTGAGTTCTAATTGTGAAATTTTGGTGTCTCCCCGTGAGATCTATCCAAGGCTTATTATTTTTTTTTAAAGTTATATTTATATTGATTACTTGATTTAGGATTGTTAGAAAATTATTTTGAACTTAAAAGTCTGAAAATCTTTTTAAACAATTTTTGTTTGACTATCTGTTTACGTGCTAAATTTGTGGTACACACTTGATTATAATAATCAGATTTTAGTTGCATCACATTATATCTATCACATAGTAATTATTCAGAAAGAAACTTACATTTTTTGTATTTGTGAGTTGGAGAGAATTAGACACATTTGGGACGGTGTCTGGTCAGGGTAGGTAGGTTTCGATCTTTTTTATGTGAAAAATATTAGAGTTTGATCTATGTCTTGAAAAAATGTTAGGTTATTCTTTTCCCTGAAAAAGAATTAGGTTTCGATTCTCCCCGTTATAGAATTGAGTGAATGTAAAAGTTCTTCTTAAACTCGAGAAAAGTATAAGTGTAAAAGTGTGAGGGAGTGTTAGGTTTGATTTTTTGGCTATTATAATAATTAGATTTTGATTCTTCCTGTAATAGAATTAGGTTAGTCTCAAGCTTGGTAAAAAGACAGGGTTCTTCTTGAACCAGTGAAAAGGATAATTGTATATGTTGATTTTGAACATGTGAAAATAATGGAGATTGTAAGGGTTTGGTTCGTACCTAATAAAGGAATCAAGGATTTAGTGAATTCCGAATCTCCATGGAGCTCGGTGGACTAGATCTAGATAAGTGTAGTTTACCGAACCATGATATATTATTGTGTGTTGTATTGCTTATTTTCTTATATTATGTTTGGTGTGCACTTAGAAGTAAACACATTTCTGCTGCGTAACAAGATAATAATTGATTTAGGAAAATTAATTATTTGTGTTTAAGTATCTAATTGTTAAATTTTTATAACTACCTAATTCACCCCCTCTTCGATAGCTCTTTGGGCCAATACATTTAATGGACAATAGTAACTTTTAGGTAGTTACACACCTAAAATGTCTTTAGGTTTTTGTAACTCTCAGCAGTTACACATCTAAATAGACAACCTTCAGTTTATAACTTCTTTCAAATTATAAAACCTGCAATATGTACTTTAGGCTGTATTTGGCTTGAAATTTTTTAGATTTAGTACAAAATATACCAAGTTCAAATCAAGCATTCTCCAAGAGCCCAAGATCCACAAGGCCCAAGACTTAGGACACAGACTTGATCCCGGCCAGTCGGGGCAGTCCGTCAGTGGCGGCGGTGATGCGCACGCATATGTAGCTTTGTTTATTTTATAACATTTAACCTACTTTTTGTTCATATATTTCAATGCCTTAGAAGGTTTACCTACAAGAGGTATCTCGAGCCCTAATAAATGACTTTTCATTTTCTTAGGTCGTCGATGTAGGATAATCCACATTGCACATCAATCAATGTCTTCAATTGGGTACTTTAATGAACAATTTTAATTCACCTCTTAAATAATTTTACACAAATAAATATATCACATTCATCTCCTCATCAAGGAGAATATATTAGTATATTTATATGTCCAAAATTATTATTATGTCCCACAAATTATTTGGTCACAAAATACCCAAAAAATCATTTAATACAACACAAGCAACCATGTTGATTGTAGAACTATCGGGTTTATCAATCGTTGTTTTCTCTTTTGATTTTTTTTTTTGTTGTTGTGTCAATTTTTTTTCTTGTTTTTGATTCGTTTTTTTCCCTCTAAAATATAGAAAGAAATTTAAAACTTCATATTATTTAAAAGAAAATAGCTCAAATAATTAGGGAAAAAAGAAGAGAAAAATAATATTGTATTATATTATAGTTCACACGACTGTGTTGATTGTAGAATTATCTGGTTCATCAAATCATTTTTTTCTCTTTCGATTTTTTGTACTGTTTCGTTAGAAAAATCTCTTTCACTTTTCATTCAATTTGTTTTCTCTAAAATATAGAGGCAATGTCAATAGCACATAATTTATGGCATCTGGGTATTGCAATTAAATCATTTTCCCACTTCGTTTTTTATGAGATTTTGTTGTGATGTTTTATCTATATGGCTATGCAGTTTTTTATAGACAATGAAAATGCTAGAGGTCATGTTGTATAAATTTGGTGAGGCAACTTGTTCGACTAAAATTAATGAAGGGTACACATATGATTTGTTAGAGATAAATTAGTTGAGCGACGAAAGATGTTCCAGCGTACTTCATTACATATTTCATATTCCATTGTTGGACATTCGAATTGTATTTTGAGTGATCATAATGATTTCGCAACTTTATTAGAGGTAGTTAAAATGACTAATGTTGGCTACTTGCAAGTTGTGTCAGTACTAGTGGAATGAGCAGGATGGAGCGCCGACCCAGACACTGGGACAGATTCTATAGACCAACCTAAGACCTAAAAGAAAATGATGGGTTCTACAGGAGCAACCTAAAAACCCCTCATAGATAAACATTTATGCTTGGGGTGGGAATGAACTGACTAGGAAAAACATTGAAATTTTCAAGAATTTCCACAAGTATTGAACCTTTATCGGGTATAAAATGCCAAAAGTCCATGTCTATAAACCACATCGGGAATCTTGTCAAACAACAATGATTGATCTCGAATGAGTTATTACTATATAGTTTAACCAAGTATTATTCTAAATTTCAAGTATTGTTAAACTACTTAAAAATTCTTTAAAAAGCATGGAAATGTCTATGTATCGTCCTTAGGTCAGTATACTACCACAAATAAAATTTCTGAGAAATTCTGAGAATTGTTAATTTAATTTCATCAAGTCCAAAAGGCTAGAGGCCTTATACGGGGACCCTTCGCGCAATGAAAAAGAAGAAAACAACTACAACAATAACAATTAAGTCTTTGTCCTACTTAAGTAGGGTTAGCTACATGCTTTCATTTATGCCATAATGAACGATTAAGGGTCATCCCCTCAGTCCGATTCAATGTCATCAAATCAGTTTTAATAGTCTCAGTCTAAGTCTTCTTAGGCTTACTTCTCCTTCTAGTAGTCTCCCGCACTTGAACTAAATTGTATTTTCTCACTGATGCTTCTTTGAGTCTTCTACGCACATGTCCAAACAACCATAAACGATTTTCTTTCATCTTATTTTTATGGGTCCTATTTCTAAATTCTCTCTAATAGTTTCATTCTTAATTTTATCCATTCTTGTCTTCCCACTTATCCACCTTAATATTCTCATTTTTGTTACACTAATTTTCTAGACATACTTTATTTTTACTGTCGAATATTCTAAACCATACAAAACCGTCAATCTTCTTGCAGTTTTGTAGGATTTTTCTTTGAATTTCAATGGTATCCTACGATCGCATATTACCCCAATTGCACTTCTTCACTTCAACCATCTTGTCTTGTCTTTGTGAGTAATATCCTCCTCAATTGCACCATAACTCTGAAAGAAGATCAAAATTTTCTACATCTCGAACATTGGGACCTCCATGATGGCATTACTAAAATTGCTATGCATGTATTCCGTCTTACTTCTACTAACCTTCAAGCCTTTAAACTCTAAGGTTTCTTTCCATCTTTCTAATTTAGTATTAATACTTGTTCTATTTTCATCAATTCGTACTATGTTATTCGCAAATAACATACTCCAAAGTACTCTATCTTGGATATGTAAAAGAAGAAAAAAAAAACACATGAAAGAAGATCAAAATTTTCTACATCTCGAACATTGGGACCTCCATGATGGCGTACGTTAGCGAAGGAGCAACCAGGAAAGTCTTTTGAACAATCTCAGGGTGTTAAGCGGCTTCTTCAGTGCAATTGACACCCCTGAGGTATGCCATGATATCTTAGAGCGTTGACTCATTGGGAAACTCGGTGTCTGACTTGGTCTCCTCGTCATCAGATCCAAGACCAAGGTAGCTGATGTCAAAGAAGTTCACCTTGGGGTACTTCGTAAGGACACATGACTTGGCATCCTCGAACCCGGCGTAGACATACTCCATCTTCAAATCCTTGACCAAATCGTCATAGTCTTGGAAAGCCCCTATTCTTGGGAAAAACCTAGACATAACCTTGGGTGGGCTCACCCATTTTCTCATTTCCCTAGTTATAACAGTTTTAGAACTCTCTTGGGTGGAATGTCTCTTTTTTCCACCCCAGGAAGGGAACATTTATTCCTCACTCACCCGACCTCCTGCTTGGTTACAGTCTCTTCTCTAGGGATGTTGTCAGAGCAGCCTTAGTAACAACGACGACGACGACAACAATATTGACTTTAATGTTGTTTATCTCCTTCAATACTTGGGTAGAAAGTTGTTTTTCTCGACATCTCTACAAAATAACCAGGAGTTAGTAAAACACTTAGGAGAGATCATCTAAATAAAATAGAGTTCTCATCGGGTTACCTTCTTTCTCGGTTGATGTGTTGTTGGAGGACAGGTATGTATCGATTACCCTCTCAAGCACGGGATACTCTCCTAGTCCTTTTTTATAATGGACGAGGGCCACATGAAGCTCAAAGTAGAGGTATAATTTCTCGGTTAGGAACTTATAATTGCATTACAAAATGGGTCAGTTGGACCAAGTCTTGGCAATTGTTTCTTCGACAGAGCTCAATTTGGGCATTGTTTTGGAGATGGATGCAAGAAAATAATAGATGAGGAACAAGGTAAATCTTGTCCTTACTAGTTGGGAATTTTTCAATTGCTGTTTACATGGAACCAATGACCTTTCCACCCCCTTGTTGTTGTTGGGGTAACCAAGGACAAGTTTTGTTTGGGTATAGAAATACCACTGGCTATTATTGAACCTTGAGCTTTTCCCGCAAATATAATTTTTTTTAAATAAATGATAGGTCGGGATAATATCATTCAGATGATAGAAGATAATGAACCCGACTATTATCATCCAAGAGTTGTGTGTTACTAGGCAAATATAGGTTGAGTCTTTTTAAGATCTCCTTAAGGAATATGTAGAAAGGAAAACGCCCCCAACTAAGGCATCTTCATAGAAGGATAGTTTGCCCTAAATGTTTCGGTGGGCTTAGATATTGTCCTTGATGGGCAAGGATAACTTGATAGAAGTTGGTATGGTATACTTCCCCCGAAGCTCAGTTAACCGGCTGAGAAATAGTTATGGCATACTTTCCCCGAAGCACAGCTAACCGACCAAGAGACAAGATGCTCTTGGTATCCTTTATTGGTCACATTTACTAGGTTGGTCCTCACAGAAGGTCTGACCTCGTCATCACCTTGAGAAAAAAAGTCGACTTCACTTGAAGGCCTGACTTTTTCACTGGGGATATCGCCGAACCAACGGGTAAAACCAAACACGTTAGAATTCCCAGACATTATTGAAGAAGATGATCAAAGATAATTAAAAAAAAAAAAAGTACATCGAAAAGCGAGGGGACAACGAATGATAACAAAGAAACGACACAAAACGAAAATGCAAGCTGACAAAAAAAAATTGAAAATGATGAAGAATTGACGAGTTAGAATTTCGAAAAAGTCATTGGAATGAAGAAAAGAAGTGGTCGGAATAGAGGACTTTTGTACACTGGAAGGACTTTGAGAAAGAATATCTGAACTGCAGTGAAGACAAAAAGTGCATAAGGGTTCTAAGGCTGGGGATCCTCTACTTTTAGAAGAAAATCCCAACTGTCAAGATCAACTACCGAGATTTTACGGCAGGGAATATCAACCGCATCAGGGAAACAAAAGCCCCTATCAAATCACTCAGTTATTACACGCGCTTCAGATTTGGGCGCCAAATATAAAGCAACACAATTATTTAATAATTTTCAATTCGAGCCTCGAGACTTTACCTTTCATCCCGAACATATATTCCCAACCCCCTATAGTCGGGTCTTAGGAATAGAAGGCATCTGATGAGGCATATTTTGCTTTGTTTCACCTAAGGACACGTGTAGGAAGAAGGCTTACGTGCAATGCACATGAGCTCGACCACAACTCATCCTATACTCACACAAAACACATGTGAGCCCGATCATGACTTGGGAGTGCCTGAGGGTTCGACTTAGGATAAGAGGTTGAATAGTGAGACCTTCTCTAATATCAGGCACAACCTCAAGTCAGGCGAGGTGTGAGCTTGGTATAACACAAGGTATTTCTGCCTTGGGTTGACTGAGGAATTTGTTGGGATATACACATAAACGAATCGTCCTTGGGGAAACTTAAGACATCTCGAGCCCCGTCCCTAGCTTGGCCTGTGACCCGTACATGGGAATAGTGACTGAATTCTTCCATATAAGAAAAAAGGGATCAAATAGTTAATGTAACGACCAAAATGCCTCAATCCCGAGAAGTTTGCTATCATTAAAGGGGATTGACCAAGATTTTAGAGAAGACTTGTCAAACAAGCTTTCCTACGTCTATAAATACTAATAAGGGATGCTAGATAAAGGTGCTTACCAATTTTTCTAAGCAATACTTTGCCAAATTCTACTACATTCCTATTTATTCTTGCGATGGAAATGCAACTTAGAAATCTCACCCATAATTCATTGTTTTGCAATAATCAAGCTTTAGGAGGATCATATTCCAAAAATAAACTAAAAAATCTGATGATCCAGACTTGGACATCATGAAGAATAATTTAAAATTACTAATTTCATCTATATACAATTGATATTTATTTGTGGATACTAAATAGAGTTTATAACCGAGACACCCCGTGTCATTTCTTCAATATAAAAGTCACCCCCTATAGTTTTAAGGGAAAATTACCGGGTAATCCCAACATTAGCGTGAAACTACCAATAAAACCCACATCCATTTTCTTGCACCGAGAACTCCTATGTAGCTGATTTCTAGTACCGATCAATCCTAAATTCGTCATTCGTATATTTTTCGGTGACCGATTTGCCCCTCCATTATATGCCCAACGAGATTTCATTCTTGAATCGCCGAGCATTGCCTTGCCGTGACTCACTTCCGTCGTCGCCGTCCAGATCCAATGTCTTTCCCATCGTCGCTGACGCCTTCCCCACTGTCGCTGTCCAGATTTGGCTTCTCCACTACTTCGCAACTCAAATACAAGGTTTTCAATTGATGTCGTCACCTTTATTTATGCTCTGTTTCAATCTGGTGAAATTTTCTTTATTTTTAGAGAGAGAAAGAAATAGTGAAGTGGGTATTAAAGTATTTGGGGTTCTTTTTTTACTATTTACACATTACACTCCGCAATGTTACATGTAACATTCACTTGAAATATAATAAAAGAAATGTGGGTATGTGATAATGTGGGTTTATGATAGTAAGAGAAATTTGATCCTTTTTTACTATCAACACATTGCACCTCGTAATATTATATGTAACATCTCATTGAAATATAGTAAGAGAAATGTGAGTGCGTGATAATGTGGGTCTATAGTAATGAAAGAAATTGGAAATCACACTAATGTTACATATAACATTTTCTGTTACATGTGTGTTTGGAGTCCCTTTTTTGACTAACCATGCAATGTTACATGTAACATCCCCTTGAAATATAGTGAGAGAAATGTGGGTATATGATAATATGAGTTTGTGTTAGTGAGAGAAATTTGAATCGCATTAATGTTACATGTAACATTGAAGTGGGTATTAAAACCTTTGGAGTTCCTTTTTAATTATTTACACATTGCACTCTGCAATATTACATGTAACATCTCCTTAAGTTATCTTTTGAATATTTACACATTGCACCCTGTAATGTTACATGTAACATCTCCTTGAAATATAGTGAGAAAAATATAGGTACGTGATAATATTGGTCTGTGTTAGTGAGAAAAATTGAAAATTAGATTAATATTACATTTAATACCCTCTAAAATATAGATGTTACATGTGTGTTAGTGAGAGAATTGGAAATCGCATTAATGTTACATGTAACATCCTCTAAAATATAGATATTACATGTATGTTAGTGAGAGAATTGGAAATCGCATTAATGTTACATGTAACATTCTCTAAAATATCGATATTACATGTAACATCTATATAAAAATATATTTTGCATTTAACATCAACTGAAAAATATGTTTTAATATAGATGTAATTCTGAAATATGTTTTTGATATAGATGTTACATGTAACGTCCATTGAAAATATGTTTTTAAAATAATCATTGATTATAGATGTTACATGTAACATCTATTGAAAATATTTGTTTGAAATTTGTCAATATGATCCACACATCTAAAAAATAGGATATTTTACTGATTAATACAATGTAAAAATATTAATTTTACGACATCAGGAATTATGAAAAAATTCATGTGTTTTGATTTTAGCATTAAAAGTTACACATAAGGGGTATTTTCGTCACAAAAAATAGAAAAATGACTGTTTGGTGCATGAAAAGAATAGTGGATTTAATCTGTAATTTTCAGCGCCTTTTAGGATTGCTTGGTCACTCCCCCTATTTTTAAACCCCTTGTCATTTTGTTCACTCTATCTTTCTTTCATATTTTCGATTTTTCATATTTTTTGCTACATATTTTTATTTTATTTTTTTGTTTTTATTTTTATTTTTGATTCTTCAAATCCTATTTCTCGATTTTTTATTATTAATTTTTGAATTTTATTTTCTACATTTTTACTTTCGAATTTTTTTCCTGACAAATACCTTACCAAAAAATAAAAAATATAAGAATAAAAAAATGTAAAAAATAAAAATGAACAACAAAAATTTAAAATAAATAACAAAAATATTATGCTGTGAAAGTACTTTTATCAACAAAATATCATATAAATTGTTTTAGATAGTCAAGTTGAAAAGATAAAAAAATGTGTGGAATATTATAAAGATGACAAGAAAATATGTCTGATATTTATAGAAATGACATGGTATCTTTCTAATGTAAACTCGTACTAAATATATAAGTTGGAAGAGACGGAAAATATGTTGAGCCCTTTTATATATTAATCATTTCCAATTTGTGGAACTAATCATCAAGGGAAATAATTATAAGATAACGTTGACTTTTATATTTTTATTATTATCATTATCATTATTGTTACTGTTTATTCTTTAGTTTAATTATAATAGATTTTTTTTTTAATATTATATTTTTTCTTTTGAAATAATTTAATTATAATTTTTTCTTGTCTTTTTAAAATTTTTAATCATTCAAATAATTTTTTACTCCATTAATTAATATTATTAAGTAGACTGAATTCTTATATTGAAATACCAACTAACAAATTTAATATTATAATTAAAATCGATTGATAAGGATTTATAAATAAATTTCTCAAAATACAAGATAAAAATGCAATTTTTTTTGGGGGGGGAGGGGGGATGAATATAACCTGTTTAGCCTGCCAATTAATTACCCTTACATCATTGTTTATTTAAAAGAAACATAATCGTATTTCGATAAAATAAAATCGAATTAAAAATAGACATTTCATTTAAATTTTTATTTTTATTTTATCGAAAATCAATTTCAATACATTCAACCAAATATACTAAACATGTTGAATGTACCAGATCGATGTAGGAATGCTCTCTTAAGATCGCCTTAAGAAGTAATTAGTCGAGATATGCGTAAGTTAATCCGAACACGTGTACCAATTCTAGATATAACAGAACTTGGGCTGGGGAAGAACGTACACACCTTTCGGCCCATTTAAAGTATATATAAGCCTACTTCAGTTTAGTAGTGAGGACCAATTACACAATACCTCTCACCAGCCCAAAACCGGCCCTTTCCTTCCAAAGTTCGTTAATTTCCGTCGTTGAACAAAATTCGTATGATTGAGAGAGAGAGAGACCCGAAGCAGTGGAAATCGATTCGAATCAGCAATCTCAAGCTGAAGAAAAATGTCGTTGACGTTCAGCGGTGACGAAACTGCGCCATTCTTCGGCTTCCTCGGCGCCGCAGCTGCTCTCGTTTTCTCCTGTAAGCAAAAAAGCCTTCTGCCCTAACTCTTTCCCCTCTTCGGTTCCCGTCTTGCGTTTTGTTTCCGAGATGAGGCAGCAAAATCTCAATTATGATTTGAATTTTTGTTGTTTAGGTATGGGAGCTGCGTATGGAACAGCAAAGAGCGGCGTGGGTGTGGCGTCAATGGGGGTTATGAGGCCGGAGCTTGTTATGAAATCGATTGTGCCGGTTGTTATGGCCGGAGTGTTAGGTATTTACGGTCTGATTATTGCTGTTATCATCAGTACTGGAATTAATCCGAGGTCCAAATCGTATTACCTATTCGATGGTTATGCCCACCTTTCATCGGGTCTGGCTTGTGGTCTCGCTGGGCTTTCAGCTGGAATGGCTATCGGAATTGTTGGAGATGCCGGCGTTAGGTATTCTCTATCTTCATTTATTTAACTCCATGCATCAAGCTCAGTATCCATTGACAAGGAATTGAAAGAACTGAAGATGACTGAACAAAGCCTTGCCTCAACAACTATTAGGTAAATCAGATGAAAAATGGTCTAATGAAGAAACACACCAACTGGATTAATATGAACCCTAGCAGTAACCATAAACAAAAAGCTCTGCAAACAAACAATTAACCCTGTGGAATGTCTGAATACGAGAAAGCGTAATTGACTTTAAAAAATGCTTTCATCATCATCCATCTAGTAATAGAAATAAGGGGAATTTTGTGGGAGGTCCGTTATTTCACCCTTAATTTTAAAAAAGTTCTAGGCGGAAGCAACTTGTGTTTTAGTTCTGCCTATTTAAAAAAAAAAGAAGCCGATTACACGCAGGCTGCACACACGGGGTTACATGTAAAAATTTTGTGTATAAATTTTTGTTAGATGTAACAATATTACTGTATTTTGTAGCATTTAACTAATTTGTGTGCAAATTTTTGTTAGATGTAACAATACTACTGTATTTTGTAGTATTTAACTAATTTGTGTGTAAAAAAATTTTAGATGTAGCTAATATTAAACTAATTTCTGTGTGTAACATTTGTTAAATGTCATAAATATTACACAGATATATATAATTGTAACATATAACTAATATTATATAAATACATATAACAAAAAAATACACAGATATATGTAAAAATATAACAATTATTAAATTGTAACAAATGTTCGTTATATGTAACTAATATTCACTATAATATAAATTTACTCATCAAGTTCTCCCTACAATCCCTGCAATGTGGGACTAAAATTTAAACGAAATCCAACTTAAATGACTAAATTAAAACTTATATCTTAGCGAGATTTTTTTAAAATTAGGTCTATTATGTGGGACTTCCGACCGATTATCCCTAGAAATAAAGATGCTTGTGTGTGTGTGTGTGTGTGTCTGTGAGAGAGAGAGAGAGAGAGAGAGGGAGATGATGAAGTAGAAGATTTTTGGTCTTTTGGATCACCTTGTTGGGTTTATCCCACATCGAATGTGGAATAGGTTGGTGGTCAAGTTATAAATGTGAGAGAAAGTCTCACCTCATGAGCCACCTTTAGGGATTGAGTCAGGCCCAAGACCACATTATATTTTTGTTTTCAAAGGGTTATCTCTAACTATATCTTGGTTGGTTTATGGGTAGTCTTAGCTTCCATTACATACCATAAGTGTTGACATTTTTTTATTAAAAAAAAAATGCTTTCCTAATGTTGAATTTCACCTTTTTTTGGCAGAGCAAACGCACAGCAGCCAAAACTTTTCGTTGGCATGATCCTTATTCTCATCTTCGCTGAGGCACTGGCTTTGTATGGACTCATTGTGGGTATCATCCTCTCTTCTCGTGCTGGCCAGTCGAGAGCAGATTAACAAAAAGGCATGTCTTCTTTTTCTGTGTCTGTGTTTAATATTTCTTGGGGTCCCCTTTCTTATTGTTAACTAGTTATTTTTCGGTTTATCTTCTCTGGAGAATTTTTGTCCAAAATAAAGCTCCTTCCCCCCCCCCCCCCCAACCCACCCACCCACCCAATCTATAATTTCTCTAAGATTGTGTTTGGTTGTATGGAATTAGGCCTTAGAATGTGTTCATTTCTAATTCCAATTCCTAGACTTCAATTCTGTGTTTCAAAACATTACCTAAGCAGTTTTTTAAGTGAAGTAGAGACTCCCTGCAGACTAAGTACCCTTGTTATCTGGCTGTATTTCTATAGTCTTCATTTATTACACTATTACTTGTGGGAGAGATTAATCTGGTTAAATTTTCATGCTTGTTTGTGCTTTCTCTATATATATTGTAATTAAGAAACCTAGGCCCCGTTTCTTTATGGTTCGTTTGGATGGAGGGGGGATGGGGAGGAGGAGGAGTATTGGCTTTCCTTCGTTGTGTTTGGATGGAGATGGAAGAATTAACTTTACTTTATAGAATAGATTACTATGATATCCTTTACACACACACGGAGTAGATTAGTAAAAGGTGATTTGTAATAAAATAAACTAAGTTGGGGTAAAATAGCAAGATTATGGAAAAAGACGAAGGAAAGTGAATCCTTCCGATTTGAAATGATTGAGTTTCCATCCAAATTTTCCTTCCTAATCCCCCCTCCTCTCCCCTTCCCATCCATGCAAAGACAAAAAATTCACCCCCCCCTCCCCTCGATCCAAATGGACCATTAGTGTTTCTGTTCTCTTATTTCTGTTTCTGTTCTTGGACAATTGGGAACATTCTGCTCTGCTCCCAGATTTTTAAAACAAATTTATGGGAACAATTAAATATTTGTTCCCGAGTTCATGTTTTTATGCTTGGAACCAAAATAGAAATCTAGGAACCGAAGCACTAAATATAAATTACTGTAGGCCCCGTTTGTTTAATGTTTTTGTTCCCAAAATATTATTTTTGTTCCCGTAAATTTTTATTTTTTTGAAACAAAATGCTTTTGTTAAATTTGTTCTTGTTCTCAATTACTCTCATTTTATGAGATCAATCCCTAAATTCCTAGTATTTCCCAGAGTGAAAAACGATTGCTTCTACTCTCACTGAAAATTATCCCTATTTCTTTCCACGACTAGGGATGCCCTCGGTATTAATCCAATTGTTATTTTCAATACAGAGGTTTCGATTTTAGATCAGAAATACCTCCTCTTGACTATTCATCTCATCATCTGTATCCATCTGAATTGGTTGGCCAAAACATATATACCTAAGGATTTTAAAAAAGCCTCTAAGAATGAATTCTAAGGAATCTTATTGATAGTTTTTGATATATAATTGAACTCCTGCATAAATTCGCGGGAATTTGTCAATGGTTTCTGTTTCTGTGAGATCAAGAAGGTTCTGCAGAAAATTGGAGAAAAGGTTTTGTGAATTGCTAAATTTATGTTCAGTTGATGTTTATCTGAATGCTTGGTGACAAAGTTCTGCCAAATTGGTTAATTGTTGTTCTTCCTATGTACTCCATTGGATGTAGGAAGTATTGATTTATTTGAACTAACTCTTTCCTACTATTTATAAGAAAGTATGGGCCAAACGACCCGTACGTACATGTAAACCCTAATACAAACATAAAGACTAAAGTATCTGCTATCACTCTCTCTCAAATTGGGGCATATATATATATGTGTGTGTGTGTATATTGTATGTTGTCACTTGTTATAAATATATTTTATCTGAGAATCCCCAAGAAATTTAGTGAATAAATCAACAAACTGATCAAGAGTTAACGTGTCAAATGTGGATCAGCTTCTGAAGTAGTTTCTCTCAAATGAAGTGACAATCAACCTCAATGTGTTTCGTTTACTTGTGAAAAAATAGGTTTGATGCTATATGGACTGTTGTTTGATTATCAAACTTTAGATTCATGGGAGGATAATGGTCGAATCTAGGTTTTTCTAGCATGTGTTTCAACCAAATCAACTCACATGTGGTATGAGCCCTTACTCGATACTCTGATTGGGCATTTGATCGAGCCACTACACTCTGTTTCTTGCTCTTCCAAGAGACAAAATTACTTCCAACAGATACACAGTAGCCTGTTGTAGATTTTCAGCCTGAAGGAGAGATGACCTGGTCAGCATACATGTACCCCTCTACGGTGTCCATGATTTTTATACAATAAACCACATCCTGGTGCACCTTTCATACATCTAAGAATGTGGACAACTTCTCAATGACTTGTTATTGGATGATCTAAAAACTGTCTAGTAACATAAGCTGCAAATGATATATCAAGTCCGGTAACATTAATTGCAAATAGTTTATCAAGTCTGGTAACAGTCAAATAATTGATTTTCCTAATTAATTGTCTATACTATCTTGACTTAGCCAATAACTCTGTCTGCCTGTAATTTTGGTTTTGGATCCATCGTTGAGTCTTTTGATTTGAACTCTGACATCCATGTTTCACTCAACAAGTTAAAGGACATATTGCATCTGAGAAAGGTAAATACCTCGACTTGACCGATCAACTTTTATACCCAAGAAATAGTTCAACTGTCCCAAGTCCTTAGTTTGAAACATACCATGCAGAAAATATCTGAGTGTTTCAATGTTGTTGGGTCATCTTATGTAATCACGATATTATTAACATATACAATCAATAATATTCTCTCTGTGATGCCATGTCAGTAGAACACTAAATGATCGGGTACACATCGTTGAAGACCAAGCCCAATAACCACATCACTAAATTTCTGAAACCATGCTCGATGAGACTATTTGATGCCATAAATCGATTTCTTCAATTGACATAATAATCCTGACTCTTCTTGAGTAACAAACCCAGCATGTTACTCCATATAAACGTCTCCAAGTAGATTTTTGTTGAAGAATGCGTTCCTAATGTCTAATTAAACGACCATCAAAATGTGATTGCAAGAGAGATACAACAAGAGAAAACATCTTCGAGTAATCAAAAAGCCATAGAATTGTGTGTTACCTTTGGCAATTAAGTTTGCCTTAAGTTTATCAATGAGGCCATTCGGGTGAACTTTGATGGAATACACTCATTTACAACTGACAACGGTTTTGCCTAGTGAGAGAGAAACGAAATCCCACGTGTCATTCTGGTGTAAGGCAAATATTTCTTCCCCCATTGCAATCTTCCAACCAGGGTGAGAGAGTGCATCAGAAACTGATTTAGGAATTGAAACAGAGGACAAAGATGCAACGAGAGCATAATAGGAACGAGAAAGATGTGCATATGAAACAAAATTAGATATAGGATGTTCAATAAATGAATGCTTACCCTTCCTGACAGCAATGGGTAATGCCTAAATCACATAATGGTTGGGTAGAAGAGAAAGAATTTGGGAAACCATAGAAGATAGGTGAGGCGACGGAGGTCGAGGAGGCAGATGATGAGTTTTTTACACTTTTAGGGCTTAAAAGTGTTGAATTTGTATGACTAGAGTTCAATTGAACTTTAATCCCATTTTAGGGCTAACCGGCCCTCCCACGACAATATTCAAATTTTTATATTTTTTTTCTTTTTCTTATTTGTTTTTTTAAAAAAAAAAAAAATCGGTAGTAAAACAGCTGATATTAATTTTTGTTTTTTTAAATTGGCCCTAAAAGGGCCGGTCTGTATTTGCAGGGGGCCCGAAAAAAGAAGGCCCCCAAGCACCCAAAGAGGCCTGCTTTTAGCAGTCCCCCCCACCCCCTAGCGCTCCCCCCTCCCACACATACTTCCCCCAAACCCTATATATATATATATATATATATATATATATATATTTCATTATATTTTTTTATTTTAAAATTTTTATTTTTTAAAAAATTAAACTAAAATTATTTTTTTTGAAAAAATATCATTTCTAAAAATTAATATATTTATCTATTTCTAATTTTTTTATTAATATTAATCAATATAATTTTTTATTTTTATTTATAACGTATTTAACTATATTGATTTTTAAAAAAATAATAACGAATAACCCAATTTACTGTTTCCCTCTCTGATTCACTCCCATTTTTCTTCAAACTCAAATATTTTTTTAATTAAATTTAAAAGTTATAGACAAAAAAAAAATTATTAATTTTTAAGTAAATTTTATTTTTAAGAAATAAATTATTTTATATTTAATTTCTTCAGAGATTATGTAAAAAAAAAATAATAATAAAACCAAATTTGATCTATTTAGGTAATGGATAAGGTACCGTTTGTGCGTTCACATTTGAAAATTGGTACCATTTTACATTTGAAATTGGTAGCCCTTGGGGCCGTTGAAACCGCAAACGGTACCCTATTCATTGCTTAAATAGACCAATTTTATTTTTTTTAAATAAACTCTGTCTATAACATTCCATAACACAACTTACAAGATTGAAAAAAGGATTGGTGAATGATTTGATTTGAAAAATCTTTTTAAATTTGATTTTTTAAAATTATTAATTTGAAAATGTCAACTTTTAAGAAATTAAATATAAAGTATTTTATTTCTTAAAAATAAAATTTACTTAAAAATTAATGAAAAGAAAAATTGTGTCTATAATTTTTAGAATTAAATTAAAAAAAAAAATTGAGTTTGAAGTAAAATGGGAGTAAATCGGAGAGGGAGATGGTAAATTGGGTTTTTCGTTATTATTTTTTCAAAATCAATATCTTTTACATTATAAATAAAAATAAATTATTATATTGATATAAAAAAAATAAAAATAGATAAATATAATAATTTTTAGAAATGATATTTTTTCTAAAAAAATAATTTTAGTTTAATATGCATATATAAGGGATTTGGGGGAGTGTGGGTTGGGGGGGGGGGGGGGGGGGGGGGGGGGGGAGGGCTACTAAAAGCATACCCATTTGGGTGCATTGGGGCCTGCTTTTTGCAGGCCCCTTAGGGCCCCTTTTTTTAAAAAAAAAAAATTTGTTTTGATACCGACTGTTTTACGGTCGATTTAAAAAGAAAAAAAAAATATAGAAATTCGAATTCGGCAGTAGGAGGGCTGGTTAGCCCTAAATGAGGTTAAAGTTCAATTAAACTCCAGTCAGCTATATTTAACACTTTTAAGTCCTAAAAGTGCAAAGAACTCGACATATGAGACTTTCAGGCGCCGAGAGTAAACCTGCAAAGGAGGAGAAGGGGGTGGGTGGGGAGACTGGTTGCCGTAGGAGATGTAGATTGACTAAGAGTGGGTAAGCTAGGCAAATGAAGTGTAACATCAAACTCGACATGAATGTTAGGCTCAAAAAAGTAAGGAGTGGACTTAAACAAGATAACATGAATACACACAAAAGAACGACACAGAGGGACAATAACAATGACACCCATTTTGGGTGTGGGAGAATCCAAGGAACACACATTTCTCGACTAGGAACAAGTTGATGAACAAAGTAGACACAATTGAAAACAAGAGGGGGTAAGCCAAAGGAGTGAGAACAAGGAAAAAGAACGGAGTGTGGAACTTTTCTATTCATTTCCAACAACAAAGTGTGGGCAATCTCAAAGATATGTTGATTCTTATGTTCAACAAAACCAGTTTGTTGGGGCATGTGAGCACAAGATGATTGATGAACCATTCTCGAGTGTCTCATGAAAGAGGTAACAGGTGAGAAAAATATTTTTAGGCATTGTCACTCCTAAGATACGAATAGACACAGTAAATTGAGTTTGGATTTCAATACAAAATTCACAAAGGATAGCAAATAATTCAGAACCTTCTTTTATTAAATAAGTTGAAGTAACTCTTGAAAAATCATCTATATAGGAAACAAAATAACAAAATCCTAAGGTAGACGAGACACAAAAAGAACCCCAAATATCGGAATAAACTAACATAAATGGACTCACAATTTTTTGATTACCCCGGAAAGCAAAAGAAGTACGGTGATGTTTTCTTAATTGACAAAACTCACATTCTAGGGAATCCAAATGATGCAGACTAGGAATAACAACCTTGAGGTTGACAAAAGATGGGTGACTAAGGTAGCAATGAATCTAGTGGGAAGAAGCAATGACTGTACATGCAATGGATAGTGCAATAGGAATACCCTCTTGATCATAAAAGTAGTAGAGTCCTTTTTTCTTACGTCCAATGCCAATCGATTTCCTCGTCCTCAAATCCTGAATAAGAACAGAATTAAGACAAAAAATATCAAGCAGTTAAGATGTTTAATACGTTTACTGACAGATTTCAAGTTAAATGGAAAAAAATATACAAGATATATGACAAAGATAAAGAGGATGGGGGTTGCACAGTCCCCAAATCACTAATCGAGACTGTGGAACCATCAACAGTAACAAGATGCAAGAAGGGAGATGATTGTATGTGTATAAAGAGTAATGGGGTACTTTACATGTAGGCAGTGGTGGCAAAGTCTATAACCCATGGAGTAGAAGGGGAATGATGAAATAAAAAGGCATGCAAAAGAGGTATCTCGTTCAATTAGAGAAACAATAGGGGTAGAGGAACTGAGCATATTCGTCATAAAAAATTCCCTTGGCAGTTGAAGAGTCAGATGAGGGAATGGGATCGGTCTGACCAAAGATTGCATCATGAGTATACTTAGGAGGATGACCAACGAGGTCCCAACAAGTATCTATGGTATGATTTTTCTTCCCACAAAAGAGCATTACAATGTTGACCGCATTCACGGCCACAACGACCATCCCGAGATCCACCACCACTACCACCTCGGCCATCCCGAGAGCCACCACTACTAGACTGATTGCTATGATCGCCCTGAGGAATTTGTGTAACCAGTGTTGAATGTTCAGATGATGAAGATAAACTTGTAGAAACATTTGGTCTTGTGGTGTTGCGTGAGACACATGAATAGGTTTCAGCCAATGGAGGGAAGGATAGTATTGACAAGGATTTGAAATCAAACGAGCTCAAATTTTGGACGTAAGCCTGCTAAAAATTTTGTAACTACCACTTGCTCACGTTACATCTACATTTCTTTCATATCAGTAGTCATTAGAAGGATTGCCTTTAGCTTCTCATAAAGCCTATTAAATGTAACAAAGTAATCTATAATAGATTGTGTGGCTTGATGGAGTTGGTAATACTCGATAGATAAATCATACATCCAAGTGAGGTTAATGTAATACAACAATTAATATATTCTCAGATTGCTTTACACGTATCTAAATTAGTACATATATCCGCAATCTGAGACACGATCAAGTTCCACAATAAAGATACAATCTGGGCATTATCTTGAACCCACTCTTTTTACTTCTAATCATTCGCGACGGGTCGGATTCGGTGAGGTGACGACGTTTTTCTTGTCCTGTAATAGGAATTTTCACAATTTTGGACCATTGTAAGTAATTGGTCTCATTCAACTTACAAGTTGTTAATAGTGGAGGTGACAAGGTCTAACATTAGTGCCTTTCTAAAAGAATTGACACTAGCACCAATATAACAATTAACTCAGATGAGGTCAAGGGAAACAAAATAAACATGATGTGGTGATATATATATAAGCTTAGGTGAGGGACATTAAACTTTTTTGTTTTTTCCTTTTTTTTTTTTTTAATTACAAATAATTGGAAAAATATAATAATAATAATAATAATAATAATAATAGCGAAGAAAAAAAAAGAAAAAGAACTTAGCGTTTCAGATTTGGGGATGGATTCGGCAAATATGGTTGAGGCCGGAGGAGGGTCGCCGAAAATCTAAATAAAGACAGTAAGGTCGGAACAAGGTTGGCGAATGTTTGAACAACAACGATGATGCGAGATGTGGTCGGTGGTGATAACAATTGCGAGGATTTGCAAGGACAGATCATGACGGAAGAGAGGCGTGGCGTCGGAAAGAATCTTCTTCAAATAACAAGCACAGCCAAAGAATCTTCTTTAAAAAAAATTATGTCATAATTCTCTTCAAATGTGTCATCTCTCCAGTCCAATGACGAAAACGATAGCCAATTCTCCTCCAAAATGAATAGTTTCCAAAAAATTTAGTGAAAGAAATCATTGGAATTTCACTCCTTTCAATTCTATATCAAAATATGAAGAAATGGAAGGCAAAATACATATATATATATAGAGAGAGAGAGAGACAGACATAAGTATGGTATAAGGGTATTTTTGTCAACACCACTCAAATTCGGAAGGAATGACCAAAAAAATGCGCCTGAATGCACACGAACAAAACCTGTAGTCAAAGCTAACAGATTCTACAAGTTTTTCACATTCCGAAGAGTAAAAAAAGAACAATTGTGGGTTTTTAAAATAAAAACAGGTAAAGTGATACTAAGTGAAAGTATAGAAGGTAAATTTGCCCAAAAATTTACCATCATTCTTCTGTTCTTAACCCTCCTCTCTCAATAAGAGAGAGAGAGACAGACATAAGTATGGTATAAGGGTATTTTTGTCAACACCACTCAAATTCGGAAGGAATGACCAAAAAAATGCGCCTGAATGCACACGAACAAAACCTGTAGTCAAAGCTAACAGATTCTACAAGTTTTTCACATTCCGAAGAGTAAAAAAAGAACAATTGTGGATTTTTAAAATAAAAACAGGTAAAGTGATACTAAGTGAAAGTATAGAAGGTAAATTTGCGCAAAAATTTACCATCATTCTTCTGTTCTTAACCCTCCTCTCTCAATAATTTCTTTGAATAGTAAAAGTTATGTGATTTTTTTATTATGAATATCATATTTAAAACGAAAAAAATATCTCTATCTTCGCAGTGCCATATCTATAGAATCTATTTTAAAATCTTTAACCAATTTTCATTTTTCTTTTTCTTTTTTTTAAGTGAGTTGCACTCAATTTATTTTTAAAAAAATCTAGATTTCACCATGTGACATACGAATTGCTGCGAGAAACCCTACCAGCGGAACCCACTTTTTTCTGTCCACTTTCGGGCAAACGAATTGTTGGAATTACTCCGGCAGGCACCCCAAACCCCGCCGGCAACGGAAGCAATCGAAAAAACAGGAAAAATGAAAATAGAAGCATGGAATGTTCCAAAATTGAATTTGTTTAAGAAATAAAATAAAAATAAATCAGCTACACACTACTAGCAAAATGTAGCAGTTTTTTTCGAAAAAAAATAAAAATACAAATGTCAATAATTTCCAGCCGGCGACGGTTGAGAAGTTGGGTCAGCAGAGGAGGGAATGTCAGGGCTGACCCGGCAACCTTCGAGCATGAACACGATATCGGCCATGGACGGTCGGTTCTGTGGCTCCGGCGCTGTGCAGAGCAAACCCACTTTTATTCCCAGCAAGAACTCTTCCCACTCCGACGACTCTGGGTCCAATTCCAGCAACCCCGGCTCCAGCAGCTCTGACACTTGACCCATCTGCAACTGCTTCTTCACCCACTTCACTATATCCTCATCCTTCTCCGTGAACATCACCGGCCTCTTCCCCGTCAACAACTCCAGCACCACAATCCCAAAACTATAAACATCCGATTCCGGGGTGGGTTCGCCAGTGAGTTTCGCCTCCGGCGATACGTAGCCAAAAGTTCCAACAGAAGCCGAAGTCGAAGCCTCAGTAGGAGCTGTGCGGGCAATGGTGAGCTTGTCCAGACCGAAATCCGACACATGAGCTTCAAAATCAGCATCAAACAACACATTCTGTGGCTTCACATCGCCATGAACAATGGAGGAAGCATGAAGAAAGGCCAGTCCTTTGGCAATTCCGAGGGCAATTAGGTGGCGCATCGGCCAATTAAGTACGTGGCCATCTTGATGAGAGGCTTCTTGGAGCAAAGTAGCGAGGTTTCCATTAGGCATGTAGTCATAAACAAGCAATCGGACATCCGGTCCAGTGTAGTACCCACGAAGAACGGTCAAATTCCGGTGCTTCACTTTTCCCAATGATTCAGCTTCTTTTCTGAAGCTATTTTCGTCGAGCGATCCATTGGGCAATCTCCGAATTGAGAGCACCATCCCGTCTTCGTAAGAAGCTTTGAAAACCAACCCATGTCGAGTTCTATTTAACACATTTTCCTCGTCGAAATGTCTTGTTGCTTCCAGTGTTTCCACAAGAGTAATCTTGTTGCTGAACATTACCAGTTTCGGCCCTCCATTATCGCCGCTCCCCCTCGAACTCACCCTCGCTGGACTACATTTTTTCTCCTGCAAAGCCCTTTGTTTTACCCTCTTTCTCCACTTCAGTAGCCGGTAAATGTAGAAGCAGCAACACGACACCATGAGAAGAGCTCCACTTGCAGCAATAGCAATCAGCGTTATCAGCCTCTTCCTCTTACCGGAATTGCTTAAGGTCTTGCACTTCTTCTCCAATGGCTGCCCGCACAAGCGGCGGTTTCCCACATATTCTGATGAGTTGTTGAACCGAGAACCAAGAGCCGCCGGAATCACCCCCTTGAGGTCATTGAATGACACATTGAAGCTCACCAGTCCGGGAATGACCGTGAGATTCTCTGGAATTTCTCCGGTCAGGTTGTTTGAAGAGAGGTCGAGGGTTGTTAGATTTGATAAACTTGACAAAGAGGCTGGAATATTGCCGGAGAGATGATTGGATTCCAACAGTAGGGAAGTCAGCGAAGAACAATTGGAGATTTCATCTGGGATTTCTCCTGTCAAATCGTTCTTACCCAAATCAAGAACATTCAAATGGGGGAGCCGCGAAAGATCACCGGGGATTTGGCCGGTCAGAGAATTGGAACGGACGGTGAAGATTTGGAGATCAGAGCAGTTCCCAAGATCTGGAGGAATTGAATTAATTATTCGATTGCCGGACAATGAGAGAACAACTAATGACTTGAGGAATCCAAATGTTGCTGGAATTTGACCGGAAAAGGCATTGGAGGAGAGATTCAAGTATTTCAAACCAAGTAGGCTGCCGAATCCTTCAGGAACATCTCCATATAGTTTGTTTTCTTGGAGAGCGATGACTTGCAAGTTGGGTAAACCAGCAAGATCGAATGGCAGTTCGCCGGAGAGATTCTGTTTGCTCAAATCAAGAACAGTGAGCTTATAGAGACTTCCAACACTCGCCGGAATAGGCCCGGAGAAACCATTGCCGCTCAGATTCAGCACCGATAGCTGTCTCAAATTCCCAATACTTGTTGGAACTCTGCCGGAAAATCTGTTGCCACTGAGATTCAAAGTAGTCAGATTGCTCAATAGCATTAGTTCCGTGGGCAAGTTTCCAATCAAGCTGTTTTCTCTCAAATCTAGGGTTTCGAGCTCTGTGAGATTGCCTAAAATTGGAGGAATCAAACCAGAGAATTGATTTGCACCAAGGGATAAGAACTTTAATCCCCTCATCTCAGTCAAAAATGATGGAATTTCACCTTTGAATGCATTTCCTCCGAGATCGAGGACTCGCAGGTTGATGAATTTCGTGATTTCGACTGGTATAATGCCATTCAATGAATTGTTCGCCATTTTCAGCTCCTCCAGTCTCCACAGATTTCCAATCTCGCTCGGAATGGGGCCGGAAAATGAATTTCCAGAAACATCCAACAGAGTCAAGGTTGAGATATTAGTCAACCACAAAGGAAATGCTTCGCGTATTAGATTTTGATGGAAATCCAAAGTCTGAAGAACACTAGAACATGTTGCTGTCCTGGGCCCGATAATGCCCGTGAACGCATTAAACCCTAGCTGAACGATACGAATCGACGGCGGATAAGCCGTAATATTGCAGAAAAAAGAAGTAGGAACAAAGCCGGAGAGATTGTTTTGAGAAAGCGAAACAACCTGCAGTTCGGGTAACGCGCCGATCGCCGCCGGTATCTGGCCTCCGATGGCGTTTCCCACGGCACTCAAATGCACAAGCGAGGAACAGTTGCCAATCGCCGATGGCAGAGTTCCTTGCAGGTTATTGTAGTCGAGCCAGAGGTACCGAAGCCGTTGGAGCTCACCGAGGCTCGCCGGGATTTCACCGGAGAAATGATTATAAGACAAATTAATGAGTTCAAGTCGAGAAATTGTCGAGATATTAACAGAAATGGCTCCAGAAAATGAGTTGGATGAGAGATCAATGTAGCGGAGACTTCGAGGGAGATTTCCGGGTACTACGCCTGAGAGTTGGTTTCCGGCGACATTAAGAATGAGTAATCCGGTGAGGTTCGCCATATCCGGTGAGAGATTGCCGGTAAACAAATTGTTTTGCAAGAAAATAGAGCTTAGAAGAACACATTGTGAGAGAGACGAAGGGATTGTACCATTCAAAGAGTTGGAGTTGAGGCTTAGCTTGCGCAGCATGCGCAAGTTAGAGAGTTGACCGCTGAGAGGTCCGCTGAGACGGAGACGAGTGAGACGCAACTCGCTGACACGGCCTTCGTAGCAAAATACGCCTCGCCAGTCGCAGGGAGCCGACGGGGTGGAAGAATCCCAGTCATTGAGCGCACCGAGTGGGTCGTGAAGGCTGGCCTTGAAGGAGGTGAGAGCTTCGATCTCAGCCTGGGTTCCGGCGCTGCCCCGGGCGCAGGATAAGAAGGGCGTGCAGATAACCAAGAGGAACAAAATAGCAACGGCGGCCATGAACGGCAATGGCGGCGGACTTTGGGAGCTTCGATTAGTTTTGTTTTGTGGCGACTCCGTTCAATTTTGAGGAGGGTGCGCAGAGGAAGCGCATGTTAGCAGCTGTCGTGGCGTTTCTGCATAGGACGAGAGTGGTGGTGACCTTACGGTGCGCGCTGGGGTGCATACTTCACTCACTCTAAACAATATTTGGGGGAACAAGTTTAAAGAGAGAGAAGGGTAATGGATTCGGCACTTTTTGACCCCATGTGGATTGAATCATGGTTGCTGTACTGTGTACTGTACTCTATTCTACTGCTTCGTTATTAGAATAGTTGTTACCGCATTTACCCTTCATTTTAAGTATTTCTCTGACGTGACGCCCCCCGCTGTCATACCCTCTCACTTTCAACTCATATTTTATATTTTCAAATTTAATTGATGTTAAACAATACATTGTCCCTTATTAATAATACCTTTAAGAATTAATAAGATATAATTAAACTAAAAATGAGATATGAACAAAACTTTGACACTTCTTCGCACGTTTTGAATTTACTTGATTAGAGTTCAATTGAACAATTTCATTTTAGGGCTAATCCGTCATCGGATTCAAACTTCTATATATTTGTTTTTTTTTTTTTTTTTTTAAATCCATACAACGGTCAGTTTTAAGTTATTTTTTAAACATGACAAAACCAGCACCAGCCCTTTTAGGGCTGGTTTGTAGCTTTATTTTAAAAATTAATTTTTTGAAAAAAATAGCATTTCTAAAAATTAGTATATTTATCTATATTTAAATTTTTTATTAATATTAATCCATATAATAATTTATTTTTATTTATAATGTATTTAAAGATATTGATTTAGAAAAAATAATAACCAAAAAAACAATTTACCATCTCCCTCCCATGTACTCCCATTCTTCTTCAAATTTAAATATTTTTTTAATTTAATTTTAAAAATTATAAGCACAAATAAATTATTAATTTTTAAGTAAACTTTATTTTTAAAAAATAATACATTTTATGTTTAATTTCTTAAAATTTGTCATTTTCATATTAATAATTTAAAAAAAAATCAAATTTAAACAGATTTTTCAAATAATTTACTAATTTGTTTTCAATATTGTAAGTTGTGTTATGGATTGTTATAGATAGAGTTTATGTAAATAAAAAATAAAAAATGGTCTACTTAAGCAACGGATAGAGTACTATTTGTGCGTCCACCAGCCCCAAGGCGTACTATTTGAAAATTGGTTGTAATAGACAATTCTCAAATTGGGAGAAGGAGACAGTAAATTGGATTTTTCTTTGTTATTTTTTCAAAATCAATATCTTTAAATATATTATAAATAAAAATAAATTATTATATTTATTAATATTAATAAAAAATAGATAAATATACTAATTTTTAGAAATGATTTTTTTGTTTGAAAAATTAATTTTAGTTTAATTTTTAAAAAATTAAATTTTCGAAATTAAAAAAAAAAAATTATGTTTTTTTTTTTTTTTTTTTTTTTGGGGGGGGGGGGGGGAGGTGCTGCTAAAAGCAAGCCCCTTTGGGTGCAGGCCCCCAAATGTGCTACAAATCAGCCCTAAAAGAGTCAGTTTTGTCATGTTTAAAAAATAACTTAAAACCGGCCGTTGTACAGCAAGTTTTAAAATATCTATTTTATCATATTATATATACTAAAAGCATAAGACGATTTGTTAGAATGAACCACAATCTAATATTGTTCATTTCTCCAATCTCATCACTTCTACCAAAATGAACACTCAAGATTAACCCATTCCACCATTTAATATTCTAACCTTAGATAGATATGTTTTCAGTTGCCTCTTCCCAAATCATCTCCACTAGTTTTAGACCCGCATATTATGCGGGTCTAGTAAAAAATTATATTAACATATAAATTTTATATGAATGTTAGGCATAACGTACAATTGATCCTTTAATATTAATTTTTAAAACTATTAATGTTATAACTCATATTGAATTTTAGAAGAAAAAAAATAAGTAAAGGGACTTTTCAAAAAAATTATTTATTTAGTTTTTTCAAATAATAGTTTTAAAATAATATAATAGGCATTTTTTTTATATTATTTAATAATTTCTATTATTTGGTTAAAAATTATTGGAATACTCTTTTGAACAAATCATTTATTTGTAATTAATAGATGAAAAGAGAGAATTTTATTAAATGATTGGACAGAGAAAAGGGGCAAGAGAAAGAGAGAAGTCACATATAATTAATTATAATAAAAACAATCATGAACCATATAAGTAAGTTTCACTTAAGCCCTTTATCATTTGAAAAACCTATAACGATATCCCATGTCATTTGAAAAATATCTCTGACACTCACTACATTTGATGTTAAGTATAAAATTATTTATTTGTCCTTGTTACTATACTATTAAAAATTTAGTTAAAACTATCTAATAAAATAATTACTTTAATCACCCTTTTAAAAGAATTACAATTTTAGACAAATTTGATTTTTGTTTATAAATTTTGTTTATGTAATACATTTTCAATTCTAATTTTTCTTTACTACTTTTCAAATAAATTATTGGTTGTTACACATTTTTTTAGTATTTAAAGAGTACTTGGTGCTGAATTTTTTAAATTTGAAATTATTCTAAGAATTAAATATTATTGGTTTATGTAATACATTTCCAATTCTTTTTTTTAATTACTTTTGGTATCAAATAAAGGTTTGTTACAATTTTTTGAGTATTTAAAGAAAATTGCTACCGATTTTTTGAAATTTAAAATTATTTTAAGAACTAAATATTTTTTATTTATGAAATTTAGTTAAAATTTATATATAAACTATTTCATTTAGGGCTTGTTTGATAACAACTTAATTTTTAAGTGTTGAAAATTGAAGTGCTGAAAATTAAGTGCTGAAATTTTAAGTGCTGAAAATTTAAGAAGGTTATTTGATAAAATTGTACTGAAAATTTAAATACTAATTTTTTTTATTTGTTTGATGAGTACAAAATTTGTATACTGAAAATTGTTTAATTTACATAACTACATTTGAAAATAAAATAAATAAATAAATAAATTGAAAATAAAATAATAAAATCAGGGTGCCATTTTTTTTTTAAAAAAAAATTATATTAAAATTAAAAGTAGAAATTAACCCAAAAATATGTAAATACTATGTATTTTTTTTATGTAGTTTGATTACTTGAATTAAATTATAATAATAATTTAAATATAAAATAAAATTAAAACCATAAAATAATCTAAAATTAATTCAATTCTCATTAATCCTAACTCTAATTAAATCCTCATAGGGGATTAAGGGCAAAATGGTCAAAACATATTTTTTTTTAAGTGAAAACTAATGGAGTGCATTAAGTAAAATGAAATAAGTGAAAGAACCTTGACTTAATTTTTTACTCACATTTTGACTTAATTTTTAAGTTAACTTAATTAATTAAGTGATACTAATTATATTTATCAAACAAACTTAATTAATTAAGTACTTAATATAATCGTTTTAAACACTTAGGGCATGTTTGATAAAAAAAATTAAGTGCTTAAAATTGATTATATTAAGTACTTAATTAATTAAGTTTGTTTGATAAATGTAATTAGTATCACTTAATTAATTAAGTTAACTTAAAAATTAAGTCAAAATGTGAATAAAAAATTAAGTCAAGGTCCCTTCACTTATTTCATTTTACTTAATGCACTCCATTATTTTTCACTTAAAAAAAATTATGTTTTGACCATTTTGTCCTTAATCTCCTATGAGGATTTAATTAAAGTTAAGATTAATGAGAATTGAATTAATTTTGGATTATTTTATAGTTTTAATTTTATTTTATATTTAAATTATTGTTATAATTTAATTTAAGCAATCAAACTACATAAAAAAAAATACATAATATTTACATATTTTTGGGTTAATTTCTAATTTTAATTTTAATATAATTTATTTTTTTTTTAAAAAAGGGCACTCTGATTTTATTATTTTGTTCTCAAATTTTTTTTTTTTACATTATCTTGATTTAAATATAGTTATGTAAATTAAACAATTTTCAGCATACAAATTTTGTACTTATCAAACAAATAAAAAAAATGCAGCACTTAAATTTTCAGCACAATTTTATCAAACAACTTTCTTAAATTTTCAACACTTAAAATTTCAGCACTTAAAAATTAAGTTGTTATCAAATAAAACCCTTAATTTTTTTTATCAAACATGCCCTTAGTTACATTTTTTTTTTTTTTTTGAATTATTTGGTGAAGTTTTCATATGAGACTTTATTTAGTAATATTTTCACTCATATTAGAAAACAATGGGCTTGTGGATTTTTTAATTGTTATTTTTTTACTCTTTATTATATTTTTACTTTTTATCTCGTTTCATATATGAAATAATTTGCATAAAAAGAAAAAAAAAATCATTATTTCTACTAACACTTATATGAGAAACAATGAATATAAATATATACATATATATATTTAGATAAAAAGTGTATGAAATTATTTGCATAAAAAGAAAAAAGAAAAATCATTACTTGTATCAACACTTATATGAGAAACAAAGAATATAAAAAAAATAAAAAATTAAATTAAATACAAACTCTAGTAAGTGAAACATTTATAATTTTTATTTATTTATTTATTTATAATTTAAAACTTATTTAAATAAAATGCTAAAGAGGAAAAATTGAGAAGAATAGATTTTGTGAGTATTTAATGAGGATTAAAGGTGTTAATTGAAAATTAATGAGAATGTAAGAAATATATTTGTTGAGCTCTCATTCATTCTCAACTTTTGTTTTCCACTTTCAGTATATAATATAGGGACGCATACCGATAGCTCCCATTTTATAATTCCATGTATCGATCCAACCCAGTTTTTTTTTTTTGCACCAATAACTCCGATTGTATTTCCCTGACCAAAATACCCCCATTAAATTTTTCATGCCTAATTTCTTAAATATAGCTTTACAGTCATCCATCTCCTCCGACACTAACCCGCCGTCTCCATTTACTTCGCCGTCTCTGTTCACTATTCGCCATCACCATCGCCGTCGCTGTCGCCGTCACCGTTCGTCCCTAAAAACCTAAATGATTCCTATAAGAGAAATCAAATCAAAACACTTCGGAAATTAAATCGCTAAACCCTAAATTGATTTGTAGAGAATGATTCTTACCGTTAGTCTTGTCTTTCACCTTCGCCGTTCGTCGTTGACAGACCGACATGTGTAGCTGAAGGTTCACGATACATAGAGCTAGGGATTTCAAATTAAAAATAGAATTATTACATTTTCACCCCCTATGTTAACGTTAATTTCAACATTCTACTTTTTTTAACACTTTCCTCCCTAAAACCTTTACAACTATTTTTTGAACCCCCCCCAATTGTTTTCAGTGTGTGCGCTAAAATTTCAAAGTGTGTGTTGAATGTAACACTATCTACATGTTGAATTTGACACTGTCTAATATTCTCAAACATCAATTTTTTAGACAATTCAATAACATTAATTACATTTCTCACCCCTTATTTTATTTTAGATCAAATTGCATACTACATGTTTTAGGGTTTCTAAACGCCCCAATTTATTTTTCAGTGTGTGTGTTGAATATAACACTTGTCTAATCATGAAAAAAATTCAAAAAACCCCATATGTGTTGAATGTAACACTCGCTGATCTTGTCAAACTATTCAAAAACAGTATGCTTGGCTTGTTTAATGTAACACTTTCTAATATTACCAAAAATCAAATTTCAAAGTTTCAAAGTGTATTGAATGTAACACAGTCTACGTGTTGAATGTGACACTGTTTAATATTCTCAAAATTTTTTTTTTTAGAAAATTCAATAACATTAATTATATTTCTCACCCTTTATTTTATTTTAGATCAAACCACATACCACATGTTTTAGGGTTTTCGAAAACCTCTATTTTTTTTTCAGTGTGTATGTTAAATGTAACACTTGTCTAGTCTTAACATAATTCAAAAATCCTATGTGTGTTGAATGTAACACTCTCTAATCTTGTCAAACTATTCCAAAACAATATGCTTGTTGAATATAACACTTACTAATATTGCCAAAATTCAAAATTGAAAGTTTCAAAATATGTGTTGAATGTAACTGTAAGACCCCAACCTTTGACATACGTATTATTTAAGTCGCGTTTTAAAATATTTCGAAATACGGGGGTAGATTGTGTCATCTATTGTTCAATTTAAACTTTGAGGGGTCAAATTGTAATTTTCAAAAACATCAAAAATTAGAATTTGGATTAATTAATATCCTAACCAAAGTAAAAGGGGGGTTAGTATAAAATTATATATTATACGTATATTATGAGAGAGGCGGTAGAATTGAATGAAGGAGACACGGGCCACATGTCTGGCCATTTGATCATACACATTTCAATATATATATATACAGATAGAAATAGGAAAGAATGATCGAGAAACGATCAGAGAAAACGGAGAGGAAGAAAGAGAGAGGAGGTTGTTCCGGCAGTGCGTTTCGGTTGTCGTCGGCGGTGCACTGTTAGTCTTCGATGGTGAGTATTGTGTTGTGGAGTGTGTTGCTGTTTATCAACGGTGGTGGTAACAATCGTAAGGGTGTGTATGTTTGCTGAGATTACTGTGTGTATGTTCAACGGTGTGCCGTGTGTGTATATGTGTTCCGGCGGTGACGGTGGTGTTTTTGTTCATTTGTGGTGGGTGTGTGTGAACAGGGTGTGTACGTGTGATTGTGGCTCATCGTGTGTGCTGTTGTGTGTGTGTGTTCCTTATTTTTTGATCATGCAAATGATGGCGTGTGTGTTCATCGGTTTTGGTTGGTCGGTGATGGGAGGTCTGGTCCGTCAATGGTGGCTCGTGTATGTACTGTTGTGTGTATTTCGGAGTGTGCATATGTGTCGCCGCCAATTAGCTGGTCGGCGGTAAGAGAAGGTTAGAGAGATAGTAGTGGTGGCGTGTGTGCTCTATGTGGGTATGTGTATGTTCAAAGGTTGCGGTGTGTATGCGGGTATTCGGTGTGTGTGTGTGTGTGTTGTGTATGTATGGATGTTTAGAAGATGGGGGTTGCCGGAGTTAGTGAGGAGAGAGAGAGTGGTCGGCGGGGAAACTTCAAAACATAGCAGATCGAGGTAGGCGGGTTCTCGCCTAGACGGTGGTTCTTCCGCCTCGGCGAAAAAGTATCAGTGTGTGTAACAGGAAGGAAAGAAAGTATTTTTGCCTAGGCGAGGGTCCTTTCGCCTAGGCAGTGGAAGATCAGAAAGTGAGGGGAGATGGTCCGCCTCGGCGAGGTTTTCTTTGCCTAGGAGGTGGGGGAGCAGTGTGCAGTAAAGAAAAGAAAAAAGGGACATGTGCCTCGACGGTGAGGAGTTAGCCTAGGCGGTGAGAGTAGGAGCAAAATCTAGGAAATTTTTAAGGAGATCGACAACCGTTTCGGAAGGGGTAATGTTTCTCGTTATATTTTATAAATGTTAACTGTAATTACTAACATCGAAAATGTCGAAATGGTGATAATAAATATTAAGATCGCTTACATGAATAAATTCGATATAGTAAACTTTAAATGAAGCAATATTAGTGGAATAGTAATATTTCATAATAAAAGGTAGGTAATAGGAAATTACGGGATTTAGGGTTGCATGTCACTATTAGGTTCGCAGGCATCGGAGTACCGGTGGAGGATAGTCAGTAAAAAATTTCAGAACGGATCACTAGGTGAGTGTACTGTCTTCTTGTAAATATATTTTCATATATATATGACAGAAAAAATTTGTTTACTTAAAATTGGATTTTCTAACTTACGTGGATCAAGCGTATTTTGGGTATGTCTGAAATTTGTAAATTTCATTGTTTTTCAAAAAGGGTGGAAGTTGATCGTGGGTAGAGTTGTTGTTGAGGTGGAAATAAGTTGTTGTTAGTGAGGTGAGGTGGAAATTGGTGTTGGATATTCACCTGCTTGGCATAGTCCAGTAGACCGTTGTTCACCTACTTGGTATAGTCCAACAAAGCGTTGTTATGTCCCGCTAGAAAGGCATATCCTATGGTTGGTACGGTACCGTTGCAACTCCCGATCGTAAGGTTAAAACGATCACATGGCTAGCCGGGGTGTAGTGTGGTGTGATGGTGTGTGGTATGGTGTAATGTGGTATTTGTCATATACGGTGAATGAGTTGAGTAAATTTGCAATTATATATACTTTATTCTATACTGGGTTGGTGTATCCATTTACGTTGATATATCTATTATTTCGGTTGCGTTATACTATATGGTTACTGAGACGTTTTGGTTGATTTTTACTGCTTAGTTGAGATATTATAAACATTTATACATTATTTTTTGTGGTGACAGGAAAAAGGTATTTTCCTTATGGTATGAGACATTTACATATTATGAGATTTTTGTTTAATATGTGATGTTTATATGTTTTATGCTTGATCAATCTAAAATATTTTTATTAAGAAGACAATACACTCGCAGGTATAACAGCTAGGAGTCGGTTCCCTACTGGCACTAAATAGAGTCCGGCATTATGTTAGTGAGAGAGCATTTTTTTTAGAGGTGCTGGCTGAGGTGAACCTATGAGAAGTTCATGGTTATTTTATCTTTGTTGTTATTATTACTTTGTAGGGACTGGTGTGTCCACATTTAGAGAGTGTATTCAAAAAGTATGATCTGTTTTGGTGGTTGTGTAATTATGTATGCACTTGTCGTTTCGTAGTTGGTTTGGCGTGCAGGTGATGTCACGTCAACGTCACGTCGGCCCCAAGGAGATGAGTGTTTGGGGTGGGGTATGACAATTGTGGTATCAGAGCCTAGGTTATAGGTTCTGTAGACTTGTTAGTTGTTGTGTCAATAGAGGACCATGAGTTAGGAAAACGTGTCAGTCGTCTAATCAGTAGGGGACATGAGATAGGGTGTCGATAGGTGAGTTCGGCATGTGAGTGATAGTTATTTCATTACATTAGTTAATGTATGGGCATCTTGTAAGACCCTGGCTTTTATTAAAGTCGTATTTTATAATATTTCGAAAAAAATGGGGTGAAGGGCATTAATTATTGGATTTAAAAGTTTAAGGGGTTAATTGGTAATGTTCAAACTAGTAATATTTGGAATTTGGGCTTAATTAATGACTTAACAAAAATTGAGGGGGGACTTAAGTAATTTAAATAAAACAATAAAAAAAAAAGAAAAAGATGACATCATCTCAATCAGGACCTATGTTCAGGCGACTGACGGTGGCGCGATTCTCATACCGACCACGATGTGTAATCAAATGGAGAGATGGAGAGACACGCAACTGATCGTTCTTTCATATATATATATATATATATACTCATGCACACACACGGGGAGGAAAGGTGGAGCAAAAATCAGAAGAAAAAAAAAGGGAGAAGAACAACAAACCGTAGAGAGAAAGAGATCGCCGATGGGTGTTCCTCCGGTTGGTCGATCGATCGTATTCGGTGCATGTAAATTGTGTGTGTGTGTGTTCTTTAGTGTCGTCGGTGTGTGGGTGCGCGCGCAAACGGCGAGGATGATCGGCGATCGTCACGGTGTCGTCGCCGATAAGTGGGAATGAGAGTTCCGGTTAGGTAGGTAGGTGTTCAGTTCTAGGTACGTGATCAGGGATGTGTATGTGTGTTTCCTGTGTGTATGTAGGCAGTATTGGTGGTCATCTCCGGAGTGGAGAATAGAGAGAGAGAGAGGGGGTGCCGTCGGTTTCGGCGGCGTGAGTTTGGCCAACGGTGGTGGCGGTGATCGGGAGTTTGTGTGTGTGTGTTATTTTTGGAGGTCCGGTGGTGTGAGGTTGTGGGGGGTCTAGTGGTCGGAGCAATGTTCGGTGGTCGATCCCCAACGCCGAACGCAGGCGCAGACAAGGAAGAAGAAGCGAGAAAAAAAAAGAAGAGAAATTACAAAAACCACCCCAATAAAATTTAAAAATTCATCCCAGGCCCCGTAAACATTTTGGAACAGGTAACATTTTTTATCGGACACTGTTATCGATTAAATTAAATTGTTGGGCATTAAGATTTATCGCATTCGTAATAATAATTGTCGTGATCGTGATAACATTTTTATAATCGCAAATTTTAATAAACTGGTACAGTAAACTTAACATAATGAAATTAAACGAATAACAATTTTTGTAATGAAATGTGGGGAATTATGGAAAATCAGGACCTGCATTCATCTAATTAGGTTATTTTAAATACGATATTAATTTAGGCCCTATTACTATTAGGTTCGCAGGCACCGGAGTTTCGGTAGAGAGCAGTCAGTAAAAGCTTTTGGGAACGGATCACGAGGTGAGTGTACTGTCTTCTTGTCAAATTATTTTCATGTAAAATGGTCGTACTGAGGCTAAATGCTTTTATAAGACGATATGGATCAAGCAGGTTTTAGGATGAGTTAGTAAAAATGGATTTTCGTGATATTACAATAGTTTTCGAAAGGAAGTTAAGAATGATTTTCATTGAATTCAGAAGTTTAAAACGAAAGTGGAAAAAAAATGGTTTTGATAAAAATCAGACGTTTTTAAAGTAAAAGAAATATATGATTTTGGGATTAAAAATTAGTTTTGGAAATAGAGAGTGAGGGTTGAGATTTGCCGATATTGATTAGACAATAATATTGGTTTGTGAATTGATGATGACGTTATTAATTTGACAATGCTATGGTATTTATCTGCTTCGGCAGAGTGATGTGATCCGCTTCGGCGGAGTGATGTTATCCGCTTCGGCGGAGTGATGTTTATCTGCTTCGGCAGAGTGATGTTAGACGTTTATACTGGGCAGTGATTATCCGCTTCGGCGGAGTGATGGGTGTTCGTAGGAAGGCATATCCTACGGATGGTACGGTACCGTTGCAAACTGTAGGAAGGCATATCCTACGGATGGTACGGTACCGTTGCAAACTCCCGATCGTGAAGTTAAAACGATCATTAGGGCTGGCCAGTGTGTGTGTGTTTGAGAGGATGTTTTGAGATGTGGTATTTTGCTTATACTGGGTGATTTATTATGGTGATTGACATGATGCGTATACTAAATGATTTTGCATGGAACTATATATAGTGTTTTATTCTCACTGCTAATATTATGAAAACTTTTGTGAGCTACGTAATGTTTACATATTTGAGCCTGATCCATTTAGATGTTGCAGAATAAACTATTATTACTATAAAAATATTTTACTAAGAAGGCAGTACACTCGCAGGTACAACGGCTAGGAGTCGGTCCCCTACTGGCACTAAATAGAGCTACGTGATGGAGTCAAATAGGCGATTGAGAAACGCGGTCAAGGGCGAACCTATAAAATGATTCATGGATAAATACTTTTTGTTAGTAATATTTCGGGACGGGTGTGTCCCCCATAATAGATATTTGTATTATTATAAAGTGGGTGTATATTGTCTTTCATTTGGTTATTTGGGTATTGGTGATGTCATGTTGTAGTCACGTTAGCCTCGAGATGACGGGTGTCCAGGACGGGTTCTGACAATTTTGGTATCAGAGCCTAGGTTATAGGTTCTGTAGACTTGTCAGGAGATGTGTCGGTAGAAGATCATGAGGTATGGGGACGTGCCAGTCATCTAGACAGTAGGGGACATGAGATAGGGTATTAATAGGTGAGCTTGGTATGTGGGTGTTAGGTCGTTTATTTCATAAAGTTGTGCATTAGCATGGTGCGTGGAGGGTTGTCTTCTTGGCAAGCAACGATATGACCACGTGATGATATTGTTAGGAAGAATGTCTTCCACAGGATAAGAAGGCTAAGTTAGACAAACGACAAATTACGTCGTTATCAATACACTAGATGATATGGCAGAATATACTTAAGTCAAAATAAGAAATCACATTCAAAAGGAGTAAATCGCTTTCTAGGCAATCTGAAAGGAAACTGTGACGTTACTGGACAAGAATTTAATTTGGTAGCACTTTTTAGATTGATTAATAGACGAAGTAACAGTTGTGGCATGTAGCAAGGTAATAGGAAATGATATATAAGAAATAGCCGATGATGGTGGATCTAGGAGAATAGTAGGTATGTGTAGATATAACCCATTTGAATGAGTAATATAGAGTTGCGGGTGGAGTTAAATATGGGATGAATAAAAGTATGTAATGTTGGGAAGGCATATCTAGTACCTCAGTTAGTCTGATAGTGGAATTAAGAGGTTAGGAAAAAAAAAATGTGTTAAAGAAAGAATATCACGAGTCAGTACGCAGAAGCTGTTCAAACAAGTTTCGGCAGTGGATATTATAATAGCTAGGGATTTTCCCTATGTCGTTTCGAGAATGGACAGGGTGCTTGTAAGCGTGGTTAGTAATTGTGATTGCTGTTAAATAAGTTCCATAATGATAAGGAGATGAACGTTATGCGCATTAGTTGGTCAAGTATGCCGGTGTTAATGAATGTGGGAAATTGAGATTTGAAATTATAATTTTGGGACTTTAAAAGTGATTGCTATGGGATAGGAAAAATTTAGTGGATTAATTTAAATTGACAATTGATTGCATTTAGTTGAATTTGAATAATTGTGGGTGGTGTATAAAAAAAAAAAAAAAAAAAAAGTATTAAAAATTTTTGACTGTTGGACGTTGGGAATTGGAGTAAGTTTGTTTGCGGTTTAAGAGGTTTTAATAGAAGAAGAGGTCGTCACAATAAATTAAAATATCAACTAATAATTTAGGTAGACCTGGTGTGTGTTTCCATAAAGATTCGGTGTGGGTAACGTAAAAGTTAGAATGGATAGGTTGTTAAATCGATTGCAACCAATAGAGTGTCAGAATTTTGAGTAGGGTATTTGTAATCAAAGATTAGAGGCGGTGACGTGGTAAAACGGTGATCCGGTCAAAAGTAGAAAAGGGCATGTTGAACATCTCCAGAGGGTGTTACTAAGACGGTGACTAATGCAGTAAATATGACTAGTGCTCTTAAGGCATAGCATTTAAGTGAATCCAAAGGAAGTCGAAGTAGTGGATTGACAGAATATGGAGAAGGCTGAGAACAGGTGACTGGAATTCGAAACTTTTTGGAACTAGTAGAGATCGTATTCGTTATAACGTTTGGTGACATCTCTTGTATGACGGGATTTGTGCTTTAGGTCGAAAATTGGAAAAAAAAAAAAAAAAAAAAAAAAAAGCGGGGTTGCGCATATTTGGATTATTCGTACTAATGTGTGTGTCAAATTGAGATCTTTGTAAGTTCATTGGGCAATTGGTCGGGTGACCACTCAAGTTGAGCTCGCAAATATGAAGTTGATATTTATCGATTGTACGGTAAAAGCGCAGAAGTTAGACGTCCAATTGGAAACGATTAGAGTGAAAAGGAATGAAGATGGTCACAGGACTGACTATAACAAATATTTCGGGTCAAAAATTGGTGAGTTGATTGTTCATATTAACTTATGGGTTAAGCTAAGGCCCTTGTAAGTTTAGTGAGCGGCTGGTCAGATGGTAATGCCGTTCGGTATTGATTTTACTATGGTGTAGACATGTAAAGGTCAAATGTCCAGCTAAGAAGATTTAGCAAGGTAATGGATGTTAACTGTAGAGCTGATTGGCGTGTCTGAATGAATGATGAAGTTTGGGAATTTGAATTAAAATGTGTAGGGTTGATAATGTCAATTTACAGATGAGACCTTAAAAAGAAGTGCATAGAATAAGATACGTAATACTCCAGTAATATTAACTATACTGTAATGGCGTGAGTATGATTAGTAGATTAGAATGGAAATGGGAGATCAAGACATTTGTTATTCGGTGATTGGTTAATTAGGTTAAGGTCAAGAAGTAACGAAATCTCTAGGTGGGTTATAGTAGCCTTGACCTATACCAGAAAAGAAAAGGGAGAGTAGTTCGAGGAGTGTTTTCCTGATGCGCATGTCCAACATATATATATATATATATATATATATATATATATATATATATATATATATATATATTGATAGGATTGTTTGATTGCGTGGTGCACCAATTTAATGCAAACATTAAAATTAAGTTGGGACAAGATATTTTTTTTTTTTTAAATCAAAAGGGATAAGGACTAGTAATTCTAGGAATTTTATTAATCGGTTATTCGAAATCTTGGAACTAGAATTCAGAAATCATAGGTATTGTCGCCATACGGTGATCTGGACAATAATTGTTATCAAAGTAAAATAAGTTGTCAGTATATGAACAACCCGTGGGGGAAACTGTAGTATCAGGAGCTGATAGTTATTTGAACATGCGGGTTAAAATTTTCCATACTCCTTTAGTTGCCCAAGTGGAAGTTGATACCTTGTTCCAGTCATGGATCAATGGTTTATCGGGAAGTATGATTCAGGTGTTGGAAGATATGTTGAGGGGTTGTGTCGTGGAAGTTTCTGCTGAGGGGGATGGTTGTGTGATGTTAATAAAATCCGCTTATGCTAATAACTATCTTGTCGTCGCATAAAGTGTTACATGAAAAGGATACCGGATTTCGATCTAATAGACTGAACTAAGATAGGAAAACGAAACTTTTGCGGGATTTAAAAGATGGGCCGATGTGACTACTTTTTACTGGAAATTAGAAGCTATTAAGATGTTACTGGACTAGAAGAATTTAAAAATATCCTTGAGCTGATATGTATACCAGATATAATATTTTACAGTCGGTAGCTAACAATTATTAGAAGGTATCAATTTCGTTGTCACTGGGGCGTACCTATGTCCTTTGAATCGTATATATACATGGAAATATATCTAAAGCATGTTAGCCGGGTGGGAATGAAGTTGAAACACGTGACCATGTCAAGGACTTGGTAAAATGTGGAGGCATAAAAAGAATTCTTATGGATTATTCGTTTGATATAATTGAGTTGTAGTTATGAGAATTGGTTATATCTAGGTATTATGAAAGATATCGATATGAGTATTAAAGAATTGAGATAGGTATCGAGGTTAATGATAGTTGAGTCATCTATGCTTATGAGATTAGTTGCAATTATTATTAGGTTAAATGTTGAATGGGAACTATTGTTGCAACGGGCGACTAGGAAAATATCGGATGAAATGGATGAGTGCCGGTTACGACGGGTTGAAATAGACTTATTGTACTGAAATATTTTCAGCATATAGTGTTGTCACCGATTTTGATTTTATCATAGTAGCGCAGTGGAAGCAGTTAGGAACATGAGATCCTTTGACAGTGAGTTATCCGTGTTAAGTGCAACCGCCCAAGTGCACCTTGTTTGTTGGATGGTTATGATTGGACGAAAAGTTGTTGGTTGAAAATTTTTGGGCGATCTGGGATGATGAGACCATATATGGAAAACAGTTGTTTTAGAATCACATGAGACGAGTATAACTTGGTGATGCGACTTTGACGTATTAGTAGCCTGACAAAAATTAATGAGGTTCAGGAAGAAAGGGAAGCTAAGCCCAAGGTACATCGGACCATATGGAATGTTAGACCGGGTAAGCACGACAGCGTATAGACTTGCGTTACCACCAGAATTATCTCGACTACACGACGATCTCTATGAATCGATGCTCCAGGAATATGTGCCAGATCCCTCTCGTGTATTGACTTCGCAACCGATCAAATTGGGAACAGATTTGACCTACGTTGAGACGTCAATCCAAATCCTAAGCCGTAAAGACCTGGTGTTGCGAACAAAAATGGTTATGTTAGTCGGAATGTTATGGCACAGTCATGAAGTGGAGGAGGCGGCATGGGAGCGAGAGGACGAGACAAGGAACGTATACCCGCATTTGTTCAATTAGGTAATAAAATTTTGGGACGAAATTTCTTTTAGGGGGGAAGGGTTGTAAGACCCTGGCTTTTATTAAAGTTGTATTTTATAATATTTCGAAAAAAAATGGGGTGAAGGGCATTAATTATTGGATTTAAAATTTTAAGGGGTTAATTGGTAATATTCAAACTAGTAATATTAGGAATTTGGGCTTAATTAATGACTTAACAAAAATTGAGGGGGGACTTAGGTAATTTAAATAAAACAATAAAAAAAAAAAAAAAAAAAAAAAAAGATGACATCATCTCAATCAGGACCCATGTTCAGGCGACTGACGGTGGCGCAATTCTCATACCGACGGCGACGTGTAATCATATGGAGAGATGGAGAGACACGTGACTGATCGTTCCTGCATATATATATATATATATATATATATATATATATATATATATATACTCATGTACACACACGGGGAGGAAAGGTGGAGCAAAAATCAGAAAAAAAAAAAGAGAGGAGAAGAACAGCAAACCGTAGAGAGAGAGATCGCCAGTGGGTGTTCCTCCGGTTGGTCGATCGATCGTATTCGGTGCATGTAAACTGTGTGTGTGTGTGTGTTCTTTAGTGTCGTCGGTGTGTGGGTGCGCGCGCAGACGGCGAGGATGATCGGCGATCGTCACGGTGTCATCGCCGGTAAGTGGGAATGGGAGTTCCGGTTGGGTAGGTAGGTGTTCAATTCTGGGTACGTGATCAGGGATGTGTATGTGTGTTTCTTGTGTGTATGTAGGCAGTATTGGTGGTCATCTCCGGAGTGGAGAATAGAGAGAGAGAGGGGGGGTGCCGTCGATTTCGGCGGCGTGAGTTTGGCCAACGGTGGTGGCGGTGATCGGGAGTTTGTGTGTGTGTGTTATTGTTGGAGGTCCGGTGGTGTGAGGTTGTGGGGGGGTCCAGTGGTCGGAGCAATGTTCGGCGGTCGATCCCCAACACCGGACGCAGGCGCAGACAAGGAAGAAGAAGCGAGGAAAAAAAAAAAAAAAAAGAGAAATTACAAAAACCACCCCAATAAAATTTAAAAATTCATCCCAGGGCCCGTGAACGTTTCGGAACAGGTAACATTTTTTATCGGACACTGTTATCGATTAAATTAAATTGTTGGGCATTAAGATTTATCGCATTCGTAATAATAATTGTCGTGATCGTGATAACATTTTTATAATCGCAAATTTTAATAAACTGGTACAGTAAACTTAACAGAATGAAATTAAACGAATAGCAATTTTTGTAATGAAATGTGGGGAATTATGGAAAATCAGGACCTGCATTCATCTAATTAGGTTATTTTAAATACAATATTAATTTAGGCCCTATTACTATTAGGTTCGCAGGCATCGGAGTTTCGGTAGAGAGCAGTCAGTAAAAGCTTTTGGGAACGGATCACGAAGTGAGTGTACTGTCTTCTTGTCAAATTATTTTCATGTAAAATGGTCATACTGAGGCTAAATGCTTTTATAAGACGATATGGATCAAGTAGGTTTTAGGATGAGTGAGTAAAAATAGATTTTCGTGATATTACAATAGTTTTCGAAAGGAAGTTAAGAATGATTTTCATTGAATTCAGAAGTTTAAAAAGAAAGTGGAAAAAAATGGTTTTGATAAAAATCAGACGTTTTTAAAGTAAAAGAAATATATGATTTTGGGATTAAAAATCAGTTTTGGAAATAGAGAGTGAGGGTTGAGATTTGCCGATATTGATTAGACGATAATATTAGTTTGTGAATTGATGATGACGTTATTAATTTGACAATGCTATGGTATTTATCTGCTTCGGCAGAGTGATGTGATCCGCTTCGGCGGAGTGATGTTATCCACTTCGGTGGAGTGATGTTTATCTGCTTCAGCAGAATGATGTTAGACGTTTATACTGCGCAGTGATTATCCGCTTCGGCGGAGTGATGGGTGTTCGTAGGAAGGCATATCCTACGGATGGTACAGTACCGTTGCAAACTCCCGATCGTGAGATTAAAACGATCATTAGGGCTAACCAGTGTGTGTGTGTTTGAGAGGATGTTTTGAGATGTGGTATTTTGCTTATACTGGGTGATTTATTATGGTGATTGACATGATGCGTATACTAAATGATTTTGCATGGAACTTATGTATAGTGTTTTATTCTCACTGCTAATATTATGAAAACTTTTGTGAGCTACGTAATGTTTACATATTTGAGCCTGATCCATTTAGATGTTGCAGAATAAACTATTATTACTATAAAAATGTTTTACTAAGAAGGCAGTACACTCGCAGGTACAACAGCTAGGAGTCGGTCCCCTACTGGCACTAAGTAGAGCTACGTGATGGAGTCAAATAGGCGATTGAGAAACGCGGTCAAGGGCGAACCTATAAAATTGTTTATGGATAAATACTTTTTGTTAGTAATATTTCGGGACGGGTGTGTCCCCCATAATAGATATTTGTATTATTATAAAGTGGGTGTATATTGTCTTTCATTTGGTTATTTGGGTATTGGTGATGTCATGTTGTAGTCACGTTAGCCTCGAGATGACGGGTGTCTGGGACGGGTTGTGACACATCTTGCATGGTTGGTTATTTTGTTGGCAATTAGGGTTGCGACGAAATTGTGATATTGCTAATTGGTGGTTTGGGTGGTGTTATGTTGTTGGTAGTGGTAATGGGTTGATTGCAATTGTGGGGATACTAGTAGTTGGAAATGTTAGATTTTAACTGATAAACAATCATATGTGTATTACTAGATGTTGGAATCCATTATTGATAGCACCTAATATGTAGTTGTTAAAATAATTTATAGTATAACAGAACACACTTAAGTTGGAATATGAAACGACATTCAAGATGAGTATAAAACTGATTTTTAGGCAAGACTAAGGGAATCTTATAATGAAATCGAAAGGAGAGTTCGTATTAGTTGGAATTAGGGATATGAGAAAATTGTGGCGATGTTAGAAATGATTTAATTTGGTAGTACGTTCTAGGTTGACGGGCAGGCAGAGCAAAAGTTTGTGGAACTAGTAAATACAACAAACTTACTAATGAATGATATGTAGAAGATAGCCGGGAAATTATGAGTTTGTGATGATAGTAAGTGTGTATAACTATAGTTCGTGTCGTATGAGTTGTCGGTGGATTGTTTCAAAAATAAGTTACCTTCCAAATCTTAGAAGAGGTATAGTTTGTATCTTGGGAGATGTAATCATTACCCCAGTCAATTTGATTTTTGGTCCAGGAGGTCAAAAGTTGTTAAAGAAAGGATATCAGGAATACCTTACGCAGGTGATGGGCACCAGTCAAAACAACGTTCAGATGGCGGATACTTCAGTAGTAAGGGATTGTCCCGATGTATGTCCCAGCAGAATTATCAGGGTTGCCAGTAAATACTATCGAGTTACTTCTAGGACCTGTTCTTATATAAATTCCACCCTATCATAGGGCACATACCGAGTTGACGAAATTAGAAGATCTGTTAACCTGCGATTATAGTAGACCTGGTGTTTCTCTCTATGAAAATCTAGTGTTATTCAAAAAGAAAAAGGGAGACACATTAAGGATGAGTGTTAGTAACTGACAATGGAAATAAGGAGGCGGTTCAGGTAAAATTATTATACCCATCGGGTAGAATTGATGATTTGTTCGATCAGCTGCGGAAGACCAGGGTGTTTTCGCAAATAGATTTTCGATTAGTATAGCACCAGTTGGAGGTAAGAGACAATGACGTGGCGAAAACAGCGATCCGGTCGAGAGTAGAGAAGAGCATGCAGGGCATCTCCAAACTATGTTGTTGACGTTACGAAAGAAGCAATTGTATGCCAAATTCAATAAATGTGAGTTGGGTTGAATCGAGTGGTAATTTTGGGACATGTGATCTTGGGAGATAGTATTCAAGTGAATCCAATAGGAGTCGAGGCTGTGATTTGATGGGAAAGGCCGGAAGTATAACCAAGATGCGAAATTTGTGGAGTTGGCAATGATTGTGGTTACCTTAAAGTTTTAGAGACCCTACCTGTGTGACGAGACTTAAGGGATATGCACTGACCACCAGAGTTTGAAATATTTGCTTATTCAAAAAGGGGCTAGATCTGAGGCAGAGGCATTGAATAAAAAATTGATCAAGGACTACAGTCGTACCATCCATTATTATTCAAGAAAGGTTAATGTTGTAAGGGATGCTTTGAGTCAGAAATTGGCAAGTGTGGTTGCGTTCATTCAGGCTGTTCATCCTAATTTATGTGTTAAGTTGAGACCCTTGTGAGTTTTAGTGGGCGGTTGGTCAAATGGCAATGTCGTTTGAGATTTTGATTTTGAAGCCGACATTGATCGATCGTGTTGTAAGAAGTGCAGAAGTCGGATGTCCAGTTAGGAAAAATTAGAGATGAAGTGAAAAATGGTTGCAGAACTGACTATCGTGTCCGATTGAAGGATGACATCTTGATAATTGTGTGGTTCTAATGATGCTTATTTGACGAAAGATACCTTAAAGAAAGTGCATAGTACAATATACGCAATGCACCCAGTAGTATCATAATGTATTGAGATTGGGTAAGTATTACTGGTAGATCGGAATAGAACGAGGAATTGCAAAATTTGTTGTTAGATGCCTTGTTTGTTAGCAAGTTAAGGTCGAGCATCAATATCCAGGTAGGTTATTGCAGCCTTTACCTATTCCAGAATGGAAATGGGAGTGTAGCACGATGAATTGTGTTTCGAGATTACCTTACATTCAAAAGGGGCATAATATGATGTGTTCTCTTGATATGTATGCCAAGTGTATATTGACAGGATTATTAGGTTGCATGATGCACCAGTTCAATATAATTGTCGAATATGATTGAGTTAACATAACTATTTTAAATCAAATGTGGAAATTGGATTCTGAATTATACGTTTGATAATTGTTGGTTGCTCCCGAATTAAAAATTGAACATATTTTGATAAATTGAAGTATTAATTATCTGTCGCTGACATGTTCAAAAAGCTAATGGTGATTTTTATATAATTACCGTCGTACAATCGGTATGTGCAGTTGTTGTCATTATTATTAAATTCACGGCATGTTGTAAATATGAAAAGTTGGGTAGTTGATTCCAAGTAATAATTCTTTATAGAAAAAATCGTAGTACCCGTTTCCATAGGGTTAGATAGAGGTCTGATATTGATTTCAAAATTCAGACTGAGTTTTCAAACTGTTTTGGGTGCCAAGTTGAAATTCGGTACCTCTTTTTAATTGTAGATGAACAATCTATCGGGAAGTGCAATTCAGGCGTTGGAGGATGGGTTGAGGAGTTGTGTTTTGGGAATGTTCTGGTAGTGGGGATGATTATGAGGTGTTGGGGAAATTTGGTTATAATAACAGATACCTTCTCAGCGATCAAGGTGGCATCGTAGAAAGCGTTGTATGAAAAGAATGCATAACTTCAGTCAACAAAATTGAACTGAGATAGGAGAATGGAAATTTTTTGAGATTTGGATACAGCCCGGTGTGGTTACATTTTTTTTAGTTGGGAATGGATTTGATAGAAATAACTCAACTTCATGGAGAAATGATACTTTGAATTATCCTTGAGTTGGTATGTATTATTGATACAATATTTTACATTCAGTGACTATTGATTGGTTGTGACAAATAGGATGTTTGTAGTTAAATTGAGACGTAATTGAAGCACGTGGCCTTGTCAGGGACTTGATTAAATGTGAAGGCATGAAGGAAATTCTTATAGATGACCCGTTTGATATATTTTGTTACATTTTGATGTGGTTTGGTGACATCTATGTGTTTTGAGGAATATTCATATGATTTTGACGGGGGTTGAGCGTATAGTAGTTAACGTTGGATTGTAATAATATTTATAGAACGTTTATGAGATTATGGAAGTTCTGATGTAGATATTGGGGTTGATGATTTGGTCGCACAGGCCAGTTCACGTGGGGTTTGGGCTATCTGTTGCTTGTGAGTTTGGTTGCGAAATTACGAGTATTGTTGGTTTAAATGTTGAATGGAGATATTGTTGCAGACGGATTGCCTAGAGTTAGGGGACATAATTGATAAATGTTGGTTATGGGAAATTACTGAGGTCGTGGACCTACTGGAAATGAGATTCTTTGGCAGTTGGTTGTTTGTGTTAGGCGTTACCGACCAAAGTGCACCATGTTTGTTGATTGTTAGATATATTGTTGGCGTCTACAAATGGAAATGTTGCGATGTGTGGAAATGATTTGACGAAATTGTTGGTTATGAATTATGGGTGATTTTCGGATATGGGATTCTATATAGAAAACGATTGTGCTAGAATCAAGTGTGATTAACATGTCATGTAAGGCGGCTCTGAGTTGTTATTGTGTTGACCAAATTTTTAATTCCTATTGTTTTGCACGAAAATTTCGGGACGAAATTTCTTTTAGGGGGGAAGAGTTGTAAGACCCCGACCTTTGACATACGTATAATTTAAGTCGCGTTTTAAAATATTTCGAAATACGGGGGGGGGGGGGGGGGGGGGGGGGAGAGAGAGATTAAATGGTGTCATCTATTGTTCAATTCAAACTTTGAGGGGTCAAATTGTAATTTTTAAAAACATTAAAAATTAGAATTTGGAGTAATTAATATCCTAACCAAAGTAAATGAGGGGTTAGTGTAAAATTATATATTATATGAATATAGAGAAAGAGGCGCTGGAATTGAATGGAGGAGAAACGGGCCACATGTCCGTCCATTTGATCACACACATTTCAATATATATATATATATATATATATATATATAGTGAGAAGGATCGAGAAACGATTAGAGGAAACGGAGAGGAAGAGAGAGATGAGGCTGTTCCGATAGTGGGTTTCAGTTGTCGTCGGCGGTGCACTGTTCGTCTTCGATGGTGAGTGTTGTGTTGTGGAGTGTGTTGCTGTTTATCGATGGTGGTGGTAACAATCGTGAGGGTATGTATGTTTGCTGAGATTACTGTGTGTGTGTTCAACGGTGTGCCGTGTGTGTATATGTGTTCCAGCGGTGACGGTAGTATTTTTGTTTATTTGTGGTATGTGTGTGTGAACAGGGTGTGTATGTGTGATTGTGGCTCATTGTGTGTGCTGTTGTGTGTGTGTGTATGTGTTCCCTGTTTTCTGATCATACAAATGATGGCGTATGTGTTCGTCGGTTTTGGTCGGTCGGTGATGAGAGGTCTGGTCCGTCAGTGGTGTTGTTGTAGGTGTTGTGTGTGCTGTGATGGTGGCTCGTGTATGTGCTGTTGAGTGTATTTCAGAGTGTGCAAATGTGTCGCCGCCGGTTAGCTGGTTGGCGGTGAGGGAAGGTTAAAGAGAGAGAGAGTAGTGGTGGTGTGTGTGCTCTATGTGGATGGGTGTATGTTCGAAGGTTGCGGTGTGTATGTGGGTATTCAATGTGTGTGTGTGTGTGTTGTGTATGTATGGATGTTCAGAAGATGGGGGTTGCCGGAGTTGGTGCGGAGAGAGAGAGTGGTCGGCAGGAAAACTTCAAAACTGAGCAGATCGAAGTAGGCGGGTTGTCACACCCCACCCTGAACACCCATCGCCCTAGGGTTGGCGTGACGTCATCACGACATCACCTTAAACATCAAACCAATAAAGTCAACAAAGTACATCCGTAAATATACAATTACATATACATCCTCTCGCATTGGGGGGGGGGGGGGGGGGAGGCACACCCATCCCCAAATATAATAACAACGAAAATATAACTACCATGAACCTCTCATAGGTTCGCCACAACCAGTTCATCTCAAAACTCCCACATGACTCCATCGCAGGATTCTACTTAGTACTAGTAAGGGACCGACTCCTAGCTATTGTACTTGCGAGTACACTGTCTTCTTAATAAAAATATTTTAAATGGATCAAGCATAAAATATATATATATATATATATATATATATATATATATATGTATATATATGTATCACATACCACAAAGAAAACCCTTTTTTCCTGTCACCACAGAAAAACATTGTATATATGTTTATAACATTTCAACTAAGCAGTACAAATCAACCAGAACGTCACAACAACCATATAGTATAAGGAAAATCAAAACATACCAATCCAGATAAATATGCCAATCTAGTAGAAAATGCTGTATATAAATATAAATTACTCATCTCAATCACCATATATAATAAAACACTAAATACGATAAAATGCCACATCTCAAACACCACACCACTTTCTGACTAGCCACAGTGATCGTTTTAACCTCACGATCGGGAGTTGTAACGGTACCGTACCATCCGTAGAATATTCCTTCCTAGCGGAACTAACTGCACAGATAATCATCTACCGGACGTCTCCGGAGGACATAATATCAATCACTACCTGTTGGACCACCCTTCGGAGAAGACATAATATCAATCACCACCTGCCGGACCATCCTCCGGACAAAACATAATATCAATCATCACCTACCGGACCACCCTCCAGATAGAACATAAACTATGACATAATCCAATCAACAACATCGTCAAATCAATAATGTCATCGTCAAACCAATATCATCAACCTCTATTTCCAAAATTGATTTAATCCAAAAATCATGTTTTTCACTTTCTTTTAAAAACCCACTGATTTCAATAAATCATTTCTTTACACCTTTTTCTTTAAATACCAATGAAATTCACATTTTCAAAATACCCAAATTCGCTTGATCCATATAAGTTATAAATTCGTCCAATTTTAAATAAACACATTTTTCCATCATATATATATGAAAAATAGATTTGGTAAGAAGACAGTACACTCACCTGGTTATTCGTTCCGAAGACTTTTATCGTCTATTCTCTACCGGTACTCCAGTGCCTACGAACCTAATAGTGACAGAGCCTAAATTAACATTTTATGTAAAAACAACCTAATCATGCCATGCGACCCTAAATCCTGAAATTTCCTATTTCCCACATTTTATTATGAAATATTACTATTCCGCTAATATTGCTCTGTTTAAAGTTTATTATATCGAATTTATTCATACGAGAGGTCTCACTATTTCTTATTGCCATTTCAACATTTTCAATGCTAGTAATTGAATTAACATTTATAAAATTTAACGAAAAACGTTACCCATTTCGAAACGATTGTTGATTTCTCTTCGAAATCCTAGGTTGATGATCCGGCTCCCACTGCCTCGGCGCAAAACCCACTGCCTCGGCGAACTTCCCTTCTTCTCTTCTGATCTACACATTGCTCCCCCACCATCTAGGCGAACGCCTTTCCGCCTAGGTGAACTCGCAACAGACTAAATTCCCAATTCTTTGCCTTCTCTTCGCCGAGGCGAACTTCCTCACTGCCTAGGCAAACTTGCCAACGTTTGCTCCTCTATTTTTTTTTCCCAAAAACCAATCGTCTCTCTCTTTGTCTCTCTCCTCGCTAACTCCGACGATCCTCAACACCAACCACCAACAGCCCCACACCAAACAACCACTGTCGGACCATCCAAACGACGGCACAACACACACGCACACACAACAAACTCACGCAAAAGTGCATGACAACACCCACGCCAGAACACTTATACCATTGTTACCACCGTCGATCACCCACTGACCGAAGCCCACTACACAAACATACACAGAATCATGCATATACACACATGTGACAACACCACCGACAATGGAACAGGGACATTCACACGCCACCGACGAGTTTTCTCTCTGTAACCCACCATCGGCGACGCCCCACAGGAGTGAACGACCACACCATCGAATAGACGGACAGCATACACACATCATACATAAAATGAAACACATACATATATACATACACTAACACACACCTACACAACGCTCACCTGATCAACACACGACACCCACAACCACAGCATACAAAACACACATAACCGAAACACACCCCCACTCACTGACCGAACGGCGACGAACGGCCGACCAACAAATCACACACACACTCGATGACGGTGACAGTTTGAACATACAAGCTCCACACACATACATCGACACCACTAACCCGACCATCCATGCCAACTGTTTCCTCTCTCTTTTCGATTTTTCTCTCTCATTTTCTCGATTCTTCTTCGCTCTTCTGGATTGTGTATGGATATATATGAATATATGTATGCATATATATATATATATATATATATATATATATATGTGTGTGTGTGTGTGTGTGTGTGTGTATGTGTATGTGTGTGTGTGTGTGTGTGTGTGTGATCATCGACCAGACATGTGGCCATTTTCTCTCCACATTTTCCTTCACCACCTCTCTCTATATGTATATAATATTATAATTTACACCATCTTCCCCTCTATTTTATTAAAATATTTAATTAAGCCCAATTCTAATATTTGATGTTTTATAAAATTACAAATTAACCTCTCAAATTTTTAACTAAACAACAATTAACACCATCAACACCGTTATTCCAAAATATTTTTAAAACACGACTTCAACTATACGTATCTCAGATATTGGGGTCTTACATGGGTTCTCGCTTAGGCGGTGGTTCTTCTGCCTCGGCAGAGAAGCGTCAGTGTACAAATAAGAAGGAAGAAAAACGTGTTTGCCTAGGCGGGGGTCCTTTCGCCTAGGCGGTGGAAGATCAGAAAGTGAGGGGAGACGGTCTGCCTCGGTGAGGTTTTCTTTGCCTGGGTGGTGGGGGAGCAGTATGCAATATAGAAGAGAAAGAAGGGATGTTCGCCTCGGCGGTGGGGAGTTCACCTAGGCGGTGAGAGTAGGAGCAAAATCTAGGAAATATTTAAGGAGATTGACAACCATTTCGGAACGGGTAATTTTTCTCGTTATATTTTATAAATGTTAACTGTAATTACTAACATCAAAAATGTCGAAATGGTGATAATAAATATTGAGATCGCTCACATTAATAAATTCAATATAGTAAACTTTAAATGGAGCAATATTAGTGAATAGTAATATTTCATAATAAAAGGTGGGGAATAGAAAATTACAGGATTTAGGGTTACATGGCATGATTAGGATGTTTTTACATAAAATATTAATTTCAGCCTTGTCACTATTAGGTTCGCAGGCACCAGAGTACCGGTAGAGGATAATCAATAAAAGTCTTCGGAATGGATCACCAGGTGAGTGTACTGTCTTTTTGTAAATCTATTTTCATATATATATGACGAAAAAAATGTGTTTACCTAAAATTGGATGAATTTTCTAACTTACGTGGATCAAGCGTATTTTGGGTGTTTCTTAAATTTGTAAATTTAATTGTTTTTCAAAAAGGGTGGAAGTTGATCATGGGCAGAGTTGTTGTTGTTGAGGTGGAAATGAGTTGTTGTCGTTAAGGTGAGGAGAAAATTGGTGTTGGATATTCACCTGCTTGGCATAGTCTAGCAGAGCGTTGTTCACCTACTTGGCATAGTCCAACAGAGCGTTGTTCACCTGCTTGGTATAGTCCAACAGAGCGTTGTTATATCCAGCTAGGAAGGCATATCCTACGGGTGGTATGGTACCGTTGCAACTCCTGATCGTGAGGTTAAAACGATCACATGGCTAGCCGGGGTGTGGTGTGGTGTTATAGTATGTGGTGTAGTGTGATGTAGTGTGGTGTGGTGTTTGTCATATATGGTGAATAAGTTGAGTAAATTTGCAATTATATATACTTTATTTTATAATGGGTTGGTGTATCCATTTACGTTGATGTATCTATTATTTCGATTGCGTTATACTATATGGTTGCTGAGACATTTTGGTTGATTTTTACTGCTTAGTTGATATTTTATAAACATATACACGTTGTTTTCTTTAGTGACAGGAAAAAGGTGTTTTCCTTATATTATGAGATTTTTATTTGATATGTGATATTTATATGTTTTATACTTGATCCATCTAAAATGTTTTTACTAAGAAGACAGTACACTTGCAGGTACAGCAGCTAGGAGTTGGTCCCCTACTGGCACTAGATAGAATCCGAGATTGTAGTAGTGAGAGAGCATTTTTTTTTTGGAGGTGTTGGTTGAGGTGAACCTATGAGAAGTTCATGGTTGTTTTATCTTTGTTGTTATTATTACTTTGTAGGGACGGGTGTGTCCCCATTTAGAGAGTGTATTCAAATAATATGATCTGTTTTGGTGGTTGTGTAATTATGTATGCACTTGTCATTTCGTAGTTGGTTTGGTATGCAGGTGATGTCATGTCGACGTCACACTGGCCCCAGGGGGATAGGTGTCTGGGGTGGGGTGGGGTGTGACAGTAACACTGTCTCATATTCTCAAAAAATTGTTTTTTAAAAAATTCAGACAATTGAATCCCATTATTTCAATGTGTATGTTGAATGTAACACTTCTAAAATTGCCAAAAATCAAAATTCAAATGCGTGTGGGCTATAACTGCCTGAACTACAGATGGGATGTAATGAACTATAAAATCCAAACCATAGGAGATATCTTCTCATCGATCCAAAAATTTTCACCGAACTAGACTCAACCAAATTTAAATCCAAAATATCATAAACTTGAATTGGTTAGACCTAAACTTCTAATTAATCCAAAATAATTGACAGATAAAACAAATTTTTATGCTCAAAAGTGATAAAAAATCAACAATCGACAACGACAAAATAAGAATCAAAAATAAAAAATGCATGTTGAATGTAACATTGTCCGATCTTGTCACATATTCAAAAACAAATATACGTGTTGAATGTAACACTCCCTGATATTGTCAAAATTCAAAGTACGTATTGAATGTAACATTGTCTACTGATAGGTGTAAATTACCCTTTTATTTTCAAACCGAATTTGTTAGTTTTAGAGTAGTTTTATAGTTATTTTTATATATTTTAATATATTTTTATTCTTTTTGTATTAAAATAGGTGCATGGGGTGAAAAGATATGAAATCGGAGCATAAATGATCAATTCGTATCGAGAACGGTCGGAGAACGATGGAAAAATAAGCATGGCGGAAAGATTCTGCAAACAAGCCCACCGCCGCGGCTTCCAGACCGTCGTTGCGACGGTGAAGATGCTGAGAAAGACCCGCAGTGGTGAATCCCATCGCCGCGACAGTGAAGAAGCAGAGAACAAAAATAGGCTACCGACTACCCAGCGTCACGGCGGTAAAATCCACCGCCGTGGTGGTGAAACAACAGAAAGTTTTTCAATCCACCGCTGTCTCCATCGCCTCGGCAAACCTTAACCGACATACTCCACCGCCGCTGCGGTCAGCCTCTGCGCAGTGTTAGATATTTATTTAGATATTTTGCTTATAAATACCCCTTTCCTCATCCTCTCTTCAGACCTCTTTGGCCCCTAAGGCCTTAGGCCATATTTTAGGGTTAGGTTAAGGAATTTTTGAGGGAGAGCTCTCAACAAGAAGTGGATGATGAAGGGGGAAACGATCGTTCGACGGTTCTAGCAGCTATTTTTCGGATATTGGCTAAGTCGCTCGTTTCTTCTCTTTGTTTTCTTCATTTTGGTAGTTGTTGAGCATATTTACGCCATTTTATATTGTATACATGGTAATGGCCATTGGCTAAATATAGGTTGTATAAAGATTATTAATATAATTTATGAAAACATTGTTTAGTTGAGTTTGTGTTTTGTTTGCGATTGTTCTTCATTATGTTGATTGTGTATGCCGTATTATTTGTTTATATTGCTTAGATATATATATCGAGAATACGGGGTTTGACAAATCCCGGATTCGGATTAGAATAAACAAACGCCACGATCCAATATACTGGTCGGGTTTTGGATTGTGGACAATCAATGACGTTGGGGCAAGACTCACGTGACCTAGAGTCGTTAAGACGTTGAGGGGGACTTTGGCGTTGACACGAAGTCATGTATTCCCTCGTCTTACACTCGGGAGAGATGTCGGGGGAGTTTTAGAACTGAGATTATCGATAGGGTAAACACAACGCATGAAATCAATGACATTAGGGTGAGACTCACGTGACCTAGAGTCGTTAAGACATTGATGGAGACTTCTTCGTTGATTCGAAATCATGTCGTATCCCTCGTCTTACACTAGGTAGAGGTGGCGAGGGAGTTTACGAACTAAGATTTTGTGTGCAATCAATGAGGTTGGGGAAAGATTCACGCAACCTAGGGTCGTTAAGACGTTGAGGGGGACTTTTTTGTTGACACGAAGTTGCGTTATATCCCTCATCTTACACTCGAGAGAGGTGGTGGAAGAGTTCTAGATACCGAGATTGTCGGATAAGTCGAACGCCGTTAACATAAACTAAAACGAGACTAAACACGTATTTGTAAACGAAGTTAATCCCTAGACAACCTATTCTCTCAAAACTATCTCATATTAATATTAGTATTAGTATAGATTAAATTAACCTATATTAGTATGAGTATTAGTTAATTAAATTACATTTTTGGTCGCCTAGATAAAGTCGAGTTATGACAATCGCGGTACTCGATAGTAACAACACCAATCCCTGTGGATATGATACCCGACCAAAAGGTCCATTATACTAAAACTTGATCCGTACGCTTGCGGTGAAAGTGGCAACACTTATTTAGAGGCCACCATCTACGTGTTGAATGTAACATTGTCTAATATTATGAAAAATCATTTTTTTAGCAATTCAAACAATTGAACCCATTGTTTCAGTGTGTGTGTTGAATGTAACACTTCTAAAATTGCCAAAGATCAAAATTCAATTGCGTGTGGGATGTAAACTGCCCAAAGAATATAATGAACTATCAAATCCAAATCATATAAAGGTCAACAATCGGTGACGACGAAACAAAGAATCAAAAATCGAAAATGAGAGACGATCGAATTGAAATGAAGCTAACAATTTTCCAGTGGTCGTTGATGAAGGAGACCAAAAATCACGTTGATGGGGGAGATCTAACTGAAATAACTTCATCAGTTATTTCATCCCCTAAACCCTAAAAAACGATTTCTGCGTATGAAAATCAAAATCAAAATCAAAAAAAATAATCAAAAAAACGAAATTGAAATCGACAGATATATATATATATATATATAGATAGATAGATAGATAGATAGAGAGAGAGAGAGAGAGAGAGTGAGAGACAGAGAAAGAAAGCTTACACTAATGGTTGATGGAAAGAGACCAAATCATCGTTAATGCTGGAGATCTAGATGAAATAATCGATTCTGCAAATGGAATCAAAATCATCGATTTCAATCGATTCTGCAAATAGATTCCAAATGAAATAATTGAGACCAAAATCGTCATCTAGATGAAATAATCGATTCTGCAAATGGAATTAAAATCGTCTATTTCAATCAATTCTGCAAATGGATTATAGATGGAAAAAATCGAGACCAAAATCGTCCCCTAAAAAACGATTCTACAAATGGAATCAAAATCGAAATTAACAAAATCCAAAAATAGAAATCGACACAGAGAGAAAGAAGCAGAGCTTACACAGATCGCAGTGGGATGAGGACAACGATGGTGGTGTAGACAACAACGATGGCGATGGCTGATGGCAAAGTGAAGACAAAGACGATGGCGATAGCTGATGACGAAGTGAAACGACGACGACAGAGAATACGACGCTTTCAGGTTGAGATAACGAAAATAATAGACGACAGTGATGGAGGAAGATACGACTATGGCGGTGTCTCCATACTCAGGAAGAGAGAACGACGAAGTCGGTACTCAGGAAGAGAGAACTGCGAAGTCGAGGAGGAAACTCACAAATAGAGAGGCTGGGGTAGGGTTGAAATAAAAAGGGCAAATTAGTAATCTGACATTTGCCAACTTTTTTAAATTTAGAACTAATCAGTTCATAAAATAGTTAGGATTTAAAATAGTTAGGATAGGAGTAATCAGTCTACCTTTTGCAATAAAAAAATAATCGAACTCCTTGCATGTATTTATCAACCAAAAGCTTTCTTTTGATATTTTTAAGTTTCATCTACGAAGGAAAGCTTTAGTTTAATGACTATTTGATAGCATATGTTTAGACTTTAGACAATGTTGTATCCCCAATGATTTATGTTTTGGTGGTGTTTGTTTAGTGTTTTTTTTTTCAAGCTAAATTTCTATTTTTGTTCTGTCTATTCCCAAATTTTTGTTTCAGTTCCCAAGTTTCTATATTTTTGTTCCCAGATTTCTGATGAGTGAACAATGTAGTATGGATTGGGAGTAAGAAGTATATCAACCATTTTTGTTGTAGGATATGAAATGGTGATTATATTTGTTTAACCGTCATTTTTTATTTTATGATTTTTGTTTTTGGATTGCTTGCCATAGATTTAATTACTTTTTTATTATATAATTCTTTTGTTTTTTGATTCTTTATTTTCTATGGGGTATTTTTTTATTGATCAATATGCCCAATAAGTATTTATATTTTTTTTGTTTTTACAGGTTTAAATCAAAGAAGTTAAAGTTGACTTTTGTTGGTAAAGACAAAACTAGAGTCCTAAAGAAAATAATTCAAGTTTCTTTTCCATTTTAAATTGCAAAGTTCTTCTTCTATTTTTATTTGTTTGATTTTTATTTGCTTGATTTTTTTTTCTATGTTTAATTGTCGCAATATTTGGATAGTTGAATATCTACATTGTTGAATATTGATTATGTTGTATTTATAATGGATATTATTACTTGATAGTATTATTTAAATGTTAATTTATGTTGATATTTTAACAAAATAGGTGTAGAATATTATGTAAACAGAAACAATTATGTCATTTTTTTAACGTTACATATTTTTTTACACTCGTACCTTTAGACACGGGTCATACGCTAGTATATATAGAAGTTTAAATCTGGTCATGGAATGGCCAATTAGCCCTAAAATGGGATTAAAGTTCAATTAAACTCTAGTTAGGTAAATTCAACACTTTTAAGCCCTAAAAGTGCAAAGAATTCAAACTTTTAGGTTGTGAATTGTAATTAGATCTTCTCTTCTCTCAATTGGTTTATCCCCGGCCAAACTACACAACCAGGTCGTCGCACAAATTCACCGTCGACCCTCATCTCCACCAAGCAGCACAACAAGATTGCAGCTACTCTAAGCTACCGACTCATCTCTCTTTCTGTTGCACCTCCTCCCAAATTATCGCCCCTGCCTCTGTCGTCGACTCTCTCCATTGTCATTCCCAAAACCACCATGCCAACCCCAAAATGCCACGATAACCATTGTTTTTTCCTCTTTAATTTTCAATCACATATGCCACTTTGTACCAAAACCACCACATCAATCCCCTCATGCCTCCCCCACACCCGAAATTCCTAAATCTATACCAAATCCCAATTCCAATCCCCAAACCAAAACCACCACGCCAAACTCAAACCGCTGCCATTACCACCGTTTTTTTCTCTTTGAAAGAATTGGAAATAACCACCCCCACGACTCTCTCCCAACCCCGCACAGGAAATCCATCAAAATCAAAACATAAATGATCTGAAAACGTAAATGAGCTTGAATCGAGCCCAAGTTTGAGCTCAAAATTATAATTATATATTTTTAAATTAAAATATAATAGAATATTTATAAAAATTATATATTATTTATATAATTTGTTGGCAAACATATTCGAGCATATATTTGACTTGTTTGCAAGCAAAGCTTAACTTAGATAAAATATTAAACGAACAAAAATTTGAGCTCGAGCTCGACTTGTTTAATAAATAAACGACATTTTTTCCAAGCGAGCTCAAGCTATTCGTTAGCAACTCAATTTGTTTAAACCACAACCTAGAAATGTTCATAGGCCTGAAGGCCCACCCAACAATCTCATTCTAGGAAATACAAATACGGAAATACGTGTTGTATCCGACACGATACAGACACGAAGGCACAAAAAAGTTTAAAAAATAAGGATACAAGTACGCCCCTAAAATGATAATAATAATAATAATAAAAATGTGAAGTATATTAAGTAAAATATTTGCACAAACACTAGTGCTTTCAACGTGTCTTATAATCCTTTGATACGCCTCTAATACATCTTCATGTCTTCAATACGTCTAAATATTTCCCTTCTATATGATACATGGAGAACACATCTCAAGTACTTATCCGAGGAGTGTCGTGTATGACATGTGCGTCCGTGTATCTAGTACGGGTATGACTAACCTAATTGAATTGTTCGTGTTTCTTATATTTCAGCTCGTTGTTCATTTTTTAGAGTTTTGGCAGAGATTTTAGGCTCAAGGGCCATGCTTGGGGTTTGGATTTTACGCCCACCAATTTTTATGGTTGGATTAGGGCCTGAGTTTTTATTTTTGTGCCAATCCAGCTCGATCATTTAACATTAATTGAAATAATATATTGTTAGTAGTCCGAGCCTTCTTATCTCCAACTCTTGAACTCTTATTAATTACCACTAATTGAAGAAAAATGAATTCAAATTTAGTCTTTTAAAAAATGAGCGTACCCTAATCAATAGTATACATAAATTACTATGCAATAACAATGTATACTAAACGACATTTTTTTTTCATGAAAAATTATACACTTTTAAAATTGAATTTTTTGTTTAAAAAAATATAAGGTGGGAATAACTTTATTTAATCGGAAAAATTACTGGGCAGACCTATAATAAGAACTAAATTACCAGTTAATACCAATTGCTTATAGTTAAACCAATTAATCTCATTGACTTGACTTTTTGAATTGTTTAATCCTAATTTTAAAAAGGCTAAAAAATTCATGACCAAAATACCCTCGAAAGATCTGTGGAATTTAATAATTTTCCTTATTAAACGTGTTAAAAGAAACTCAGTTTCCACAAATAACAAACATCTTAGTCAACAAATGTTATATTCAATATCCAGACAAAGACGGGGGTTATGATTTTGTGTTGTACATAAGATATATGCTCTAGTTTACAAGTAGTTCATGTTATACGTAACACCAACGCACAATGTAACAACGTACTTTTTTGTCTTGTAATGCGTACCATATTGAATATAACATAGATTTCTATACAATAATCCAAAAAATAAAAAATAAAACATTATATTCAACATCCAAACAAAAGATAATAGTTATGATTGTATGCTTCACGAAATATATGTATATCATATTTTACAAGTAGTTCATGTTTTATGTAACGCCAATAGACAAATATAACAATGTATTTTTTTTCATCTTGTAAAACATACCATGTTGAATATAATATCGATTTCTGTCCAATTGTTCCAAAAAAAAAACAATTGACATATCATATTAAAAATAGTGAACTAGAGATTATTCTTGTATAATTTGAGGACGAAAACAATGAATATATTTGAGGACAAACATCTTATAATTTAGAAGTGTTTTTCTTGCAAACACATATGGTAACTGCTCCACGAATTAAGATATACGTATAAACGGAAATGTTGATTGACTGGGGTTAGAAAGTAATGACACTTTAATAGGGGCAAATCAGACCATATACTTTCAAATGATCGCTGGTGTATTAAAAAAATTTGCGTTAATTTGGTAGTTTCGATATCCAAATGGGATTGGGCAATAAGCGCCCCTTATTTAATTTATAAAATTTGGAATCCATACCGAAAAATCATTTTGTTTTTTACTAGTTAATTGTGGATCGTAGTCAAGTTCAGCTAAAGAGACCTCTTGTATACATAAATATGAACCTCATGTCAAAATCAACAACCATCGTTTTCAAGTTGCTACAAAATACACAAGACATGATATTCATAATAAAATCAATCATACCATGTTGAAATTCGATCAAAAATTAAAAAAATTTACAAACCAACTCAAAAGAAAAATAGAAATGTAGATATAAAATTGATTCTCTTCAACTTTTGAGTTTTTTATTATATAGTCCCCATAGAAAGACCATTAAGAAAAAAACAATTTTCATCTATTTGGTTAAGATTCAGACCAAATAGTACAATCAATTAAATTTTTAGTCCTTGGATTGGACAAAATAGGACATAAAAAGATACATATACCCCCTCTCTTTCATTTACGTTAACGTTATCTCTATTTTATTCATATCACTCCATAATCCTCATGCACATTTTATTCCTCTCATGTATCATCAATGCTCTCTTATTCTAAAGGATTACTCTTTCTCTCTCTCTCACTAAGTCTTTAAACCTAATGGGCTCTCTCTCTCTCTAAAATCGATAGAAGTGAAGCGACCGGATTTCTTGCGCGGTCGTTCATAGGCTCTCTCTCTCTCGTCACCGTCACCTGCCAGATTGGCCTAATAAAAACAAGATCTGGCCAGATGGAGGTTAAAGAATAGATTTGTCGATGATGGTTTGCCATTTCGTCTTTGATGGTGGTTTACGAGGAGGCAATGATAGATCTGGAAAAACCAAAACGTACCGGTTGATTCGAATTTGGCGGACCTTCTAAGGCAGATATCTCTGAAATTGCCCTTCTCCTTCATGTACTGACTCAATAGACTACACGTCTGTGAGAAGCTTGTCTTCTCTGGCGCTTTCGTCGCCTTTTGGCTTCGAAACACGGCGGAAGAACTAGACATAATTCCGGATTTCACAATTTCTAGGGTTCCAGATTTCACGATTTTATTTTGGATTTGTGGGTATTTTGGTTTTGTGGGTTTCTTGTATATTTTTGAAGTGGTGGTTTTCACGATTTTCACTGTGTTTTGAATTTATGGGTTTTTTGGATATTTTTTGAAGTGGTGGAAGTGGTGGATTGTGGTGGCGGCAGGTATTTCTTTTTCTCTCTCTCTCTCTCTCTCTCTATATATATATATATATATATATATATATCTCTCTCTATGTATACATATATTTGTATCTGATTCTTGGTAGTGATGGGCGTTGTTCGTTTTGGTGGTGTTCTTCGACGGTGTTGATGTTCAATTCGGCGGGTGTTGTTAGCGGTGTTGATGTTCATTTCAGACAACCACTAGCCATCACTAGCTAGATCCATCAACCACCGTCAGTCACCAGTCAGATTTTATCCAAACAATGTAAATGCGTTAACGTTAACACAAGAAACCCTAAAAAAATGTGTATTAACATTAACGTTAAAACCAATAAAGCATGTATTTACGTTAACGTAAATATTCAAGAAAAATACGTTAACACACAGCCCCTAAAAAATAAAATACATTAACGTTAACGCAATTATTTAATGGGTTGGGTTGTAATTGCGTTAACGTTAATGCAACTAAGTTTGCCTATAAAACAAAAAAGATTTGGACTTCAAAAAACTTGCCTATATAAAACATTAACGTTAGTGGCTAGGTTTGTTCACGTTGGTGGTGTATTTCGGGGTGTTGATGTTCGATTCGGCGGTGTTGTTCGACGGTGGTAATGTTCATTTTCGATTCGGACAATCGTCGGCCACCACTAGCCAGATTCGGCAATCGTAGCCGACCACCAGCCAGATTTAAAGTTAACGTTAATACCGGTGTTGATATTCGATTTGGCGGTGGGGTGAAAATGTTCATTAATGTTAACGCACACCATTTTTTTCATTTTGCACAAGTGTTTTTCTGGAGAAAATTAAATGCGTTAATGGCTAGATTGTAATTGTGTTGAAGTTAACGCAACTAAGTTAAATATGTTGGATTGGTGTTAACGTTAATGCAACTAAGTTTGCCTGTGTTATGAGTGATTTTTATTTCACATATTTTTTGGACAACATTAAATGCATTAAAGTTTAATACAAAGAGAGGAAATAAAATGTGTATTTAACGTTAATCCAAACTCACCCAAATGCGTTAACATTAATGCACACAAAATAAATAATGAAAGAGGTAGTAATGTGAAACACACACAAAAATAAAAATAAAAAAATACATTAACATTAACACACACAGATGAATAAGATGCGTTAACGTAAATACACACAAAATAAGCTAAATATTCAAGAGAAAAAACACATAACACGTCTGGTAGTGAAATGAGTTAACGTTAATGTAACGCACACAACAGACAGATTGTGAGATGCATTAAATTGAATGTGTTGAGTTGGTGTGCGTTAACGTTAACGCAACTAAGTTAAATATGCTGAATTGTAATTGCGTTAACGTTAACGCAATAAGTTAAATATATTGGATTGTAATCGCATTAACATTAATGTTAACGTCAATTCCTAATATAATATTGTAATCTAGGTAAGTGATTTTTACTTGAACAAGTTACATTAATGTTAACACCTTTTTGTTGTCCAAATTTGTCTTGTTGCATAAGGACAGAATGACAGATTTATAAATAAATGTTAATAGGGAGGGTCAGAAGAAATAACTTTTTTCTAAAAAATTTGTGGGGTCTAAAAATTTAATTATTCATGTCATGGGGTCTGATTTCTCTATTGGGTCTCTATAAAGGACTAAAAAATTAATTACCCTTAACTTTACCAATAAAAGTGACCCCTGAATACCTTTTTTGTATTTTTCACCCAAAAAATGAAGAAGAAAACCTTTGTTCAAAGCTACTATGTTATTTGAACAAAAAATAAGTGTACCTACAAGGTGTTAGCATAGAATTCGATACCATACTCCTGAAAATGGGAGCTATTTGATGTGGGTAAAGTTGGGTACCTCCATGTGTCCGCCGATAAGGTCATATTCGCCGTGGAACCACCTTCATTCCAGCCCGGTGAATAGGCAGCCCGGGCTGGTCTTGTTTGGCAACCCGTGGGAGGTCGTGGTACCCAAATCGACCTCCTCACGAGTAGCCTGTCTAATCTGCGCTTATCAACCCGTAGGAGGTTGGAGTGCCTAGACCAATCTCCTCGGGCCGAGCCAACCTCACTTACCACCTCGGGAGTTCAAGTGCCGGCCTCATCCTCAACAATGATGGGCCTAAGGCCCAGGCTCATAGCTCTAATCCGCTGTGTCACCCATGCGCCTGACTGCTTATCGGTAATCCGAGCTTAAGGTCTTAATCTTGCTTATGCTAATTACTCTTTCGCATATAAATAAGAGGCTTCCTCTACACTTTACAAGGACAAAAAATATTCTAGAGAGAGAAATTTTGTCTTAGATCAGTTAGACAGATCGAGGTAACAGTAACTCTCCGACCTATCTTTCTCCCTGGATCCTTACTCTCACGCCGGAGGGAACATACTAGGAATAACCTGGTCGTCCCTTATGCAGGCGGCGACCAGGAGCTTAGCCTGGACAACGGCCAGGAGCAAGGAAGAGAACCAAGACCCGGGTCCAGACTAAGTCCAGTTCGGTCAACCAGCCCGACTGCAGTATGGACACATTTCAAGATTAACAACCCTCTCATCCCTGATCCGAGAGTGTTCATACCATACTGCTGGTTGGAATAGTTTCAAACACCAACAGTTTGGCGCCGTCTATAGGAAACACTGCTAAAAGCCTCCTCTGAATCATCAGCTACCCGCTTGGCTAGGGTTTGATGAACACAAGGTCTGGTCACTCTCACCGACAAATGAAGAAGGCGCAGATGCTGAAAGACGAAACGCCGATATCGAGGAGCTCTGCCCGGGGTAAACGTTCAGGGCCGTCGATGCCGCCAGGCTCGACAACGTGGAACGCCAACTTGGCAAGTTCCAAGAATACTTCGACATCCTCTTCTCGCGTATACCTCCATCCCCGGTTGAAGGGAGGTCAGACCTCTATGTTGCGGAGGAGAAGGCTAGCCCACAGGAGTCCGATGATCGAGCGTTGGGCTCTAACGGGTAGATGGCGTGGGCTCGGCCTTAGGCCGTTAACCGAGCACTGAGGGATAAGGACCTTGACCCCCAGTCGCTTTGGCAAACATTTTGAGATTGACTCACGGTCGACGATCCCACGATCGGTCGGGATCACCACCTGCTCGGGAGTATAGTTGTCGTAAGCGCTCTGAAAATCGATCTTCTCAAATCAGAGAGGTAGACTCCGACTCCCCCCATAAGCTCGTAGGAGGGAGCCCAGACCTGCTGCCAATCAGATTGTCGCCCCTGAGAGGGTGACAACCACAATAGAGCAACGCCTGGCAGAGATGAAGGCCACCCTCAGTCTCATGCGCAACACCGGGAGAGCTCTCTGGCTTCATGCCTGGGTCAGGTCTCCTTTCTCTGCGAAAATCACTGAAGAGGCTATTTCATACCGGTTTCGCAACCCTCCGGTGGCCCAGTATGATGGGACGACCGACCCGTTGGATCACCTCTCTGTGTATGTTTCCCATAAGGATGTACACGCTGCCACAAATGCCATTAGGTGTAAATTTTTTCCACTCGGAGTGACTGGTCCGGCCAGGTCATGGTTTAACGATCTCCCGCCAGCCTCAATCTCCATATTCCTTTAACTCGAATATTAGTTCATGGAGAGATTTAGTTGGTCACGCCGCAGGCCAAAAAATGGCATCTTACCTCCTCGGCGTCATGCAAGAGGAAAACGAGAATCTCGTCGATTACGTGCACCAATTTTGGATACAGTCCCTCGCATGTGAAGGATTTTCTGATGAGGTAGCGCTCAATGCTTTCATTAGCGGGCTAAGGCACCGAAGGCTTTTGTATGACCTGAATTCCAGGCTGGCCACTAGCCTTCGCGAAGCACTCGACCTCGACACCAATTTCTACAAGGCTGACCTCGTCGATAAAATCACGAAAGAGAAGGAAGACCTTCTCAGGAAGAAGTCCTGAGCTGACGAGGGAATGAGCCGGTTCCAAGCGTTTAGGAGACTCTAGGTAAAAGGGAGGTTGGGCCCGCTACCCAGAGACCGAAGACCACCGTCGGGCGCCCGTCAGGTCGCCTACACTCCCCTGACTACTTTCGTCGTGACCATCTTTGCCAAGAACACCAGAAAAGGCCTTTTCTCGCCCACCCCTCCCCATAGAGGGAAGCCCCTCAGGAAGTCGACTGATAAACACTGCGACTTCCACAGGAGTAATGGTCACTCCACCGACGAAAGCTTCCGGTTAAAGGAGGAGATTAAAGTCCTCATCCGTAGGGGCTACCTCGAGAATTAAGTTCGCCAACCCGACGAGGAAAGGGTCGGCTCGAATGATTGCCCTGACTGTCGCTGAGGACATTACTGAAAGCGGAATAATAACCGGAACTGACCCCAAGGTGACTGAGTTGAGGATGACTCCGACCTGAGAGTCGACGGTAAAATAAACGTTATCCACGGTGGCCTGGGTTTCGCGGGAGAAACGTCTTCTTCTCAAAAGCGATACGAATGCAAGAGTAAGAAGAAAGCGAAACAGGGCGTCTATAAGGTTAGCACAATAGATGCGGCCTCCCACAACGTCATTTCATTCAGCGAGGCTGATCTAATGGGGGTGTACGTTCCGCACGACAATGCCCTAGTCATTGCAGCCTTAACCAACCATTTCAAGATAGCGAAGATACTCGTCGACGGAGGAAGCTCTGCAGATATTCTATTCGAAGGAGCCTTCGAAAAAATGGGCATAGAAGCAAGCTCCGTGCAACCCCTCAGGTCCCCACTCGTTGGGTTTGGTGGCGACGTGGTCAGTTCGATCGGCTGGGTGTCTTTACACGTCACCGTTGGTTCTAGCCTTGGCGTTGCCACCATCTAGTCCAAATTTCTTATCATTGACAGACCATCGCCATACAATGCAATTATGGGACGACCCACTGTGGCCGCCCTTAAAGCCGTATGTTCCCCCTATCACCAGAAAATGAAGTTCCCTACGGATTCCGGGGTGGGGGAGGCTCAGGAAAACCAGGAAGCTGCGTGATCCTGTGCAAGAAGGGCCTTGGAGAAAAAATAGCAATTACAGTCGGGACCCGAGTTGTTTACCTCTTATTTGAACGAGGAGCTCGTGGTCCTTGCTCACAAGGTGGAGCCCGTTTCGATCGATGATCCGCGTGATGATGAGCCCATCCCAAAGCCCCACAAAAATCTGTTCGACGTTCTCATTTATCCCACTATCACGAAGAGGACGGTAAGGATTGGAGCTCGGCTAAGCCTGAAAGAGCAGTCCGAACTCACCAAGCTACTGGTAAGAAACCACAACGTGTTTGCCTGGTCACACAACGAGCTTCTTGGTATCGATCCAAGTGTTGCCATACATCGGCTGCACGCTGACGTCCACCACTCATCTGTTTGCCAGAAGAGGAAGAAATTCCACTTAGACCGGTAGAAAATAATTAAAGAGAATATGGATAAGCTTGTCAGGTTGGACGTCATCGAAGAGGTAAAGTTCCCGGACTAGCTCGCGAACGTCGTGCTAGCCCCTAAGACTGGCAACAAATGGTGACTTTGCATCAATTTTAAAGACTTGAACTAGGCTTACCTGAAAGACTTCTTTCCACTCCCGAGGATCGACATCGTGATCGATGTCACGGTGGGGCACGAGCGACTCAGCTTCCTTGATGCTTACGCCATCGAAAACCAAATCCCCATGTATCCCTCGAATAAAAGCAGGACCTCTTTCATCACCGACCGAGGTACTTACTGCTACAACGTTATGCCATTTGGCCTCCACAATACCGGAGCCACTTATTAGTGGCTTGTCAATAAAATGTTTAAGGAGGAAATAGGGAGCACGATGGAGGTATACATCGACAACATGCTCGTGAGGACCACCTCACCCACCTCCAGGCCTATTTGATAAACTCCGAACTCATCGCATGAGACTGAATCCAAACAAGTGTATTTTTGGTGTGTCCGCGGGTAAATTCCTGGGGTTTATGGTATCCCAGCGCGACATCGACGCCAACCCCGACCAGATCAGCGCGATGCTCGGTATGGAACCTCCTCGAAATAAGAAGGAGGTCCAAATTCTAACAGGTCGGCTAGCCGCCCTGAACCGGTTTATCTCCAAATCGTCCAAAAAATGCCTCCCATTTTTCAAAATTCTCTGGGAGAACAAGGCATTCGAATGGAACGAGGAGTGTGATCGCGCCTTCGAAGAACTAAAAATATCTCTCTCATCTGCTCCTCTACTCACTACACCCCAAAAGGGCGATGACCTGCTCCTCTACGTCGCAGCCTCCCCCACAGCCGTTAATGCCACCCTGGTTCGGGAGGACGCCGGTGTCTAGAACCCAGTCTACTACTCTAGTCGCGTTCTAACTGATGTAGAGACAAGATACACGAAGTTTGAAAAGCTTGCCTATACCCTGTTGATCGCCTCCAGGAAACTATGCCAGTTTTTTCAAGCCCACACGATTGTGGTTTTGACGGACCAGCCATTGAGCCAGATCATCCATTCTCCTGATATATCCAGGAGATTAATGAAGTATAGCCTAGAGTTAGGCTAGTTCCACATCGAATATCGCCCCAGGACGGCAATCAAGGGACAAGTCCTCGCCGACTTCATAGCCGAGCTGACCTTTCTCGAGGATGAAACTGCCACCGACCTGGGTCATGGAACACAAAACTCCGAAAGCCCAGGGAAGGCCAACGTCTTGGACGAGCTAGCGAAGTACCAGGACAACCTCGGACCCGACTCGTGGCAACTGTTCAGTAACGGATCTTCCAATCAGAGCAGCTCGGGGGCCGGGATAGTCCTCATGCCCCCAGATAAAGAAGAGGTCGAGTACGCCCTCAAGATTGGATTTCAAGATACAAACAATGAGGTCGAGTACAAAGCATTGTTGGTCGGGCTTCATTTAGCCCGAGATTTTAATATAAGATCCCTATTGGTAATGTGCGATTCTCAGCTCGTGGTCAACCAGGTCAACGATGATTACCTCGCAAAGGACCCGAGTATGGTAGCCTACCTGGAGAGGGTAAACGACCTGACAAAGCTCTTCGATAATGTGAGAGTCATGCAAATACCTCGAGAAGAGAACAGGCATGCCGACGCCCTGGCTAACTTGGCCTCAGCCATCGAGTACACACTTAAGAGAACAGTCCCCATTGAATTTCTCGTCGAGCCAAGTAGAGCTTCCTCAGACGGGCCTGCAATCATATGCGCCCTAATTTCATAACCGACCTGGATGGACCCCATAATGAGCTATCTCACAAATGGGACGTTACCAAGTGATCATGTTCACTCTCGAAGAATACAGTACCAGGCAGCGCGATACGCGTTCATCGACGGTGTCCTTTATCGTAAATCTTTCTCCGGTTCGTATTCCCGATGTCTCCGACCTGAAGAGGCTGAGTATGTTATGAGGGAGGTGCACGAGAAAATTTGCAGAAATTACTCGGGGGGCAGATCCTTAGTTCAAAAGTTGCTCCTGAATGGGTATTACTGGCCTAAAATGTTGGAGGATGCGGGGGAGTTCGTGACAAGGTGTGACAAGTGCCAGCGATTTGTTGCGCACCCTCACGCCCCTCCGAACAAGCTCATCCCAATGTCCAGCCCGTAGCCGTTCGTCCAATGGTATATCGACCTCCTCGGCCCCTTTCCCCTGGGGTCCGGCCAAAGGAAATTTCTGGTCGTTGCCATTGACTACTTTACAAAGTGGGTTGAGGCCGAGCCACTGGCGACGATAACCAAGAAACAGATTCGAGACTTTGTGTGGAAATGCATAATTTGCAGGTTTGGAATACCAAGGGTTATCGTCTCAGACAATAGAACACAGTTTGATAACGACCTGTTCACTGAGCTGTGCGCTGAGCTTGGGATCAAAACAAAAGTCTCCTCCCCCGACCACCCTCAAGAAAACAGACAGGTCGAAGTCACTAACCCGACTATCTTACAAAATCTGAAGACCAGACTGGACAAATCAAAGGAGTTATGGGTAAAAGACTTGTATCCCGTGCTGTGAGCTTATCACACAATAGCTCGGACCCCGACCGGCGAGACTCCCTTCGCGATGACATTTGGTTCAGAGGTTGTGATCCCCATAGAGGTCGGAATACCATCTCTCTGCACCGCCCACCCATTCGACCTAGCAGAGAACGAAGTTGGCCTGGCTCTAAGCCTCGACCTACTCAAAAAAATAAGAGAACGAGCTCGAGTCCATCAGGCCGCCTACCAACAAAGGACGGCTCGGTACTACAATCGCCGCGTCCTTCCTCACTCTTTTGAAGTAAGGGACCTTGTCCTAAGGAAGGTCACTCTAGCGACGAAGGAACAAAATGCCAGAAACTAGCAACCACCAGGAAGAGTCCCTACCGTATAGTTAGCGTAGCCTGGATGGGCACATACAACTTGGAAACGGAGAAAGGGGTGCCACTCAGGCACCCCAGGAACACTAAACACCTCAAACGCTACTACAAAATCATCTCTTGGCAACTAGAACACTTGCCCAACACTTTGTATTTTAATCTTGCACGACTTGTAATGAAAAAACATTATGGTAAATGAAAAGAAAGCGTGTTCGATTTAATGAACTTCTAGTTGTTGCAAATTAGCTCACTCGCGAATCGAACCCTGAAGAAGATTGACGAGCCCAAAAATCGGGCTGGTCAGATTGTCGGGGGGGCAAAATCAAATGCCACAACCAGGAGAAGCTCGACGAGCCCAAAGACCGAGCTGGTCAGATCATCTGGAGGCAAAATCAAACGAAGAAGTGGTGGAATTATGCCGACAACCCAAAACAGATGACTACAACAACTTGCTCAAAACGAGCTTCCTTGATCGTCTGGGGGGCAAAATAAAAACCACCATATCACGTCGACCTATCATGCAAAAGACGTCCTCAACAGATTGTTATTGACGAGCTGTCCTAGCCGTCTGGGGGGGGAAATCAAAGTAGCATGGTGAAATTGTGCTGATCACCCCAAAAAAGACATCTTCACCAGCTCACTTGAAGCAAGCTCCCTTGATTGTCTGGGGGAAAAACACAAACCACCATAGAGTATCTTAAAGTTCTTGCCCGGGAAGACAGCAATACAGCCCGGTTGGGACAGACTCCTTTAACTGTCAGGGGGAAAAGGTGTCCGACTACAGAACGATCGATGGTCCAAGTGACGAAAGTTGACCGGGCACAGAACAGTTCATTTAGGCCAACTTACCTGGGTCACTTGGGCCCAAAAGACTGAAGGGGTTTACCTAGTTGATCACCACAGCTCGCTGAGCAAAAGCTCTCCTGATCGACTGGGGGACAAGGGCCGTGAGGAGTGCCGGGCACAGGAGTCGTTCTTCAGCTCGGCAAACCTTGGCCACTTGTGAAAATTAAAATTTCTTTTTTGAAAAATTCGACATTTAGCAAACAAAACGGATACAAAAGAAAGAAGAGCAAAAGTATTTTATATTCAGATCGTTTTTTAAATTTACAAAAAAAAAACGTAACTGCTACACGCAAGATACAAGCCCGCTATTTGTTGGGCCGCACAAAAAGAAAAAGTAAAAGAAGTAGCTAAAAGAGAGCTAGTTAGGCTAGGCTGGTGGACTGGTCGGTTGTGGCCTCGTCTGTCGTACCCTCCTCATGAGTTTCAGATGGTCGGCTCGGCTCGGCGAAAGGGGTCGTTGGTGCACTGTCTAACACAGCATCCCGCCTCGCCTCGGCCTCGGCAATGTCCTCATTGGTCAGCTCGAGCATCAGCCTTGAGGAGTCCACCTCGGGGAACTGTTGGTGCAGAGAGTTGATCGCTCCTTTAAGGCCGAGCCCAATCACACTGACAGCGATGCGGTCCCGGAGCCTGGTGAATTCTTCCCTTCTCTTGTATTGGGCAATCACATCAGCCCAAACCTACTCGAGCTTGGCCACGTGGTCCCTACGGAGTTCCTTCAGCTTCGCCTTGGCCACGTGCTCAGATCACCGAGCCTCCTCAGCCTTCTCCTCCACCACCTTCTTCTCCGTTTGAAGTCTTTGGTTTTCGCCAGTCACCCGGTCCAGCTCCTTCTTGAAGTCTTCCAGCATCTCGATGTCCTTCTCCCTGCCCTATGTAAGCCCCTCGACCATTTGTATGCCCTGGTGTAGGCGAGCACCGGCCTCAAGAGATGCAAACACGGACTGCGCATTCGACGACAATAACATTAGAAACGTAAAGTATTCTTTAAGTTCTAAAATCCGACGGGGGAGGGTTACTTACCAAGAGCGTGTGCCAATTCAAGTCGGCACAAAGCTTAGCATGGTCTTGTCGACGAACCTCCTCCTATCTATCGAAGGCACTATCCGTATCGCGAACTACGTCAGCACGGTGCCATTCTGAGTCGCCGGTTGGTCGGGTTGGAGCCCGGTATGGATGATCAGCTCTGGTCCTCCAATGCCCTCTTGCGGCTGCTCCTCATCTTGGACCGGAGAGGCGGCTTGGCTCTTTTTGTGATGATCGGACGGAGCGTCGGATGTCCCCACCTTCCTCTTCTCCCTTGTCTTTCCTTACGAGCGGGGCGGGGTCATCCTCGATGATCTCTATCCGTGTGGTACTCGCAGCCATCGGGGTGTCAGCCCTGCTGGGCGTGGGGATAGGCCAGGCCTGGCTTGCCAGTATCGCCTCTTCTATCTCCGTCCCGGTCGGTGTACCTCAGGCTGCCTGCTGAGAGTCCACATTTTTCTTCGTCATCTGGGCTATCATAGCCAGGTCCATTAATGAAAAACAAACAAACAAATAAACCCATCAACAAGAAGAATAATAAATAAAGAAGAACGATGGGGATGGGCTCAGTGCACTTACCGTTTTTCGATTCTGGGTATAGGGTCGGCCCCGGCAGGGTCGGGTTGCTCCAAAAGTAAATGTCGTATAGGCATGACGAGAGCAGAGGAACGACGTTTGTAAATGGCGTCCTGAGGATTACCTCTTTCTCCTGTAAAATGTCCGTACTGGGCTTCCGTTTCCTAGTCACTGAAAAAAGAAACAAGAAACTCGTCAGAACAAAAATCGGGGTAAAAGGAATAAGGTCAGAGCTAAAAAAGGCTTACCCATATCTCCCTAGTGCCTCTGGATTGGAAAATCAAACGAAGACTTCTCGTCGGACTCCTAACCGGTACCTCCCAAGAAGAAGAACCCCGACTTCTATTCTTTAATGAATTTGGGGTAGCCCTTGAGGAACTTCCACCGGCTGATATGTAAAACCAGCCCTTGCCGTCGGGCATGGACTTCGCCAGAAACAGAGTGTAGAACAGGTCGAGGGACGGCTTCACTCCCTCGGCCAAGCAAATAATGTGAAACGACACGATGAGGCAAATACTATTGGGAGAGAGCTGTGACGGACACAGACCCAAATCCCAACAGACCTCTCTTACCCAGGGGTAGATGGGAAATCGCAGTCCGGCCTGCAGCTGCTGGTCGTAGAATGCGATAAACCCTTTGGGTGGGTCACATGCTTAGTCGTCCGGCCCTGTTGCTCGGAGCACTATTGAATTGGGCATCGCGTACTTATTGTGGAACCTACGAACCGCTTTCTCTGAAAGCTCGGATTCTAGCTCCCAAACCGGAGCGCCCCGGGGAACTATACAGGTTAATCGACACGAAGTCGAACTCGCCTGTGGAAGGCGCCCGGATGTGGACGGCCTAGCAGAAGAAGAACCACCAGAGAAGCTCACCACCCAACCCGTCCTCTAAGATCTACGGGAAAGACCAGCCGCAGGGAGTGCCCCTGATTCGGTCTCACCCTGAGACTCCTCAGACGAGGTCGTCCACTGAACAGTGGGCTCTTGCCCGTCCTTCGACCCGGAGGTCAGGGGAACGAAAAGATCCGACTTCGTCGCAGATGAGCTAAGCTCCATCTGGACGCCGGGAGAGTATACGGCTATCATATCTATTAAGGACGCGCTGCTCCCCGACCAGCTGGCCTCAGAGGCAGAAGACATGAAGAAGAAGAAGAAAGTGAAAAAAAGATAAAAAGAGACAAGGACAGGAGGAGTACTATGCTCTAGAGGTCAATGAGAGTTTTCGCAAAAATTTGGTGAGGAAATTCGAAGAATGGATTGCGTATTTATAGGGTGCCGAGAAGTCCAAACGTCGTGTCTCATTATGCGGGCAGAACACCGATTCTCGCGCCGCAACCACGTGTCAAGCATCTGGACGAACTGATAGTCTGGCTTCCTCAAGAAGCCAAAAGGCGCGTCGGACACGTCGATCTAGCTTCCAGGAAACGCTAACAGACATTCCCAGCCGGACTATTTCACTCCGATTCCACGGACCGCTTTATCCTCTAGCACGGTGCCCACTCCGTGAGGCCTGCCCGCTAAAACCTTAGCGTCTCGTGTTCCACTTCCGCGCAGAGGCTTGGGGGGCAACTGATGTAGGTAAAGTTGGGCCCCTTCACGTGTCCGCCGATAAGATCACATTCGTCGTAGAGCCACCTTTGTTCCAACCCGGGCTGGTCTTGTTCTGCAACCTGCGGGAGGTCGAGGTACCCAAACTGACCTCCTCACAAGTAGCCTGTCTGATCTGCGCTTATCAGCCCGTAGGAGGTTGGAGTACCCAGACCGATCTCCTCGGGCGGAGCTGACCTCACTTACCACCTCGGGAGGTCGGGTGCTGGCCTCATCCTCAACAGTAATAGGCCCAAGGCTCAGACCCATAGCTCTAATCCGCTATGCCACCCATGCGCCTGACTGCTTACCGGTAATTCGAGCTTAAGGTCTTAATCTTGCTTATGCTAATCACACTTTCGCATATAAATAAGAGACTTCCTCTACACTTTACAAGGACAAAAAATATTCTAGAGCGAGAAATTTTGTCTCAGATCGGTCAGACAAATCGAGGTAACAGTAACTCTCCGACCTATCTTTCTCCCTAGATCCTTACTCACTCCGGAAACAACCCGACCGTCCCTTGTGCAGGTGGCGACCAAGAGCTCAGCCCGGACAACGACCAAGAGCAAAAAAGGGAACCAAGACCCGGGTCCGGACTCAGGCCAGTTCGGTCAACCGGCCCAACTGCAGCACGGAAACATTTCGAGATTAACAATCCTCGCATTCCTGGTTCAAGAGTGTTCGGACCATACTGCTAGTTGGACCAGTTCCAGACACCAACACTATTTATTGGTGAAACCTTAGGATGTCCTGCCATGTGGACCAACCGGGAGGGGACAACAGGGTCGTGCGGATGGACTTTCCCAAGAACTAGGTAAATGGTGACCTACTCCAGGCACCAACCCCATGGCAAAGAGTGCAATCGTAAAAATGGCATCCCGATCCATTAGTCCTCAGGGAAGGAGTGGCTGGGTTGTTGCTCAGACAACAACGCTAGGTTAGACGCTCATTGGAGGAAACAACCAAGATAAAAACGCACTCTTGATCTAGCTCGGAAATTGGGCACATGGTCAGCGGATATGAACAAACTTCGTAGGAACGTGTACATCTGGTGCGATGGCACATTGTCTGCCATAATTTTCCCCTTATCACATTTTAAAAAAATTTAATCTTAAATAATAGAATATTAAGTGAAATAACTTATCTGACTAAAATGTTAATTTGGTAAATCTCAAGAAATCAATGTGTAATACTAGTCGCCACCTTTTGTAGGAAAATCTTCAAATTAAATTGTTGAACAATTTTGGTTGAATTTTAATTTAGTCTTGGTGTTCCAACCAACCCTTGGGTGACTCTTGAATACTTTTTGGTATTTTAATAGTAATTTCAAAGTTACTATTAAAATCTATCCAGAAATGTTAGTTCAATTGGCAAATGAGATGTTCATTTTCTTGTCAATTAGAGTTCGACTATTCTTAAAAGTATTTTACAAATTAAATTTTAAATTTAATCATGAATACATCAAGACGATGCAAGGAAGAGGTGATTAGTTGAGAGATGAGTAAGCTAATCCTCAAAAAAAAAAAAAAATCTAGTATATAAGCTGGCAGTGACAATGAACATTAACATCTTTCAATTAATAGACATAAATTTGATTAATTTTATAAGTTTTTGCGGGTCTCTAGTTTTTAAACTTCAATCATCGGAGTTAAAGTTCCATAAAGATGACAAAGGTGGGTGTGAGTCATAGATTTGACATATCTTCGACTGCCATCTGTTTCTTCTGTCATCTACCTCTATTCAATGTTTATATCCTTCCCCCTTAAACAAAAGGTGTGGACTTTCCCTTTCAATCTCTTTCGCTCTTTGTTGACTATTTTTTTTTTTTTTTTTTAATTATTATTATTTTCGCTCTTTGTTGACTAATGATATCTTTTCCCTTTTGGACCCTTGCACTTATCCATTCCACCTCAAAATCCTAATTTTACCTTCCACTTTTAACTAAAGTGGAAATTAACATTTTTTATTAAATTAATAAAATATTTTTTCATCCATGAAATATGTAAACTTATTCTCTTGTTTTAATTTTTATTTACGGTAAATTGTCTTTTACCTACTTTATTTTTTCTAATTATCGTTTTATTCCCTTCATTTCGAAAAATTACACTTACTTGCTTATATTTTTTAATAAAGGGAGATTTTTTATTTTTTTTTCTATTAAAGTGAGATTTTTTTCACCTTTAAAATAACGGAATATATTTAAAAATCAATAGAATTAAATTTTTGATTGAAATAGACGAAATTGTCCATTTTGATTTAATTTTTTTATTATAAATATTTTTTTTAAAATTAAATTAAAATTAAAATAAGAGGGTAACTTTTTCTATTTCATCTCAAAATTTAATGGAAAATTTAATTTCATCTATTTTTATCCATATTTCGTTAATTTAAAAAAAAATCACTATGTTCAAAAATATAACTATGTAAAGTATATTTTTTTTAAATGGAGAGATAAAATGATAATTAAACAAAAACGTAGGAAAATTTACCCTCAATCAGTTAATACTTAATAAGGGAGCTATGCAGGTGTAAACTTATTGAAATTTCTTTTTTATTTTTTCTTGTTTTTTGCTTTTGGGCGGGGAGAAATATGGTCACGAATTTCTTTTGAGTTTTTGGCAAGGCATTGTAGGATGGAAACAGAGCAACGGTGTGACCCAATTCATAGCTGTTGGGCCATTAAAAATCTAGTGATAAAAACTGATGTTGCCAATAATTCTCAAAACACTCAACACGTGTAATCAACTTCTCGCATGTCAAAAATCTCTTCTACCTCCTCATTCAACCTGCAAAATCGTTGAATTTTTAAGAGGATACCAGTGTAGTATTGATAAAAAAATCTCTGACATGGGAATAAGTTAATCTAATTATCAAGAAGGCTAAAACACTCAGATTAGTCATTAAAAGTACACAATGATATCTCCCCTTTATATAAACTCAACAAATCTCTGTCATTTCATTGGTGAGGTCGCCCGTTACATGATCTCCTCCTAACGGCATAACTGATAACCATGATCTTTCCCATTAAACCAAGGAGAGATCTCTATAACGTGCTACCATAAAATATGGGTCGTTACAGTAAATGGGTTATAACGCTCTGCATGTGTAGGGAATGTGGTCACTATGGGTTGATCTATTCATCCTTGGCATGATCACCGTGGGCTCATGATCGCCCATTAATGGGCCTCCTCATAAGGCTAATTGATTTGCATTGTGGATGGCTAAGGTCTTTCCCTTATAGGCCTGATATGCTCAGTCCAATTCATGTATTGGATTATGTCTTTTTGGTTGGATCACTGACCCGATCCGACCTATTAAGGCTCTCATGCCTATATCAGTTGTGAGCGGGAGTTTTCCCATATCATTTGCTCTTCTGACTTTCGTGACGATTCAAGTGAAGAAAGACGAAAGATCATTTCTTCCATTTTGCATAAGTTCTCATCTTCCTCAAATCTTTTGATTGTATTGCTTTACTTCGTATTCTTGCTTTTCTATTTCCGCTTGTTCTGCTTAGGATGTCATTGAGTTAATCAAACAGTTGTGCTGAGGCTGGTTCGTCATCGAATCTCCTTACAGAGCAGACGACAATAGCCTAGATTGCTCAGCTCATCAATCCCTTAATTAACTGGGGAGATCATAGTGCAAGCTCTATTCCACAAGAATGGCTTGAGCCATTTTGAGAACAGTATAGCATTCCGTCGTCTGTGTCGATTAGGGTTCCATCCGATTATGAATGCCCATACAATGTCAAAGATGGTAAAATATGTCTCTTTGTTTGGATGTTAAAGTATGGATTCACTCTTCCATTCACTCATTTTCTTCGTAATCTCTTCCGTCAACTAGAAATCACCCACGCTCAGTTAACCCCCAATAGCTTCCATCAAATCACGAGAGCTATTGCCATTTCTCGTGTAAATGAAGTCCTTCTTACTGTAGATATACTTAGGACTACAAGTTCCCTTAAATTCCTTACTGGGATAGGTAGATTCTATATTCCTTCCCTAAGAGGTTCTCGTTTCTTACTGACCTTCCTGCTTTGGTAAGAGAAGACTGGCAAAGACGGTACTTTTTCTTTAAAGGCAACTAGGAATTCTCTCCTGAAGAAATAGGGTTGCCTTCAGTTGTGCTCAGACACTTCAACTTCCCGAGTAATTTTCTTTACTTAGATTTTCTTTGTGATTTGAATTTTAGAATTTCGAAATGATTGTGTTGACATTTTTCTTGGGTTGTTTGATGCAGGTGAAGGAGCTTGCAAAAGCCTTGGTCTTACAACCAGGATTAAGGAATAGCTGAACAAGTTACTGGTCCCAGCCAGACAGTCCTACAAAAGTTTTGCTCATTACCCCTTGAACCATCCAGAAATGGACGTATCTCAATTCAACGATTTGGAAAAGCTGCAGATTGGAAATAAAATGAAAAGGCTTGTGAAGAAGTCCTCCAGGACAACTGGGCAATCATCAACTCATCCTGCTACTGTTGCTGCTACCAAACTTGCAACTCGTCCTGTTGCTCAACCCTTTGCTTTAGTAAAAGCTAGCCTATCAGCTCAACCTACTACACGACTTTCTGCAGCTCCTCAACCCCAACCTATTCTTTCTGGGGGGCTCTGAATCAGACGATGACTCCCAACCTTTGAACATTCACAGGCGTAAGATGATCTCTATGACAGTTCCAGTAGCTCAGGCCCCTGTTTCCATAGAGATCAGAGGGATGGAACTTGCCACAAAAGTAGCTGGTGTTCCAATTGATCGTGTTGTTGCTAAGCCCTCTTCTGTTAATCGTCAGGCTCCTTCTACATCTGCTTCTAGCCAAGGAGCATCAAGTGGCCATGGGATGTCTTGCCAACAGATGTGCTAGCTGATCCAGGAGGTTGGGCCCTCAATACCAAGCCGTCGGGTAATCTTCGACAATGCAATCAAATTTTTGTACAAGGAGTCCTAGAGCAAAGGTAAGGAAAAAACTGGAGGTCGCAGCAAAACTGAATTGTTCAGGATGCTCATCTGTGCACTCCTTTAGGTAATCACTGTTATTTTTAACAAGTGTTCTGACTTTCTGAGCTGTTTATTGATTTCTAATTTCTTACTCTTATATTGCAGAGCATTTATGTGTCCTTTGCACTGGCTGGAAGAGCTGATGACGTGAGTGAGTTAGATACTCAACTCATGCATCAATTAACAGAATCCAGTAGGCTGGAAGAGGACCTTTGTGCCTTCCAAGAGCAAAAGGTCTCTCTTGAGACAAACTTGGCACTAGCAAGGTCTTCTCAAGAAAGGTTTGCGCTGGAGCTGCATTCTGCCAACGAGCAACGGGAAGCACTACAAAGAAGCAATGATCTTTACTGCTCAAAGGACAGAAGACTTCAAATGGAAAGCTATACTTTGAGAAGAGAGAGCTCAGCTTTGAGGGAGAAAATTTTCTCCCTAAAGGAAGAAATCAGCTCAGTGCACATGAAAGTGGACCAACAGATAGCTGATCTTTAAGCTAAGGATGTTGCCCTCCAAGCGAAGAAGGATGCCCTCCAGCAACTTCAGGGTAAAAATGATCAACTTTCTACTGCACAGGACCAAGAAAAGCTAAGGTTTGCTAATCAGGCACAAATAATAGAAAGTTTGGTTGCACAGCTAGCACCAAAGGAGAAAGAGTCTGGCCAGAAGACCAAGGATCTCTGGGCTGAGTTCAAGAAAAGATCTAAGGACATCCAGACGGTGGGCTTCTGCTACTGCCAGCAACGACTGTTAGAAGAATACCTAGACTTAGACATTTCTTTTTTGGAAATTGAGTTGAAAGATGCACCAGAATGAGATAATGCTACTAATGAAGATGAAGAAAATACTAAAGATAAAGAGCTTCCATCTACACCAGTTGCTAAGGTACCTATGGATAGCTCAACTCCAAGCCTTCCTGATCAGCCTGTCACAAGCTCAGACCAAGTCCAACTCAAGGTCTGCCTGTTGATGCTGCTGACCTGTAGACCTTTGATAAGCCAAATGTTGCTGATCAGCGCATTGTTCCTTGATCTGACCTTCCGTCTTTTCAATTTCTTTTTTATGTATGTAATTAATTTTTGCAATGATAATTTTTTTTGTCATCAAGTCCTACTTAAAACAATAGCTATCAATTAAGCCTTGGAAATATACTGTGATAATTACAATATGTAATTTGTCAACACACGTCACTTACACATTTAATGCTCATTTTTTCAATATTTTGTTTGTCTCTCTCTTCATTAGTTTGGCTATTTAAAGTCAAACCAAGCATTGATATCCATCACAAATTATAATGCTTTCTCTTCCTCTACATTACACTTTTACAGAGTTTCTCCACTCTCCTCTCTTTTTCATTTCTCTACAACCATGTCGTGGCCAACCCCTTCTTCCTTTTAAATGATTTAGTTTGAGAGACAAAAAGAGATTGAGCTGGGTGAGAACTTTAGTGCCTTGATGAAAATAGCCAAAACTACTACCGACGAGCACCCTCGTCTTCGAGCCTTAGAAGATGCCAATGTTGTCTTCTATGCTATAGGAGCAGCCCATTTTTGTGTCATCTCACATCTCCAAGAACTCAGGGAGAAATTGAAGAAATCCGAGAGGGATAAGTATGATTTGACTGCTGATTTTTACTTCCATAAGGTATTTGCCGATTCCATTAAAGCAAAGCGAGATAAGCTTTTGGAGAAGAACGAAGTAAAGAAGGCCAAGATCCGAGAGTTGGTCAGTAATATCAACCAGTATGAAGAGCATAATTTATGCGCCTCTAACTCAGATTCTGAAGGTTTGGGTTTGCCTCTTTCTCTTGGGTTAGAATGATGTCATCCAATCAACCCCCGTTAATCAAAACAAGTTTGAAACTTTTTTTTTGGAATGAACAAATTTCTATTCTTGTTCTTTTTTCTTCATTTTGGTACGACAAACAGTCTTTTGTTCTGTCTTTTTTCATTATTTTTTTGTAATAATGTACCCCCATTTTCTTTTTGTTAATATAAAAAATTGGGTTATTTTTCTGGTGTATTTATGTTGTCATTGTGTTGATTGTTTGTTACCCTCCTGTCTACCCTCATTCATAACTTGATTAAAATACTAAGCTAATTATGAACCAATTTAGGCTTTTAGCAGTAAGTTTGAAGACAAACCTAATCATAGTAAGCAAAGTCTCAAAATGAAAGTAAATCAAATTTCACCATCATACGAGTCCTTTCGATGAGAATGTCTCTTTCGTCTTGTTCTATAAAATCATTCTCAAGATATTTTCCTGTCTTGAAATTATCGCTTCTTATCATGGAGTCAATATAAACTCGCATAAGTTTTCTGGACTTTTGATCTTGACAGAATAAGTTGTGTTGAAGATGAGAAGCTCATATTTAATGGTGTTTTGTAGGACTTTATTTGTTGACTAATAAGCCCACAATGACCTCTCTTAATCTTTGAAACTAGAAGTTACAAGTGGTGAACTGATCTGCAGTTCAACATAATGAGTTATTCTGTATATAGCTGGGCTAATCTGCTCATTGTAACTAAGTGTTATATGGTAAGCTGATCTTCTCTACTCACCTCTGAGCTAAGTTGCTTAGTTTGTTTGTTTTTACACTTAGTTTAATATGAAGAGTTTTATGAGTAAGTCGATCTTCTCTACTCATTTGTGAATAAGTAAGTTGATCTGTTTTGCTTACATTTGAGTTGATTTGCTTAGTTTTCTATGAATGTGTAAGACCCGATGTTTGCATGGGCATAATTTTTAGTTGCATTTTAGAACATTTAGAAAATAACATGGTGCATTATGTCATTTAATGATTACTTTAAAAAAAATTAGGGGTCAATTATCAATTTTAAAATATTGATTTTAGATTTTGGACTTAAATGATATCTTAATGATTGGGGGAGATTAATGTAATAAAAAAAATTCATTTATTTGGATTAAGATAAGATAAAAATAAAAAATAAAAAAATCCTAATCCATTGGCGACAACAATGTCTCCATTAACGAATGCCCCTACTGCTTTTATAAATTTGATGAATCGGATCTTTCAGCCTTATATAGATTAGTTAATTATCGTGTTCATTGATAATATATTAATCTATTCCCAAAATAAAAAAGAACGTGCAGAGCATCTCAAGATTGTGTTGTAGACTTTGCGAGAGAAGCAGTTGTATGCAAAATTCAGTAAATGTGAGTTTTGGTTGGACAGAGTTGTATTCTTAGGGCATGTTATCTCGGGGGATGGTATTCAAGTTGACCCAAAGAAAGTCAAAGTTGTTGTTCAATGGAAAAGGCCGAAAAGTGTGACCGAAGTTCAAAGTTTCTTGGGATTAGCGGGTTATTATCGTCGATTTGTACAGGAATTTTCTATTATAGCTGCCTCGCTTACCCGATTAACCTGCAATGAATCTAAATTCGAGTGGACTGACAAATGTGAGCAGAGTTTCTAGGAGCTGAAAAGTAGACTTATATCTACGCAAATACTCTCTCTCTTGACAGAAGGCGGTGACTTTGTGATCTACAGTGATGTTTCACATCAGGGGCTGTCACGCACGAGGATTCACAAGTATACGAGGTCTAGTTTTAATATAATAGATCTTGTAAGATCGGATATCGTTCTACTGGGAAGGCAGGTAATTCGGTTGAGTATTGCGATTTCAATAGTTTCATATTATCTCGACTAATCAAATTTTGTTTGTTTTCTAATTAATATACTAAGATAAACGACAATTATGAAGTTAGTTTTAATTACACTAATTACTAGAGCATTGATTTCTTTCACATAATGCATAATCGAAGTCATTAAGTTAGCTATAATGATTTTCTATCTAGTCCAACAATCTCTATATCGATAACTCATCCGCTACCTCTCCCGAGTGTAAGACGGGGGATTACACAATTTCGTGTCAACGAGGAAGTCCCCTTCAACGCCTTAACGACCCTAGGTCGCGTGAGTCTTTAGCCAACGTCATGAATTGCATACGTTCTAACGTCCTCCCGGGTCGTTAGAACGTCATGTTGTGTTAACCCTAATCCGAATCCAGGGTTACCTCTCCTGAGTGTCAAACCTCGTATTCTAGATTTATCAATACTAGCACAATATCAAGAATAATGGTAAACACAGTCAAATTTAGACAAACAACACATTAAAGTAACACTAATTCATTCAACTTAACAATTATATGATTTCAACTACACCTCAGTAACATTTAACTAATACTATAAGATCTTAGCCATATACCATACAAAATAAGAGGGATTCAACATTCTTAGATATGAAAAAGTGATTACAAAGATAAAAACAAGAGAGAAACGATCAAATCTGGAAGTGAAATGGTTCACTGTCGCTAATGATCGATCCACAAGTGATTCTTCTTTGTTCGAATGATGAACCTCCTTCTTGATCTTCAAAATATAGCTTAAGAGCTTTCAACTAGGGTTAGGGTTTGTCAACTCTTTGTTTCAGACGTGGGAAAGGGGTATATATAGGCCTAGGGGTTCAAAAATATCTAAACAGATATTTTGGGCTGTTCTGCGGAATCCGCCTAGGCGGTAGAATCTTCGCCTAGGCAGAGGTTAAGTCGGTTAGAATTCCGCATAGGCAATGGTTTCTTCGCCTAGGCGGAGCACTAACTCCTTGGGCCTCTATTCTTTCTGACGGATTTCCGCCTAGGCGGTAGCTACTTCGCCTAGGCGGATTTACAGCAGTACAGCTCTTCCAGCAGTTCCGCACTTCCAGCGTTCTAATAGATTTCTGCCTAGGCGGTGGAAACTTCGCCTAGGCGGATTCAATACTTCAGCCCTTGCAACCTTCTGGCGGATTTCTGCCTAGGCGGTGGAAACTTCACCTAGGCGGATTCAATTCTTCAGCTTTTGCAACTTTCTGGTGAATTTCCGCCTAGGCGGTAGATACTTCGCCTAGGCGAATTTTCACTGTTCTTTGAAACCTCCTTTTTTTTCATCTTTTTGGCTACTCTTTTCTCCCCCTTTTCGCTCGGTTTGTCGATTGTTAACGTCTCTTCTCCTGACTAATAAAAATAACTAAAAAGGTATTCAAACTACAATAAAATACTCGAAAACAGGCAAATTCGGTTTAGAATTAAATATGTATTTTACACCTATCAAGGGCTAGAGTGTGTATTGATACAATATGATCACGTGATTGCATCTGCCTCCCGGCAATTAAAGAATCATGAGCGTAACTACCTGACACATGATTTGGAGTTGGTAGAAATTGTGCTTACCTTGAAACTCTGGAGACATTATCTGTATAGCAAGACTTGCGAGATATACACTGACCACCAGAGTTTAAAATTTTATTTACTCAGAAGAAACTAAATCTGAGGCAGAGACGTTGGATAGAATTAATCAAGGATTATGACTGCACTATCCACTATCATCCTAGAAAGGCCAATATTATAGCAGATGCGCTGAGTAAAAAATCGGCAGGTTTAATTGCACACCTTCAAGTTGTTCACACTAGTCTATATGCTAAGTTGAGATCTCTGCGAATCCAGTTGGCTGTTTATCAGATGGAAGCGTTGCTTACGACTTTGACTTTAAAACTGACATTGATCGACCGTATCATTGAAGCGCAGAAATCGGATAGCCAATTGGAAAAGATCAGAGACGAAGTAAATAATGGTCACAGAGTCGACTATCGCATCCGGGATAACGATGAATCCTTGATGTTTGAAAATAGATTGTGTGTACCTAATAAAGTCAATCTGAATAAATATATCTTAGAGGAAGCGCACAGCTCAGCATATGCAATGCACCTAGGCAGTACCAAAATGTATCGGGATCTACGAGAACACTATTGGTGGAATGGAATGAAATGGGAAATTGCTGCATTTTATGTCAGGCATCTCGTTTATCAACAAGTCAAAATTGAGCACGAACGTCTAGGTGGATTATTGCAACCTCTACCTATCCCAGAGTGGAAATGAGAACATATCATGATAGATTTTGTTTCAGAATTACCACGCACTCAAAAGAGACATAATTCTATTTGGATGATTATTGATAGGCTCACCAAGTCTGCTTATTTATGGTCGTAAAGACGACGTACTCCTTGGACAAGTATGAGAAATTGTATATTGATGAGATTGTCCAATTGCACAATGCGTTGATTTCCGTAGTATCAGATAAATATTCGAGATTTACTTCGAATTTTTGGCTGAGTCTTCAAGCTACCATGGGTATCAAGTTAAAATTCAGCACAGTTTTCCATCTTCAGACTGACGGCCAATCAGAGCGTACGATTCAGACGTTGGAGGATATGTTGAGGGGTTATGTTCTAGAATTTCCTGGTAGTTGGGATGATCATTTGACGTTGATGGAATTTGCCTATAATAACAACTGCCATTCGGCAATCGAGATGACACCATATGAAGCCTTGTATGGCAGGAGATGCAGGACTCCAGTCTGTTGGATTGAAATAGGAGAACAAAAATTATTGATGCTGGATATAGCCCAAATAACGGATAACAAAGTAAAAGTGATTTAGGAAAGACTGAAGACTTCTCAAAGTTGACAAAAGAGTTATGCTAACAAGCGTAGGCAAGAGTTGAAATTTGAAGTGAGGATTATGTGTTTTTGCGTATATCTCCGTGGAAGGGCATAATGAGATTCGGGAAGAAGAGAAAGCTAAGTCTGAAGTATATCGGGCCATACGAGATTCTAGAACGAGTTGGCATGGTTGCTTATCGACTAGCCCTACCACCAGAATTTTCCAGGTTACACGACGTTTTCCACGTGTCGATGCTTAGAAAATATGTGTCAGACCCTTCGCATGTGTTGACTTCTCAACCAATCAAATTGAAAGAGGATTTGACATACGTTGAAGAGGCAGTCCAGATTCTAAACCGTAAAGATCAGATATTGCGGATAAAAATGATTACATTGGTGAAAGTGCTATGGCGTAGTCACTCGGTAGAGGAAGCGACGTAGGAGAGAGAAAATGAAATGAGGAATAAATATTCGCATTTATTCGTTCAAGGTAACTAAAATTTCGGGATGAAATTTTTTTTCGGGAGGAAGGGTTGTAAGTCTCGATGTTCGTATGTTCATAATTTTTAATTGCATTTCAGAACATTTAGAAAATAACAGGGTGCATTGTGTCATTTAATGCTTACTTTAAAAAAATTTAGGGGTCAATTATTAATTTTAAAATATTAATTGTAGATTTTGGACTTAAATGATATCTTAATGATAATTAGGGGAGATTAATGTAATAAAAAAATTCATTTATTTGGATTAAAAAAAAAAAAAAAACAAACAAAAACCTTATCCATTGGTGACAACACTGTCTCCATTAGGGATAATAGATAAATGTATATATTATCATTTATATAGAGGTAATAATTTAAATAATATTTTATAAATTCAAGGGGGAGGTTTATGAAATTGTTTATTATTTAAGAGAAAGAGAAGACATGTGGGTGTAAGATCTTAGAATATCTAGACTTTAATTTTGTATCTTACTTAAAATGAAGACCACAATGTCTTTCGCTATTACATTAGGGACAACTAATCAAACCAATAAATAAATAAATAACCAAAAAAAAAAAAGGGTGCAAACGAAAGAGGCGGTGGACTCAGTTTGTGCTTGTATATATATATATACATGAATAATTGTTTAGATTAGCCTCTCTCTCCTTTGTTCTTTCTAAATAGAATTTCTCTCTCTTACAGGTATGTGTTTTATTTATATAATTGTCATTTATATAGATTCAAGACTAACATATATATATATATATATATATATATATATATATATATATATATATATCACACATTCGATTTATGAGGCTAACTATACGGACATGTATATGTGTATAATTATATGTCAAAAATATACCCATGAATTCGAGAAATATAGTAGGTATAGTGTCACGACCCGTCCCGGACACTCGTCATCCCAGGGCCGGCGTGACGACAACATGACATCACCTATTACACTCAATCAACTAACACATTATAATATGCATACAATACTAAACAGTTCACTATACAGGAGATACAACATCTCTCATAAGGTTCACCTCTGACAGCTCAACTCAAAACTCTTAAATGACTCCACCTAGTGACTGTAGGGGACAGACTCCTATGTTGTTATACCTACGAGTGTACTGCCTTTTTAGTAGAATTTTTTTTTTTAAATAATAATACCTTCTAAGTAATACCACATTCAAATGGATCAAGCATAAGTATACAAACATCACATTTCTAATTAAAAATAATCATAATATAAGCAATGAAAGTCAATCAATATATATAAGTTCCATTTAAACTCATTCAGTATAAAATAATACCAATCACCATATAATAAGTCACCAAATAGAAGTAAAACACCACATCTCATTAGCACCACACCACAACTCGGCTAGCCATGTGATCGTTTTAACCTCATTATCGGGAGTTGCAACGGTACCGTATCCCATAGGATATGCCTTCCCAGCAGGATATAACAACGCTCCGCTGGACTGTGCCAGATGGGTGAAACAACGCTCCACTGGACTAAGCCAGACGGGTGAAACAACGCTCCGTTGGACTATGCCAGATGGGTGAAACACCGCTCCGCTAGACTATACCAAGCGGGTGAATATCCACCACCAATCTCCACTTCACCTCAACAACAACAACAACTCATCTCCACCTCCACAACAACAACTCCGCCTACCATCAATTGCCACCTCAACAACAAACAATGAAATCCACAATATCAGTAATACCCAAAATAACGCTTGATCCATGTAAGTTAGAAAAATTCATTCATTTTCAAGTAAACACATTTTTCCATCATAAATCTATGAAAATAGATTTTTGGCAAGAAGACAGTACACTCACCTGATTATCCGTTTTCGAAGACTTTGACCGCCTATTCTCTACCGGTACTCCGGTGCCTGCGAACCTAATAGTAACAGGGCCTAAATTAATATTTTATGTAAAAATAACCTAACCATGCCATGAAATCCTAATTTTCGTAATTTCTTATTCCATGCGTTTTATTATAAAATATTACTATTCAATTAATATTACTTCGTTACAGTTTACTATATTGAATTTATTCATGTGAACATATAACGCTAAATTCAACGATAATGATAACATGTATTTTATATTAAGATAATTAAATGTATTTATTAAAGAAGTATAGAATTCTACCTTCCTCGAATTTTTCACCGATCGCGAGATTGGATTTATGTTTTTCGTAGGGTGGTTTGTACAATTTCTCCATTTCCTTTTCTTTTTTCTTCTTCTTTCTTTTCTTTTTTCCTGTTTCTGTTTTCTGTCCTGTTTCTGTTTTTCGGTTCTGCTTCAGCCACCGACGATACTCTGCGCCGATCCTCCCCGCCAGCGTTCACGCACACGCACACACAAAACAATTGACACGCCCCACCGGATGAACACACCTACACCGACAACCCATACGTACACCCACATGATCACCGGCGGCCCATGCCCACCGGTGATACCCTCTCTCTCACTAACTCTCCGGCCGGCCAAACGATCGACACCTACCACCGATGACTAACCAGTCGACCAGTGAAACCCTGACCGATCAACCCACACATATCGCAAGACACACATGTATAGAACACCCACATGCATACAGAGTCACGTACACACACATACAACAATAACACCGTCAGCCAAATTCATGCCGCCGCCGCTACTCCCCTCCGGCGATTTCCACACACACGCGATCACGACAGTGGAATTAATACACACACACACACACAACAGTGGCGACACACACACATACATGACAATACCCACTTACCGGCGACGACAATGACGATCGAACCACGCACCACCGCTACCTCCGTCGGACCAAACCACTGACCGAACACACACATACATAGCAACACACACACTCCGGATAGCACCCCACCGCTGGCAAACCTTTCTCTCTCTTCCTCTGCCGCCGACCCGTCTCTCTCTCTCTCTCTCTCTCTCTCTCTCTTTCGTTTCTGGATTCTTCTCTCTTGGGTGTGTGTGAGTGTGTATGAATATATGTATAATTAACCGGCTGGCCAAGTGGCCTCTTCTCCTCCACAAATTTGCACCGCCCCTCTCTCTCTCTCTCTCTCTCTCTCTCTCTCTATATATATATATATATATATATATATATATATATATATGCTCTTAAGCCCCCTCATTTTTGTTAAGTTTCATGTTTTTATTTTTATATTTTGAAGATTTATACTTTAACCCCCTAAACTCTTAAATCACATATTTAATTTCAAAATTCGCTCTGCTATTTTAGTTAGGATAATAATTTAAACTCATCCTAAATGTTAATGTTTATGAAAAATTCAATTTATCCCCTTCATGATTTGTTGAGATTTTAATTAAACTCAACTTCAATTTTAACCTTTTGAAAATTTACGAATTAACCCTTCACATTCACAATTAAATCATAATTTATACCATCAACTCTGTTATTTTTGAAATATTTTAAACACAACTTAAATTACACGTATGTCCAAGGTCAGGGTCATACATATAGACAATCTAATTTGCGAAGAATACAGTTAAAATAAAAATTATAAATTTTACTAAAATAACAATATTTAGTATTTTGTCGGCCAATAAAAATTTTAACAGTGGACTAATATTTTTCAATAAATTTAAATTATTAATACGAGAAGTGTTTTTTTTTTTTTTTTTAATCGTTACTATAATAATTTTCGTATAGTTAATATTAATATAGGAAATGGGGTGTGTAGTAATTTTGTATAATCAAAAATTAGAAAATGGAAAATTATGCCTTTTAGGGCCAAGCATTGCATATTAGATTTATTTTAAATAAATTATTAATTTAGGCCTTATCGCTGTTAGGTCACAGGCGCCGCCGCCCACGTAGTCTTTTGACGGCAGTATTTTTGTAGCGCGAAAATCGAGGTGAGTATACTGTATTCTATGTAAATTGACAAAGTATATTTTTGTATAAATTATGGAAAAAATATTTATTAAAGTGGACGGTGTTATAACGTTATGTAGATCAAGTAGATTTTCAAATGTGGAAAGTGATTTTTGTTATCCGACTATGCTATAATTGTCTTTTCGTTAAAAGGGCATGTCCTGCGAGATATTGATTACTTGTCAGGTAAGACTTGCAGGGTAGATATTTATTGTTACCTATCAGACAAGTTCTGCAAGATAGATATTTATTGTTATCTGTCAGGCAAGTCCTACATGGTGGATATGTTGTTACCTATTAAGCAAGTCCTGTAGGGTGGATATATGTGGACTTGTCAGGAGTGCAAATCCTGCGGGTGGCTGCCCCTACCATTGGAGATATTAAATGGCCCTAACATTGATAGTCATTTTAAATGGCATAATTGTACAAGTTACGATAACGTCGTAACTCCCGATCATAAGGTGAAACGATCATATGGCTAGTAGAAAATATGAGTGTGATATTTTATTATATGTCGAAATATTGAATTGGTTGATTTAAATATATTTTCTTATTGCAATGATGATAGTGGAAATTTATTTCAGCATGGTATGCGGTTATATTATATTATATTTTAAAAAATAGTATTTGATAATTATACTTGATCCATGAAATATTTTTATATTATGAAGACAGTACACCGATAAAATATTTGATTTCAGATGCCACAACTAGGAGTAGGTCCACTACTGGCACTAGGTAGAGTCAGGAGGTGGTGCCATTTTGGAAGGTTGGTTGGGCAAGTGTGAACCGTGGAAGGTTTAGTATTCGTTTTTGTGGTTTTGTTATGAATATTTGGGACAGGTGTATTCCCAAATTTTAAAGTGAGTAAATATATTATATTTTTATGGAAAAAAAATGTATAGCGGTGTCTCTCTCTCTCTCTCTATCTTTCTCTTTCTCTCAAATATATATATATATATATATATATTTGTTGACTGGTCAGGTGACGTCAAGTGGGTGTTACGTTTGACCTCGGGCGATGGGGACACGGGTATATTGGGAATGTAGGCTTTTACGTCCGATCTCTACTAATGTAGGTTTGGAAGTTTAAAAAGATCAATAAGACTTGGTTCGGTTTGGGTAAATGGCCAAGGGTATATTGGAAATGTAAAACGGGTTAATATTGTTAACTTAACGTTACCAAAGGCTCAATACTTAGCACACTCACACTCGAACCCCCATAGATTAATTCGAAACAATCCTAAACAATCATTTAAGAATGACATACTCACTTGTCAAAAGAAATAGAAATTTAACAATATTTTCATCATTTTTTTATTTATTTTATTTTTTTACGAATCACACCTCCAAACTTATTCAATTATTAGAATTCACGGGTGTAGTTAAAACGAATGAAAAACGACAAGTGAGTACTCGAATATGAACTAAACTCAACCGCTCATTTCAAGTAGCATAATTAATGTTACCTTAATTCACTCAAATTATGCGTTCAACTCAGTGATATAGGTTTGGAAAGAAGTTTTATCGACCAGGGTATTTATTATATGTTCAGAATTCAAACGGCATTTAGACTTCAACAGGGTAACGAGGGATAAACATTTTACAAGGTAAGCCTCAAAGGCTCAAGCGACAAAATAAATGCCTAAATCATATTTCCTGAACAACCTTGCTTAGGATTTCGCCTCAAGCTTCCCCTCGATCAAGTTCTAGAATCCTTGAATTGTTATGAGTTTGGCTAATCGATAATTGTTCTCAAATCAATTGAATAACTATACATTGAGTTTATGTGCTCATGCAAATTAGAATCCACAATAACTTTTACCAAAATGCATTTTTAAGCACACAGAACACATATGCATGGGTATTACCCTTGACCTCGAAAACAACCAAGGGGTAACATCATCATCGGGTAATGGCCCAGATGAACGCAAAACTCAGCATGCAACAACACAAACATAAACACATTCTACCCTAAATAAACGTGCAATACGGTAAAACAATAAAACATACTAACATACTACACATCACTTTCGAACTTAAAACGGATAGTGTCCTTAATGACCTAATCATCATTTTTAACATATGAAATAAAGCATGCTGACGAAGAGGGTTTAGAACACATACCTAGGAGGCAAGAGAATCTCACATCCGAATCAAGTCGGCAGTGACAGATTTAATTTATTTTTGACTTGGGTTGCCTCCTAAGAAGCATTTGATTTAAGGTCTTCAGCCTAACACATAGAAGTGCTCGTCAAAGAACGGCTTTCGCCCGTAGTACGTGTTGTAAAACACCATATACGAGTCTTGATTGTTTACGCCTCCAAGCTTGGCGAGATCTGGCATTGGTCGGCTCGAACTTTCAACAACACTTCTCACCGGCTCATGTACTTGGTGGGCATGAAAGAACGTTGCTAATGGCTGCGAATGATAAGTGAGCCATATTGGATCCTCGTAGATGTGATCATCTGGGATCGATGGTGGCATCACAATTTGGATCTCCAATGGTAACGAATCACAATCATCAATCTATGCTTGGGTTCCCATCTCATTCGAGTAATCATATTTGAACTCTCCCAAGCTCCTTTCGCTCATTTTCGGCTCCTCACCGTGGCTTTCACATGATATAGCTAGTGTATCTCCTAGTGCCACCGCGTCTGACTCAGCCTCAATCAAGCAGATAAGCTGACTAATTTGCGTCTGAAGTTACAGTCACATCTATTTCAGCGCAGATCGTCTCAATATTGTCGAGACAATCCTCATGCTCGTTGATCCTATCATTCGTCTCCCTCCAAAAAGTCTGAGTTTCTTCCATAAATTCAACAAATATTTCCTCCAAGGGGAAAGACTCCACATCTTGGATCGGGGTGTCAATCCATGGCGCCGAAGTGTTGGAATAATCCCCCAAGCTTTGGTAACTTAGTGAGCAATTCCAACTTTGATAATCGAAATCGGTCATATCTTCCAACAACCAATAGGCTTCATCCGCAGTTAGTTGGTCGAAAGAGGTAGTACTGTTTCCTCCTTCAACCCACATTCTAGTTGCGACAAGTAACCTATTGAGAAAGTTCTGTAGTTGACACTCCCTCGGGAAACGATGATTCGGAAACCGGAATAGAAATTCTTTGTTTCGATCCCAAGCACTATAAAAGAGCTCAGAATCCCTTTGAAATGAATGTAAAAGCACTTGTTGATCTAACATCGTCAAACACCCCGCAGAAAAACAAAAACAAAATTACAAAGAAAAAATTATAAATACTAAAAAATGCATAAATTAAAATCAAGTTATTTACTCACAATATCAACAATAATCTAAAACACAATCCCCGGCAATGGTGCCAAAAACTTGGTGACAGAATATTACTTCACCACTTTCACCGCAAGTGTACGGGTTAAATTTTAGTATAGATTGGAAGAGTAGGGGTTGTCGTATCCACAGGGATTGGTTGAGATTATTATCGAGTACCATAATTATCATAACCTAACTTTATTTAGACGATAAAAAATGGAGTTTATAATTAATAAATATGAATACTAAAATACTAATTTATTTCATTTATACTATATATACTATATTATGATATTTAAGGGAATAAATTATGTAGGGATTAACTTCATTTACTTAAATTTGTTTGATCTCGTTTAGTTTACAATAACGGTGTTCGACTTATCTGACAATCTCTGTATTGTAAACTTACTCACCACCTCTCCCGAGTGTAAGATGAGTGAATATACAACTTCACGTCAACGAAGAAATCCCTCTCAACGTCTTATTAGATCGTTGCGTTGTGTTTAACCCTAGTCCGAATCCAGGGTTACCTCTCCCGAGTGTCAAATCTCGTATTCTCAGTATATCTAAACAAGCATATAATCAAAGAATAACGATAAACACAATCAAATAATGAAGAACAACCATTAACGAAACACCGATTTCAAAACCACATATTCATAAACTATATTAATCCCTAGATAATCTCCGTTTAGCTAACGGCCATAAACGTATATACAATGATAAATGATCTAAACATGCTCAAACAATAAATCGAAGTTTAGAAATAAATAAAGAAATAAAGAGAACTAGCCGTTATTTGAAGATTTGACGCTAAAATCGTTTCCCGATCACTTCTCCTTCTTCGCAACGTGTTCTTCTCCTTCGGATTTGGTTGAGCATTCTCCAAAAACCTCTCACAATATTATAAACCCTAAGGGGTCTCTCTTGGTCGAATGGAGAGGAGATGAGAAGATATAGGGCTCAAAATATCTAAAACAAATATCTAAAATATGTGCAAAGTGATCGCCGAGGCAGTGGGTATGTCGGCAGTAGTCACGGCCACAGCGGTGGATACATCGGTGGGAGCAAAGATATTCTGTTGTTTTACCGCCGCTGCGATGGATCTCACCACTGTGGCAGTGGATTTTCAGAGACTTTAGGCCCTTCTCTGCATCTTGACCGCAGCGGCGGTGGGCTGTAGGTTCTAAATTTTGCCCTTTTACTTATTTTTTCACCGTTCTTCATCCGATTTAATCATTTATTATATGTTTTCATTTTTTGTCATCCCACACACCTGATTTATACAAAAAGAATAAAAACGTATTAAAACACTCAAAAATTAACAAGTTCGATTTAAAAATAGATAGGTAAATTACACCTATCAGCTGTTCAATTCATTTGATTTATACTTTGTTTTTGTATTAAGTGGTTTATGAGTAAGTTAATAGGTTTTACTCATTTGCCAATGTGTAAGCTAACTTGCTCTGCTCATGTTGAGCTGGGTTGCTCAGTTCATTTGATTTATACTTAGTTTTTGTACTAAGTGGTTTATGAGTAACCTGATCTGCTCTGCTCATTTGCAAATGAGTAAGCTGACCTGCTCTACTCATATTAAGTTGGTCTGCTCAGCATCTTTACACTTGGTTCCAATGCTAAATGCTTTTCATACACTTAGTTTCCATTCACTAAATATTCTATATGTGTTAGAGATCATAGCATCACAATCATAAGTGTTCACAAAAGTTGATGAAGAAAACTTTAATTTTCTTTATTCAAATAATGTCTCACATAAGAGAAAAAGTAACTTCAAAACATCAATAAAAAACATAAACATAAAATGATAAGAAATTTTATACGAAGTATTTTCACAAGTAAGAAATGTTCCATGGCCTTGGGATTACCACACCCTCCAGATCTTCCAATCAGTAGGTCCCTGGTTTGTTCACCTTGGTGACTCGATAGGAGCCTTCCCAATTAGGAGCTAGTTTTCCCAAGCAAGCCTCTAGGCGATGAGGCATTACCCTCCAAAGTACCAGATCTCCTATTGCAAAATGTCGCGGACATACTGCATGGTTAAACATTAATTTCATCCTTGACTTGTAGGCTGTTATCCTCATTGTTGTCTTGTTATGTCTCTCTTTCAGCTGGCTCCTATTGTATAGCTTCTTCATTCTCCACAAGGTTGATCGTGCCATCACATCTTAACGGTAGCCCAATCGCCACTGGAACAACAGCTTCAGTTCCATAAGTCATGGAGAAGGGTGTTTTCCTTGTGGTAGCTATTGGTGTGGTTCGTTGAGCCCACAATACTCCTGGTAGTTCTTCTACCCACTTGCGATTGGCGTCACTCGGTCATTTTTTAAGCGCCTCCTTGATAGAATGGTTTGTTACCACAGCTTGTTCACTGGCTTGCGGATATGTTGGGCTATATGTACGGTGTTGTATCTTTAGTTCGTCATACATCCATGTTATTCTGTTATCAAATAAAAGTATCGCAGGAATGCCAAAACGACAGATCACAATCTTCCAAAGGAAGTTCTTCACTTCATTTTCTTCCACTATTGTGAATGTCTCAGCTTCAACCTACTTGGTGAAATAGTTAATTACCACCGGTAGGTATTTTTTGTTCCCTGATGCTGGGGTAAAAGGTCCTAGCACATCCATCCTCTGTTGGGTAAAGGGCCATGAGTTGGTCATTGGTGTTTGTTGTTGAGTTGGGACCTTGATATCATTGGAGAACTGCTGGCATTTTTCGTATTTTTTGACATACTCTTGCGCATCATTGCGTATTGTTGGCTAGTAGTACTTCACTCTTAGTGCCTTATGAACCAAAGTCCTTCCTCCTCGATGATTTTCGCGAACCCCTTCAAGGATTTGTTGTAGGACATAAGTGGCTTCCTTTAGTCCTTGACAAAGTAACAAATGTTGGGAAAAAAATCTCCCATACAGTTTATCATTGGTTGACACATGCCTGGATACTTTGTATCAGATTTTTCTAGCAGAATCCTTGTTTTCTGGAAGAATCTCTTCCTTTAGATAATGAACTAAAGGTGTTCTACAGTCTTCTTCTTAATTCAGCTGGCCTATGCATGCGCAATGGTTAGCTGGTGTTGCTATAGATGGCTGTTCAAGGAATTCCACCAATTTGGATCGTTGATTAGGTCTAAATGTAGAAGTTAAAACTGACAATGCATCTGCCTTTTTGTTTTCAGCTCTTGGAACAGCTTCGAATATGTAGCTTTGGAGTAAGGAGATTAGCTCTTTCACCTTCTCTATATGAAAGTGAAACCTTCCTCCATTTATCATGTATACTCAATTTATCTGGTTGACTGCCAATTATGAGTTTGATCTCACTTCCAGATGTCGGGCTCGTAACCCCTTGGTATTCGATAGTAGTCCTTCGGGCATACCTAGTTGAGGTCAATAAAGTCAACGTACATTCTCCACTTTCCATTCTTCTTCTTGATGAGGACTGGATTGGCCAGCCATTTTGGGTATATCACTTCACGTATGTGGCAAATGGAGAGCAACCTTTTTACCTCAGATTCAATCACCTCTTCTTTTTCAGGGCTGAATGTTCTTCTCTTCTATCTGACTGGTTTGTAAAACCTGAAAATGTCAAGGTGGTAGACTGCTACATCAAGGTTAATGCCCTTCATATCTTCTGGAGACCAGGCAAAGATATCTAAATTTTCTTTGAACAGCTTCCTAATTTCTTTTGCCTTACTCTAACTTAGAGATCTTCCTTTCATCAGCTTATGAGCTCCTTTATTGAAAGTAACCTCTCGTACTTTCTCACCAGGTTAGAGAACACTGGGGTGTTCTCTGAAATCATCTATCTCATGAGTTGAGCTATTTGACGGAGCTATTTCCTGCTCTGGCTTTAATTTCTATAAGCACTTCTTCCTTCCCTTCATAGCTATTGCGAAGCACTACCTTAATGCCACCTGATCCCTTCATATCACTACCATCAAGCCATCCTTTGCGTATTTGATACACTAGTGGTAAGTTGATGCTACTGCCTTCATTATATGAAGCCATGGTCGTCCTAATATGGCATTGTAGGGAGATGAATTGTCCATCACCATGAACTTTGTGGATTTTATGTACCCTCTTTCCTCTTTGTTTGAAGTGACTGATAAAGTGATTTTTCCTCCTGGAGAGCTGAGGTCTCCATTGAAACCCACCAGAATAGTCTAGGTTGAACTAACGTCTAAGTTGGGCAATCCCATCTGCTTCAACGTGTCCACAAAAATAATATTAGTAGAACTGTCAATATTGACCAAAATTCGTCTTACCTCGAAGCTAGAGATCCAGAGGGTGATGACCAAAAAATCTTCATGGGGGTTTACTATCCCCTTACAATCCTCATCAGAGAAAGTGATGACTGGTTCTGGCTTAGCAGTTATTGATATTACTTCGCCATAGTAGCGCTACAGTGCTGCCTCACGGACCTTCCTCTTCTATTCACGGTTGGATTCTCCAGTTGCAGGCCCAACAGTATTTATCATGAAGATAACCGCGCGATTACTATTGAGGCGAGCCCTTCTTGTCACGGTTTTCATGACGACTTTCATTTCTGGATCTCTCAATGTCCCCAAAGCACTCCTGCAAATAGCCACGTAACTGACTCATATAAATCAGTCACTTGATTTCTTTTTTAAGCTCTCAGTAGTCGTTTGTATCATAGCCATGGTCCCTATGGAAATCACAGTACTTTGACTTGTTCTTCCTATTAGACTTGATGTTCTGCTTGGGGGCCACTGAACCACCTCAGAAGATCGAATCTCATGCAGAATTCTTGAGATTGTCATCTGTAGGCCTGGGCGATTTGGCTCCTGACGTGCATCTGGTCTAGAACCTGAACTCTTGGGTTGATCTTTATGCTTGTCTAAGTTGCTGCCCTTTGTTCTGTTGTAGTCCTTTCCACTTTACCTAAGGTGATCTTTGATTGATCATCTTCTTTCTCTCGCAAGGTTGACGTCCTCTAGCTTCATGTAATGCTTAGCTTTCTCTATCAGCTCAAACATGCTCTTAGGGTTATGCATAGTGGGGGAATCCTGAAATCTGCCATGGTGCAATCTTGAAGTAAACGCATTGATAATGTGGTTTGAATCTCACCCTTCAAGGCACATCAACTCTTCATTGTAACGACACATATACTAGCGTAAGGACTCTCTTTTCTCTTACCCTAGGGCCTGTAGATAATCAGGTTTCTTCATCAACATTTGACAGGTTATGAAGCGGTTGATGAACATCTTCCCAAAGTCTTTGAATGACGAGATGGAGTTAGATGGAAGCGTATGTAACCACTCAAGAGTAGAGCCCTTCAAAGTCAGGGCGAAATCTCTACATAGGGATGAGTCTCATGCTCTATATAAGGCCATGACATGCCTGAATTGGTAGATATGGTCAACAGGATCTGACTTCCCGTTATACTTCTCGAACTTTATGGAGTCAAACTTCTCAGAGAGTAGCATAGCCAAGACGTCTGAGATGAAAGGGATCTCAGTACCTTTTAGCAGCGTATCCAGTTCATCTAGGGGTAGATCATTATCCTCTTTGCTTCTGGGCTGCTGACGCGAATCAACAGCCTCGGTCCTGCTGAACACCCTTCTCTTCTATTGTTGATTATTGGTGTCTCCTTGAACAATTATTTCCCCTTAGATTGTAGGTCTGTGGACCCTGGAGATTATGCTTCTTCCACCAAACTGTTATCAACGGTAGGAAGTTGTGGCCTGTTTTTAGCGATCATCTCCGCCATCTACTTGATTACGTCTACCATATTTGATATCTTCCCCGTCAGAGCATCAATCTTTCCATCAGTGTTCCGCACATCTAGTGGAGGATTAGCATGAACCTCCTCTTGTGTTCCTACAGGAACATCATTGTCATCTGGTGGTGACAAGTCACTGCTTTGACTTGACATTGCTCCTCTTACTCATTGTTGCCTCATTATTGCAACGGAAAGCTTTTCTGTAAATATTTCCCACAAATGGCATCAAATGATGTCGCTAAGAAATTAGCTTCCCACATGTCAAAACCTCTTCTACTTCCTCCTTCAACCTGCAAAACCATTAAATTCTTAAGGGGAACACCGGTGTGATGTCGGCCAAAGAACCTCTAGCATGATAATAAGTTAATCTGATTATCGAAACGGCTAAAACACTCAGATTAGCTATAAAAAGTATACAATGATGTCTTCCCTTTATACAGGCTCAGCAAATCTCTGTTGTTTCATTGGTGATGTCACCCTTTACGTGATCTCCTCCAACGGCATGGGAGATAATCATGGTCTTCTCCATTAAACTAGGGAGAGATCTTTGTAATGTGCTACTATAAAATATGGGTCGTTACAGTCAGTGGGTTATAACGCTCTACATGTATAGGGGATATAGTCACCATGGGCTGACCTATTCGTCCTTGGCCTAATCACTGTAGGCTCCTGATCGCCCATTGATGGGCCTTCTCATGAGGCTAATTGATTTGCACTATGGGCTTCTAAGGTCTTTCCTTGATTGGCTTGATATGCTCAGCCCAATTCATGTATTGGGTTTATGTCTTTCGAGTTGGATAACTAACCCGATCCGACCCTTTAAAACTCTCATGCCTATGTCAATTGTGGGCATAAGTTTTCCCATATCAAAAACCAAAATAAAAATGGTGGATTTTTATTTTTTTTAAAAAAAAATTATTATTTAGCTTCCTAAAATAATAAAAACAAATAAAAAGACCCTTAATTATCAAAATTAATTTTTGGTCTTCGAAATATTTTAGAAAACAATTTTCATTCTTTGCCTAACGAGTTCCCCTAATTTTCTCCATTTGTCATTTTACAAATCTATAACTGTATAAAAATAAATAGAAAGTTCATTTATCATAGAAATCAAAATTGTGAACATTTTCAATGTCAAAAAATTATTTTTAAAAAATTATCATTTAAATGTACAATTCATGCTCTTCATTTTGATATATATATTGCATATTTTTTTAAAAAAAAAATCAGGATGTTCAAAACATAGAACTGTTAATGTTCACATGTAAGCAATAACAACATCAACATTCACATATACGAATTATTGTTTTTGAAGTGATGTGAACATTTTCACTAATCACTATTATTACAAAATAATATTATGAATATTCACATTGATAAAAATTTATAAAGTATGGTACTTTAAAGTTGTTTCAAAGTGTTGTAAACATTTATACTAGCAAAAAAAAAAATATTGTGAATGTTCTTAGTGATTACCAGTGTGAACATTTACACTACTATTTGAATAGTTGAGAATGTTCAAAAGGACAATATAATTTAATAAAAAAAAATTGCAAGTAACTAATTAGTCGTGCACCCAATTTCACCTTTTCAATTCCATCTAACCCTACAAATGCGTCACCGACTCTATTCATCTTGTCAACGTTCGCAACGTCAAATGTGGACGATAGCGATGGTGGAGGCGTTGTAGCTAAATGACGACGACAATAAGAATCTGAACGACAACGGCAACGGTGCTAAAAGCTTTAGATATGGGAAGTGTCTACAGTAAGAGGGTACTTCCAAGAACCTAGTGAGGCAACGAGCTTTTCTTCAGTTCCATGGCTCATTCTTGTTCTCGTTGTCGTTGACGATGATGACTTCGACGGTGGCGTTGAAGCCATTCTCCTTGAACTCGATTGTCCAATTTGTCTTCTTATGGTATGCCTCGTGACAAAATGGTTGAATGGGAATGATGATAAGTTTGATTCGGCTACGACAGTGAACGATAGGCTGATCCATATTACACCGCATCACTTTTTCGAGCCAGATTTGTGGTGGTGGGGCTTGAGATCTGGGTTCCTCTTTTCATTTTGATTGATGACCATTTCTATTTCAAGCATCATAAATCACAGGAGGGTATGGATGTCCATTCTATTCATTTATGTAACCGTCGATGATCAAATTCTAAACTATTTGTACAAAATGGTCTTTTGTCAACGAAACTGTTTGTTTGGTTTTTTTCTAAATTAACTTTTAAATAAGATTTAAACAATAAACCTCATTTTTTCCCTCCTAATTTTGCTCGCTTTTATTAAAATTATGAATATTAATTGATATTTTTAAATTTTTATTTCTAAAATGAATTTAATCATGATTATAAAATGAATTTAACAAATAAAAATATTTTTATTCTAAAAAAATAAATTTAAAGAGATGTAATAGCTAATGAAAACTAAACCAAACAAAATAATCAAATTCAAGGTTTGTATTGTAGCGCAAAATTTTAAAGATTAAACTAAATACACATTTTAAAGATTAAGCCTCCATATATCCTATGTCAATAGATAGTACACATCAATTTATTTTCTGCAGCTATCATTTGTATATTTTTCTGTTCAAACGTATTCATAATATACCTCACCATGGAAAAATACTAAAAGAATAAATATATGAAATTTGAGAGAATAATACATTCTTATGTAATACAGGAGCAGTCTTGGCAGACACATAAGATAGCTAATCGACACTTCTCAAACAAATTAAACTCAAGACGGTATTTAACATCAAAAAAATTCCAACACCGCAAACTTGTTAAGATTTTTTTATGTATTTATTAATTTTCTCTGGTAATGTATGTTCGCAAAATTGTAAACAAAAGCAGAACTAAACTATAAAACATAAATTCCAAATAAAGTCAAAAGTAAATTAAAAAATCATTAATTGTTACAATAAACATCCAAAACATAATTAAAGTACAACACATAAAGTTCACAAGTAATAAAAATACAAACAAACAAAATCAAAATCAAAAAGTAGAGGTAAAAATGTAAATAAATACATACATACATAAATGTATATATACACACACGCACGAGGTAAAAGTGTAAATAAATAAATCTAAAATAACGGTTACAGGGTTCGGTTTTAGGGTTACTATATCCCAAAACCAAAACCACTTTACTTTTAAATTTTGAAACCAAAGTTGTAACCTAAACCATTTGACCAGTTTTGCGGGTTCAGGTTCAATTGTCATCCCTAATATTTACGGGAGAACAAAAAAACTAAGGCCCATTTCATGATTCAATTAAATATGACTTAAAAGTAGTTAAAATTTTTAAGTATTATGTGATTCACTTATTTTTTTAACATTTATCATTTAAAACTATCAAACATCTATCTACAACAATTAGGGGTGGCAACGGTTCGGTTTTGGGCCGGTTTCACTAGAAGCTAAAACCAAAACTAAAACTGTTTGATATATACCAAACCCAAAACTGAGCCGTAAACTGTTAGTTTTTAGCAGTTTTAAACCGAACCGTCTATTTTTTTATAAAACCAAAACCAAAATCATAAATTGGCTAACATTATTATCAATTTGGTCAAATTGAACCCAATTTCAATAATAAGAGACCAAATGTGTCAAACACTAAATAGTGAGGATCAATTGAACACCAACTCCATTTATGAGCGACCAAAAAAATCATTATCTCTTTTTTATAATAACAGATCGTGAAATTACATTCAACATCTCCATATTGATCGATTTTATTTATGAAATTGAATTAACTTTTGATGATTTTTTTTTAGAATTGTAGAAGATGAAAAATGACAATTGTTTTTTTAAATCTAATGAAGAAATGGAGGTATTTTTGTTCAAAATAAATTTGATAGACTTGATGTAAAAAGTTCAAAAATTTTGAATTTTATAGACTAAAAATTTGTAAAGGTAGTAGTTTCTCTAGTGATGGACCATGTTAGGATTAATTAATACCAGCCAACCATCTCATTATATGGACCTAAAAGACAATATTTTATTTGTATTTTTAAAATTAACTTTTACACTCCCCCTCAAATCAAATTACCAAATCAACCAGCACTCCTACTTTATTGAAAGTCATTTTTTTAATATACGTTTCTCATTTTTTTGCAATATTATTCGCTTAGAAAATTGAAAAGTAAAAACTACTCATAATAAGAACTTTTCATTAAAATTTTATTTTTATATACTTTAAAATTATAATTTTTTTATATAGAACTGAAAAAGAATCCATATATCTCATTATTGCAACGAGTTCTTAACCAAAAAAATATGAATTAAAAACTTAATTTCTGAAAACAATAGGGGTGAAACTTATTTACAGGAGTGAGGGAAAACGCACTTCCGATTTGCATTTTTCTAAAAACGCATTTCCGAAATGCGGTTTCAACTGGCGGTTTGTCCAGATGAAAACGCAAATCCCTTTTGCGTTTTCTAAAAAAAAAAAAAAACAGAGAGAGTAAACGCTTACAGTGCTGCGGTTGTTTTTTTTTTTTTTCTTCAGTTGAGTTCAGTTTTGCCATGCAATTTTTTTTTTTCTATTTTGGAAGCGTTTTTGCTTTTTTTTTTTCAAGAGCGTTTTTGCTTCTTATTTTTTTCAAGAGCGTTTTGTTTTTTTTCGCCATTTTCAAATGCCATCATAATTACATTATCAAGATTTTTATTATTTAGTACTTAAAAGTGATAGACTCTATGGGAAAAATCGTCAATGATTCAAAGTAAATTTTTAATCCTCAAAGAATATTCATTAAATAGTAAGAACATTCATTAAATAGTGTTCGTCTTTTCTTCAACTATCACATGTCATTCAAATTACATTCGATGTCACTCTCTTTAAAAGATGCTCAAAAACATCATTAATAGCTAAAAAAAAAAAAAATTAACAAAAAAACTCATTTTATGAACATTTACGGTGGATTAAATTTTTAAAAAAATTAAATTATTTTATCTACAGTTCATCTTCTTGATATTCATATTGATTATTTTTTTAGTGAAAAAAATTGAAAGTGAATGTTCACTCAAAATTGCCAACGTCACATTATTAATAACTCACAAATTATGAAAATAAACACAAACAAACAAATTCATTTTGTAAACGTACACAATGAATTAAATCTATCAAAATTATATCATTTTAATGTACATGTCATCCTCTTAATTTTAATATCCATATTAATTATTTTTTAATAAAAAAAAAATCAAAAGTGAACGTCCACTAGAAATGATTTATAAATTGTGCAAATGTCTTTGTAAAATTCAAAACTATAATTAATACTTCCTAAATAAATAAATATTTGCCAATAAAATTGTCTAAGTGAATATTCACTGAGTAATATTTTATTGTATTGATGAATTGATTTAAAGAATGATCACCAAAATAAGTTACATTTTGTTGAGGGTAATTGATTCATTGAACATTAACTAATTGAAATCATGTACCTTTTCCTTTTATAGTTGTTTTTAGTGAAAATTTATTAATTTAAGGGTTTGTTTGATAACAACTTAATTTTTAAGTGCTGAAATTTTAAGTGCTGAAAATTTAATAAGGTTGTTTGATAAAATTGTGCTGAAAATTTAAGTGCTGAATTTTTTTTATTTGTTTGATAAGTACAAAATTTGTATGCTGAAAATTGTTTAATTTACATAACTACATTTGAATCAAGATAACGTGAAAAAAAATAAATAAATAAATAAAAATTGAGAACAAAACAATAAAATCAGGATGCCATTTTTTTAAAAAAAAAATTATATTAAAATTAAAAGTAGAAATTAACCCAAAAATATGTAAATATTATGTATTTTTTTATATAATTTGATTGCTTAAATTAAATTATAACAATAATTTAAATATAAAATAAAATTAAAACCATAAAATAATCCAAAATTAATTCAATTCTCATTAATCCTAACTCTAATTAAATCCTCATAGGGGATTAAGGGTAAAATGGTCAAAACATAATTTTTTTTAAGTGAAAAATAATGGAGTGCATTAAGCAAAATGAAATAAGTGAAGAGACCTTGATTTAATTTTTTACTCATATTTTGACTTAATTTTTAAGTTAACTTAATTAATTAAGTGATACTAATTACATTTATCAAACAAACTTAATTAATTAAGTACTTAATATAATCAGTTTTAAGCATTTAATTTTTTTTATCAAACATGTCCTAAGTTAAATTATTTTTTTAGGTTAATTGTCATAGTAAATATTTATTAAGATAAAAATATGATTACAACGTGAAGTTTATTTACTGAATGTCGACTATATTAAGTCACATTTTGTGTTGAGGTAATATATATGGTGAACATACACGAAATTAAGTAATAAATGGTGTTTTAGGGTAATTATTTAGTCAACGTTCACTAAACAAACGAAATGCTTACTAATGAAACTGTTTAAGTGAACATTCATAAACTAATTTTTTTTTTCATTAAAAAATAACTAATATGGATATCAAAATGTAAATGATGAAATGTAGACTAAAATGATGTATTTTCAATTATTACAAAATATTTTTTTTTTTATCTGTGCTTATTTTGGAGAGAGAGAGAGAGAGAGAGAGAGAGAGAGAGAGAGAGAGAGAGAGAGAGAGAGAGAGAGAGAGAGAGAGAGCTGGTGAACATTAATTGATAGGGGGCCTAAAAAATATTAGAGGTTAATGTAAGTGTTTAAACCTGAAACCCTTTGTCATTTTGGTAAATGCTAAGAATATCACTTGTCATTTTCATGATACCTAAGAGTCTTCTTATTTTTTCAGTTTAGTTACCTAGAACATCCACTAGCAATGTTTTTAAAATCGGACCGGACATCGAACCGGAAAAGACACCGGATCATCGGTTCAACCGGTAAGTGAACTGTGGTTAAGCTGTGGCGTCATAATTACATTATTAAAAAATAAAAACTCTTAGGAGTTTGAACAACGACGGTGCTAAGAACTTTAGTAGGAAGCATCAGCGTTCGCAACGTCAAACATGGACGATAGCGGCGGTGGAGGCGTTGTAGCGAAGGACAATGACAATAAGAGTTTGAACGGCAACGGCAACGGTACTAAAAGCTTCAGATCTGGTAAGTGTCTACTGTAACAAATGAATAGTAAACAATTATTTCGTGTCATTATAAATAAGCCTAATATGAATTTTCTTTATTTTTGTCTAGTATTGTGCAGGCTAAAATTAGTTTTATTAGGAACACAGTTGCATTATAACCTTAGTTAAAGTTAAATAATGAATAGATAATTTTAATTAGTGAATTAAATATATATTTATGACTAATTAATTTTTGAATAAAATAAGATTTGAAGTATATGTATAACAATATAAAATATAATTAAAGAGCAGACTCTTGTATGAATCCAAGTTCCGAAAATGGGCATCTCAAAATTTTGAAAAAACTTGGAAGTAGACACAACCACATTAAATTGGGTGAGGAGGGCTGATTGCGCATTTCAGAACCTTCAATTTAGAGTACCTCCAAATGCTAAGAGACGTCATGGGCTTAGGATTTGAAAAACGCAGACTTGTTCTGCGTTTCTCGAACATAAAACACAGACACGTTTCTCAAGTGAAACACATACCAAAGTCTGCGTTTATTTATAACGGTCAAAAATAATTAAAAAAAGTTCGTATAAACGCATTTATGTTTTGCGTTTTTACCTTTCCTTTTTTTTTTGTTTTTGGGTGGAGAAACGCAGAAGAGTAACGTTTTGTGTTTTTACCTTTTTTTTTCTTTTTTTTTTGGGTGGAGAAACACAGAAGAAACTCCTGCGTTTTACAATTGTTCGGTAAATATGTTTGTATATATAAGTTAGTAGAATTTAATTATTTAATTTATAATTAAAAGGTGAAGAACTCTAATTTTCACCAGCAGTATTCCCTATTTAAAAAAAAATAAAAAATCTTTTACGGCATGTTTGGTTGGACGGAATGGAATGAGGGTGAAATGAAATGGAAGAAGTAATAAAATGAGAGAAGGAATGTAATGGAATTGTGAATGGAATCACTATTCCATTATCTTGTTTGGTTGGTATAGAATGAAAGAAAGAATGGAATAGTGAAATATAGTAAAATTTCCATTTTACCCTTATAATTTTATATTTTTGTTCTCAATTTTCAGTTTTCGTTCTCAATTTTCCATTCTCTAATTTTATATTTTTGTTCTCAATTTTCAGTTTATGTTCTCAATTTTCTGTTTCTGTTCTCTAATTTTCTATTTTTGTTCTCAATTTTTAGTTTATGTTCTCAATTTCCTGTTCTCTAATTTTCTGTTTTTATTCTCAATTTTCGGTTTATGTTCTCAATTTTCTGTTTCTATTCTCAATTTTCAGTTTCTGTTCTCAATTTTCTAGTTCTGTTCTCAATTTTTTATTCTCAATTTTTTATTTCTATTCCCAACTTTCTGTTCTCTAATTTCAATTTATGTTCTCTAATTTCTGTTTTTGTTCTCAATTTTCGAGGGCTTAATTACAAGGGTTATCATGTAATTTAAGATATTGATTCCATTAAATTGGAATCTCATTCCACCCCATCTCATATACAATCTCATTCCATCCAATTTCATTCCAATGGAATTACAAAAGTGATTCCATTGGAAAACCAAACAACGGAATAGGAATTGAGGACGGAATGCGATTCCATTCCGCCCTCGATTTCATTCAACCAAACATGCCGTTAGCATTACATATATTTAATATATTGAAAAGATATGATATTAATGGAGAGAAATGACAAATAGATGAAGAGAGACAATGGGGAAGCAAATATGGTTCTTGATGAATTCAAAATCTGGTTCATCAGATATGGAACTTTGTGATTAGGAATAATGCAATTCACCTAACTTTGGTTTCTGCAAAACAATGCACCGCAGATGAGTCTACCGGCGTTGCACCTCCAATGTAAAAATCAATTGAGAATTCTGAAATAAATTTGGTAGAGTATTGATTAGAAAATTTTGTACTACCTGGCTAGACCCACCTTCATTCGTATTCTTGGAGGAGGGAAGAGTTGTTTAACAAGTCTTTCTCTAAATCTTAACCTATTACCGTTATTGTAGTGGATTTAGAGGGATATGGCCTAATGGACTGTCATTTTATGAGTAATAACTGTTCTTTTCTTATTAAGAGGAAGACATTATAAATGCCCCCGAGTAGAAATAATGTTGTTGACGTGTCTCAGGGTTGATAATTATGGTTGGGGTAAACTGCTAGGGCCCGATGCACACCTTTCCTGGTCGGGATGATGTTGGTCAGGCAAATAGTCCGTTCTCGGGAATAGTAATCTTACTCGGTGTTGTAGGTTTTGTAGTTTTTCATGCGTGGCACGTGCTTAACGGACACCTGACGATGATTTGGATCTTACTCAGATTTTCCTTCATCAGTTCTCTACATTTAGAGAATCAAATATGTTCTCTCTAAAATAGGTAATCTAGTCAATTTTTAATTAATATCTTCTAATTTTATCTAAAAATAAAAAATAGAGAAATTGTTGGAGATGCTCTTAGTCCTCCAAATGCAGAATCATATTTTAGTTAGCTCTCTCTTTCTTTTTTCACTTGTATAATTTAAAATTATTATTTCTAAAATAAATAATTTTAGTTAATATAGAGAATATTATTAAACTGAATTATCTTATCACTCTCTATTTCATTCATTTCAATCTCTATTTCAATAAATATAAATAATATTATTAAAAATGTTCTTGTCCCTATTTTAAGAAGGGAATTTTATTATTTGGTCCTTATAAGATAGTGTATTGAAAAAATAGTCTTCTAAAAATCTACATTAAGTTTTTTATCCCCATAACCTTTTTAAAGTTTAATCCCTAATCATTACCCATTATTTATATTATATTTATTCTGTTAAAAATGTGAAAGCTCCTTTTTTCAAAAATCACCAAATCACTAAAATCATCTCACGCGATTTACGGTTAATAGAAATTAAAAAAAAAATTAAAAATACACCACATTAATTTACGAAAAATTCTCGTTTTAACAATATGAATTTTGATTTTTTTAGGTAACTTTTTGTTGTTATGAATGTTCATATTTTTGAAAATTCAAGATTTGAGAATCAGAGCAAATCAACGTGAACATTCAAATCAATTCCAGATTTGAAAATTTTCAAATCTCAAAATAGAGTTAATATAAGGAGTTAATATTATTACAATTTCTACCTAAAATATTTGTGAGAAATCATAATTAATATAATTGGTTGGGGTTACCAAATATATAACATAGATTTATTAATGACATTGATCACTACAAGACAACAATAAGATAATGGAGAAGACGACCCAACGGTCACTGTTTCAATTCTAACGCAATTCTCAATGTCTATTAGTACTGCTATATTTCTTGAACTGAGAATCTTATACTGCTACTTCTATCTTTGGAATGGATAGTTTTTCCATCCATCAACCAAAAACAAAAAGTTGCCTCTAAAAAAATTACCTCTATCTCCTCATAAAAAATATCTAAAAAAAAGTTACCTCGATTTTTTATTTTTATTTTCATAGGAAAAGAGAAAGATAAAAAAGAAAATCTTAGAAAAATTATTTTCCCTAGTATTATTTGGTTGGAAAGAAAAATGAAATGGAAGAAAATAATTCATTTTAATATAATTTACTATTTTACCCTAATATATTAAAAAATAAATTAAAAATTCTATTATTAAGAGTATAATTGTAATTTTATTCATTGTTTTTCTCACTTTCATTTATTTTCCTCTCAGGTTTGTGTAGAAAAAAAAATTACTTCGAAATTTGTGCATTTTCTTTCATATTTTTTCCTCTCATTTTTCATCCATACCAAACAAATCTTTTTTTTTTTTTTTTTTTTTTCATTTTCATCATATTTTCCTTTTCATTTTTTTTCTATCTATTTTCTACCCAACCAAACGCACCCTAAGTATGAGATACCACTTCCTACCATTTCATAATTACTATTTTTTTTTATTAGGTTTATACTATTTATCATTTTATCTCTCTTATCATTTTGCCTGAAATCACAAATTTCATCTGTCATTTGAAAAATATCGGTGAACCCTTTAAACCATTTTTTTTCGTAAAAAGACATGAATGCCTTTTGTTTTTAATTCTATTATATTTTTAAGAAATTCACTAAAATTCCTATTTTTAAAAATATATTTTTGACCCCTATTTCTTAAACACTTTTATTAAGCCATTTCTTCCCCCACCACCACCACTAGAATCTCTTTTGCTTCTTCCGCTTTTTTCCTCTTCCTCCTCCTCTTCCTCTCCCTCTCTCTCTATCTTTCTTTCTTTCTCTACCTCATCTCTCCCCAGATCAGCCGAGACAGATGTGAATGTGACGTGTGACGGATTTGCAAGCGACATAGCGATGAATCTTCCCTTATGGAATCCACCATCGTATACATCACCATTACTATAAGCCTGAACCCAACATCCAAAATTCAATATCTTTTCCAATTTAGTTCTTGATCCAATTGGCCAGAGAACCGACAATAGGGGTCTTCTAGATACTTGGGTCAACGATGAGAGCTTGATTGGGAATAATCGAGAGAGGAATGGTTGAATCGAGGGGTCAGACATGGATCTGTGTCGACGAGCACAGATCTGGCAACATGCCGGGGAGAGAGAGAGAGAGAGAGGAAAGAGGAGGAAAAGGTGATTTATTTTTCTAATTTAAAAAAAAAAAAAAAGAAGTTAAAAAGTATATTTAAAAGAAAATGATGAAAATATATATAAAATAAATTTAAAGGGTTATTTATATATTTTAATTTTTAATTATATAATCATTTTCAAATGGCTAAGGGTAACATTGTCATTACAATAAAAAAAATTAATAACTTTTTACTTATAAGAAAATTAAGTAGTATTTGAAAAAAAAAAAAAAAAAAGTTGATCGGTATTTGTAAAATAACAAAGAAGATATCAGGTTAATGACAAAATGACAGGGGAGATAAGTAGTATAATTTTTTTTTTAATTTTAATAATATTTTGTTAAGCCTAGATACCTGTGATATCCTTGACCATATTTTATTGGCAAAAAAAAATCCTTGCAACATAATATTTTTTAATTCTTAAATTTATTTTTATTTTCTACTCTCTATCTCATTTTCTATTTTTTATTTAATTTAATTTTTTGTATGGTATTTATAAAAAAATAAAAATCAAAAGTAAAACTAGAAAATAAAAAAGCAAAAAATAAAAAAAAAACCCAACAAAATTTTGAGAAAAGAATATAAAAAATAAAACAAAAACTTAAAAAACACACACACAAAAAAAAAAAAAAACTTTTTTGTTTTTAAATTTGGAGTGTTTTTGCTTTTATTTTTATTTTGTTTTCTAGTTTTTACTTTTGACTTTTCTTATTTTCTATAAAAACCATAAACAAAAACTTTAAAGAAATAATATATATATATACATACTCTTTTTTTTTAATAAGATATGATGTGGGGGAATTTCGTCACATATGCCATGTGGAAGATATCGCTCCAAGTATAGAAAAATGGTCGAGTTGGGAGCCGGGTTCCCTCCAAACCGAGCTGAAGACCATCGTATTGAGCTGGTGGAGTCTGTGCCGAGCTGACGAGCTCAAATACTCCCAGCTTGGATTCTTCGCCGCTGAGGACCTCTTCAGGCCATGGGGAAGCTATGGCCCATGGGCCTCTACAGATGGGCCCATAAGCCCAAACTAACTGATTAGAGCACTAATCCGCCTGCTCATTGGCTGCCTGACGAGTTAGGTTGGTTAACCCGAGCTTATCTCCCTGATCTCGTGGCGCTAATCGAGTCCAGCGCCTATAAATACACCGTGGTATTCAATGCCCAAGGTACGTCTTATCTACTGACACTAGAGCACTTTTAGCCTTTCTCCCCCGGATACTTACTCTCACGCCGGAGGGACTTCACCGGGCACAACCCTGGTGGGTCTTTGTGCAGGTGCTCGGAGTGAAAAAGTGGAGCTCAGCTCGGAGGTCGTCATCACCTCAAAATTCACTCAGTTAATTACACCATCAACGGTCTTATGCCCCTGATATCCTTCCAGACCATCCTGTTGACCCGTCACCACTTTTTGGCATTAACAAGATAAAAATTATATTAGGTATAAAATATATAAGTGTTGGTGTCTAAAAATATTTAACACCTCTAGTTGGTCCAATCAAAATACACATATAAATTCCTTGTTGAGATAGAAGTCTTGAGTTCGGAGTTCAGAGATCAGAGATCGAAGTTCTCTGTATGTGTTGTGTCAACAATCGACTCTTTTCAAAATCCAAGCTAATGTCTCGAGTTGCTACCTATACAAAGATCCAGTAGGTTTATACTTAGTGAAGTCCCTTCAACGTAAGAGTAAGAACTCAGGGGAGAAAGGCTATAATATCCTTCAAGTTTGTAGTTGAGCATTACTTGAGGCATTGAATGCCTAGGTAGATATAGGCAAGGATCTCAATTAGCGCCAAAAGATCAGGACCCTAAGCATGGTTAATTAAGTTAACTCAACGCGTGACCAATGGAAATGGGTGTAAGGTAATTAGGCCTTTGGACTTGACCTTTTGGCCCATCTGGAATAGCCTATGGGCCGACCCAACTTTCTTAGGAGGTTGAACTCGACCCATGGAAGTTTTGGAATCTTCATCGTTGGTGTTGGAGACTGCAGCTCGGAGGACACTGCTCAAAGGTTTGGGGTCGGATGATGAGTGACAACCTTGGTGAAGGTTTTCTCAGCTCTGAAAGTTGGGTAGAGGGCACTGTCTTGAGTCCATAAAAGCAATAGGGGAGGCTTGATGCCAAGACATCCGAGTAGAGGTAGCTCGAAAGCCCGGAGGTCAGATGATCTCCCAAGGGTCCCTCTACGATGAAGGTTGAGCAGAGGTAGATCAACAAACCGAAGATCGGTAGGAATCCTAAAGGTGTTCCCTTTTGATGATGGCTGAGTAGAGGTAGCTCGGCAGGCCCACAGGCATTCCCTTTGGTGATGGTCGAGCAGAGGTGGCTCGGTAGGGCGAAGATGGACTGAAATCCCATAGGGACTTCCCTAGTTGATAACCGAACAAAGGTAGCTTGGCACTCAACCTCGATTGATTTAGCTAACTTTATCATCGACAGACCCTCTTCGATTGGAAGGGCCTTCAGGTGGACGATCTCCATGCACAAGAAGCTCGGAGCTCGACCTATGGTGAAAATCAGGGGAGAGGGTCCTTCTCCACTCTTCAGAGGTGAGGTGACTTCCAGGGAGGCCTACGTACCACGTGCTTCGTTCTGAGTGGATGTCAGTGATCGGTTAAAATACTTCACATCAATAAGGTTAAATATATATTTTGTATTTACGTTATATTTTTAGATCAATATGAACAATTAACAAAGAACGAATGATATTTGTCTAGAGAACTTATGCGCTTTATATTCTATAAAAATTCCGATTGATGGTGGCGAATTCAGTCCTGAATCGCCCACTCCGAAAGCCCAACGGACCTATTGGAAAAGTCATGGGTTGTGCCTATCCCAAACCCAGGTCCATCACCATTAGTGGGCAAAACCCCAGGGGGAGGAGTGACGCCTTTGGAGAAACTCGAGACCATCCACAGCAGGGGTCTGGTACAACCGAAGCACAACACTAATTGCCAAGGGATAAGTCACCACTAAATCAGTGGAGAATATTCATCTGGTGTGGATGACAAATAACAAGGCAATCATTACCCCATAATCGATTTAGTGACGAGGCACTTCATTCTCTCTCTAGACCCAGCCAGGGACCGTATAAATGCTCGGGGTAAGATATGAGCTCAGTTATGTTGTGAAATGCAACCTCATGCAAGATCAAACAGTGTTTAATAAATATGTTCAGCTTTATATTTCTCTCCATCGTATACTTACTCTCACGTCGGAGGTTCTTCCTCGGGATCACCCCGGTGTTAAGGATTTGTAAGGGATTCCTGGAAGCAAGACTGAGACCGTCAATGGTAGGCTCATAAATTCACTGTGCTATCAATTTTCGGTAACATGACTGACTGGTTGTTTGGGGGGTGGGGGGTGGGGGGAGGAAAAGGAAGCCATAATAACTATGCCAAAGTGCCATTACCGGCAAAATTGAACAGAGACCCTTATGTGGGTCAACGGCTCAATCATTTTTCACTCGACGTTTTCTCATTGTGTCCCCGATTAGTTCATTCACGGGCCCTCGCCGGAGCTGATCCGGTGGGTCCTCCTTTTCCTGTTTCTTTTCGTTCGATGCCTCTGGGTGTTCAACAGAGATATAGATAATATTTGATAGTACCAGAAAACAGTGGCATTTTGGACCGAAGCTTTCTCGGGACCCATCTCATTAACGGCTATATTTTCAGTCCCTATTCCCTTTTTTTAATATTACATTTTGCTACTGTTTGAAAATGAACCACGTGATAGGCCCAGACCTGTACTTTCCGTTCGTCCTATGGCGGGAAACCCTCTCGGCAGGACCCACTTTTTCGTCCACTTTCGGCCGAACGAATTGTGCAATATTTTACTCCGGCGGGGGACCCCAAACCCGGCCGGCACGGAAAGCAATTGCAATGTAATATTAAAAAAAGGGAATAGGGAAAACGAGAGTTTACCAAAAAAAATATGGATTAAATATTTAAATTCTTAAAAAAAAAACTAATTCTAACTTATTTACCAAATAAAAATTAGCCGGTGTTGAAAACACCGGCAAACTAAAGCTGGCATCCCTAATACTAGCATTTAAAAAAATAAAAACCAAAAACCTCGAGTTAGTTTCCCCGGATATAAGGGTTTTTGCTTAATTTTAATTTTAATTTTATTTTTATTTATTTATTTTCAATTTGGTGGAACCGGTGTTCTTAATACCAACTCCACCTTCATTTTCTTTTTCCCTAACAATGGAGACGGTGTTCATAACGCCGGCTCCATCTTGAAACTATTTCCACCAAAAACCCACAAATTCTCCATTTACTCACCCAATTAATTAAGTTTTTATTGCCTCCACTAAAATATTCAGTTGGAAACATTTTTCGTTTTATTAGTGAAACAAATTAATTATAATTGAATGAGTACACTTTCCACCCCTAATATTTGGTATATTGATAACATTACATCTTAAATTAGACACTTCGAGTTGGTCCGATCAAAGTCTACACTAAAAAAGTTTGCCACGAAATTAATGTGCTCAGCCATTTTTTCTTCAACTTTTTTTGTTGAGACATTTCGATCCCTCAGCTGACCTAGGGTAAGAGTCTAAAATTAATTTGCGGATTTAATTTTTTTTTTTTGTTGAATTCTATGTTATTGTTAATTTGTGATAATTTTATATTATAGACAAATAACGAAATTTAACCCTCTTTTTTGGGTGAAAACAAAATCATTAGATAAGACGACAAAGAGCGGAACAATTGACATGTGAAAATACAGTAGGAGTTAAATTTTATGATCAAAACCCAAACCTTTAACCCCCGCAATTTTAATTTTTTTTTTCTTAAAAAAAACACCCAAAACCCTAAACCCATTAATTTCGTGGCAAGTTTTTTCAGTGTGGACTCTGATGGGCTCAACTCGTGGTGTTAACCATTTTTAGACTCTAACAGAAACTGTAATGTTATCAATATACGTAATATTAGGAGTGGAAAGTGTACTCATTGAATGATAATTAATTTGTTTTGCTAATAAAACAAAAAAATCTTTTCAACTGAATATTTTAGTGGAGGTTTGGTTGGGGGGATGGTTTCAAGATAAAGCCGGGGGATGGTTTCAAGATAAAGCCGGTGTTATGAACACCGGCTCCACTGTTGGAAAAAAAAAGAGAGGGTGGAGCTAGTGTTACCAACACCGGTTCCTTCTAATAAAAATAAAAAAAAAAAATTAAGTAAAACCATATACCGGAGTAACTAACCACAGGTTTTTGGTTTGTTTTTTTTTTTTTTTTTTTTTTTTTTTTTTCGTTTTTTGTTTGGTAAATAAGTTAGAATTAGGTATTTTTCAGAATTTTAGTTTTTAATTCATTTTTTTTTTTTTTTTGCTAAAGAACTCTCAAAAATGAGAATAGAAGCGGCCAAAGTTCCAAAATGGAATTTTTTTTAAAAATAAAATAAAAATAATTCAGATACACATTACTAGCTACTGTTGCAAATTTTTCACAAAAAAAAAAAATGTCAATAATTTCCCGCCGGCGACGGTTGAGAAGTTGGATCGGCGGAGGAGGGAATGTCGGGGCCGACCCGACAACCTTCGAGCATGAATACGATATCGGCCATGGAAGGTCGGTTCAGGGGCTCCGGTGCTGTGCAGAGCAATCCCACTTTTATTCCCAGCAGGAACTCTTCCCACTCCGACGACTCAGGGTCAAGTTCCAGCAACCCCGGCTCCAGCAGCTCCGACACTTGACCCTTCTGCAACTGCTTCTTCACCCACTTCACTATATCCTCGTCCTCCTCCGCGAACATCACCGGCCGCTTCCCCGTCAGCAACTCCAGCACCACAATCCCGAAACTATAAACATCCGATTCCTTGGTGGAGTCGCCGGTGAGTATAGCCTCTGGCGATACATAGCCCAAAGTTCCAACTGAAGCTGAAGTAGAAGCCTCAGCCGGAGCACCGGCTCCGGCTATTGTGAGCTTATCCAGACCAAAATCCGATAAATGGGCTTCAAAATCAGCATCGAACAACACGTTTTGTGGCTTCACATCGCCATGAACAATCGAGGAAGCATGAAGAAAGGCCAATCCTTTGGCAATTCCGAGCGCAATTAGGTGACGCATCGGCCAATTGAGAACATGGCCATCTTGATGAGAGGCTTCTTGTAGCAAAGTAGCCAGGTTTCCATTAGGCATGTAGTCATAAACAAGCAATCGGAGATCCGGTGGTCCGGCATAATAACCACGAAGAACGGTTAAATTCCGGTGCTTCACTTTTCCCAACGACTCAGCTTCTTTTCTGAAGCTATTTTCGTCGAGCGCTCCATTAGGTAATCTCCGAATTGAGAGCACCATCCCGTCTTCGTAAGAAGCTTTGAAAACCAACCCATGTCGAGTTCTATTCAACACATTTTCCTCATCAAATTGCCGTGTTGCTTCCAGTGTTTCCGCCAGGGTAATCTTGTTGTTGAACATTACAAGTTTTGGCCCTCCATTTTCGCCGCTCCCCCTTGAACTCGCCCTTGCCGGACTGTGTTTTTTGTCCGGCGAAGCCCTCTGTTTTACCTTCTTCCTCCACTTCAGTAGCCGGTAAATGTAGAAGCAGCAACATGACGCAATGAGAAGAGCTCCGCTTGCAGCAATAGCAATCAGCATTATCAGTCTCTTCCTCCTACCGGCATTGCTTAAGATTTTGCACTTCTTCTCCAATGGCCGCCCGCATAGCCTGTGGTTTCCAGCGTATTCCGATGGGTTGTTGAACCGAGAACCAAGAGTCACTGGAATCTCGCCCTCTAGGTCATTGGATGACACGTTGAAGATCACCAATCCAGGAATGAGAGTGAGATTCGCAGGAATTTCTCCGGTCAAGTTGTTTGAAGAGAGGTCGAGGGTTGTTAGACGTGATAAAGTTGACAAAGATGCCGGAATATCGCCGGAGAGATGATTGGATTCCAACAGCAGGAAAGTCAGCGAAGAACAATTAGAGATTTCATCTGGGATTTCACCTGTCAAATCGTTCTCACCCAAATCAAGAACATTCAAATGGGAGAGGCGCGAAAGATCGCCGGGGATTTGGCCGGTCAGAGAATTGGAACGGGCGGCGAAGATCTGGAGATCGGAGCAGTTCCCAAGATCTGGAGGAATTGAATTAATTATCCGATTATCGGACAATGAGAGAACAACTAATGACCTGAGGAATCCAAATGTCGGTGGAATATGACCGGAAAAGGCATTGGAAGAGAGATTCAAGTATCTCATACCAAGTAAGCTGCTGAATCCTTCAGGGATATCTCCATGTAGTTTGTTTTCTTGGAGAGCGATGACTTGCAAGTTGGGCAAACCAGCGAGATCGAACGGGAGTTCCCCGGAGAGATTCTGTTTGCTCAAATCAAGAACTCTGAGCATATAGAGGCTTCCAACACTCGCCGGAATAGGCCCAGAGAAACCATTGCCGCTCAGATTCAGCACCGATAGCTGTCTTAAATTACGAATACTTGTTGGCACTCTGCCGGAAAATCTGTTGCCGCTGAGATTCAAAGTAGTCAGATTGCTCAATAGCATTAGTTCCGTGGGCAAGTTTCCAATCAAGCTGTTTTCTCTCAAATCTAGGGTTTCGAGCTCTGTGAGATTGCTGAAACTCGGAGGAATCGAACCAGAAAATTGATTTTCGCCGAGTGATAAAAATTTTAATCTCCTTATCTCAGTTAAAAATGATGGAATTTCACCTGTGAATGCATTTCCTTCGAGATCAAGGACTCGCACGTTGATGCATTTCGTGATTTCGACTGGTACAACGCCGTTGAATGAATTGTTCGCCATTTTAAGCTCCTCCAATCTCCATAGATTTCCAATCGCGCTCGGAATGGAGCCGGAAAATGAATTTGTGGAAACATCCAGCCGGGTCAAGGTTGAGATGTTCGTCAACCAGAGAGGAAATGCTGCGCTTATATGATTCTGATGGAGATCCAAAATCTGGAGAACACTGAAACACGTGGCTGTCTCGGGCCCGACAATGCCCGTGAACGCATTAAACCCTAGCTGAACGATACGAATCGACGGCGGAGAAGCCGTAACATTGCAGAAAAGAGAAGCGGGAATAGAGCCGGAGAGATTGTTTCGCGAAAGCGAAACCACTTGCAGTTTCGGTAGCGCACCGATCGCCGCCGGTATCGCGCCTCCGATGGCGTTGCCCTCGGCGCTCAAATGCACAAGCGAAGAACAGTTGGCGATCGCTGACGGTATTGTTCCTTGCAGGTTGTTGTAGTCCAGCCAGAGGTACTGAAGCTGTTGGAGCTCACCGATGCCCGCCGGGATTTCGCCGGAGAAATGATTATAAGACAGATTAATGAGTTCAGCCCGAGAAATGCTTGAGATATTATCAGAAATTTCTCCGGAAAATGAGTTAGAAGAGAAATCAATGTAGCGGAGACTTCGAGGGAGGTCTCCGGGTACTTCGCCGGAGAGTTGGTTTTCAGCGACATTGAGGATCAATAGTCCTGTGAGGTTCGCGATCTCCGGCGGGAGATTGCCGGAAAAGAGGTTGTATTGCAAGAAAATGGAGCGTAGGAGAATGCATTGTGAGAGAGACGACGGGATTGTACCGTTGAAAGAGTTCGAGTGGAGGCTTAGCTTCCGCAGCATGCGCAAGTTAGCAAGTTGACCACTGAGCGGACCGCTAAGCCGGAGACGAGGGAGACGCAACTCGCTGACACGGCCTTCGTAGCAAAATACTCCTCGCCAGTCGCAGGGAGCCGACGGGGTCGAAGAATCCCAGCCATTGAGCGCACCGAGTGGGTCGTGAAGGCCGCCCTTGAAGGAGGTGAGAGCTTCGATCTCAGCCTGGATGCCGGCGCTGCGCTGGGCGCAGGGTAAGTAGGGCATGCATATAACTACGAGGAACAAAATAGCAACGGTGGCCATGGACGGCAATGGCGGTGAGCTTCGATTAGTTTTGTTTTTTGGCGAGCCCGTTCAGTTTTCATGAGAGTATACAGAGGGACCGTATGTTGGCATCAGTCGTAGGGTTTCTGCATAGGACGAGTGTGATGGTGGCCTTATGTTGCGCGCTGGTGTCTATACTTGACTCTCTCTCTCTCTCTATCTAAAGAATAGTTGGGTTTCGGCACTTTTGACCCCATATGGATCGAATCATTGACCCCACAATTGAATCATAGCAAATGACTAAAGGTAATTGGTTGCGCCATACTATACTTGGGTTGGGTGTGATGCTTTGTTATTTTATTTAAGTAAAATTAGTTCCTCAATTATTCACTTTCTAATAAAAAATATGAATACTTGGTATTTAAAAAAAAATCTAAATAATTTTAAATTTACTATTTTACTCTTTTTAAAATATCTTTGTAAATTTTCTTATCTATTTATTTTTTAAAATAATCACTAACCCTTACATCAACCGCTGGTCTCCCTTGAACCCCCCGTGCTTATCAATCTCCCTTCATTTAGCCCTCCTGTCGCACCTCAAGCTCCTTCTCTTCTTCTCCTCCTCCACTTCCTCTTCGTCTTTTTCTTCTCCTCTTCTCACGAGAACAAGAAGAGCGGGAGGACGATGAGGGGTTTGAGCAACCGCAAGGAAGGGAAGTCAGTGAGAAGGGCAATGGCTTGGACAGAGGGGGAATTGAGTGGTGGGGGGTCAGGGGAAGAGAGAGTGATCACAAGCTAGTGGTGGAGTCAATGGTTCCCAACGTGGTTGCTCATCAAAGAAAAGAGGGAAGAGGAAGAAAAGTGTAAGAAAATAAATAAATAAGGAATATATATTTTAGTAGTTTTATATGAAGTAAAATAATAATTGAATAAAATTATTTTTTAAAAGATGTACAATTTTAAAAAAAAAATCAACCTATAGAATGAAATTTTATATTTAGTATCTAATTGATTTTTATTTTTTTTGTATTTATAAATTTAAAAAAAAAAAAAATCAATATAATATTACCAATAAAAAATAGGTAGTCAACATCTTTTCATTAATGTCACTGTCAAAAAATTAATTAATCAAAAAAAGAAAAAAAAATGGCTAGTGCTATAAGTAATTCTTAGTGCTACTATTTTTTTAAACCCAATTGAAATGGGTTGAGTTGAGTTGAGTTGAATTGGGTTGGGTTAAACATTTTGAAAACAGAATTGTGTTTGGTAACAACAATTTTTGTTTTGTGCTGAGAACAGAATATGTTTGGTAACGATTTTATTCTAAAACTAATTTTTTTTTTTTTGAATTTTTTTTTTGTGTTTGGCGGTGGCGGTGGCCGGACAGCCGACGGGGCAGCAAAGGTGGCCGGCGACGGTCGGTAGCCGGTGGCGCAGACGGTCGCCGGCGGTGGCTAGCGCCAGCGGAAGGTCGCCGGACGGTGGCCGGCGAACGGCGGCGGGTGGTGGTGGTCGGCTAACAGATGAAGACGGAAGTTGAGAATTTTGGGTTGAGTTTTTTGGGCACAAAAAGAAACAACTTTTTTTTGTTTTTGGTTTCTTTAGGATTTTGATAATCAATTCCTATTTTTTTGGTTAAATTTTGTGTTTGTCAAACACGTTCCCAAAAATCAAACCCAAAATTTTTGGATTGGGTTGGGTTGGGTTTGGTTAGGAACACTAACCAAACGGGGCCTTAACTATTGTTCTCCATTTTTATTTTATTTAAAGTTAAATTATAGAATCCCATAACTCAATATTAACTATTAAAAGTTTGTTTTTACTAATTTAATTATCACAGTAATAAAATTCATATTGTTGATTTAAAATTTGTGTTTCTTGCTTAAAAGATTTTATTTTTTCTCTAAATTTGTGTTTTATTGAAACATAATAGTTGATGATAGTGAATTTGGTCATGGATCTGTCGTGTGGATTTTCAGTAGATTGAGTCTGAATATAGATTGTGATGGGGATGCACCCAAAAGGTCAGGCTCTTTCATTGGGCCAAAAACCCTAGCGTCATTGGGTCAAATCTCGATCGAGGGTTTGGGAGTAGATCAGGTCCATGGGTATACGGGTCTGGAGTCTGGCTTGAATAAAATGTTCGTTAGGAGGTCATATTGATCACGCCTAAGTTATGGACACGCTGTGAGCGTGTTCTCCAAACAGATTTGTGATCAAATACTCTCTTCACTTTTTTTCTGCCACGTAAAGAATTATAAATACTCTAAGTGCAAGTGACAAAGGTACGTTCAAATTCCTAAACATTGAGTTAAGAGTTATTTCTACTTGAGATACTTATTCTCAAGCTGGAAGTTCTTCACCGGAATCCATACCCTTGTATAAGAATTTGTGCAAGCTTATTCAGCGTGAGAAAAAAAGGATTGCGAACACTTTTTATTGAATTACTGTAGTCCCAATTTTGGATATCATCACTTGGCGCTGTTTGTGGGAACTCAATAGTAAAACTCGTTCTCCCTATTTGTAATATTCTCCAAATTCTTTATCCATGCTTACTCATTTCGAGAGCACCACACTTCGAGAAGATCATCCACTATCCCCTAAGTCTCAATCCATGCATTCACCTCCTGAAGAGGCGCCTATGGAACCCCCTGCCATGGGATTCACACCAGTGGTCGGTAAAGATTGTCTTGAGCAAATTGAGAAACAGGTTGTGGAGCTCAGCCAACAATTTGATTTTGTGGCACCTAACTCAACGCACCATCTTGTATCACGGGACATGCGTTCGTGGGGTGGAACATGTACATGATCCCCATGATAAATCCCTGGGAAGCTTTTTCCATCTCAGAGCCGATTCCAACTGGAGACGATTTCCTTCTCCTCTGCGAAACATCTCCAATGCTGAGTCACTTCCGCAGGGATTGCGCATCTATTTCTTTTCTAGAGAGAAGGCTCTGGACATGGAGCGTCGGCTCACGAAAATAGAGGCGCGACTCTAAGCACAAGTAGCAAATGCAAACTAGGATACGCCTCTCCCGAATCATTCCCATAAGGAAAATACTGGATGAACCGGTGCCTCACAGGTTCACTAATCCCACTAATCAGATGTCGTCTTACGACAGGTTAATGGATCCAATCGATCATGTCTCAACGCTTAAGATGCTCTTAGATCTCCAAGGCACCTCAAATGTAATGAGGTACACATCCTTTACAGTCACCCCGGTCGTGCGTGTTGGGGAATGGTACACACTCTCACTCCTGGATGCATGTCCTACTTTGTCAATTTCAAGAAGGTTTTCCTAGCTCGCTTCAAGTGTAGTCGCAAGAAGTTGTAGTCCTCTAGTGTCAAGGGAGCCTGTAAAGTTGCAGGCCCCTTTCCCCTCTTAATTTCCCCCAACACCTCCCACTTGTTAATTTCTCCAACACCCCCTTTTTTTTTTAAATCTTATAAAATCCAAAAAATAATATATATTTTTTTTAAATCTAATATATTTAATTCTTATAAAAAAAGTATTTTTTAATTAATTTTTAGAAAAAAATTATTTTTTTAAGAAATAGAATATTTATATTTAATTTTTTAGAATTTGGCTATTTTTCAAACTTGTAATTTAAAAAAAAATTAAGAATTAATATATTTATCATATTTAATCATTTTTTTATAATATATTTAGAGAAATTATTTTTTATTAAATAATTGAAGGTATTTAAAAATTAATTAAAAAATTATTCTTTAAATATATTATAAAAAATGATTAAATATGATAAATATATTAATTTTTAAATTTATTTTTTTTCCTAAATTAGAAGTTTGAAAAATATTCATATTTTAAAAAATTAAATATAAATATGATGCCATTGAGTATCGGCCCTGCAACGAAGATGATGACTATTGACAATTAAAGCCGGAGATAACTACCTCCGGCTCTTAAAAAATATGATGCAATTAAACCGTGTTCTTTAAAAATTAATAAAAATAATAGTTTATTTAAATATATTATAAAAAAATGATTAAATATGATAAATATGTTAATTCTTATTTTTTTTTTCTAAATTACAAGTTTGAAAAATAACCAAATTTTAAAAAATTAAATATAAATATTATATTTTCCAAAAATTATTTTTTTCTAAAAATTAATGAAAAAAATTCTTTTTATAAGAATTAAATATATTAGATTTTTTTTTAGAAGATTTTAAAAAAAATAACAGGAGGTGGTTGGAGAAATTAACGGGTAAGGGGAGGGCGTTGGGGAAATTAAGGAGTGGAGGGGGCCCTGTAACTTTGCAGGCCTCCCTGATACTTTGATCAACAAGAAACTGGCCACGATGTGATACTTTGAAAAAAAAAATCGAATAGAATGAAAGCGGGCACAAGTTGACAGTTTTGCTCTATAAAAATAAAAAAGTTTAAAGGGACATTAGTCAGAGATTTTTGCAATTTTAAAATAATAAAAAGGTAAACGACTCCCAAAATCTCACTACCCATCCAACCTGTTAATGTTAATGTAATATATGAACTTAACCCATTAAGTCCAAACCCTAATCTTAGTTCTCTTAGTCTCCTATAAATATTCATATTGTATATCTTTGTAATGTATATCTCTGTAATGTATATTGTTTTCCTGAATATCAATACAATTGTTAAATGTTCACCATTCCATTTTTCAATTATTCTAACATTGTATCAAGAGTCAACGTTTCCTGATCCTATTCTTGTTAAAAATTTTGAAACTTTAATCCTCCAAAGTCTTCTGCTGCCGTTTTTTTCTCCCTTGGCATTTGTAACTGCTATAGGACTTACTACCGCTCTAGTATCAACAACTATCACACCACCATCTTTGTCTTGTAAAGACGAACACAATGCCACCAAAATCACCGCCACTGGACTTCTCACGCGCGTCCACGCGCCGCTAAAAGAAAGCAGTTTTGCCACCATTGCTGTCACTAATTTTGTGCTTCACCGCCTCAACCAGTGCTCCAAATTCATCAATGGCCATACCATCAAAACTATCTCGACAAGACAAGTCCAATAAAACAAACCCCGACCCGTTCTGGTACCTCATGCACCCTTACGCACACTGTCGTTGTCCCTAGTCAGATCCACACACCATCGCTGCCAAATAGGTACCACGTCAGTGCCATTTAGGTACCACGTCACCAGTTAGTAGCCTAGTCAAAGCCTTGCTATGTCAACGCCACGTTACTACCCAGTTGACCCCTCTTGTCACGTTAGCGGTTCAACAAATGTACTCTTCTTTAGACAGGTTTAGGTTTTTTTTAGACCAATTTTTAGTGAAGTTGGACCAATTTTGAGGATTTTTGGACGTTCTAATTCTGTTTTTGACCTTTGTTTTGTGATTTAAGACTCACACGATATATTTTCCTTTATATTCGTGTGGTTTCTATGCCAGTTCACCCTTTTTTAGACCGGTTCTTGAAAATTTAATATCGATTCCTAGATAATTTTAGTATTCTGAATCTATCTGTGATCTCTAATCAAATTTTGATCATACAGTATAGTTTTTTTTATATTGTTGATTCAGTTCACCACAGAGATTTGATCAGTTCAAGGGATTTTCAATCGGTTCTTCACAAGTATAGACCGGTTCCTGGATAATTTCAATGTTCAAAATTCATCCATGGTAGAAGTTTCTCAAGATTCATATCGTACAGTATACTTTGTTGTATATTGTTGATCCGATTCAACAACGATGTCTTGGGTTTGCACGTCTTCGATCATTCTCAATGCCAAAGAGGGTTCAGATCCTACCTCTACTACTGCTACTAAGTCTAATGCAGATATGGCTTCACTCTTCTATCATATTTTCTCCAAGAATGGTACAAACATTTCTCATGCTCTCCCACTTACTATAGATAACTCTTTTTTATTCTTTAATTCTGCCTGTTGTAATCATATGATATTTGATCCCAATATTTTCTCAACCAAACTATCCGCTATAAATACCCCTAGTATTCATACTGCAGATGGTTCTCAAATGCATATTACTCATACCAGTTAAGTTTTTACTTCTTATCTTTCTATTCCTGACACGTATTTGATTTTAAAACTCACCTTAAATCTCTTACCTATTGGACAACTTTGTGAATTGGGATTTGAAGTCATATTTTCTAATAGTGGTTGTTGTGTGCAGGATCCTCGGATAGGAGAAATCCTTGGGATTGGTCATAAAATTGGATGTCTATTTTGAACTCAGCAGTTTGCACATTCCATCTCAAATTGTACCACCACCACAACCACATGTCCCTTTATCAACCTGTGCAACCTCACTACCACCACCATTATCCTCTTCCTTATCATCGTCCTTATCTCCACAGCCACCATTGTTGCTTTTACCATCCCATATTTAGCATTCTCAATTAGGCCACACTTCATCTAACTGACTCAAATCGCTTATCTCGAGTGGCCAGTTAGGTTTAATTCAGCATGAGTCCTTCAAATGTATCTATTGCCAACTTGCAAAATAACTAACCCTACTTTTCAATGAGAGTAATTATATTTCCCTTGCATTCTTTGATCTAATTTATTCTGATGTTTGTGGTCCTTTTCCTCATGCCTCGATGGGTGGTTGTCGTTATTTTGTTATTTTTGTGGATGATTACTCTTGATATACACAATTGTTTCTTAAGAAACATCGATCTGAACTATTCCAAATATATTTTGAGTTTTCCTCTACGGTTCAAACTCAATTTTCTAGAAATATTAAAGTTTTTCGCTCAGATAATGCAATGAAATACAAGAATCGTGCATTTCTCAACCTGCTTTTCAAAAATAATATGCTTCCCCATCGCTCGTGTCCTAGAACATCCCAACAAAATGGACGAGCCAAACACAAATATAGACACATTCTTGGCACAATTCATGCTCTCCTAATTTATTTATCATGTCCTAAGCGTTTTTGGGGTGATCATGCCTTCACCGCTGTATACACAATAAACCGTATCTCTTATGCTACAATCTATCACCAATCTCTATTTGAGCGTCTTTTCGATAAGCCTCCCAATTACTCTAAACTCAAAGTCTTTGGTTGCGCTTGTTTTGTTCTTCTCAAACTACATGAACACAACAAACTAGAACCAATGGTTCACCTGTGTTGTTTTCTTGGATATGGCATTTAACATAAAGGGCATCGGTGCTGGGATCTCATTTCTAAAACTCTTCGTATCTCTCATCATGTCATTTTTTAGAACATCAAATGTTTTGTTCCTTACAGTCATTTGACATGTCAAATATCACAAACTTCAAATTCTTTATTGATCCATCTATTGAGTTATTTCCTGAGGATACAGTTCCAAGTATTATTGAGTCCACTCTAGCACCACCAGTTTAGCCCAATTTTGCACCTTACGCTGAGTCCACTCCAGAACCACCAGCTAAATCCACTTCAGAGCCACCAGTTGATCTCACCCTTCTAACTCTATTGATTATGCCTAATACTTTTCCTGTAGCCGATGATTCTGTACCGATTGCCTCTGAGACCTACGCTCTAGATCACTCCGGCCTCTCTATTAGGGTAACTCATCCTCCACCTTATCTCACTAATTATCATTGCTTTTCTACTATACTTCATCTACATGAGCCTCAATTCTATAAAGAGGCTAGTACTAATTCTCTTTGGCAGAAAAATAATGGACGAAGAACTTCAGGCCCTCGCCAAAACTCACACCTGGGATGTTGTTAATATTCCCTCTGGGAAAACTCCCATTGGATGCAAATGGGTGTTTAAGATCAAAACACTTTTTGATGATTCTATTGAACAATATATATAAATCCCGACTTGTCGCTAAGAGATTTGTTTAGGAACATGGAATTGACTATGAAGTGACATTTACTCCAGTGGTGAGGCTCACATCTGTCCATACTCTTCTTGCCATCACTGCCATTTGAAAATAGATTATGTAAGACCCCGACCTTCGACATACATATAATTTAATATCAAGGCTGACATCATTGACTCCAACACTTCCACTACTCCTTTGGAATTGAATATCAGACTCACTCCACTAGATAGTTCACCTCTTCCAAATGTCACTCTATATTGCCAACTAGTTGAAAGTCTCGTATACCTCACTGTCACTCACCCAGATATCGTTTATGTCTTTCATTAAGTCAGTCAGTTCTTGTCTGCTCCTCGGACCACTCATTACTCGGTTGTTCTTCGCATTCTTCGGTATGTCAACGGTATCTTATTTTACAGACTTCAATTCTCAGCGCAGTCTGCTCCTACTTTACAAGTTTATTCTGACGTCGATTGAGTTGGAGATTCTACCGACCAATGATCAACCACTGATTATTATTTTTTCATGGGTAATTCTCTCATTTCTTAGCGCAGTAAGAAACAAACTGTGGTTGCTCGTTCCAGCACTGAAGTTGAATATCGTGCTATGGCTACGCAACACAATAACTACTTTGGCTTCGGTGGCTCCTCGTTGACATGAGAATCTCTTGTCCTACTGTCACTGTTTTACACTGTAACAATAGGAGTGCTATACAAATCACTTACAATGATGTCTTTCACGAGCGTACAAAACACATCGAAACTAATTACCACTTAATCCGTCATCACTTTCTCCAAAATACAGTTTGTCTACAATCCGTCAGTTCAGCCGATCAGACAATAGATATTTTCACTAAGATTCATTCACTCGGACGTTTTCACTCTCTAGTTTCCAAACTCATGTTCCCGTCTCATTTACCGCCTTGAGTTTGAGGAGGGGGTGTTAATCTTAATGTAGTATATGGGTTTGGCCCATTAAGTCAAAACCCTAACCAGGGTTCTTTTAGTCCCCTATAAATATTCCTGTTGTATATCTCTGTAATGTATACTGTTTTTCTGAATATCAATACAATCGTTTCATATTCACCATTCCACTTTTCAATTACTCTAACACAAGCATTGAGTGACCCTTGAATGCTTTTTGATATTTTTCATCCTTGGTTCAAAGCTACTACAAAAAGTAGCTAGTATATAAGCTGGCAGTGACAATGAATATGCACATCTACCATTTAATAGTCATAAAAATTGATTAATTTTATAAGTTTTGTGGGTCTCTGTTTTTTAACCTGTGTCATAAACTTCAATTATCAGAGTTTAATTCCATAAAGATGGGTGTGAGCTGGGGATGCTTACAGATTGACATAACTTCAACTGCTACTCTGTTTCTTCTCTCATCTTGTCATTGTTTATTTGCTTTTCCTTTTTGTGGACTTTCCGTTTCAATCTTTTTCACTCTTTGTTGACTAATAATAATGGACATTAGCACTTATCGTTTTTACTTTTTGATGTCAATGTCAATTACTCAATCAAGGGCATACGTATGTGTAAATTTATTCAATGTTCTTGTTTTGGCGGGGGAGGGGGGGAGTAGATATGGTCACGAATATCTCTTGAATTATGGCAAGGTATTGGAGGATTGGAGGATGGAAACAGAGCAAGAAGTGTGACCCAATTCATAGAGGTGGGCCACTAGAATCTAGTGATGAGAGCCAAAATAAAAATGGTGGGGTTTTTTTCCCTCCCTAATTTTGCTCCTTTTAATAAAATTATTATTTACCAATTGTTAGATAGTTATAGGGTAAAATATTTAGAACTCCATCCAAACTGTAGTTTAAGAATTCCAAATGTCATATTCAGCTAACATTTGTGAGTAAGATGTCACGCGCACATATTTTGGCAGTGGCAATTGTCCATTCAACACTCCTGATGCGTTCGTTGCGTGAAGGTAGCCCGCCTTTTCGTACGATACTGACTGGTTTCACCTTGTCTTGAGTTTATCAGGAGAGCAACTCCAACCTTTTGACTAATTTGTGTAAGGGAGATCAAACTCTTCTTCTTTTGGCAGATTTATAACTAATGATATAATTTCTAAATTTAACCGGATCGGTATGCCTCTACTCTGAAGAGACGCCTAGTAGTGATTACGTCCACCTGGCTAAGAGTCACATATAAGCACTACAATCTTTCAGTCAACATCCTTATTCTTTCTGATCGTTTTATCAGTAAACGGTCCATGATAAAAAACTCATAATATTCTTTCCTTGTTATTCACTAGTCTAGTAATTTTTTAGCCAAATAAAAACTAACTCAAAATATAAGATAATTTAGTATTTGTAGCCTACATGTTATGTATAATTTAAACATTTCTTTTTTCATTTTGTGCTCAATTCTTTGTATGGTTGATAATACGGATAACATTTTAGTAACTTTTGGATAATCAAACGTGACTCAAACTGTTTAGACTAGTCATCATTATTTTTTGTATATTAGATTATTGGGTTATGTGCCCTTTACCCCTGCTTTGATCATGTTTCCTTTTTTATCATTTACTTTAAAATTTTACATTTTAACCCCCAACAAATTATAATAAATTAAAAGGTCAATTTTTTCTTTTTAACTATTAACAATTGGTGAAATTAATTTTTCCATCTAATTTTATATAAAATAGCAAAATTATCATTCCTTTTAATTTTATTTTTTCTTTATTATAAAAAATAGAAGAAGATAGAGAACACATTTTATTTTTTGTCCAAAGAAACAATATAATATTTTTTATTACCTTTAAATATTAAATTTAAATTAAAAAATAAAAAATTAAGTCACTTTATACATATTTTTTTTAATAAAATGTGAATTTCTCACCACCGCCACCACCATAACAATCATTCCTCTCGCCGCCTCCACTATAACAAATGTTCTCTATCATCCCCACCATGATAGCAAATATTCTCTATCACCATCACTACCTCAACAAATATTCGTTATTATCACTACCACCATAATAATAAACATTCCTATCACTGCCTCCACCACATTAAATATTCATTGCCACCAGAGCAAAAATAAAATTTATTACGCAATAACTTCTAGAATATATTTTTGCTAGATAGTATAAATAGTTATTGCACAATAATTTATTTATACCCATTAATAACAGCTTGCGCTCTTTGTTTTCTACCCAACAAAAATAAATATTAGTTCACATTCAACGTGAATTAAGATAAATTGTTACATGTGAAAAAAAAAGTTTACTATGCAACAACTATTCCAAAAAATATTTTTCTTAAATAGTACAAATAGATGTTGCACAGTAATTTATGTATACCCATTAATCTCATATTACGCTTTCTGTTTTTCTATCCAACCAAAACGATTGTTTGTTCATATTCAACGTGGATTAAGATAAGAACATATATATTGTTACACGTTAAAAAGAAAGTTTACTGCACAACAACCATTTTAGAAAATATTTTTGTTAGATAGTTTTGTTGCACAATAATTTATGTATCCATTAATTGCACATTAGGCTCTCTGTTTTCTATCCAACAAAAGCAATTATCAGTTCATATTCAACTCGGATTAAGATGAGAACGGGTATTGTTATACGTTAAAAAGAAGTTTACTGCTCAACAACTATTCTGAAAAATATTTCCCCTAGATAGTACAAATAGTTACTACACAGTAATTTATGTATTTCCATTAATCGCACATTGTGATTCTGTTTTTCTACCAAACGAAAATGACTATTTGTTCATATTCAACATGGATTAAGATGAGAACATATATTCTTACACGTTAAAAAAGTTTACTGCGCAACAACCAAGTAATTTATGTATGTTTATTAATCGCATATTAAGCTCTCTATTTTTTTACCCAAAGAAAATGTCTCTGTGTTCATATTCAACGTGGATTAATACGAGGGAGGAGGGAGGGGAGAGAGAGATGATATAGGTATAAAGAAAATTAGATATTTATTTAGATAAATTAGAATTTATTAATTAATTTATTTATCAAAGTAGTTTTGAAATATCAAAATTAGATAATGTATCTTTTTAATATATATTTTTTTTTATAATTTTTTTTTTTTTAATTGTGCTATGCCCAATGTAAATTTATTTTATGAAAAGGAAGTGAGCTCTAATTAGTCCTTTTATTAACTTCGATATGGAATCCCAAATATTCTGTACTCATTTTGTCACTTGTCTTTTTTGAGGTTTTTGATTTTTTTTTTTTTTTCTTTATCCCTCATTGGGATGTTCAAATGTGAAAATAGGCCGGTTTGTCCAACTCCAAGCATAAACTAATATTTGCTTTGTCAACTTTGATGGTTTGAACCGTCCACCAACTCCTTAAGAACCACGACAAGTTTTAGGTAGTGTATTAAGGCTAATAATATCAAATATTCAAAGAACAAGAGAGAAACAGTCAAACTTTTTGCTCAAATTCAACTAAAAAAATTGACCTATTTTGAGCTTGGGCGAGATCCGCAAAGCCACAAAAAGTCAGAAAGATGGTATCTTCAATACCATACCATATGCTAGAAAGTTCCAACTTGTAACCATATGGTGTCAAGTAACTCCTTTGATTTATACAGGAGTTCAAACACTCTTAGAAATCGATATAGAATAAAAATCTAAGATCCGCCCTTAAGTATAACACTCGTTTTGTACGAAAATTTAACTAAGAGAGAATGATGAGAAATATGCAACTCTTAACTTGCTCAAAAGATTAAATTACAACGAAAGAGATGCGAGTTCCCATAACTATATCTCTGATACCATGTTAGGAGATTCTAACTAAAAACCTCATAGCGTAAAGTAGAGTATTTTTTTTTATTTATATAGTGATTTGGGGACAAGTATAGACTAGGCCCCATAGATGAAATCCGCCTACAATTATTAACTCGTGGCACATGGACAAAAGACATAGAGAGACACAGATACAAGAGGAAGACCAAAAATAAAATTCCTGTTATATATGTTGTTGGCAAAGCAGTATTGAGGACAACTAATTCAAAATCAGTGAAATACAGAAAACATGATCAAAAAACAAAATTCAAAATCAAACACTGATTCACCAAAAACTTTCTGGTGAAGAATTATAAGGGAGAGTCTGACACCAATTCCATTGTCAAGGAAAAAAAAGGGAGGGTATTTTGATATCTTCGCATACTATATTATATGCAGGTAGCATCCAACAAAATTGGTTTGGATGTGTGATCTCCTCTATGAAAAACCTAAGAGTGACTATCTCCCTATAGCCTATAGACGCCCCTCGCCTCTTGTGTTGCCTGATCCTGAGCTATATATAAAGCCTAGTGCAGACTTTGACAAACCACTATGAAAGGATGGGAGGCAACATTAATGTGGGATTCAACATGCCCAGTCACGCATAGGGTGAATTTTAACAAACTACTGTGAACAAATATTGTAGACCCAACATTGATGTGGGATTCAACATGCCCAATATCAACGAAAAGTTTGTCTCTAATGCTATGTAGAAATCCAATGGACCTGACTCACTCTCAAAAGAAGAGAATGATTGTTCTAGACTTTATGTATAGCTTAGGATCAGGTAAGATGCGGAATTCAACAAAGATAAACAAGAGAATGTAGTTATAATATCTTTTCTTCATGAATTTAGTAAAAAGCTGCTAATCAATACACATAAGAAAACAACTATTACAATATGGTTTAGTTTGATGGGTTATTGAGGGCAACCTATACAACGTGTAACGCAACAAACTCATAATATTACACCACTTCTAGTCTGTGCAAAGCCTAAAAATACCTCACTACAATCAATTGCAAACAAGAGTTTAAAAAAAAATCAAGTAGTGTTGGGAAGCACGGAATTGAAGCATTGGAACTGGAATTGGAATTGGAAACGAATGCATGCAAAAGTTCAAAAATTTACATGCATTCATTTCTAAATTCCAAATCCAAGGTCCTAATTCCATACAACCAAACACTACCTTATGTAAAATACCAGAAATATCACGTACCCAATGAAGTGTTTGTTTTTCTCTTTGCCAAATCTCATAAGAGTGATATCAAGCTTCTTGTCAAACTATAGGATCTTCTTGTTCTTGTTGGTGGAGGAGCGAAATTGAGCCCAAAAATCTCTTTTGGAAACTTATCGGGCTCAATGTGTCTGACCAGCTTGGCGATGATAATGGCACTATCTGCAATGTGCCCCATATCTTCGGTATTGGTCCACAAGCGGTAGGCCAACTGCAACCTCCTGTTCTTGTCCTTCAACCTTATACCCCATTTGAGGTAGAGGTTCTCTCTCTCCTGTTCTGATAGTTTCTTCCGCATTTGTCTGCTGAGCATGTGCCTTTCGCGATGGAGAGACTTCAAGCTGTTTCAGAGAGAGAAATGTGTCAGCAATTGGGAAAAAAAAAAGTTGAATTTGGATAGTAGTTGAATTTAACATAGTGAAAATTATAATTCGTGATTTGGTGGACTGCAGTGTCGCTTATTTTTTTTTTTTACAATGAAAAAGGCGAAGTTGAGAAATGGAAAAGATGAGAATGAGATCAGGTGATGTGCTAACAATCTAGGGGAAGTACTTGAGTTACTGTTTCACTTATCAGCCCGCTTTTTTTTTTTTTTTACACACACCCACTCACGCACCCGGTGGGATTTGAACCCCACACCAACTGTGGGGGGGGAGATGGTAAGCCTACCACTAGGCCACCACCTGAATCCCAGCCCGCTGTCAATTTCATCTTATTATGCCATTTTATGGAGCTGAAACAGTGAAGAAGTTAAGGTCCCGTTTGTTTAGTGTTTCTACTCCCAGATTCATGTTTCTGTTCGCATAAAATTGGGAGCTGAAACAAAATTAGAAACAAAAAAGGAAATCTGTTTCTGATCTGCTCCCAGATTTTTTTTCAGAAAATTCCGGGAAACATGAAAAGATTTGTTTACAGATTTCTGTTTCTGTTCCCTAAAAACTTGAATGGAAACAGAAGTCTTGGGATTAGAAAGACTAAACAAACTCCATCTAGGGCACCGTTTGATCACATTTTAAAGTTTTTTCTTTTATAATAAAAAGGAGTTAATTGAAAAAAAATAAAATTAAAAGCAAAAAACAACAATAAAAATCAAGTATGTTTGACAACCTAGAGATGATATCTTAGTATTATCTATATAAACCATCACCCAATCCAAAAGAGGCCATAGTCCATAAATCTCTTAAACTACATAAATTATAGAAGTGAAAAAAAAAAGTTATTTTTTGCTTTAAAAAAAGTACTTTTACTTTCTTGATTTTAAAGCACAAAACAAACACTAATTTTGTTTTAATTACTTTTTTCCCCCTTAAAAATGATATCAAATGGTGCCCAAGAACCGGAGTTCATTTACTTTGTGAAACATTTCCATATGATGAATTTGCATGCCAATTATTGGAGTCTCCCCACCCCCCACCCCCAAAAATAATGGTGTTGAATGCAAGCGGGAGATTTGTGATTCATTTGGCTACGTATATTTTCCCTATTTCTCACTCACATTCCAAGAGAACAGACAGTTATCTTACCTCGAAGAATGTGAGAGAGTATGACCGAATTCCACAGTCTGCGAACCCTGAGAAAATGTTTCCTCGAGGAATGAGAGCCTCCTGAGCTCTACCTCCATGTAAATGGAATCTGTTGGGTCACCTTTGAAGAGCAAGAAGAAGTAAGTCCGGTGAACCAACGACACACTGCAGGTGTGCCACAGTTTAATAATTGCTCTTTGGAGTCTCTTGAATTCTGAGGGCCAATTTGAAGGACTACTAAAAGCTTCTTCTATTGGATCCAAGCCAACATCTTTCACATTCTTTGGACACTCATTGGCTTTCTCTTCAGATTCGTTCACCTACAACCCATGGTTGGAAATATTAAATGAATAAAAGCAGAAATATTACTAAAAGACTTTTATTTTATTTTTTTGCGTTCAGATTGCAAAAAATACGAATAAATGAACATAAATGGTGCATCCAACTACAAATTCTAAAAAGAACACCATTTTTATCATTCATAGATTTTCCCTCACTGGCTTTATATAGTAAGGCACTGTGTAGGACCAGAAAGTACCGATCAATATGTTAAGTGTTGGAATCGTCATTTCTTTCTTACATGATGGTGTCTGTCATGTTCGCTCAAAGCAGCACCAATCAGGTACAGTTAGGGGGAATTTTCCACCAACGATAACCTTAGACGATTGGCAAATGGAACAAATTAACCTAAGGTAGTGTTTAGTTTTCAGTAATTGGAGCCTCCAAATTGGAATTAAAAATGAACCCATTTGAAAGTCTGGAAAATTTCACGCGTACATTAGTTCCATTTGCAAACCTTCAATCTTGTGCTACCAAATGGTACCCTAGAAGACTTTAAAGCTTAACTTTATACTACGCCTAGTCATGTAATATATCAATGAATTGACACAAATATGCATAAAACTCACTGAATCATCAGTAACTTGCTTAGAAGGCTGAAGCGCTGTCACTCCCTTCGTTCCAGTAGTAAATGTATTGTCCCTAGGTTCATTCTTATCAACTGATGCATACTCATTTTGAGATTCAAGTTCAATACCAGCAATACTCCCCTTCGAAGATTTAGAACCATGTCTTGATGACCTTTCCAAATCAGCACCATAATTCAACGCAGAAAACTTTCTTACAAAACCGTCAGGTCTTCCGGTGAAGTCTTTCTCAGACCAATTTGGTGGTGTGTTCTCATTGTTTTCTTCCTTATCAGACCGTTGAAAGGGCATACTAGCCATGAGCATCGCTTTACAACTCCTGCTTCTTGTTAATTGCAAGATTCCATTGGCGGACAGGTCTTCAGTCGGATCATGAGGTGGGGATGTTTTATCAGGAGAATGAACATTGAAGAGCTGGATGCTGCTCAACTCTTTAGCTTCCTTCAAATCCGGTGATGTCAATTCTTTGTCTTCCTTCAACGGTGATGACACCACTTCTCTATCTTCTTTCAATGGTGACAACACTACTTCCTCATCTTCTTTCAACGGTGACAACGCAACTTCTCCATCTTCTTTCAACGGTGAAGAAACCACTTCTCTGTCTTCTATTAATGGTTTGGACCCTATTCCTTCATTTTCCTTCAAAGACGGTGAATTACATTGTCCATCTTCCTCTGATTGAGCTGACGACAGTTCTTCCTTGTCTGACCTTTCCCCATTAGGAATATTTATCGGTGCTGAATCCTTAGTGTTACCTTTGGTAGATAAACAATCAGACTCTACATGCCTTCCTGTTCTTGACTCTGACTCTTCTGTTTCAATGCACCGCACTTCCTTACATAGATCATCAGAAGTTCCACTACTTCGTTCTTCCATATCCTCCCAACCATGACATGAATCAGTTTCACTAAAACGTGAACTACTGATCGAGATTCTGGGTGGAGTATTATTCTGCATAATGTTCTCCTGAACATCAATGAGTTGTACAGAGCGGCTTTCAGAAGATTCAGAATTAGTATCACTTCCTCCATCAGAATACTGAGGAGTGGCGAGTATTCTGACAGTATAATCCGGCGAGTCAGAATCAGCAAACATGGATGTCTCTGGTTCAGGGACTCCATTTCGTGGTGATTCCCGTACTCGCAAGCTAGGGTATTGACCTAACCCTACCTGGACGAGGAAGAAGCAACAAAGAAATAAAAAACTTAGCAGCATGAAACAAGAATAAATGGGGTGGAAGCTTTCAGTTAAGGGGAGAGAATTATTACCCTTAGCAATGAATTTTGATCATCAACCAGGCGGAGCAGTTCTTCCACCTGGGACTGAGCAATCTCTCGTTGCATAGTCAAGTCCTTTATCTCCTTCTCCATCTGCATGATATGAAAGAAACATAATAGGATGAAACGAAGTGCACAGGCACAAAAGAAGCCGTTCAATTAGAATTCGGCTTCTTTTTGTACAATATGAGAAATAAGTGACATGCCCTATAGTTATTCATCAAAATGTGATTGAACCAGAATTCAAATATCATCTACTCAAAAATGACCTCTAACTTCCCTAAAACAAATGTAAATTCTGAGATCTGAACCTTTATTGCTAGTGCACGTAACCAGCTTTGTTAACCACATTGAACCTTAATATGTTGTATTGAAGGGATTCATGTCCTGTGATGGATGAGTAGGTGTACAATTAACAGGAAGCAGACTAGTAAAGTGTAGAAATATAGGTGAAAGATAAGCAGTCATAGAAGGAAAAGGAGAAACAATTTGATAAATGAAGTATGCTGGAGCACATGTTACTACACTAGTAAAGTATGAGTAACTACACCACTTGACTTTATTCGTTATGATTATTGGGTTTATGTAATTAAAGGTCACTTTTGAAAGGTTAAGCACTTCATCTACTCTACAAATGATCAACCAGATTAAGCAACTTTTATTGTTTCAAAACGTTCTATTTCATTGAAATTTTCAGAAAAGTCTAAAGACTAGAGCCATTATTCATTACCTTCTCAATTTGAAGGTCTTTCTCCCTCAATAATTCAGCATAATTTGATGTGGTAAAGGTAGATCCTGGACTTTTTATCTCACTCTCCAATCGTGCCAATTCCCTTTGCAAATGCTTTACCAGTGCTTTATCAGACATGACTACATTTATTTGGGCATTGGAAGTTACTTCCTTCGCACAACTTGCAAACAAGAGGGTGTTTCTCGATTGCTCAACATGAGTTCGTGCAGGGCTCATGGTACAGATAATGGCAGTTCTCGCATTGCCTCCTAAGGACGATTGCAGAATGCGGGTTAGCTTAGAATCTCTGAAAGGAATGTGCCCAGTTCTTCCCTTGCTGTAACAAACAATGGAACAACAAGAGTGAGTTGCAATAAAGAATTTCAATTTTACAATCAATGGAGTCGAGCAAAAAGCAGTGTCTAATGACTAAAAGAAGGAATTACCACAGTTAAGCCCGTGAAAAGGATTAATGAGTCAGAAAATTGATAATGAAATAATAAGACAGAGATACAGAAAAGAAAAGGAAAACGCAAAATACTGAATATAGACAAAAAGTCATCAAGCATTATCTTATATGAAAACAGAAAAACCCAACTTAATCATCTCTTGGTTCCCTGAGGTGTCTAAAAAGTACATGTCATCCATGATAATTGTTACAATATGTACATCATAGACTAGTCTAGTTACAATGTCGATCTAGTAACAATATAAAATTTACAGATTTTTCAGCACCTCAGTATGTCTAGAAGCAGGAGACATAATAGTTTTATATGAATAATCTAAGAAGAAATTAAAAGCAATTCTAAATAACTAATCTATGCACTTAACCACAAAGAAACTGAAGTAGATTTCTGTCGAGTGGGAGAAGCAGTGTCATTGATAAATTGTTGACCACAGTTTCAGTGGCATATTGTTTGGGCTTGTTCAGGCTTCAAGCTTTAAGCAATGCACTTTTAATTAGTGTTAATCTATATAGATATTATTTGAAAATGTCAAGATTGGTATTAAATTCAAGGGAATGGATGATTGGGATGAAGAGGTGTATTTTGAAGCAACAAAAGTTTCTGCTCAATGCAACCTCAATTCCCCACAAAAGAAGTGTGATAGCCCCCTGTCAATCCCCTCATCCTACACACCCAATAACATAACGAAGTCTAATTGGCTGGTCATTGAAGGTTGAGATGTGTTTTGAAGGAAATACATTCATTAGCACGACTTAAGCAGAGAAAAACGAACGATATGAAACTATCACGCTTAGAACCTGCTGGAACTGACACTTAAGAAGAAATACCTTAAGACAATGATAGAGTTCGCATTGGATGGTGTAAAAAAAAGTATTATTTGCACTAGATTGGTGCCTCTCATGCACCTAGATGTCTTCTCCTCACACCTCAAATGAATCAAGGACTTGAAAGAATAAAACAAAGGGAAAAACATTGTTTTATCCTGTTGCAAGACCTTAATCTGCTTTTTATTCCATGTTTTGAATAATAATTTTTTCAAACCATTTTTGGAGAGAAACATTTAGAATCAGTCCCACCCTAAATTTCGGGGAACCTATTGTAACATTTTTATCCCCTCTATGTTTAGAAAACACGTGAGCTTAATTTATGAAAATATCAAAATTGATTGGAGGATTAATTGTGAGATTAAGCTACTAATTAAATCCTACAATCATAGCTTAAGAGTTGCAATCTATGGAGTTTCCATTTCTCATTTCAAAGATGTTATGTTTCCATTTAAATGTTTTTATTTTTAATTAAAAAAATAATCAAATATTGCAGGAATAATGTATGTAACAACGCATTTACATTAATATAACTTAGTAGAAACAATTTATAATGTAACTGCAAATTGTTCTGTAATAATGTAATTGTGTTGTTAAAGTCATTCTGTAACATGCAATTAAGATTGTTACGTTTGTGTTCATACACCTTTTCCAAAAAAAATGATATCATACTAGTGATGATTAAATATTGGAATTATATTATGTTTTCCTAATTGACGGCAACCATTGAGATTCATTCAAAATTGTTAGACCAAGTCCCTTATAATAAAGGAATCAAATATATTATGGAATGGTATTAAAGGTTATAACATAAAGCAGGGGTATATTAGTCAACGGACCATCTCTGAAGTTGCAAAAACAGATGGGATTGAAAATGGATAAATTACATCTATTGGGAGCGGGGGCCAATCGCTCTTAAAATAAAAGCATAATAGACTGATAATATGTGGCTCCAGTAATATGGAGAACCATAATGTAGGTATGCCGACATCATGTATGGGGAATTAGATCTGGGTCTCTGGATAAACGATATTGCACACCACGTGCTATTGCAGTTTTTTGCCAAATAGCAGGTCAAATGTATGGGACCAACTGTGGTATTCGTCATGGCCTAAAGCTAAAAGATATTTTAGAAGCCCATAAGGGTCTGCTTACAGGCCAAGGTCATAAAATGACTGTCTGATATGGTAAAAATGTGTATCGTGCCCTCATCATACACAGCCTGAAACAACATTTCTAAGGAGTGACTGTTATCATGTATGATGTGCAATATATCAATATTTTTTTTTCTTTTTGGTGCGGGAGGAGGAAGACCAACCTTAGCTTGCGGATAACACTTCCCAGGGTCAGTAAACTGCGATTAATGTGGCATCCTTCTTTTAACCTTGTGCCAGCTGATAATGACTGAGAAGCACGCTCACTTCCAGCAAGATCAACAAAACTCTACATTAAAATGAGAACACAAAAATTATTGCTGCTTACTGTGCAACTGAAAGCACCTTCTTTATTATCTGATTCATTTGACTAAAACTTGTATCATACCACAGCCGCAACAAGAGTACTCGGATTCTCCCTGCCTAAAAGTTCCCGAGAAGAACTTTCAATTGTCTGCAAAAACCCCTTTGGTCAGGTGGAAGAAACATCTGATATCCTAAGCGGTGCAGTGATCTAAGCTCTATATCAAGAATAGAGTCCACTAAACAACAGACATACCAGTTTGATGACTTGATGAGATCTGGAACTTGTTTCGTTGAGAGAGGTCTCCCCAATTTGTCTTTGTGCTGTAACAATGCATTATAGAATTTAAAATTCAAAAGTCAATCAGCATCTTGTAAAAATATGGCTACTCCTAGGTGTAGCTACCTTCGCAGATAGAAAGAAGCTCCCTCACATGATTCCAGTCCCTCACTGTTTCCTCTGTGAGTTTCTCAACAACGGTTCCTCTCTGTTAGAGCAGCTAACTGTCAGTTCAAAGGAAACATTTATGAACGATCTAGTGTTTCAAGAAGGATGCTCACCTCTGGGTCATCGAGAAGTCTAAGTGGAGTGCTATCTGCACAGAGAAGATCTCTGACCGATTCGTTGTAGATCTCAATAGCCGAGAACTTCAAAAGGAATTCCCTTTCAGGGTGCTACAACAAGATTACCATCTAATCAGGTAAACAGGAGGAATCAAGGAACATAATGGAATGCAGGACAGAAACTGAAGAACATATGGTATATTAGCATTTCCGCTACCTTTTTTAGGTAGTCATATATATCTGCTATTGTATACTCTGTAATTCCCGTCATTGTGTATGTCTTGCCACTACTTGTCTGCCCATAAGCAAATACCGTGGCTGCCATGTACACGTACGATTCACATAGAGAAAATTGTATTGGATTTTCATAAAATTCGAGGAACTTAAAAATGAGGAAGGAAAAATAAGTTAAATACTCACAATTGATTCCACTAACCACACAAAGAGCAACTTCCTTGGCTCCTTGCTCATACACCTTCCTTGTGGAGCAATCGTACCTAAATACTCTGTCTAGACACAAAATTATACAGAAAAACGAACAGCACAAAAAAGGAAATCAGGAAGAGCCTGCGAAAAAGATGTTGGCATAATTTGCTATCTCAAATAGGAGCATTGGAAAAGTACAACGCGGAGAAGCAGAGAAAAAAACTGATAATCTATAGTAGACTTCAAAACAGAACAAGGGAGGTGTATTCCTTGTATATATATAATTAGATGAACTTGATACACATGCCCCTTTCCATGGGAAAAAGTGAAGTTGAAGAACGCTACAAAATTGCAGAAAGCTGGTAATAAATTACGTTTTGAGAACGTGATCCAGAGGAACTATGCGAAAATCAAACATTCAACGCATTTCATGATGTTAGCTTAACAATGTTGATAGTTTGACATAATCTCAAAAACTCTACGTCAACAAAATTTCGCGATTAAGAGATACGAGTTCGAAACGAACAAAATTGCCGACCAGAAACTCAGAATAAGCATTTCCTTACCAAATGTATAGGCAGTCGGATACATCGATCGCTCGGAAACCGAGAGATTAGCATTCTTGTAAATGACAGTGTTATCGTTGAGGCATTCCCAATCCGATACATCGTTCCTCGCGATCTCCTTGTCATTCAACGGCCTCAGCCGCACCGACACCAATATCTTCTCCTCGTGACCTCGGAAAACCTCATCTCCGGCGTCGGTCGTTCCCATTTCTCAACACTCAACAGTCAACGATGAACCTCCAAATTCAAACTACGGCCACATAAATTCATCTCGTTCCCATGAACTCTCAAAAGTCTTCACATGTTGTGCCTGATATTGTTGCGATGGTACGAAATCAGCGGGTCGGAAAAACCTTTATTCTGGCCCAATCACAATCTTCAGGAGCAAGTCTAATCATGAATTTAAGCGCTAATTCAACCACATTACGTTGTGTAGTTTGTCTCATGTGACGGAGACGTATAAATTTTTTAAAAAATAAAAATAAAAATCAACTCGAACAAGACGGCGACGACGGAGTTTTTATATGGAAATGGCCGCATGGTCCCCCATGTCTACAGACTGTCAACGTCGTCTTCCTCTCATGAATGTTCCTAACCACCCGATTTTCTTTAAAAAAATGAAGGGATTAGTTTAAGATATGTGAAATTTTACCTAGGGAATTGAGAATTCCAGGTCATTTTCGCGGAATGTTTGCGATGGAGATGCACCGCCTGACCGCCATGGATGATTGAGGAGCTCGCTGTTCGATATCAATGTGATCAAATTGCGATTTACAGCTCTCCGAACTTGCAGTTTCGATCATGGCGAATTTTGTAGAGCAAGTTAACGGACGGATCCAACAGGAAGAAGCTTAATAATTTTTTTACCAAAGTTAGTAAGATATTGCTATTTGTCGCCTAGTCAACCTAATTCAATCAATTTCTATTTGTTTCTGTCTAATTTTACTCCTAATTTCGAGATATTAATTAAAAAAAAAGAAAAAGAAAAATATTTTCATCCAAATGGAAAATATATTACTAAAAATATTTATAATCTATTTAGTTATTAAAATTTTAGGTAAACGTATAGATGATTTTCTAATTATCTACTTTAGGATAAATCTTATTTTAATTTTTGTACTTTTAATTTAAACACATTAAATTTTAAAATATCATTAAATTTTAAAGTATCTAAATCGTGTCAAATTAGTTCAAATTAATAACTCTGTCATTTTTTATGATGAAAATTATTTTCATGTCAAACTCAGAATCATCTACGTAGTTGAATTTCGTTACAAAAAATGACGGAATGACTGACTTGACACGATTTGGATACTTTAAGATTTAATACATTAAAATTGAAATAACATAGGTTAAAGCGAGATTTTTCTAAAACTTAAGGATTGCAAAGTGCAAAAATATCATTTAAAATTAGTAAATAATTAAAATTTTGACTAATTAAGTACAAATATAAAACTTAAAGGTACAAAATATAATTTTATTCAATTGTTTTAGAGGTGAATGTGTGAAATTTTTGTGGAAAATATTTTGGGATAAATTATTATTTTATTAGAGATAAGAATTTAAACTCAAGAACTGTTAGTCCGGTTGGTAAGAGTAAATGTGTCTATTTATTTGTTATTTAGGGTTCGACTCTCCTAGAAAACACCCCTGAAATTAAATTATGAATTCAACCCTGAATGTACCAGGCCGATTTGATGAGTGCGCCTTTAAGATCGCCCCAGTGAGATAATTAGTTAAGGTGCGTATAAGTTGACCTAGACAAACCTTAAAAAAAAAAAAAAAAAAAAAAAAAAAAAAATTAAAATAAGATTAATAAAAATATTTATTTGTAATTTAATTTTAAAGTTTCACCATCATACAACCAAAGGCAGTGTAATGTCTTTTTCCTATGAATGATAAAATAGTGTAAGTTGACAATTGAAATCGTGTAGCAGTAAAAGGTGGTGGTGCCACAACTAAACTAAGAGTTTAATTATTAGCACATGGTGGTGGCACCTTTTAATTTGTTCCAAGGGAAATATATATCCACCGCCCTGTACGTATGCTAAAGGTAACAAATTCCATCCAATAATTTACATTATCTTTTATGCCTTCATTGTACTAATTCAATTCATTATTATGATTAATAATTTTTTTAAAGCTATAAATGGTCAAACTCTTTCTTGGACCCTACGTATAGCGGGAGTTTTGTAGCACTGGATTGTCTTTTTATTTTTTATTTTTTTAAAGCTAATAGTTGTGATATCATTTTAAAATCTAGAAATTAACACTAAATTTGAATTATTATTTTTTTTTTTGTTGAATTTGAATTTCTTAAGCTAATTTTCTCATATTTGTTAGTTTGAAATTCGTCACAATCAAAACAGAGAAGGAAATCGAGAGTTAAATCTGTTTAGTTAATGTTAAATTTTTATTTTTATTTTAAAGATTGAATTCATTGTATTATGGACATCCCCAAAGTGAAGACATAAAGGGGAAAGCTGGATAAAAGCCGTAGCGAGGACAGCTTTGACCAAACAATGCTACTCAAATTTAACACCCCATGTGCGATGGCAATCATAAAGCAAAACCAGCCATTATTCCTGTTTCATTGGAGGACCATTTATGCATGCATGTGCATTTGGCGAAACCCAAAATAGTTACATCATTATTTTTTTTTTCAAAAAATAAAATAAAATATAGTAATGCTATACATTTAAATTTTGTTGATTTTGATCCATGTGTTCCTATATGGATCAATGGTGCGGTCCCAACTTTAAATATGCAAATTAAATAAAATGGTTGTATTTTAGAAAAAACAAGTTAAGAATAAGACATGTTGCACCAGTTTCAAGGTGTTGTCAAACAGTTTGAATCTCTTTCAAAAAAATAAAATTTTCGTATTTTGATCCGATATTAATTTATATATTTTTTAAATTATTTATATTTTTTGAAAATTTATATTACAAATCAACGAGCATTTACAAATATTATAAATATCCACAAAATAATAGCATAGAATTATAAGGTTTCGCATGCATGGTTCACAATATTTCTAGACTCGTGGTTCTAACTAATTTGTCAAGATTAATTTTTGTAGGACCTTTTTCATTTCTCTCCTCAATTTGGGTGACAACCCATTGTTGCCATGTGCTACATGCTTTTTAGGTTTTATAAGTCCTTTTCAAGGCATTTTCATACAAGAGATTAAAGTAAGAAGGATTAGTCTAAGAGAAAATGTTAATTTTTCTATCAATCAGGATCCGACTCTCCTAAAAAGCACTTCACAAATTAAATCTTGAATTTAATCATAAATGCACTAGACCAAGGGGGGAGAGCGTACCTTTAAAATCGTACAGGAAAGTGATTAGTCGAAGTGCGCATAAATTAGTCCGGATATACCTTACCATATAATCGAAAAAGAAAAACACAACTAACTTTGTCGTTATTCATTAATCACAATTAGTTTTTTCGTTTAATCTATATACTAAAAATAAAAGATAAAACTTGACAATGAATAAGAGCTTAATATATATATTTCTTTCATTCTCATTCATTCTCAATTCACATATTTGAAATCCTTATCAAATGCTCACAAAATTTATTATTCTCAATTTTCTCTCTTTAATTAATATTTTATTTCAAATAAATTTTAAATGATAAATAAATAAATAAAACCTATAAATGTTTCACTTACTATTTTTTTTTTAAAAAAAATATTTCTTTTTTATTTTTTATATTCATTAGTTCTCATATATAAGTGTTGATAGAATAATTTCATATTTACTAGACTTCTCATTTAAAAAAATATCTTTTTTTTTAATTATTTTTTATATTCTTTATTTTTCATATAAGTATTGATAGAAGTAATGATTTGTTTTTTCTTTTTATACAAATAATTTCATATGCAAAACGAGATAAAAAGTACAAATATAATAAAGAGTAAAAAAATAATAATTAAAAAATCCACAAACTCATTGTTTTTTAATTTAAGTGAAAATATTACTAAATAAATTCTCATATGAAAACTTCACCAAACAATTCGAAAAAAAATATATAGGTTAATGAAATAGTTTATATATAAATTGTAAGTAAATTTCATAAATAAAAAATATTTAGTTCTTATAATTATTTTAAATTTCAAAAAATCAGTAGCATTTTTTTTATATACTCAAAAAATTGTAACAAACCATCATTTGATTCCAAAAGTAATAAAAAAATGGAATTAAAAATTTATTACACAAACCAATAATATTTAGTTTTCAAAATAATTTTAAATTTAAAAAAATCAGTACCAAGTACTCTTTAAATACTAAAAAATGTGTAGCAACCAACAATTGATCTAAAAAAAAAAAAATTAGAATTGAAAATGTATATTACATAAACAAAATTTAAATACAAAAATTAAATTTGTCCAAAATTGCAATTATTTTAAGAGGTTTATAAGAATAATTCTTTTATTAGAAAGTTTTAACTAAATTTTTAATATTATAGTAAGAAGGACAAATAAGTAATTTTTTATATTTAACATCAAATAAAAGGGGTGTCGAAGATATTTTTTAAATGATACAGGACATCGTTGTAAGTTTTCCAAATGATAAGGGATATCATTGAAACTTACCTATATAGTTCCTGGTTGTTTTTATTATAATTAATTATATGTGATTTATCTATTCCTCACCTTCTATTTGTCCAACCATTTAATAAAATTATTTCTCTCCATCTATTAACTATATATAAAATTTATTAAATTTCATTTATTTATTCTAATAATTTTTAATCAAATAATAGAAACTATTAAATAATATAAAAAAAAGACCTATTATATTATTTTAAAACCATTATTTGAATTTTTTTTTTTGAAAAACTCCTTTAAAAACTTTTTTTTTTTTTCCGAAATTAAATATAAGTGATGACATTAATAATTTTAAAAATTGACATTAACATTTTTTTTTACTCTAACTTTATTTTTATTTTTTAATATTTTTTTAATATTTTTATAAAATATATGAATTATAAAATTAAATGATCAATTGTATGCATGTCTAATATTTAAATAAATATATAATTTTTTACTGGAACCGCATAATATGCGGGTCTAAAACTAATTTGTTTATTAAATTGAACTTTTTGTGGGCATTGTAATCAATTGATGTAGCATAGTGGAGTAGGTGGTGCACGATTATGTAAAATGAAGGCAGTTAAAAAGGGGGTGGAGTGGAGGCGTCTAAGCTAATTAATAAACTTGAATTAATGAACCAACAATAACGACAATTGCAAGATTAGATTGCCATGCTATCTAATTCATTATTGTCTTTATTTGCAAAACCAAATTCCAACCTATCTACGTTGAATTTTTTTCTTTTTCTTTATATTTAAACTAGATTTAACCCGCACAATCCGTGAGTTTAGACAAAAAAAAAAAATAAAAATTATTTATAATAATACAAAACAGTTCTTTACTATTTGGATGCTAAACCATTAGGAATTGTATTTTCTTCTTCATAATATTTGCATTTGATACTCTTAATAAAATTGATCGAATACCCAATCTTTTTTAGTAAGACCAGTTTCGAAAAAAACATAACAGAAATTAGAAGTCATGAAATATAAATAAATAAAATAAAAATTACAAAATTATTAAATGAAAAAATTGGTTTCTGACCTCGAAACCAAAAAAATCACAAAAATATCAACATATTACGTGTCTTTCAAGTTTTGAAAGAATTATTGACTTTTCTTAAAAAAAAATACTGCATCAAGTGAATTAGATAAATAGTGAATCTTAAAATTTGAATTAAAAAAAGAAAAGAAAATCATTTTTAATTTATTAACGCTAAAATAAATTATTGGGGAAAAAACTACATTCGAGGGACTATCATTTTCAGCTCACATGATTCATCCATTTTTTGAATAAAAATTAATTTAATTATTTTTTTAAAAATCCAATATAATGAATTTTTTTTTTTTCATAAAAAAATGAATGAAAGTCCGAAATGATACTAATAAAGAAACAAAAATAGATAAATAAATAGAATTATTAATTAAAAGCAATTTTATTAGAAGGATTTTTTTATTTTTTAAAAAAAATCCAATATTATGAAAATAACTTTTTAAAAAAAAAAGAATAAAATTTTGAATTGATAATAAAAAAAATAAAAAAATAAAAAATAAAAAAATATAATTATTAATTAAAAAATAATTTATTTTATTATGCAAATATAGAATTGGAATTGGAAGCAATTTTTTTATTAATTTTTAGTGTTATTAATTTTAATTAAAAGTAGTTTTCTATTAATTTAATGTTATTGGTAATGAAAAGAGAAAATCTTGGCCATTGATTTAATATAAGTAAGGAGATTGAAAAGATTGACCATACTTCATTTTAAAGTCTTGTCTTTCTATTTTTAGTATTATAATAAGATTGTTCAGTTTAAAGGATGAATAGTTCGAATTACATACAAACTCAATGACACTAGTTTTTTTTTTTTTTTTTTTTTTGAAATGGGAACTTGATAATACTATGACTATAATTAGTGTCGGTATTTGTCAGTTAACCCCTTATTTTATTTTATTTTTTGATAAAATACCATTAATATTCCTTCACAATTTAAAAATAATCTATTAATAAATCAGGTAGGCATTTGTTGACTAAGACATTTTAAGGGTTATGATTAACTTGAAATAGATCTACGGATGAGATTACTACACTTATAGAGGGTAGCTAAAGTGGTCATTTTCATATCTAAAAAGGCAAAGGTCACATGTTTGATCCTCCTATCTTGCACTTTTTGTTTTTTTCCCCCTTTTTGGCTCCTAATTAGTTACAGATCCAACCCCTTCATCATATCAATCCAGCCCCTTCATCCACGATTGTCGATATCGCCGTGCACCGCCAAGTTGGCATCACTATTCCATTCACCGGACATCTCCATGCACTGGCTCTCTTTGTCTCTCCTTACACGTCGTCGACGCCGTGCCACCATCCATTGTGCCTCACCATCCTCAACGGTGAGTTGATTCGATCTGTTGTTCGTTTGGCGTAAGGGTTTAGGGTTCAAGATTGTATGGATCTGACTGTTCATGACCTTGTAATCTTGCTCTATCTTTGCTGGCGACCGCGTATGGCTAGATTTGATTTTTATTTCTATCTCTCTTTCCATCGCCGTTTTCTCATTGTTCAATTCAATTCAGTTATGTTACTGCTATAATTTTGTTACTGCTATAATTTTATTCTGAAAATCCTTTTATATTAAGTTCTGTTACTGCTATAATATATGCTGAGTTTTTTTCAGCATAATCAACTCGATTATGCTGAGTTTCTATGTTTTTCTCTTTATCTGTGTTCTTAGGTTTGAAAAAGAATTCATGAGTAAAGGCACATGATGTACTCGCATTGATTGTTGAAGTAAGGTAAGTTCCCGATTTTTTGTTCTGTTCCCGATTTTGTGGAATCTTGCCTAAAGGTAGAATTGAAGTTGTTGTCCTCTTCATGAATTTTTGTTATGTTCCCGATTTTCTATTCCCATTCTTCAGTTCTTTGCATTTTATCATTGAATTTGTCAGAACAGTTGAATTCAAGGAAAAAAAAAAAAACTGCTTGAATCGCCTGGGGAGTAGATTGATTTTGGAAAATGAAAAGATAAATGGATTTCACCATGAGAAGACTGAATCGGAAATTATTATTAGATTTTTTTAGTAAATCAGGAAGGTGTTTGCTAACTAGGACATTTCATTGAACTAAAAAACATGAATCCACAACTTTCATTGAAAAGAAAGCGCATCACGCGAATATTTATGTCTCTTTCTTTTACTCAGGATATTTAAACATGAGTCCACAACTTTCATTGAAAAGTAAGAACATCACGCGAATATTTATGTCTCTTTCTTTCACATCACGCAAATAATTTCCGATTCAGTCTTCTAATGGTGAAATCCTAAGATGTGAATTTTTTATTTTATTTTATTTACTGTACTCAAATCCTATTTTTTCATGTTTAAGGTGGTGTTTGTACTCCATAAATCAAATAAGCTCTATAAATTCAATCAACTTTTAGTAAATGTTTATAATCTTTGCTTGCAATAAATGAAAAACAATACTTCTAGATTTTTCATTCTGTTTATAATACTCTGCTTATGCAAGTTTGAATGCTAAATGATAACGTTAGAGTATGTTTTGATTGAAAATCTAATCAGATTTATTGATGTTTTCTGTTTTTACCTATAATGGATTCGCCGTTGTCTTTACCGATGGCGGTGTATGTATTTAATCCTGAAATTTTGGTTTTGTTGTTCGTGAAAATTGTTGAGTATCGTGAAATTTTGGATGTTAAACTTAGAAATTTGAAACACTCTGTCACGTCTCTTTAATTTCTTCTTCTCAAATTGATTTATTTGTCAGATTTGTTGCCTATTTGTGGAACTATTTAGTTGCCTATTTATTATGATTAATTTTAGGTAAATTATCAGTGAATGTCATTTCGTGAATGTGAATACGATAAAGGTTCTTTTTTTTTTTTTTTTTTTTTTGCCAATTTGAAAGAAGTGAAGGAAGAGAATTGTAGAGTTTCTTTGTAAAAATAGAATATTGTTCCTCCCAAACTGGGGAGACTTGGAGAGAAATGGAATACAATGACTGAAACAATATTAAGCTTTTCCTTTGTTGTTTATAAAATGGGGTATAATAGTCATTCAAGATGGAAAGAATGGTATTTTTTCTCTTCCTCTTATAAATCTCTTCTCTTCTCTCTATTTTTTCTCCTTCTCTTATAAATCTCTCCTCTTCTCTATTTTGGTTTTGTTGTTCGTGAAAATTGTTGAGTATTGTCAAATTTTGGAAATTTGGGGAATTCAGTTTCTGAAATTTGAAACACTTTGTCACAAATAGGCAACATTGATGTCTCTATGGGTTCTGTTTGCATGAAAGACACACATTTTTGGTGTACTAATACATGGAAATGGGAAGCTTGCAAAGTACGTTAAGCAGTGAGAAAGAAGCAAAGGAGTTGGACTGGAGCAAGAGGTTGAAAATTGTGAGGGCAGTGACATATGCATTGTCTTACATGCATCATGACTGTGTGCCTTTCATGCGAACAGAACCCATAAAGTTGTTTCACTATATCAAAAATTCACTGATTATTTTCGAGAAAATGAAAAAACACAATGCAAATAACACATATTGCAGTCTGAAGACTCATTACTTATGTCATGTTTCAAGTTAGGTTTAAAAAGTGCATTTGACATTTTCAAGCTAGGTATAAAACTTCCAGGTTTGGGACATTTGTAGCAAGATACAAGTTCATGCACTCTCCTGGCATGATAACTCAGTTGCTCAGTATTTAGTCAGCTTACGGTGTTCTACTACAAATTCTACAAATGCTTTTTTTTTTTTTTTTTTATAGGACTCTAGGGCTATACGGATTAATTTCTTCTTGATTAATCCATGGGCTATTTTAGATTCTTGATTCCCTAACTCAATGTTTGTATTTGGTTAAAGTGTTCACGATGCATTTGACATACCATCAGACATCAATACCGTCAGATGTGAAGAAGGTCGACTTGCAATCGTCTTCAATCGAACGAGAAGCTTGACGATCCTCAAGATAAGGTGAACACCTCTGCAATTTAAGGCGAAACATTTAGGTTTGTGCAAGCACTTTATCTTTTGATTATAAACAACTAATCCTGGATCAGAATAAATACTGAATATCTGATTTATATAGTGTTTCGTACATTTGATGACATAATTTTTTATATATATATATATTATTTGAAAAACCAAAAGAAAAAGCATATTGATCATCGGATGGAAGTTAATATTATCAACGTATGGGATGACGGCCTAGGATTCTTAAGCAGTCAATTAAACTATTATTTGATTTTCAACTATTATTTAAACTATCCTATTATGACAGGCATACGCAATCTAGGTATACGAGGTATAACTATTATTTAAACTATCCTATTATTTATTCTACACTATACTATTGTTTGATTTTCAACTATTATTTATGAATTATAATAACTTAATAAATTTTTAATATAGTTCAAGTTGACACAGATACAAAAGGAAGATTGGCATATATACAACACAATAGTTTTTTATGCCATCCACAAGTGCCAAATACTGTCTGAACTCATCTCAACAGTTTACCCACAATTAAATGTTGTTGGAACTGTTACCACGACGTATCTGACTGAGCAATCTATACTTTCGGCCTGAAATGACGATGTTAGTGCGATTAATTCAGCAACATTGGATAGTTTTCCTGGAGAAATGATCACATACTTAGCTTCAGACAAAATATCAGAAGATGATGAGGTTGATCGTCGAATTACTAATCGTTATCCCAATGAATATCTAAATTCGTTAGATCCTCCAGGACTTCCTCCGTTCAAATTAAATTTGAAAATAGGTTGTCCGATAATGTTACTAAGAAATATTGCACCTAACGATGGACTATGTAATGGGACTCGATTGATGGTTGTTAGATGTGCTTCTCGAATAATTGAGGCTAGGATTTTAACAGGGGATAAATCCGAAAATTTGCTATTTATTCCGAGAATATCTTTAACCCCTTCGTCTTCGGATTTTCCTTTTCAAATGACAAGATGATAGTTTTCTGTTCGCTTGACTTGTGCAATGACAATAAACAAATCACAAGGTTAATCGATGAAATTTGTTGGGATAGATTTGACTACACCAGTTTTTAGTCACGGACAACTTTATGTAGCCTTATCTAGATGTATATCTTTCAACCGATTAAGCGTACTTTTACCTAAAGATGGACCTCAATCCACAACAAATATTGTTTATCCAGAAGTTATAATATAATTAGAACAAGCATTGCATCGGTATATTACAATTCAATATTAAGACTATTGAGGAACATTCTAGGCGAAGGAAGAGTAGTACTAACCTTTCTGAACTCTATTGTTTAATTTTTGTCCCATATTTTCAATTTATTTTGTATCTTTACTTTTGTTATTCTCATTTAATTCAAACATCCTTTGAGTATTTACCCAAAATTTTTGTTGTTAATATCTAAACTAAATTATAGTATGGTAATTCAATTAGTAATTCTTTTTTATTGTTTGATTATAATTTTTTTTTTTATCATTACTATTTAATTATATTCATTAATTGTTGTTGTGATTGGGTGAAAAAGTTCAACATTGATGAGGATAGTATTATGCGAGAACTGAATAATTGATATTGTTTTATTATCTTTATTCCTCATTTTATGCTAAAAATGAATATAATTGTATTTGTTTCTCAGTTATCTTCGTAAGTTTTTATAACTAATATATTAGTTATTTGGTAGTGATGTGTTCATTTCAAAATCAGCTGTCTTTTTTTAGTCTGTGCCTTCATGCACGAGGTATCGCTAATTAAAAAATAAAATACGCTTGCATAACTATACCTTTAAGTTTGTGTGTGTGTGTGTATATATATATATTTAAAAAAAAAAAAAATAAAAAAATCCCCCCACCACCCTCTGCCCCCTCTTCCTCATCCTCCTCTTTTCATTCTCTCTTTTTTTTTCTCTCTTTCTCTCAACATATCCCTATTGGATCTATGCTCCGGCACAAATCTGTCAACAAAGAGAGAGAGAAAAGAAGAATACTAAAAAGAAGAAGAAGAAGAAGAAGAAGAAGAAGGAAAATGTATTTTTTTTAAAAAAAATAGGGGTGTTAGTGATTTTTTTTTTTTTTTTTTAAATAAAAGAATAAAAATATATTTTGTTAAAATAAAATAAGGGTGTTGATATCTTTTTGTCAAAAATGGGTAAAAAGATGAGAAATTTATTATTTAGTCCTCCAAAGGACTAAACACTAACAATATTTCAAAAAATATTACATTACAATATAACTGTTTAAAAATATTTTTTTTAGATGAACTCTTAAATATGAACTATAAAATAAAAATCTCTAAAAAGATTGATTGATATTTTACAAATAATAAGAAAGATTTATCATTTCTATATCTATATCTATATCTATATCTATATCTATATTTTTTTTGGGGGGGGCGGGGGGGGGGGGGGGGGGGGTATACCCATGAGTGTTCTCCTATCCACACAAGGTTAAAGACTAACTCGTTTGGGGTGTGTGGCTGCCCCTCCCAACAAATACTTTTCCTCAGAGGCTCGAACCTCTGACCTTACAGACATCCCTCAACTGCTTTAATTCAAATGTGCTTTGCCACTTAAACTACACCTTGTTAATATTTCTATATCTATACATATTATAAAAAGTAAGCTTTTGATTACTATTCATTTGCATATGTAAAATTACATAATTGCCCACAAATTTTTTGAAAATTAAAGATTCATTTTTCACTTACTATCTTCCTTTTTTTTTTATTAATTTTTTTTAATATCTATAACTATTAGCTATTATTTATAATTATTCTACACCTATTAGCTTTTATAAAAGTCAAATTGTAATTTTATCCTTATAAAATACACAACAGCCCCTAAATGTTTGAATTGTATAAAAACAATTCATATTAAAATTGTTGAAGGGTATATATGTCATTTAACATTAATTAACAGATTTTAGTTGACTTTTACTCGTTGACCATTAAAGTTAACGAAAAATTTAACCGTTGCACTTAAATCTTAAACACTGGGGTGTAGGTGGTGACGAAAATATCACGGGGTACAAAGTGCAATTATGTCTAACCACATGGGTGCTAAGTGTAATTAATCCTAAAAAGTTAAATGTGGATTATAAAAAGCACAAATTTTAGATTTTAACAAATCAAATGGTGGGGCGAAGAATTGTTGTTCTCCGATGGCTTGTGGTGGTGTTGATAGAGGTATATAGTGTGTTGGTCATGGGATTTAAGAGTGAGACAACATGCTAGAGATTAACAGAGAAAGTGAATATGGATTTTAATAGAGGAGATCCATATGTAATGATATATTCTTTCCTTTAATATTTTTCTTAAAATATGAAAGAAAAATATATCTAAAAATATATGTGGAATTATTAAATAAATATGTAACCACAAAAATAAATATAGATATTTAATTCAAGTAATTTTATTAGAATTATGGTTTTTTTAAGTACATTCAATCAGGAAAAATTATTGATATTTTTATCTCTATACTCTTATGAAAAAAAATTAAAAAATATTTGTTGGTGTATAAATTGATACACATGTCGAGTATGGTCCAGTTGGGTGGTAGGTAGGTCTTCCTGCTGAGATGAAGTTGGAGTTGTAAATTTTTTAAGTGAGTTGTAATGGTCGTTCTGGAGAGCCGACTTGCTGAAGTCTAGAGTTCTTGCTTCTTAAAGAAATGTACTTGCACAAGGCTGAGCCGGGATTTGTCCCGACGAAACTCCTTTGGTGTGACAGTAAGAGCTTAGAGAGAAAATGTACAAAAATGCGTCAAGTATGTAAATAGTGATTGAGTGTTAGCGATTCAGGCGTGTCTCGGGCTTACATAGTCCATGATATATATAGGCGTTGGAGATTATCAACTTTACCTAATTGGGCCTAAACATGGTTAATTAGGCAAAATATGTCTTTAGCTAATAATCCAAGGTGTTTAGGAGATAATTGTTGGGCTAGGGCTTTCAGGCCCGTCAGGAAAAGCCCACGGGCCTCTATCAAGCTTGTGGAGGAGAGCTGGTGGAAGAGAGTAGAGATCCGTGAAGTCTTGGAAGAGAAACAGACTGAAATTGTAAGCTAGTTGAGACAAATGGTTAAGTCCCTGAAATTGGTCATCCAGAGGCATGACACAGAGTTCTGAGCGACAACATTCCTGCTGGGTACATTGCTCATTCCTGGGTGCAAAGGAGATTTTAGAGGAGGAGCCCTGGTAGGCGTATGCTTCTACGTGGCACTTTAGATTCCTGAATGTGGCCACGTCATAGTGAGGGTGGACGCGTGGCCAGGGCCCTGGTGTTGATTCGGTGATACTCGAAAATACCCTCATCAACACTATTCAACATTCTATATCAATCTCTATAAGGTTTACTTTACTATTAATTTATATAAGTAATATTACCAAAGTACCCTTCAAAATTTTAAAAATAAAATAAATTTGTCCTTTAAGGTGCATTTTTTCGAATTTTTAAAGAAAAATCATTTAACATATCTTTATATTATAATTTATATCTATATTTATACTCTTATATAAGGAAATGTTATTCTAATTATTCAGTTGATGTAAAATTACCAAATTATCCTTTAAAATTTTAAAAGCAAAAAGGTGTACTTTTTCAAATGTTTAAAGAAAAATCATTTAACACGCGCGCTCTCACACATATATTATAAATAATTAAATATACACATAAAAATTGTTTAATATTTTTATTAAAAAAAATAGACTTCTAAATTGTACTTTTCGAGTAAAAAAACTAAATACTCTTATTTGACATTGAAAAAACTTAAATTATATATAGAAACATAAAAAGTATTAAAAATTATGAAAAATATGTACCATAAACAGAAAATATATACATAATTTATTTTGGTGATGAGATTTAGATTTTAACTTTTTAATTGAAATAATTTTATCTATCCATCTATGTATATATCTATCTATCTATCTATTTATCTAGAGTTCTTTGCACTTTTAGGGTTTAAAAATGTTGAATTTATCTCACTAGAGTTCATTTGAATTTTAATATCATTTTAGGGTTAACCAGCCCTCTCACGCCTAGAATCAAACTTATATATATATACACACACACACACATATTTTTTCTTTTTTTTTTTTTTAATACTGGTCATACAACGAGTAGTTTTAATAATAAAAGAAAAAACCGCCTATTCAACAACCGATTTCTTTGTGAGGGACCACCTCCCTTAATTAATTAAGCGGAGGAATAGCAGGGGGCTTCAGCCCCTTGCCATCTGCTGCGTGGACACCTCAAAGGTTTACTATGTGTAAATTAAAATAATTTTTTTAAAATATCTAAATTAAAAGTTTTGAGATATTAAATTTTTTAAAATATCTAAATATCTAAATTTTTTAAAAGTAGAAAAATTACCATATTTAAATTAAAATAATTTTTGAAAAGTTTACCATGTTTTTTTTTTATAAAGGGAGATTTAGTTTATTATTCATTTTTATAATTAAAATTACCAAAATGCCTTGAAAAATTTTAAAAAAACAAAATCAATTTATCATTTAAAGCACACTTTTTCAAATTTTCTATAAGAATTTTTCAAAATTTTAAAACAAAATCAACTTGTCCTTAACGCATAATTAAATTTTAATTAAAAAAAATCATTCAACCTCTATATTTATACCCTTATATAAGGGAATGTTTAGTTTATTATTCATTTGTACAAGTAAAATTATCAAATTACTCAAACTTTTAAAACAAAATCAACATTTCCTTTAAGGTACACTTTTTCAAAATTTGAGAGAAAACATTTAACTTATCTATATGAAGAAAAAAAAATAGATAGTCTCATTGGGTGTAAAAAAAAATACTCCAACTATATGTCAAAAAGTAAAAAGTATAAAGAATTATTAAAATATGTAACACAATAAACATAAAAATACATGTATAATTTAAAATAATTTTGTTGGCCTTTAGCTTTATATTTAGATTTTGACTTTTTAATTGAAATAATTTTAATAATAAAAAATTATAGATATTTTAATATCTCTACTTTTATAAAAAAAAAAATAAAAAAAAAAGAAGTTTTAAAAATATTATATATTCAAAGTACATTACACATGTTATCTTTTGTCACTGAATACATACATAGACTTTTGTTAAAATTATCTTTGTGATATATATATATATATTCAATTTTTGTTGTTGTTATTTTTTAATATTAAAACACGTAATAAAATGGTTCAGGCATATTTACAAACTTTTCATACTTATTATCAATCGGAGATCTTATTTTTCTCAATTATCACGTCGAAAATGAGAATTATATAATACTGAGTATAAATATCGACTACTTTATCACCATTTTTTATTCACTAAATCGTATTTACTGAAACATTTGTACTCTTAAATGCGTTAAATTATTATATTTTGTGCATTGTTGAATTTCGATTAGTGTGGATTCAATAACATTTGGTATAACAATTCATGAAATATTAAAAGAATGTTAAATTTTTAGTGAATGACATTAATTCACATATTTTATTCTTTGATACAAGTGGTTATATGATGATTGGAATATTGTAGTATACCAAAATTGAACAATTTATATTTCATGATTTGTATTTAAATATAAAAAATTTATTTTTCTAATTTTCATAAAATACATTAGAACATGATGATAGGCACCAGTGAAGCTCTCCACCTAGTTAAACAAAATAATAAGGGAAGCAATAAATACCCTAATTATAGTAATAAATTAACCTGGGTACCGTTTTTCTTTATTTAGATCTCCTTTATAGAAAAGGCCCAACAACGACAAAGAGGGAAAAGGCCCAACAAAGATAAAGAGGGACCATTATGCATTCAATTTGGATTGGATGATGATGGTCCATGAGTCTTTTAGTTCATGGCCAGCTTTAGTTTTTCCTTTTTTTCATTTTTTCAAATCTATATAATACCGCAAAACCATCTTCATCATATTCAAAACTAGCATATAACCCGTGTCTGAAAGCACGAACGAAAAAAAATAACCATGATATTTAGACAATTAAGCGGAAAAAAATCAATGGACTTAACAACAAAAATATAATTAGAGAATAAAGTCAAAATCCATAACTCCAAACATAAAAAATCAATAATTAACAGTTTATTTGCGTATGCATATTTTTAGTTGTATTTTAGAACATTTAGAAAAAATAATGGGATTCAATGTGCTATTTAAATTTTACTTTAAAAATTTTAGGGACTAATATGTTGATTTTAATTTTGACTTTTAAAAGTGTAAGGATTATTAAGTTATTCAAAATATGATTTTTAAAAGTTTTGTGATATAATTAATATTTTTTTTTATTTCAGTAGGGATAATTAATGTAAATAAATAAAAATATGATCTATGTTGTTTCCTTCTCAAGGAAAGAAACAACACAAACCATATATATATATATATATATATATATATATATATATACATGTGTGTGTATATATATATATTACACACACACATATATATATACACACACACACACACACACACACATATATATGTATATTGCTAAAATAAAATATGAACATACATATATACACACACATATATATACTAACATATAACCCGTTCTTGGAGGCACGAACGAAAAAAAATAACCATGATATTTAGACAATTAAGCAAAAAAAATCAATGGACTTAACAATAAAAATATAATTAGAGAATAAAGTTCAAACCCAAAACTCCAAACATCAAAAATCAATAATCAACAGTTTAGTTATTAACACATATTTTCAAACGAACAACACACTTCTACTATAATTCTAAAATTTTAGAAGAAATGAACAACACTTTCTCCATTTATACAATATAGTAATTGTCCGAGTCTAATGGCAATTTATAAAAATATATGATCACGCAAAACTAATGCCAAAACTTATAAATAAATAAAATATGAACAAATTTCAAAACCAGTGAACTACAATTAGGCACACCAATAATACATGTACAAATAAAAAAAATGACAAATTTCTCAATGTTTATACCTTCTCAAGGCATCACTTTTGATTTCAAATTAATAGAATAATAACCAACACAACCAATAATAATAAACATAACTAACACTTTAGAAAAATGACAAAGCACCTCTTATTTCATTGGTTCTCAACTTGCATTTTCAAATGAACATAATTAAAAAAATGGGGCATAACTTAATTTATTTATAAGACATTCTTATTTTTAACAATCCGTTTTCAAACCAACACAACAATAGCCAAGAATATAAAGGTAAAAATTCATTCTTTTGAAAAAAAAATTGAAAAAAATAAGGTGATAGTCCTATTTGTTTGTACAACATTTCCACCAAAATTTCAATAATTGAACGCTTATTAAAAACAAAAATCATATGCAAACAAAATTACACTAATTGAGCTCAATTGCAATCAAAATTTTAAAAAATAAATCTAATGTAAGGGGTTTGGGTACTTATTAAGGGCTATGGAGACAATAGCCACGCAAGGCACGCCTCAAGATCAAGACACGCCTTGCTACGCCTAGCGCCTGGGTGCACGTCCAGGCTTAACAACTATGCCCTTACCAACCTGCTCAACAATCCAATTGACAGACAAATCAACCTAAATTCATTTATTTTCAATTTATTTTTCCAGCAGAAGGGGTTAGTCATACCTCAGAGGCAAGAATTCGTCCAAAATATCAGCTACGTGGTACTTCCTTAATTATCTTTGTTTATACAACATTCTACACATATTTCATTTGAATATCAATAATAACTAACAATTAAACATCAATAATAACTGAGAATTTTGAGAAGCTTTTACTGATATGGTAGTAATAAATAAATTATGCTATAAATAACTAAAAAAGAAACCCATGCCTTCACCATTATTATAGATTCCTAATAAAAGAAATAAATATAATACATTCCTTATAAATATACTGTATATACCTACATAGAGTTTTAAATCAATTCTCCTTTCTGCTTCATCTACACCCTAAATAAAATTAAAATACCAAAGAAACAAATTTAGACATAGAAAAACAGAGAGAATTTAGGGTTATAAATTTTATCACCGATTAAGATCATTAAATTCAAGAAATGTCCCCTAACCGTCTTAAGAATTAAAAAATATGGGCCAACTAACGCATTATGTTCTATCTCACGATAATCATGAATATCTTAATTTAACGACAATATATCATATTAAAAAAAAACATTAATATGAAAAAAAATCAACAATTACAACACAACTTTACTCGGAGAAACATTTGAAAATTGAAAAAAAAAAATTATTCATGTCTTAATTTTACCTTATTAAACTGATAGATTGTGATAGAATCAATGAAAAAAAATATCAATTCAAAATTGATATTGAAATATATATATAACAAAAAATATCGATTGAAAAAAAAAATCATTACAACACAACTTTAATTGGAGAAACATTTGAAAAATGTGGATAAAAAATCTATTAATATCTTAATTTTTACATTATCAAATTAATAGATTGTAATAACAATCAATTATTGTCTTGGCACATGAATGATACCACATCCACAATTCATAATTCGTGTATACAATAAAAGGAAAAACTTCAATAATCATGAAATCGTAATAGAAACTTATGATAAAAATAGATAAAATTATCTTAATAAACCAAAAATTTCAGAGACTTCATCTATTTATCTTTGGATGTGCCAAGAGAAAAAAATCAATCTAATAAAATATGTTTCCCTATCTCAACGAATTTGCATTAGAAAAAGCAAAATTGACATCTAACATCCTTCCCATTAAAACTAATACAGAGGAAAAAAAAAAAGACAAATTGGAATAGAGTATAATATAAAAAGATAAAAAAAAAACATGAAAAAGAATTAAAAAGGCACAAAACAGAAAAAAAAGGAAAAGAACAGAAAATAAAAAGAAAGAAAACATAAAAGAAAAAAAATAATTAAAAAGCAAAAGCAAAAAAAAAAAAAAGTCACATGATCAAAATATCTGATTTCAAATAGTGAAATTCAGCAACAAATAATTGATTTTTAAGCTTGATTAAAATGGCACATGATCAATAAAATAGTGATAATTTCAACAGCAGATGGATTTCATGCTCAAATCTAAATTAAAATAGTGAAATTCAATAACGAAATCTGGATTTTAAGCCTGATTAGAAGACCAATGATCAAGAATATCTCAATTTAAATAGTGGAATTCAACTAAAAAAACTTAATTTTTTGAAATTGCAAGGTTGTGCCCTAAAACTTACTTCATTTGCAGTTCCACTATTGCTGCTGGACTTCATTTGCAGTTCCACTACAAAAACTAAATTTTAAGCTTGATTAAAAAAACCAATGAGCAAGAATTTGAATAGTGAATTTCAACTGAAAAATCTTAATTTTTAGAAATTGCAAGGATTTGCCCTAGAATTTTTCTTCCTTTGCATTTCAATAACTGATGGATTTCAACAACTGATGGATTTCTTCCTTTGCATTTTAGCAGGGCAATTAATTTTATGTCTCCACCAGAAGTAGGGCAAATTTTAGACGCATACATTGAAGTCCAAGCCGTGTACCATGATTTCCAAAAAATTTGAGTAAAAAATACAAACTATTAATGAAACAAAAAATAAAAATGGGCTATGAATAAACAAAAAAGGCGTGGAACACAATTAAATCAAACAAAATTATAATGTAAACAAAATTGAAAAACAATGTAACTTTTACTTTTGATTATCAAATCCATGTAACTTTCGAATACACATTTACTCAATCAATAGGTTCACAAAATACTGATAATTGCCATTCTTAAAAGAAACATGTTACCCTTTCTATGGAACAAAAGTCTTCCAATATTCAGGCAACAAAAGCAATAATGGTGAAAAAAAAAGATGAGTAATATATATATATATAAAAGAAATGACACTTAAAGTATCAGCATTCTGATCAAGATATCATATGTCAAAGTTATTCACTTCAAAGACATCCCAAGAAAAGTAGACAAACACCCCAAGCAAAAATTAACAACCATTTACTCTCTTTTATTTTGGGAACTCCAGGGGGAGCCAAAGCAAAGAGAAAATGGAAATTTCTTTTCTCTTTTTTTTTTTTCCCCAGCTGGAATATTGGGAGAGAAGAAAACAACAAAGGGGAAACCAAAGGAAACAAAACCGCGAGGCCAAGAGAGAATCCAATAACTACTAATGTATCAAATTAGAAATCTTAAACTCAAATTACATCAAATACCACACACACACACACACACACACACACACACACACACACATATATATATATATACACATACATACATAGGTATATATAGGTAGTCCAAATCTTACTAAAACAATAACATGGAAAATAAACACTGAATCCCTGCTAGTTAATTGAGATAGATATCAGTAAAAAGTATGTGTAAGTTAACCCTTAAATTAAATCCAAATTCTAACCTTCAACTCGAAATATCACTCTGTGCTTCCCATTTCAGCACAATAATGGACTTCGAAACTGTTAAAGAGGTGAATTCTTTAAACTTCCAAAAGCATGCTTATTCTGGGCAAAAGAATCAAGATAAAATGATTTCCTCTCGATCGACTTTGCGAGAAAAAAAAAAAAATAGTGTTGTGGCGTTTGAGAGAGGGGCAGAGGAAGCAGTGCCAAATCAACGGTGTTGTGGCGTGCTGGTGGCTAAGAGAAGACAAAGGAAGCGAAGAAGAGGCGGGACAGAGCCACCTCGACCATCACCATCCAGATCCGCCCACCGCCGGCCATCACCATCCAAATCCGACCACCTCAAACGTCATCGCCCCGAAATTCAACCACCGCGACGCATCACCATCCAGATCCGACCTCGCCACGATCACCGTTGGACATCGCCAGCCAGACCGTCGCCGAACTTCACCGCCTTCAAATCCGACCACTACCGTCTCGATCTGGCCATTTCGAACCAGATCGGGAGTGATATCGGCAGTGAGATCGGGAGTAGTGAGTGAAACGACGGTGAGCGGCGAGATCGGCAGCTAGATTCGACGGCGAAGGCAATGGCGAGATTCGCCGATGGAGACGGTGAGCTGTGGATTCGATTTCGACGACGGCGGGGGACGCGAAGGCGATGGCGACGGCGAGCGACTGGGATGCTGATGGTGAGCGACTGGGATGGCGATGGCGAAAGATCGGCGATGGAGGAAGATCGGGTGAGAGTGAAGGTGAGACAGAGAGTTAACAGAGAAAGTGAGATAGGTGAGAGTGGGTAGGGGCGACTAACCCTAATTTTGATTTTCAATTTATATGTAGATTAAAAATGATCCAATGGCTAAAAATATCTTTAATGTTTGTCTCTTGATCCGACGGCTCTCTTTATAAGTGAGCTGATTTATTATATAGATATATTTGAGAGAGAATAATAATATCTATTATAAAAATATATTCGAGATTACAAAAAAAATAAAAAAAAATAAAAATAAAAATTAAGGGGTCATAATTAAAGGCCATTTGTCTATTTCAGAAAATACCAAATCATCCATATTTTTAGAGTTTTCAGGATCTTTAGTTCACAATCTCCGACAATTCCCTTCTTTACTAGGAAGTCAGCGTACTTGTTTAAGTCCCTCGGAGTGAATTGCAATATATAGTTATTTAAGAGAATAAGACGTTTGCAATCCTCAACCTAAGTCTTGAAGCGATGATTTTCAGAACAACCTTCCTAAATAAGTGTCAGCTTCTGCTAAGTTCGTTTCAACAATCACTCTTGGATAATCTATATTAGATAAATTTAAGATAATTAATTAATTGAATCTAAATTTATAACTTAAATTATATAAAATTATTTTTATTATAATAATATTAAATCATGTATTTAAATACGGGTAATTACTACTTAGAAGTTACACTGTATATTTCAAATTTTACATATTTTTGTAAACGATATATACGTTTACAATGTACATAGTCATTTTTTTTAATGGTCGCTACATATTATTAAAACGTATATAGATTGAATATTTTAATTTTTCCAAGATTTCGTATGGACTTAGATTTGAATTTTTTATTTAGTAGACACGCGCATAACACGTGACTAATTTAGTTCAGAACTCTAACGGGCTCAGACTATTTGATTTGTCGATTGAGACACTTAAGCGAATTAGAGATAAATAACTAAAAAAAATAATTAAATTTGGAAACAAAATTGAAATTGGGGTCAAAGTTTAGGGGCTAATATTATGAAGTTGGGTGATGGAGGTCCCATTAGAAGGAAGCGTCTTAACATGCCTTTTCTCAAAGGCTTCAATAAATTTGAGAAAAATAAATAGTCGAAAGTTAATGAAATATTAGAATTAAAAAAAAAAAAAAAACTACTAGCGTAATTTTTATTAGTTGACTTTAATTATATTTTGTACTTTTAAATTTTATATATTTATTTTATTAGCTACTAGCGTAAAACCCGTGCTTGAAACTAAGGGTGTCAAAAAAATTAAACATTTTTTTTTTGACACAATCTCTTCTACTTACAGAACATTCTACACCTGTTTTATTAAGAAATCAATAATAATTAACATGTAAATGTCATTACTAACTAACGATGTACATTATAGATACAACATAATCAATATCCAATAACATATATATTCAGCTATTAAAATAATACAACAATTAAATATAGTTAAACCAGAACAAAATAAACAAATGGAAAAAGAAAAACTTTACAATTTAAAATAGGAAAGAAACACATATTACTTTCCCACGATTCCAATTTTGTTCTTCACAAAAAAAGTCAGCTTTAACTTATTTGATTTAACTGCATTGGCACAATGAAGAAGAAACAAGACTGTAAAAATATGTTAAAGCCAAAAAAATAGAAATTAGTGAATAAATAACAATAAAAAAATAATACCGAACAATATATGAAACAAAACAGTAGAAAGATACAGGTCACTAAAGTGTATTAGTTTTATCAGTAACTAATTCAATCAAACAGTGCAAAGAACAACATATGTCATCACGCGACAAGAACGTTGGTGTGCAAATCGTGGTGCAGGGTGGAGGCGCAAACCAGATCGGATCTCTAGTGTTCTGCCTCTACATCAGAAGTAGAGGATTGATTGGAGTTTTGGGCAGCTTTCGGAGAAGGATTAGAGACCGAGATTAGAGACGGGGTCGTCGGTGTCTTCGCGGGTGTTAATGGGGAAGACACAGAGTTTGTGGAGGTCTTTGCAGATGGAGGTGATTGTTCTCAATTTTATAACAAAATTCAACCCTAAATTTGTATTTTTGTTAATCTTTCTATTAAATTTTAATTAGTAATAATACACTTTATTGTTTTTGCAGGAATAAAGTTGGAAATAAAGAAATACGAAAAAATGGCAAAAAATTGTCGAAAAGAATCGAAATTGAAAAGAAAACAAGCCGACCTACGACCCGCAAATTGAGTTTGTAACGGTTCTATCCCAAAAATAACCGTTACATTTGTTCAATTTAAAGGCCAATCAATAGACAATATATTGGAAACAAAATCAGAAAATTTGACAATGAATTGGGAGCTTAATTTGGAATGGTTGCTTATACGTCATTACTCATCCATCCATAAAGGCAACCAATCAAGACATAAAAGGAAAAATTGATTTTTTATTAAGGGAGGATCAAAAGAAAAGATATTTTCTGCAGCTTTGACATTTGGGAATATATATTAGGATTATTATTTTGGATTAAAGGGGAGCTTGGTCCAAAAGACAGTGCTCTCTCTCTCTCCTCTTCCTCTCCTAAGTCTTCATTTTTTTTTTCTTTTCACTTTGTTCCGACGGCCACTGTTGGGGAGTTCTTCATGGGAGTTTCTCTTGAATATCTTGTGGAAGAACACAAATTCATGACCGACTAAGTTCGTCAATTGGGTTAGGGTTGTATTTCTTCTGAAGTTTATCTATGTAATTTTACTCTTGTTTCAATTATATTTTATTCTTATTTGTGTAAGGTTGTAAAATAAGGATTATGATCTTAAACATTTTTATTGAATAGTTTTTGTTCTAAATGTTATTATAGAGATTTAGATCTGAATTTATTTGTATATCTAATGTTAGATCTAATACTTGTAGTTTAGATCTAACAGTTTTACAATTAGTTTTAGTGGTATCGATATGACTTAATTGGATAAATTATACTAAACGGTTACACCTTGGATTAGTTAATGTAAGAATTGAATCGTGAAGATAGTTTATCCCAATTAAGTGGTCGATTTATCTTTCACGGTAATATTGACTTGTAGTTAATATTACTTGATTACATATTAAATGAAAGAAATAAGAATAAAATTTACTAAATAAATTGATGAATTTATGCATGTCCCTAACCCGAACATTTATATATATTTTATCTCAATTGATTAATTTTCTGCTATTTCATTATTAAAATTCAACATCAAACTAAAATCATTTATTCACATATGAAAAATAAGATATAAAATTAATAGTTACAATCCAATCCCTGTGGATCGACCTCGCACTTAAGTGTTATACTACGATATATTTTACACTTAAATTGGGTATTAAATTTGAGTGATCAAATTTTGGCGCCGTTGCCGGGGATTGACATTGCTAATTATTGAATTTAATTATTATTTTTTAGGCTTGTTTAATAAAAAAATAAATAAATTAAATTAAATTAAAAAAAAAAAAGAAAAAAAAAAGACAGTATAGAAAAAAAAACAGTAGCAAACGTTGATAAAAAAAATTAAATAAGGATAATAGAAAAAAAAAAAAACTACAAAAAACAGCAACAGTGAAAAAAAAAACTGTTATTTTTGTTAATTGTTACTGTTTGTTAAAAAAAAAAAACTGTCAATTTTTTTTTTTAAAAACAAACTGTTGTTGTTTAAAAAAAAACAAAAAAAAAAAAAAAAAAAAGCTGCTACTGTTTTGATTTTGATTTTTTTATTCAAATTAGTGAACATTAAAAAAAATCACAAGCCGTATTTATTTCATTTCATTTCATTTTATTTGTCATTATTACTGTGCAAACACTCTATTGTTACAGATTAAAATTTAATAACCGGGTTGAATTCAATTGTCATTACTACCTAAGGACACCAGGTTCCACATTCTAATTTACAAGTCTCGTTCTTTATTTTATTTTTTTTATTTTTATTTATTTATTTAAGCTTATTGGATATTATCTCTTGAAATTTAAAAAAATTAAAAAATAATAAATTGGTCTAGTATTTAAAATTGGAAAAACTCTTGCATGAACAGTAGGCGATCACATATTCATAGGGATACACTTTTAGACTCTATTTTAGACAACATTCCTAGAAAAGTGAGATCTAAATTTAATAATCTTATACTAGAACCAATAACCAGAGAAATTAATATGAGAGATACACTAAAATCACTGAAGGAGTACTATACTCCTACGTACGTATTCTCGTCATGTATTCGCTTGCCAACTGCAGTGGGTGAGAATAACTTTGAAATCAAATCGTCAATAATTCAAATGTTATCTAATTATTATGGAATGAGCACAGAAAACCCATATAAACATTTGGATGAATTTTTGGAACTTTGCACGACTTTTAGAATATCCAATTTATCTGACGATGCAGTTAGATTAAGATTATTCTCGTTTTCCCTAAAAGATAAAGCTAAACATTGGATGCATTCTTTAGCCCCAGCTTCCAATGGAACTTGGGCTAACATGCAGAAAGAATTCCTTAGGAAATATTATCCTATAGGAAAAACAAATCAAGTGAGAAGAGCTCTTACTACGTTCACCCAATCTCTGGGTGAACAATTCCATGAAAGTTGGGAACGATTAAAAGAATTATTGCGCCAATGTCCACATCATCAAGTCCCGAAATGACAATTAGTACAAAACTTCTACGAAGGATTAGATGGGAGTAACCGTCAAATGGTGGATGCCTCATGTGGAGGCACATTTCTAATGAAATCTGAAGATGAGGTATGGGAATTATTTGAAAACCTAAGTGAAAATTCACTACAACATGATGAGTTAGGGAGAAAAGATAGAGGAAATTTAGTTTCACTAGTTACCAACCAAAGAGCTGGGGGTAAATGAAATAAATTAAAATGAGTTGGTAGCAAATCTCTCAAAAGTCTTAGGACAATTGATGAGCAATAATCAATCAATATTTTCTCAATCTCAAACATTTGAACCATGTGCGTTGTGTCAAAGTGTATCTCACTCGATAACTGATTGTCACCTTAGTTCTCAATATCCTGAGTATGTGCAAGAGCAAGTCAATGTTGTTCAATCAATGCTGAGAAATGAGAATAATCCTTATTCCAACACCTACAACCCTAGGTGGCGGAATCAACCTAATTTTTCGTGGCGACAATCAAATCAAGGGCCACCTACGAATCAACCCCCAAGACAAAATTTTTAAAATCAGTCCCAGGGGTACTTACCATCCCTCCCATCTAATCAATATTCTCAACCCACTAGAGACCCACAGATTGATGAATTGATATCTACAATAAATAATCAACAACAATTTCTTCAATCTCAACAACAAATGCTTCATTCTCAAGCCCAATTTATAGTAAAGCTAGAAAGTCAAGTGGGTCAACTAGCTAATACATTGAATAAAAGAGAGGAAGAAAAATTGCCAAACCAACCGATAAATAATCCAAAGGGACAGTATATGGCTGACAGTAGTAGAACTAATGAATATGTGAATTCCATAAGTGTTCTCAGGAGTGGGCGAGTAATTGATAATAGGGTGAGACGTGAGTTAGAAGAGGAACCTGAAGATGTATGGGGGGATAGGGAAGAGAGAGAAAGAGAAAAGAAAGGGGATGAAAATAATAAAAAATCGACTGAGTCAGCACCGATATCCATTGAGGAGGATTCTAACCCTACCTCAAAATCCATACTATTTGGTAAGGAAAGATCAAGTCACAGTGCTGAGGCACCTTATGTTCCCCCTGTCCCATTCCTACAATGTCTAGATCGACCCCTACCAACGGATAAAAAGGCTAAGAAGGCGGAAGAGATTTTTGAAATTTTTAAACAAATTAAAATTAACCTTCCACTTCTTGAGGCCATTAAGCAAGTCTCGACCTACGCCAAGTTTCTGAAAGACCTTTGTACCCATAAATGAAGAATTAAAAATCATGTGCATAAAAAAGTCTTTCTTATTGAACAAGTAAGTTCAATTTTGAAATATGACACAATAACAAAATTCAAGGATCCAGGTGTTCCCACTATTTCTTGCAAGATCGGAGATCATACTATTTATCGAGCACTTCTTGATTTTGGTGCTAGTGTTAATCTTCTTCCATTTCCTGTATATGAGAAACTCGGCTTAGGAACTCTTGAACCTACATCAGTCACACTCCAATTAGCTGACAGGTCCATGAAGAAACCACGAGGCATCATTGAAGATGTCTTAGTGAAGGTTGATAAATTCTATTTTCTTGTGGATTTCCTTGTTCTAGATATGGAGCCAGTGCCACATCCCGAACACTAAATCCCTGTCATTTTAGGTCGGCCGTTTTTAGCTACGGCCAATGCACACATAGATTGTCGAACAGGGAATATGAAAGTATCGTTTGGGAATATGAAGGTCAAGCTCAATATCTTTGACCCAACAGGTAGACCACGACGTGAGAAAGTAGGTGAATGTTTTGTGATCGAGCAAATAGAAATGAGGGGAACAAGCCCTAATCATCCTACATAACCTAAGAAGTCTAGAAGAACTTTAAGGATAGGAAAGAAAAAGAAGTGCAAGGAGCGATCTATAAGAAGTAAGTTGATTAGGCTAAAATCACCCGATGGAGTGAGTAGTATGACATGGCAGGTTCGCCCTAATCAATATCGATCTAATCGAGAGGGACTGTTGAAAAGAAAAGAAAAATCACTAGCAATAATAGGTCATGGGATACTCAAGTTTGAGATTCTAAAGGGCAAAATAAATTTAAATAAATACGAGGAGATTGGAGGGATTTTTATCCCTTCACGTTTGGTTGAAGACGTAAAATTTAGCGCTAAGTGGAAGGCAACCCACTGAAAAAAAATATTAATTTTTTTTAAATAATTAAAATATAAAAAAATAAATACAATTCTTTTTATTAATAATAATAATAAAAAATATAAATACAAAAAAATAAAAATAAAATACTATTAATAATAAATTAATAATTAAATAAATTACTATGAAACTAAAGCACATTCATATAATGCTTAATCTTGTGCCTTTTGTTTCTATATGTGCATAGTTCACAAGTTTAGAAGTATTTCAAGAAATTTTCATAGGAACAAGTCCAAACCGCTTTCGATATCAGGTTGTCCCGTTCATTTACTCAAAATTTTAATTTATTTATTTTTACATTGAGGACAATGTTAGAACTATGTGTGGGGGAGGGTTACCTAATGTCGCAATTAAAAAAAAAGAAAAAAAAAAAAAGAAAAAGAAAATGCACATTAAGTTCGGAAATATATATTTTTTTAGTCGACGCATGTGAATCCATAGGGGTAAAATTGTTATATTATGAAAGTTGCATTTAAATTAATTTTAAGTTGTACTATTGTTCATACACCTTAATTTTAAGTTTTGTAATCTTAGCTCATATTAGTGAATTGTTGAATAGCAGCTAAAAATATGAATGTATGTTTTTCTCTCTAAAAATAATAATAATAATAAAAAAACTAAAAAAAAAAAAAAGAAAAAAAAAATTGATCGGTTATTCCCGAAGCCTAAGATGTTTGAGTAATTAAATTTTTTAGAGTGTTTCAATACCTAATGACCCGAGCCAACTGGAGTGGGATCATTGGCCCAACACTTGCCACATGGATATCCTAGAAAGCCCAGTGAGATTAACATTGCACATATCAATTGCTTAAAAAAAAAGTAAAAAAAAATAAATTGTTAAATAAAATATTAGAAAGAAGAATGAAGTCATTTTTGAGGTTGAAATTCATCAATTTGCTAATGTGTGTTGAGATGACTTATACTTGAGATTGAGTTGTTTGAACAAAGTAAGACATGAAATTAAATTGAGTGTTTTCGGACATAAATAATAGTGATACTCTTTGATAAGCATATGTTCCACTAATAAATATATTTTTAAACTCTACCTATTGTGCTTAATAAATTATTATAAGATGTATAGATGTTTGTAGGTATCATCACTATAAACCTTCACGAGACTAAAACTCGTCAACTAGGGATCGCCTAAGGATTTAAAGGCTTATTGCATACGCTAAATGCAATCATGTTCCCTATGAAAGTGGCATTTTCATTTTTTAGATCTTTGTTTTGCTCGAGGACTAGCAAAATATAAGTTTGGGGGTGTGATTGTTCTCAATTTTATAGCAAAATTCAACCCTAAATTTGTAATTTTGTTAATATTTTTATTAAATTTTAATTAGTAATAATACACTTTATTGTTTTTGTAGGAATAAAGTTAGAAATAAAGAAATACGGAAAAATGGCAAAAAATTGTCGAAAAGAATCGAAATTGAAAGGGAAACAAGCCGACCCACGACCCACAAATTGGGTTTGTAACGGTTCCATCCCAAAAATAATCGTTACATTTGTTCAATTTAAAGGCCAATCAATAGACAATATAATGGAAACAAAATCAGAAAATTTGACAGTGAATTGGAAGCTTAATTTGGAATGTTGCTTATACATCATTACTCATCCATCCATAAAGGCAACCAATCAAGACATGTAAGGGAAAATTGATTTTTTATTAACGGAGGATCAAAAGAAAAGATATTTTCGGCAGCTTTGACATTTGGGAATATATATTATGATTATTATTTTGGATTAAAGGGGGGCTTGGTCCAGAAGACAGTGCTCTTTCTCTCTCCTCTTCCTATCCTAAATCTTCATTTTTTTTCTTTCCACTTTGTTCCAGTGGCCACTGTTGGGGAGTTCTTCATGGGAGTTTCTCTTAAATATATTGTGGAAGAACACAAATCCATGACCGGCTAAGTTCGTCAATCGGGTTAGGGCTGTATTTCTTCTAAAGTTTATCTATGTAATTTTACTCTTGCTTTGATTATATTTTATTCTTATTTGAGTAAGGTTGTAAAACAAGGATTATGATCTTAAATATTTTTATTGAATAATTTATGTTCTAAATGTTGTTATAGAGATTTAAATCTGAATTTATTTGTATCTCTAATGTTAGATCTAATACTTGTAATTTAGATCTAACAGTTTTACAATCAGTTTTAGTGGTATCGATACGACTTAATTGGATAAATTATACTAAACGATTATTTCACCTTATATTAGTTAATGTAGGAATTGAATCGTGAAGATAGTTTATCCCAATCAAGTGGTCGATTTATCTTTCGCGGTAATATTGGCTGGTAGTTAATATTACTTGATTACATATTGAATGAAAGAAATAAGAATAAAATTTACTAAATAAATTGATGAATTTATGCATGTCCCTAACCCGAACCTTTATATATATTTTATCTCAATTGATTAATTTTCTGCTATTTCATTATTAAAATTCAAAATCAAACTAAAATCCTTTATCCACATACGAAAAATAAGATATAAAATTAATAGTTACAATCCAATCCCTGTGGATCGACCCCGTACTTAAACGTTATACTATAATATATTTTACACTTAAATTAGGTATTAAATTTGAGCAATCAGGAGACGATGGCTTGGAAGTGTCTAGAGAGAGAGAGGAGGAGAAAGAAAAGATGATAGTGACTGTTAATGTATTATATGGGTTTGGCCCACGTGACCCATTAGGGCAAAACCCTAGCCCCCACTCCCCTATAAATATGTGTATATATTATTGTATTCTTGTATCTCTTTCGCATAATATCAATACATATTCATGTTTTTCACTTCTCAATCATCTTAACATGGTATCAAGAGCAAGTCTTTCCTAGATCTGTTCTCTTTAAATTTTTTGCAACCCTAAAACTTCCGCCGCTGCCTTTCTTATTCTCATGAGACTTTCGTAGCTACTGTAGGCTTCATCCCTACTCTGGTATCAACAACTACCATACCACCATCTTTGCCTTGCATAGACGAACACAACACCACCAAAATCACCGCCATTGGATCCCAGACGCGCTCTCACGTGCCTTCAACAGCCCGCAATACTACTACCCTTCGTCGTCTTGGATTTTGGGCTCTACCACCTCAACCAGGGCTCTAAATTCACCTCACGATATACCATTAGAACTGTCTCGATGAGAAGATTCAAACCACATAAAAATTAGCACTGTAAAAAGTCTCATGAGCCTTCACATGTGTCAAATAACCTCTGTACTGTTCTGATCTCAGATTCACATGCCTACAAAGCAGTTCCCTTGCCACGTCAGCCCTAACTGTTTACTCAGTACCTAGTCAATTTCCATGTCATTGCCACCTCAGTGCTACATCATCTAATACGTCAACAAGTAACCACCACGTCATCTACGATGTCAACAATTGACCGCCACGTTAGTAGTTGACTGTTACGTCAGTGCCATATCACCGATGTTTTTTTAGACAACTTTCTTTGACCGATTCAGGTATTTTTAGATCAGCGTTCTGAAAAGTTGGATCGATTCTTGGGGTTTTTCGACGTTCTGATTCTATTTTTGGCTCCGTTTTGTGATTTGAGACTCATAGAATATACTTTCCTTTATATTCGTGTGGTTTCTACACCAGTTCACTCATTTCTCACGTGGTCCTTGAAGATTCAATATCGGTTCCTGAAGAATTTTAGTATTATGGAGTTATCAATGATCTTTATTTCATCAAATTCAGATCATACTATTTAGCTCTCTTTATATTGTTGATTCGGTTCATCACAGAGATTTAATCTATTCAAGGAGCTCTCAATTGGTTCTTCACAAGTATAGATCGGTTCCTGAACAATTTCAGTATTCTAAATCCATCCGTGACAACATTTTCTCCAGTTTCAATAATTATGTCTGTGAGTTCTTCGCTCATTATCAATGCCAAAGAGGGTTCAAATCCTACCTTTACTACTGTCACCATGTCTATTGCAGATTTGGCCCCATTCATCTTTCATATATTCTCCAAAAATGGTAATGGTACGAACCTTTCCCTTGCTCTCTCACTTACTATAGGTAACTCTTCTTGGTTCTTTAACTCTATTTATTGTGACCACATGACATCTGATCCCAATATTTTTTCAACCAAACTCTCCTCGATGAATATCTCTAGTATTTATACCGCTGATGGTTTTTAAATGCCTGTTATCCATATTGGTCAGGTTTCTACTTCCTATCTTTCTATTCCTAACTCGTATTTGATTCCAAAACTCACCTTAAAACTCTTGTCTGCTGGACAACTTTATGAATTGGGATTTGAAGTCATATTTTTCAATAGTGGTTGTCGTGTGTAGGATTCTCGAATAGGAAAAACTCATGGTACTGGTCGTAAGGTTGGACGCCTATTTGAACTTATCAGTTTGCACCTTCCATCTCCAATTCCACCATCACCACAACCACATGTCCCGTCATCAACCTATGCAACCTCACCACTATCGCCAATATCCTCTTTCTTATCCTCATCTCCACAACTACCAGTGTTTCTATTACCATCCTAAATTTGGCATATTCGTTTAGGCCACACTTCATCTAGCCAACTCAAATCGCTTATCTCTAGTGGTCAGTTAGGTTCAGTTCAACATGAGTTCTTCAAATGTATCCACTGCCAACTTGCGAAACAACCAGCCCTACCTTTCAAAGAGAGTTAATCTATTTCCCTTGCACACTTTGATCTAATTCATTATGATATTTGGGGACCTTTTCCTCATACCTCAATGGGTGATTATCGTTACTCTGTTATCTTTGTGGACGACTACTCTCGATATACATGGTTGTTTCTTATGAAATATTGATCTGAACTATTCCAAATATATTCTGAGTTTTCTTCTATGGTTCAAATACAAGTTTCTAGAAATATCAAAGTTTTTCGCTCAAATAATACATTGGAATACAAAATTCGTGCTTTTCTTAACCTACTTCGCAAAAATGGTATGCTTCCCCATCGCTTGTGTCCTAGTACGTCCTAATAAAATGGATGAGCCGAACGCAAACATAGACATATTCTTGACACAGTTCGTGCTCTCCTCATTTTTTCATCATGTCCTAAATGTTTTTGGGGTGATGTTGCCTTCATAGCTGCCTACACAATAAACTATGTCCCTTCCACTATAATCTAAAACCAGTCTCTATTTGAGCGTCTTTTTGGTAAACCTCCTGATTTCTCTGAACTCAAAATCTTTGGTTGCGTTTGTCTTCTCAAACCATATGAACACAACAATCTTGAACCAAGGGCTCGTTTGTGTTGTTTTCTTGGATATGTCATTGATCATAAAGGGTATCGGTGCTGGGATCCAATTTCTAAAACCCTTCGTATATCATGACATGTCATTTTTTGGGAACATCAAATGTTTTATTCCTTACGGTCATTTGACATATCAACCCTCACCAACTCTAGATTCTTTACTGATCCATCCGTCGAGTTATTTCTAGAGGATACAGTTCCAAGTACTGTTAAGTCCACTCCAGTACCACTAGTTAAGTCCAGTCTTGCACCTTATGCTAAGTCCACCCCAGAACCACCAGTTGAACCCATTCCAGAACCACCAGCTGATCTTACCCTTCCAATTCCAGCGCCCTTGCCTAAGACTTCTCCTGTGGCAGATAATCCTGTATTGCTTTCCTTTGAGACACACGCCCTAGATTACCTCCGCCGCTCTACCAGGGTAACTCAACCTCCACATTACCTTTTTGATTTTTATTGTTTTTCCACTATAATTCATCTGCATGAGCCTCAATCCTATAAGAAGGCTAGTACTAATCCTCTTTGGCAGAAAACAATGTACAAAGAACTCTAAGCCTTCGCTAAAACTCATACCTGGGATATTGTTGATCTGCCCCCTGAAAAACTCTTATTGGGTGCAAATGGGTGTTTAAGATCAAGATGCTTTCTGATGGCTCTATTGAACGATATAAAACTCGACTTGTTGCTAAGAGATTTGCTTAGAAATATGGCATTGACAATGAAGAGACATTTTTTCCAGTAGCGAGGCTCACATCTGTCCTTACACTTCTTGCCGTCACCGCTATTCAAAAATAGACTCTCTTTCAAATGGATGCCAAAAATATATTTCTCAATGGTGATCTTCTTGAGGAAATTTATATGCATAACCCTCTCGGCCTGGCTGCCTCTTGAAATGAAGTTTGCCGCCTTAGCCGTGCTTTATATGATTTGAAACAAGCTTCACATGCCTAGTTTGTTAAATTCAATACTACTATTCATCAGTTTGGGTTCACATCCAGTGCTTATGATTCGACTCTGTTTATTCTCCATATTGCCAATGGTATTATCCTTCTTTTACTGTATGTAGATGATATAGTTATTATTGAAGATGATTTACATGGTATTTTTGAACTCAAAAAGTTTGTCAGTAGCCAATTCGAGATGAAAGATCTTGGTGTGCTCACCTATTTTCTTGGCCTCAAAGTTTCATCTGGTTCCGATGGATATTTTCTCTCTCAGGCTAAATATGCCTCAAATATTCTTTCCAAGGCTGGGATAACTGACTCAACCACTGCCACTACTCCTCTCGAGTTGAACGTCAGACTTACTCCACTTGATGGTTCACCTTTTCAGGATACCACTTTATATTGTCAACTGGTTGGACGTCTTGTATATCTTACTATCACTTACTCTGACATTGCCTATGCCATTCATCAGGTTAGCCAGTTCTTATCCGCTCCTCGGACCACCCATTAGTCGACTGTTCTTTGCATTCTTCGATATCTCAAGGGTACTTTATTTCATTGGATTCATTTCTAAGCTCAGTCTGCTCCCGTATTATAAGCTTATTCTAATGCCGATTGGGCTGGAGACCCCACCGACAAACGTTCAACCACTAGTTACTATTTTTTTTGGGCAATTATCTCATTTCCTGGAGTAGTAAGAAACAAACTGTGGTTTTTCGCTCTAGTAATGAATCTGAATATTATGCCATAGCTGATACAACTCAAGAACTTCTTTGGCTTCGATGACTCCTCGCTGATATGGGCATCTCTTCTCCTGTTGCCACTACCCTACACTGTGACAACATGAATGCTATTCAAATCACTCACAATGATGTATTCCACGAGCGTATAAAACACATCAAGACTGATTACCACTTCATCCGTCATTACATTCTCTATAATACGGTCTGTCTACAATACGTCAGTTCAGCCGATCAGACAACATATATTTTCATTAAGGCTCATCCACCCGGACGCTTTCACTCTCTAGTTTCCCAACACAAGTTCACCTCTCACTTACTGCCTTGAGTTTGAGGAGGATATTAATGTATTATATAGACTTGGCTCACATGGCCCATTAGGGCAAAACCATATACCCCACTTCCCCTATAAATATGTATATATATCATTGTATTCTTGTATATCTTTCGCACAATATCAATACATATTCATGTTTTCCACTTCTTAATCATCTTAACAGTGGCAAACACCATGCATATTCTCGTTGCCCATACTCAAATAATAGAGAGAAAGTGTGTGCTGCTGCAGTAATTAAAAAAAGAACAAAGTTATCAAATTTTCTTGGGTTGAGTCGTAGACTAGGTCGCTCTCTTTATGACATTTCGTGGCGCTGCCCAAGATTGTACAAGCAGTATCATAGCCCTGTCGTCCCTAGGATAAAACAACCAAAAAATCTCCTCTATCTAGGACCTCCTCTGCACAATAGAAGGTCTGAAAACTGAACACCCTAACGCAACACACTGCTCGGAATCAAAAATGTTTTTCGCAAGAAAATATAGAGAGAAAACCTTGTCTTAAAATCGTGGGAATGTTCAAAAAGAAAAAGAGAGATCCTTAAGTTTCTAATATATCTTCATCTTAATGCTAAGGAATAATATAAGTTCTTGAGGCCAGTGATCAATGGAATTCGTGGAAGTCTCTCCACTAAATAATAAATAAACAAGGCTCTCTCCAATTATGTGTCTAGTGTAGGAATTTGTGGAATGTCTAGTGGAGTCCAATCATGGTGTCCAAAAAATATTAAATGCCACCTCACTTCAATGCACGCTTGGCTCAACCGGACAGACGGCGGCGCACGCGTGTGGTAAATCAATAGGGATGTGACTCCTCTCTCCTCCACAAAATGTGGGTACCTCTTGGGACACACCCTAAGTATCCAACCCATCATCTCATATACTCTTCTAGAGCCTTATTCCCAAGCAATGTGGGACAAGGAGAAATAGGGAAAACTTGACACTTGGTTTTTAAATAATTTTACAAGTTAAATTCTTTTCGCTCCAACAATCCCCCACTTGAATTTTTAAAATAATTTTTCATTGAGCATAAGCAAAGGTGTCTATCAACTTGAACCCTTACATAATGAAGATGATTTAGATTATACTAGAGTAACTCATAGTTTTGAACTCTATCTCTAGCAACATCACACACACAACCCTATCAGGGTGTAGTGCAAAAGCCCGTACTTTATGGCCATGCACGTGTATCCCAGTGTAGTGAATGCTCTCGAGAATTTGCCCAAAATTCCATAGGAAGCAGTCATACATCCACATTCACATAGGTGAGTCTATCAAGAGTACTCATGTAGTTAGGTACTTCACTCCAAATAGAGTATAGATCTCATTAAGAGTTAAGAAATAACTCAACCTTCTATCGCTTCACTCAATACATATAAGGAATAAAACTCAAAATTATTATAATAGCATGATTCTTCTCATATCACTTCATGAGTTGTTATTACCATTTGAACTTATTTCTTGGGATCTCCAGTCTATAGGTTGGGTTTTCCCCACAAGTGACTCATTAATATATGGGCTTGAGTCCCATTCCTTTCGAGATTTTGTAAACCTTCTCTCGAGCTAATCCTTTCGTTAAAAAATCTGCCAAGTTATCATTAGAATGTACATGATCCACTCTTACAGCTCCAGTCGAGATATACTCTCCAATAATGTTGTGTTTGCGATGCATTTGTTGCCTTTTTAAGTTGTAATAAGGGTTCTGAATTTTTACGATAGCCGCAGTACTATCGTAATTGATCAAGACAGCTGGAATTAGTCTCTCCCATAAAGGGGTATTAGAAAGCAAACTTCTTAACCACTCTGCTTCCTTACTAGCCAACACTAGTGCAATCATCTTAGACTCCATAGTATATTGAGCCAAAATAGTCTGTTTCTTAGATTTCCAAGAAACAGCTCCACCAACTATGCTAAATATATAGCCGCTAGTTGCCTTGAAGTCATCTGAAAGGATGTTCTAATCAGTATCGCTATATCCTTCTAGGACAGTGGGAAATTTCTGAAAATGTAATGCAAGGTTCAAAGTCCTTTTTAGGTACCTCATTACCCTTTTAATAGCATGCCAATGCTCAATACTAGGTTTGCTTGTAAATCTACATAGTAACCCCATAGCATAAGCTATGTCGAGCCTAGAGCAATCAATAGCATATCGTAGACTGCTTATGATTCTCGCATACTCGAATTATCTAACACCGTCACCGGTGTTCTTGAACTATCTCATACTAGAATCATAAGGAGTACATGCTGGTTTACATTCAAAGTAATTGTATTTCTTTAGAATATTCTCTATGTAATGAGATTGATTCAAAGAAATTCCCTTTTCAGACCTAGTTATTTTAATACCAAGGATCACATTTACTTCACCAAGATCTTTCATGTCAAAATTAGCACATAACATAGATTTCACTTTGTTCACAACATGTATATTAGAACCAAGAATCAACAAGTCATCCACATAAAGACATATAATAGTGCAGAAATCATTTTTAGATTTGTAATAGATGCATTTGTCACTTTCATTCACTTTAAAGCCATGTGAGATAACAAGATTATCAAATTTCTCATGCCATTGCTTAGGTGTTTGTTTCAAACCATAAAGAGATTTATCTAATTTGCACACTTTGTTTTCTTGACCAAGAATTACACATCCTTTAGGTTGGTTCATATAGATCTCTTATTCTAATTCACCATTCAAAAAAGTAGTTTTAACATCCATTTGCTACACAACAAGATCATAAATTGCAGTAAGTAAAAAAAGCACACAAATAGATGTAATCCTAGAGACATGTGAAAATTTTTCAAAGAAATCTATATTTTCTCTTTGTCTAAACCCTTTGACTACAAGACGAGCCTTTGATTTATCAAAAGTTCCATCGGGTTTCAGTTTCTTCTTAAGTATCCGTTTACATCCTATTGTTTTACAATCAAAAGGTAAATCTATTAAGTGCCAAGTCCTATTTGACTCGAGAGAGTCCATTTCTTTATCTATAGTCTCTTGCCACAAATTGACATCTATAGAAGACAACGCCTCTTGGAAGGTGTACACATCCTCCTCTAAGGTATATGCATAGAAATCAGAACCATAATCCTTAGCAATACGAGTCTGTTCACTTTTTCTAGGTTCAAATTCTAATTCCTTATCAGACTTATTAATTTTAATGACAGACACATTACTAGATGTCGAGCCCCCACTATTCTTCAATTTAAGAGGAAATCTATGTTAATAAAAATTAGTATCATTAGATTCAATAATAACATAATCATGCAAGTCATAAAATCTATATGCTTTGTTATTCACTGCATAACCAATAAAAATATATTCATATGCTCTACTTGCAAGTTTTTTTCTTTTATGATCAGGAATACGAACATATGCCAAACAACCCCAAGTCTTAAAATAAGACAAATTAGGTTTCTTATTTTTTAAAAACTTCATAAGGTGAAATTTTTTCATGAATAATCCATGAGAATTATAAAAGTCAATGAAAATATCAGAATCATATTTAGTTCCTCTATCACTGCGCAACCTCTTAAATTTTCTATTGCATTGATTTTCAATTTAAACATTCCATCAGTAGCATAACCCTTCCCAACAAATACATCATTCTTAGTTATTGTGTACAGATCAGGCTCAATAGTTTGAGTAAACCCAGCCTTGTTGAGAAGATAGCCCGAAACCAAATTCTTCCTTATCTCTAGAGTATGCAGAACATCCTTAAGAATGACATTCTTTCTAGAGGTAAACTTCAATTTTGCCTTACCAGAACCAGCAACAATAGTGGAGTGGAAATCACCTAGCAACACTTTCTTGTCTACAGTTTTAAAATCGGACCTAAACATAGCACGATCATAGATAACATGGTGAAATACACCAGTGTCTACCCACTACACTTCGGATCCACCAACTATGTTGATTTCATAAATCATAGTCACAAGTTGGTCTTCAGTTAGATTTGTCTGTGGAGCAGGGCGACGTTTAAGTAGTCAGTTCTGGGCCATATGGCCCATCTTTCCATAGTTATAACAAGTAAATTGTCCAGAATCATTTCTTGAAAGGGTTTTTGTCTATTCTTATTTTTCATGTTTTTCTCTTTGGGTTTTAGAATAGCAGAAGTGGATTTCTTGTGAGCGTTATTGGAAATAACGAGCATCTCATCTTTTTGTTTGCAGGTTACCTCCTCAATGCGAAGACGAGTAATCAAACTTTCTAAAGAAAATTCTTTTGTTTTGTGCCTAAGAATATTCTTTAGAACTTTCCAACTAGGGGGTAATTTGTCAATCAAAATAGCAATTTGAAATTATTCATCAAGTGACATACATTCAATAGTAATTGCATGAACAATTTCATTAATTGAAATAATTGCAAATTTAGGGACCCTCAGACTGAGTTGATGTGTCTGAGCATCCTTAGCTCGGATTCGCCTGATTTGTTAAGCCTCAAGGAAAATGAAGACTGTTGATCCTTAGATATAATGGACAATTAAAGGTTGATATTTTTGGTGAAACTAATGGTTTGATTAAGTGTTTCAGTTTATTAGTTCCAAACGATGAAGATATGATGACAAAGATGTTGAAGATTAAGAGGTTAAAAAATTTAAAGAACTTAGGAAAAACAACTCAGGTTAAATTTCAACTTTTAATATCCCAATTAGGATCACACACAACACAAAAAGATTTTTAAATAATTTTTATAAATATGTGTGTTTTTAATAGGATCCTAATTAGTTAAATTATTTGCTCCTATGTGCAATTGAAAAAGAAATATTAATAATTGATTAAAATTAAATTTAAGTATTTAGTGGAGCTAACCAAGAAAAAAAAATCGGTTAAAGGGGCGAAAACATCAATAAAAATAGATTAAAAATGAATTGAGAGAAGTGTTCCAGCATCTATAAGTCGACAGGTAAGTCGACCAGAGTATAGAAAGAAAAGTCTTTGTATCTTTTGGTCGACAGGTAGGTTGACCTGTGCTTAAATATGAACTCTCTGTATCTATAAGTCGACAGAGTGGTCGACCTGTGATAAAAAATAGAACTTTTTGAATCTCTAGGTCGACAGATAGGTCGATCGATGGGCACAACAATTTTGGCTTAGTTACATCCTGAATCGATCAGTCGACAGATGATCTTGGTCGGTCGACTTATAGGACTATTTCAGGATATTATGGAATTCTGGATTTTATTCTAAAAGTAGCCATTACTAACCGTTTTTTGCTTAGGATTCACAGGATATATTAGGTATTTAATGTTATTTGAGATATGCAACACATATTATGATATCCCTATAGATATAGTTCATTAAGTTTGAATATTTTTTAATTTGGTACATGTAATACTTTATATCCTATTTAATTGTGATTGTGAAATATTTGGAGGACTTAATTGAGAAGTTTAAAAACTATAATTAAGTGATTTGAACCAGGATGAAGTCTTAATGATATAAGGGGTCTATAAGAGCAATTAAGTGTCATAATAAGTGGGAACTAACCATTAAAGAACTTATTTTATTCCCATTTATATAGACCTGTGTTTTTCATATTAGAGAGAGAGATTAAAAGTATTATACTGACATTTTCTAAGAGAAATCATATTGAGAATTGTGAGAGTTTTTTAAGAGTAATTATTGAGAATTATTTGCTGTGAATCATTGCTGCTACCAAATCTGAAGTAACATTGCTATAATTATTTTTTCGGTGGATTTTGGGTGAGATCTTTCCAAATTACTTTCTATTTAATATTGCTTGATTATATTTAGAGTTTTATATTTAGAAATTGTTATCTGATTTCTTATTGAAAAATAGTTTTGAAATAATTTCTTGAATCAATTTGATTACGTGCTCAATTATGTGCTACCCATTTTTGTTTAAAATCAGATTTTGAATATCTCACTTTTCTATCACTAGTTTTAGGATATTAATTGAGTTCTAATTTATTTGGGGTGGTAGAAGCTCCGAGTAAGAAAAATCACTTGTCAAATTTTAATTGGTGAGTTGAGTGACGGATTGAATACTGTTGGGAGTATTTAATCTAAGGGTAGCTGGTTTCAATCTCTTCCTGTAAAGAGATTGAGGTAGTAATTCTTCTTGAATTGAATTGTTTTGTGAGCAATTTTGTAACAGTTCAATCCTTACTGGGTAAAAGGATATTTGGAGTGTTTGTGAGGTTTTGATTCTTTACCCTTAGTTTAAAAAAAAATTAGGTTATTCTTGATCATGTAAAAAGTATAAGTTGTTCCTGAGCTTGGAAAAAGAAATTTGTAAAGGTTGATTCTGAGCTTGTAAAAGAATCTTCGTGAGGGTTTGGTTCCTACCTTTAAAGGAATCTTGAGTTTAGTGGTACGACTCTCCGTGGGGCTCGGAGGACTGGATTAATCAAGAGTAGCTTGGTAAACCAGTATAAATTTCAGGTGTGCTGCTATCTTTACATTATTTTTTATTTGGTGTGCACCTAGTTGATTTTATATTTCCGCTGTGATATAAAGATAATAATTAATTTAGGATGAAAATTAATTATTTGGATTATTAAAGTATTTTTTTTTTCTGATAATTTTTTATCTACCCAATTCACCCTCCTCTTAGGTAGTTCACTGGGCCAATAAAGACGTTTTGCCGAGATGGGCTGTCCAAACACCCTCAGCTCGGACTGTCAAAATTGGGAGCCTTAATAAGGTTGAAGGGGTGTATCGAGCTGACGAGTCCGAGTACTCTCAGCTCAGACTCTATCAACATGGAAATCCTCAATGATGTCTCAACGTGTATGCCAAGCTACAGAGTCTGAGCACTCTCAGCTTGGATTCCCCAAATATGGACCCTCGTTGTCCGAACCGGGATGGGGGCCACCAAACAAACCTTAAAGAAAATGGTCCGAGCTATGGAGTCCGGGTACTCCCAGCTTGGATTTACCAATATATGGAGCCTTCCTGCCCGAATTGGCCTGAAGATCATTGTGCCGACCTAGCGAATCTGGGCACTCTCAGCTCAGATTACTCATTATATAGAGCCCCAATGATGGATGAAGATGCATGCTGAGCTGACAAGTCCAAGCACTCTCAGCTCAGATTCACCAAAATAGGGATCCTCCTTGACTGAACTAAGCTGGAGGCATCGAGCAAGTCATAAAGAAGAGGGTCCGAACTGCGGAGTCCGAGCACTTTCAGCTCGGATTCACCAAAATAGGGATCTTCCTTGTCCGAACCTAACTGAAGGCACCAAGCAAGTGATAAAAGAAAGGTTCCGAGCTACGAAGTCCGAGCACTCTCATCTCGGATTCACCAAAGTAGGGATCCTTCTTGTCTGAACCAAGGCGAAGACCGCTGCACTGAGCTAACGAATCTGAACACTTACAACTCAAATTTTGTATATTTACGGTCACTTAAGGCTGTTTTGAAGCTTTCGAAGCTATTTTGACGTCTCCTCCACCTCCTGGTCATCTAAAGGGGCTAAAAATAGACTGTTACTCTTCATTTCGAGTTGGCCGGCCCATGGGCTTCTACAAAATGGGCTTAAAAGCCCAGTCCAGGTGATTAAGCCCTTAATTCACCAGCTCATTGACTGTCCGACGAATTAGGTTAATTAACCGAGCTTGGCTTCTTAATTGTGCGACGCTAATTGAACTCAACGCCCTATAAATACTCTATAACATCTATTACTACAAAGGTCTATGCTTCTAATTCACTCTAGAGTACTATTTGCCTTTCTTCTCGAATACTTGTTCTCACGTCGGAGGGGTCTCGCTGGGCACAACCTCAATAGGCCCTTGTGCAAGTACTCAAAGTACAGATTGGAGCTCAGCTCGGAGATAAGAATAGAGTCCAGAGTGGAATTCAGCTCGAAGTCTGAATAAGATCTCAAGTCGGATTGAGGAGCTCAGGTTGGATTGTAAGGACTTCCAAAGAGCCAAAAGTTTCAGATTATCCAGTTCTCCACCTCCACCATACGTGCCGTGTCTTTCCGGACTATACTGTGGGTGCTTGTCATTTTTTGACACCAACAGTTTGGCGCCATCTGTGGTAAGATGACTAAAAGATTCCCCTAATCATTAGTTCCTGATGAGCCTAAGACTTGATGATCACCAAGTCAAGAAAGGAAATCCATCAAGCAGACTAGACGCTTGCCGTGAGCAGTGTTCTTGCAATCTGGCCCTTCAACGCCATGTCAAAGGCTCCCAGGCTGGACTCTAAAGTTCTAACCATTGAAAATCATCATCCACCGCCTACCGGGCCAGTGACGCAGCCCACCATGTCGAAAGTTCAACCCACCGGCCAAACATGGCCGTCTGCCTTACCCTCTGGATAATTTGTTAAACAGACCTCAAGGGCGACCGAGGACTCTCGCATTGACCACCTAGAACCCCAGCTCGGTGAGTACCAGACATTTTTTAGGTCCTTCTCGCCCGTCTATTGCCGGCCCCACCGAAAGGGGTACCGGCACTCCAACCTGCAGGGGGTAGGAAACCCACACTTGAGCCTAAGGATTATGTGGTCCATTCCAATGAACATGCTCTGAGGGCCTGCCCTCGGTCGTGCAACAACGGGTAAAATAAGGTTGACTTGGCACCTCTCGAAGCTTCTGGGTCCCCATCCCTACCACCGCCAAAACGAAAGAGAGACAACCGAACAGAATCAACACCCAATCGAGCCCAGAATTATGTCACCCGATCAGAGCATAGGTCGCGGCATGTTCATGAAGTGGATTCACATTCACCACCACCCAGGCAGTGTGCTCCCCGTGCTACTGTCAGCCAAGTCAGGGCGCCCACGAGGAGAGAAGTACTGGTGGAAAGATGCCTCGCCAAATGACCCCTTATGACAGAACCACCGACCCGGCGGACCACTTGTCTATCTTCAAGTCCTACATAGATCTACATGCTACCTAGGTAGCCATGAGGTGTAAATCTTTTCCTTTTACCCTAATGGGAGAGAGGGGACTTGGTTTCAATCCTTGGCCCCTGCGTCAATCTCTAGTTCCGAGAGCTGGAACAACTTTTCCTCTCTCAGTTCAGACGTTCACGACGCTGGCTAAAAACCATGGCACACATTCTCTCCCTCTAATAGCTACCCAATAAATTGTTGGGAGATTATGTGGAACGGTTCAACAAGGAGGTTGTTAGCTATGATAAAGTTTCCAATGTCGTCGCAATGAATGCTTTCATTGACAGCCTCAAGCACCGGAGATTATCTTACGACCTCTATTCTAACCCCACGCCAAACCTCGATGCCGCACTCGATAAGGGAACACGATTCCATAACGCGGATCTAACAGAAGCAATGAAGAAAGATCATGAAGGAGGACGAAAGAAAAAAGGCAAAGTGGAGAAAAGTCCGACTTGGGCTCAAGGATCCAATAGACTACAGGCCGAGGGAAGGTTAGGCCCACTGCCCGGGGACCGAAGGCCGTTCCCACCCCTAGGGGATCATCAACATGGTTTCACCTAGCTCACTACCTCGGTTGCAATCATCTATGCCGAGAACGCAGAAAGAGACTTCTTTCATCCTCCTCCTGCTCCAAGAAGTAAGCCGAAGGGAAGGTCATTGAACAAATATTGCGAGTTCTACCAGGATAGGGGTCATTCCATGAAGGATTGCTTCCAGCTCTGAGAGAAGATTGAGACCCTGATTAACTAGATATATTTGGGCCACTACATCTGAATAGGTGACGAAGTACCTGGGCATGAGGAAATGCGACTCCCGTGACGAACATAGGCGCCTGAGGATGAGAGACAATCGCAACCGACCTCCAGCCCGGGATGAGAGTACAAGAGACAATGATGAATAGAGGGTGGATGGTGAGATCAATATTATTCACAGTGGACTCAGCCTCTGTGGGGAGACGACGTCTTCCAAGAGAAGGTATGAGCACAAATCCAAAATAAAAGCAGATGAAGATATGTACGAGGTGAGAAAAATAGATGTCGCGGACCACAATATCATCTCTTTCAGTAAGACTGACCTTCGAGGGGTGCATGTCTCTCACGATGATGCCCATGTCATCGTCGCCCTCATCAACCGTTTCAAAATAGGAAGGATTTTGGTTGACGGCGGAAGTTTTGCCGATATTATCTTTAATTGGGTGTTCCATAAGTTGACCCCGATGCTTTAAAGCCCTCGAAGGGCCCCCTAATCGGTTTCGATAGTAATATTGTCAACCTGCTTGGATGGGTCTCTCTTCTAGTCACAGGTGGACTCCACCCAGAACTTCTACAGTTTGGACTAAATTCTTGATTGTCGACAGGTCGTCCCCTTACAATGCCATCATAGGGCAGCCCACCATGGCAGCTCTCAAAGCGGTTTGCTCTCCATACTATCAGTCCATGAAATTTCCTACCGAGAAAGGAGTGAGGGAAGTGAGGAGAGACCAGGAAACCTCCATGGCTTGTGCCCAAAGGGAAATAGAGACCCAAAAATAGCAATTAAAGATAGAGCTAGGGCTCGGGGCCAATGAGCTCATGGCTCTGGACGGTGGGTCAAATCAGGTGCCCATCGACGACTCCCGGGAAAAAGAAGATGGCCCCCGAACCCACAAAGAGCTGGTGGAGATTCCTATATACCCTACAATAGAAGGAATGACAATAAGGATTGGTGCTGGTCTCGGCTTGGAGCATAGAGCCAAACTTATAGACCTCATTCGGAGAACCTATGACTTCTTCACGTGGTCATACAATGAGCTGTTGGGGATTGACCCAAATATGGAGATGCACCTCCTACATGATGACCCACACCACCCACATGTAAGGCAGAAGAGGAGAAAATTCCATCCTGAGCACCAAAAGATTATCGAGGAAGAAATGTGGTTGAGGAAGTCAAGTTTCCAGATTGGCTGGCTAATGTGGTCCTCGCCCCTAAAGCCGGCAACAAATAGAGCTTTTGCATCGACTTCAAGGACCTGAACAAATTATGCCTCAAGGATTTCTTCCCCCTCCTGAGGATCGACATTGTCATCGATGCCACGACAAAGTATGAGCACCTGAGTTTCCTTAACGCTTACGCCAGATACAATTAGATACCTATGTTATCTTTTGATAATTGCAAAATGTCCTTTATCACAGACAAGAGGACATACTGTGACAAGGTTATGCCAATCAGCTTGTTCAACGCTGGCACAACCTACCAGTGCCTAGTGAACAAGATATTCAAGGAGAAGATTGGGCAGATGATAGAAGTTTACATAGACGATGGTAGCAGAATATTACTTCACTACTTTAACCGCAAGTGTACGGGTCAAGTTTTATAGAATAGGGAAGAGTAAGGGTTGTCGTATCCACAAGGATTGGATTAAATTGTTGCTAAGTACCGCGATTGTCATAATCAAACTTTATTTAGGCGACTCAAATTTAGATTTTTACAGAACTAATATTAAACTAAACTAATTAAACTAAAATACTAATAGTGACGTTAATGGGAATATATTGTCTAGGGATTAACTTTGTTCAATTAAACGTGTTCGTTTTAATCTCGTTTACATTAACGGTATTTAAACTATCTAACAATTTAGGTATCAAAAACTCACTCACTACTTCTCTCGAGTGTAAAGTGAATGAATATGCGACTTTGTATCAATGCCGATGTCCCCATCTAGCATCTAACGACACTGATCACATGATTCTAACCTCAACCTCACAGATTGCACACTTTCTAATACTCTCCCGAGTCATTAGATCGTCGCGTTGTAATTAAACCCTAGTCCGAATCCAGGGTTACCTCTCCTGAGTGTCAAACCCTGTATTCTCAAACCAACCAAAATACCATAACAAACATATAATGGAAGTAATAAAACGGTAAACACAATCGAATAGAGATGAACAACCGTTAACGAAACACGATTTACTCAAACAACATATATTAGTAAACTACATCAATCCCATAGATAATCAACGTTTAGCTCTTTACCATAACCATATATTCAACAATAATCCATATATACATGATCAAACAACCAAAAACGAGTTAAGAATAAAGAGAGAAATAAGAGAGAATAATCGTTATCTGAAGGTGGCGTCCGTAAAAACCGTTTCGATCTTGTTTCCTCTTCTCCAATTGTGTTCCTCCTCTTTGGTTGGTTGAGATCTCTCAAAAATACTCCCAAAGTGTTCCCAAAAATATGTTAGGTATTAGGGAGAATGAGTAGTTTTAAGTTGGGGAGCAAAATATCCAAAAATATCAAGAAAATATCTTTGTTAGGTGGTGTCGGACCGCTACAACGGTGGGAAGAAACGCTGCAGTAGTGAGAAGTCAGTAGGCAATTACCATTTGACCATTGCAGCGATGGAGGCCATCGCTGTAGTGGTGAAGTTCACCGCTGCAACGGTGGATTTGCAGATTCTTAACTTCGTTTTTTTTTCCATCTTTTCAACCATTTTTCCACCGACGTCCCACCGATTTGCTCAATTATCAACCGTTTTCATCCATTTTCATCCCAAACGCCTGATTTATACCAAAACAAATAAAAACGAATTAAAACATATTAAAACAGAAAAAGAACACTCGAAAACTACTAAAATCGGTTTGAAAATATATAGATAAAATCAACATATCAAATACCCCCAAACTTAGAATTTTGTTAGTCCTTGAGCAAAACACTCACACAATAAATTAAACTACCATGACTAATTAACTAACTTTAATGCTAAACGCGAAAAAATATAAATGAACTAGAAGTAGCGGCATGCGAGTTTCGAATTCATCTAATAAACCAAAATGTTTTTTCCTCAATGGCTAATCAAATCAAGTTCAAGAATAAAACACACCACGTGGTGTTTTAGAATTTCGACACTCAATATCAGTAAAGGCCATTCTAGATCCATTCAAAGTGTGTGTGTGTGTGTGTGTGTGAAAATGCAAATATATAATTGTCTAAACACCGGATTGAATTATTCACTAACCAAGCTCATGACTTTAACCGTAAATGATTAGGAAATCCATATGCTTGACTGGGTTTAACTCTCCACTAATGTAGGCTTGGAAGCTAAAAAACATCAATAGGGCTTGGTTCGATTTTTGAAAATTGGCCAAGGGTATGTCAGGAATAGAAAACAGGTAACCATTATAATTCAACGATACCCGAGGCACAATGCTTGGCCCTCAATCTCACTCGTAACCCCAAACATTTAAGAAACACAACCCTGAACAAACATTTAAGAACATTATACTCACTTGTCAAAAGAAACGAAAATAGAACTATATTTACCTAAGTTTTTTTATTATTATCAAACCACACCCCTAAACTTATTTGATTTGAACAATTAAAAGGGTGTGGGAATACGATACAAAAATGACAAGCAAGTACTCTAATACCGAACCAATCAAACGTTCGCCCAAAATCCAACCGCTCACTTCAAGTAGCATAAACAAATGCTAACTTGATTTTGACTCAAATTGTGCCTTTGGTTTAGCGACTTAAGTTTGGAATTTTTTTTATTGGCCAGGGCATTTGTTACGTGTTCAGAATTGAAACGGCTATAGGCTTCGACAAGGTAACGAGGGATAAAACATATAACATGGTAGGCTTCAACGGCTCAAGTAATCAAAATGAATGCCTAAATTATGTCTCCTGAACTACCTCGCCTAGGATTTCGCCTCAAGTTTCCCCAAATCAAGTTCTAGATTCTTTAAAAGTGTCATGAACTTGCTACTGAATAATCGACGTCAAATCGTTTGAATAGTTGTACAACGAGTCTACATAATCGTGCAATTTAGGATAAAAAATGACTTTTACCTAATGGACATGCCAAGCACACAGAACACATGAATGGGCATTACCCCTGACCTCGATATACAACTAGGGGATAATTTTCATCATCGGTTAATGGCCCAGAAGAACTCAACAACACAACACACAATTACTACTTTATACATAAACATATTGATACTAATACTAAACAAACATGCATATAATTAAACAATAAATTAACCTAAATTATATAACTAATCAAAAAGAAAACATACTAACATACTACACATCACTCTCAAACTTAAAACGGACAGTGTCCACAACGAACCAACATCGATCTCAACAATTGAAATAAAGCATGACGACGAATGGGTTTTAGAACATGTACCTGGAAGGTGAGACAATCTCACCTTCGAGTGAAGTTGGCGGTGATGGATTAATTTATTTGAAAACTTGAGTTGCCTCCCAAGAAGTGCTTGGCTTAATGTCCTCGGCTTGACACAGAGAAGTGCTCGTCAAAGAACGATTTTCGCCCGTAGTATGTGTCATACAACACAACATGTGGGTCTTGGTTCAGAACACCCTCAAGATTGGAGAGATTTGGCATTGAACGAATCAGATTCTCAACTCGACTCAGCTCCATCTCATGTGCTTGGTTTCTCTGAATGAATGGAGTTGGAAGTAGTGGAGGATAAGCGAGCCACATTGGATCCTCATAGAAATGTTCGTCTTTGATCGATGTCAAAATCACAACGTGGATCTCAAACGGTAGATAATCGCAAGTGTTATCTTGTGATTATTCATCGTTGCTCAATTTTTGGGTCTTATCCTCATTAGGATCTTCGTGATTGATCAAACCCAATGTCCTCCCGCTTATATCCAGTTCCTCATGGTGGCTTTCAATGCATGTGGCGTTTGTGTCGCTTAGTGCTACCACTTTTGACTCGGCCTTAATAAAGCAGATTAGCTGACTGATTTGAGTCTGAAGAGACATTACGGTCGTGTCAATTTCAGCATAGGTCGTCTCAATATTGTCAAGACGATCCTCATGCTTGTTGAGACGACCATTCGTTTCCCTCCAGAAAGCTTGAGTTTCCCCCATAAATTCAATGAAAATTTCTTTCAAGGTGGGGGAAGACTCCTCCTGTTGGTTCGGGATATCAATCCATGGTGCCGAAACGGTGCTTTGACAGCTTGTTGAATAATTCCAACTCTGAAAATCAAGTTCCTCCATGTCTTCCAGTACCCAATAGGCTTCGTCCGCGGTTAATTGGTCAAAAGAGGTGGTACCGTTTTCTCCTTCAAACCAATTTCTTGTTTCGACTTGTAACTGATCACACCTCATTTTGTGCGATCTAATACTACTAAATTAAGTTTTGTTAATCTTTTAAATAAATTAAAATATTATAAATTAAGTTGTTTTATTTGTTTTTGTAGGATTTTGGAAATGATACAAAACCATGTTAATTTGGAGCAAAATTCAAAGAAAATGATCAAACGGATAAAAGTCGCGATTTTCAGCACTAGAATGAAGACCACTGTCCACTCTTTTGGACATACCTAATTATACAGTTGGAATTATGATATTATACAAGTTTCATATGAAAGTAGACTCTCTAAGCTTTCCAACGACTGGTTATAGAGCCAAATCGGAGTTCGTATGAAAACGATACAACCGTTTGAAGATGGTCCTTCTGTGCAGTCACATAGTGCTGCGGGTCAAACCATTTTGACCCGAACCCGGCCCGATTCGGCCCGACCCGCGCCCACTCCGGTGGACAAATTCCACAACAACCCCATTAGCCTCCATATTTGATTTTTTGCACCCCTAGCCTCCTCTTTTGACTCAAATTCACCCCAAAACTCACCTTTTTGATTCTATAAATAGAAGGGAGGTTTGAGAGCAAAAGGGAATTCAATATTCCTACTTCATTATTAGAATAGTTGTAGTATTTTCTTATTTGTTTTTCTTTTATTTTCATTTTTATTTTTGGAAGGGAGAATAGTTTGGGGTACAAAGTGTAAATGGTGTTTATGAGGATATTATCCGAGAAAATACCACTCAATGCAACAATGAGAAGCTAACTTCCTTCAACCAGGTTAGGGTTGTGGTATTGTACTTTTGAATTTATGTAATATTGTATTTTTCTTATTTAAATTTGGATTTCGTATAAACAATTGTGTGGAAGGAATTCCGTTCGTAAAAATGAATTTAATGATAATTGAATTTATTGTCAAAATATTCTTGTAGAGATTTTGATTTGAATTCAATTATTGTTAGAACATTAAATCTTGCACCTGTGGTCTTGATTTAATGGCCACACAATCGTATTCTTAGGGATTGATTATTGGTCTGGATGGTTTATGCCTAGATTTTAATTCACCTTAGATTAGTTTAATGTAGGAATTAAATACCGAAGATAAATCATGCCGGAGAATAACAATCCATATATTTCTGAGTAGTTCCGACTTGTAGTTAGGAACACTCGTTTATACAAATCCGATTAAAATAGAAAATACGAGAAAAACATAATTCTCAAAATACTAACCCCACAATTCCTATCCTGGTTCTTTATTTTATTTTTATTTTGGATTTAGTATTTTCTTTTCTTATTTTAAAAAAAATCAAAATCATTTTCACTAAAGAAATAAAAGTAATCAGAAATTGATAATTACAAGATCGATCTCTATGGTTCTACACCCTACTTGAACACCGTACTACATCAGTATCGCGGTACCAATTTAAGGGTATTATTTTTGAGCGATCAAATTTTGGCGCCGTTGCCGGGGATTGGCATCGCTAATTATTAATTTTTGTTATTTTTTTTCTCCATCTGTATAAATTCATCGATTTTTTTTTTCTTGAGTTTTATTTTTTGCAGGTTAATCGAGATCCAATCTTTCATTCCAGATCTTCAAGCAAGGATTCAGTTTAATCTGTTTAATTTTTCTTTTAAAAAAAAAAGTAACAACAAAAAAATTAAAAAAAAAAAAAATCAAAAATCAAAAAAATTATTATTAGAAAAATTAGTTTATTAAATTGTTGACAGATAGGCTGGGCCTCCGTCATTTATCTTTATTCTGTTATCTGGTAGGTTGAGCCTCTTGTTCGCATTTATTTATTTTAATTTTTTTTTCTTAACTGGTAGGCTGAGCCTCCAGATCGCTTGTTGATATAATTGTTTTAATTTGTTAAAAAAATATAAAATATATATATAAGAAAATTAGACTTGGGTAAATGGAAAATTACTTTGAGAGATTTGCTATTTTATTTGCAGATTCTCAACAATATTTTCTCTCAAGACCCCAACCTGACCTTTACTCATGTACCACAGACCAAAATCCACACCATTTCACCAATTAATTTACGTACAATTACCATAATCCCACGGACCTCTATAATAATGTTTATCTCGATCCATATTATTTGCTGCCTGAGTCTAATCAATACTCGAATAATTATGGATGGGATCAACAATATTATAGTGAGCTTTCAGGGTCGTATTGTTACGATCAATCATTTTACCAACCTCAATGTCAACCATCATTTTCCCAAGAAGCTAGGAATTTTGAACCCACTGTAATGCAACAAATGCTAACAATCTTGGAAGAGCAAAACCAATCCCTAGTAGAGACTAACCAAGCCTTAACAGAGGAACGTCAAACCTTAACGGAAAATCACCAATCCTTAGTAGAGCAAGGCCAAATCTCAGAAAGGCAAAACCAAATCTTGGAAAGGCGAGCTCAATCCTTGAAAAAACAATTTGAAGAGATAGATTGGAAAGAAACCCTAGTTAGGCGAATAATTGAATTAGTAAAAGAGGAAATTGCAAAAAATGGTCTAGAGACTGACATTCGGGTAGGTGATAAGAAAAGTGGTCTAGAGCACGAAAGTGAATTTAGAAAGTCGTCAAAAGGACCACAGCTAAGCAAAATTGGTGAGGAACCCAAACGATATGATCATGAGTTTGAGCCGTTTTGGGCTCAACCATTACCAATTTGTGAGGCAGAAAAAAAAGTGGGGAACAAAAGTGATGGTGAGCAGGTAAGCGCAAAAGTCAAAAATACGTACATGGAGGAGATTAAGGTAGAAAGTCATAAGGAAAATGAGATCCAATCATCCGAGACACATTTGGGTAATCTTCCTTTGATAGGGACATCCATTATACCCTTACCACCGCATCCAAAAATTAAGGCATATCTTTTTGATGCAGTGGACTAACCGTCAAACCAAACCACAAAAAAATCATGCCTTTTTGTTTGGGTTGATGTAACTCAACTTCTATTTGGGGGCCTAATAAAAAGACCACCAAGTAAGTCCCAACGAAAAGAAATGGGATTTGATCCGGGAAAGAAGTTAAGAAATTTGAGTGTCGGCCGCTATCCATCACTCACCGACTGGAGAGTAACTCAACAGAAGGTAAGAAGTGGGTTACTTCACTACGGTTAGTGGGGTTAAGACACTCAACGTCCGGCTAAAGACGTTAAAATTAGCGCTGAGTGGGAGGCAACCCACTGTTGTGTTAGTTTTCTAATTTTAGTGTTTATATTTGATTTAATAAGATTTCTTTGAGTGTTCTATCTGACAGATTTACGAGCAGTCCACACCAACTCAGTACAAATAAGCAATTCCGATACGTCAGGTTGTATCTCTCCTTGCTAATTTAATTTTGTCATTTTCACATTGAGGACAATGCAAGATTCAGGTTTTGGGGGGGGGGGGTAAATGCTTGTATTCTTTCTGATATTTTATTTCACACTTAATTTTGTCAATCTATCAGTTGATAACACATCTGTCGGGTACAAACTAGAATTTGCTAAATAATTATTGGAGCAGAGCACTGATTTTTAAAAATATTTCATTTTTCGACGGTTACATGCATGCTAACTTTATTTTATTTTAAATTTAGTACAAAAGTTAGTTTACTGAATTTTGATAAGAAAATAACCTATCCCTAAAGTTTAAAAAAAAAAAACAAAAAAAAAAAAACAAACAAATAAATTATTTTTTTTTAAAAAAAAATAAAAATAAATTGTGATACTAATAAAGATTTTCTGTCTTAGTAATGAACTTTCGCTGAGTAACCGGACCTCTTGCCTCAGTAAGCTTTGAGTGTTCGCGTCAAAAGGGGAAAACAATTTATTAAGACGGTAAGAGGCTTGTTAACTTCGAAGCCTAAGTTGTTCGAGTTATTAAGCCTGAAAGGTGCTTTAACACCTAGTGCCCTGAGCCAACTGGATTGGGATCATTGGTCCAACACTCGCTACACGGACATCTTAGAAAGCCCAGTGGGGTTAACATTGCACATGTCACTTATTTAAAGAAAATTACTTATAAAACAAAAAAAAAAAAAAAAAGAAGAAGAAGAAACAACACTGATATAAACAAATATTTTTTTTATTTTGGGGAAAAGATTGTTTGAATTGTACAAAACCAGTTGACTAACTACATGTGTTAAATTCATTATAAACGAGAGTTGTATATATGTCGTGGGTACAAAAATGAATATTGTTAAAAATCACGTGCTATGAGATTAATGACTATTTCAGTAACTCTTGTTTGCCCTTGATTTGATATGTTAGCATTGGATAAGACTGATAGAAATTTTGTGAGTGATAATATGCACGAAAAGAGATTTTGAGATGTTTGTGGGTAGCATCACTGTAAACCCTCACGAGACTATACTCGTCCACTAAGGGTGACCTAGGGGTTTAAAGGCTTATTGCATACGCTAAATGCAATCGTGTTCCCTACGAAAATGGCTTTTTATTTAATTATTATATGTAGTTTTGCTCGAGGACTAGCAAAATTTAGGTTTGGGGGTGTGATCGCACCTCATTTTGTGCGATCTAATACCATTAAATTAAGTTTTGTTAATCTTTTAAATAAATTAAAATATTATAAATTAAGTTGTTTTATTTGTTTTTGTAGGATTTTGGAAATGATACACAACCATGTTAATTTGGAGCAAAATTCAGAGAAAATGATCAAACGGATAAAAGTCGCGATTTTTGGCACTAGAATAAAGACCACTGTCCACTCTTTTGGACATAACTAATTAAACAGTTGGAATTCTGAGATTATACAAGTTTCATATGAAAGTAGACTCTCTAAGCTTTCCAACGACTGGTTATAGAGCCAAATCGGAGTTCGTATGAAAAAGATACAACCGTTTGAAGATGGTCCTTCTGTGCAGCCATATAGTGCTGCGGGTCAAACCATTTTGACCCGAACCCGGCCCGATTCGGCCCGACCCGCGCCCACTCCGGTGGAAAAATTCCACAACAACCCCATTGGCCTCCATATTTGATTTTTTTCACCCCTAGCCTCCTCTTTTGACTCAAATTCACCCCAAAACTCACCTTTTTTATTCTATAAATAGAAGGGAGGTTTGAGAGCAAAAAGGAATCCAATATTCCTACTTCATTCTTAGAATAGTTGTAGTATTTTCTTATTTGTTTTTCTTTCATTTTCATTTTTATTTTTGGAAGGGAGAATAGTTTGGGGTACAAAGTGTAAATGGTGTTTGTGAGGATATTATCCGAGAAAATACCACTCAATGCAACAATGAGAAGCTAACTTCCTTCAACCAGGTTAGGGTTGTGGTATTGTACTTTTGAATTTATGTAATATTGTATTTTTCTTATTTAAATTTGGATTTCGTATAAACAATTGTGTGGAAGGAATTCCGTTCGTAAAAATGAATTTAATTATAATTGAATTTATTGTCAAAATGTTCTTGTAGAGATTTTGATTTGAATTCAATTATTGTTAGAACATTAAATCTTGCACTTGTGGTCTTGATTTAATGGCCACACAATTGTATTCTTAGGGATTGATTATTAGTCTGGATGGTTTATGCCTAGATTTTAATTCACCTTAGATTAGTTTAATGTAGGAATTAAATACCGAAGATAAATCATGCCGGAGAATAACAATCCATATATTTCTGAGTAGTTCCGACTTGTAGTTAGGAACACTCGTTTATACAAATCCGATTAAAATAGAAAATACGAGAAAAACATAATTCTCAAAATACTAACCCCACAATTCTTATCATGGTTCTTTATTTTATTTTTATTCTGGATTTAGTATTTTCTTTTCTTATTTTAAAAAAAATCAAAATCGTTTTCACTAAAGAAATAAAAGTAATCAGAAATTGATAATTACAAGACGATCTCTGTGGTTCGACACCCTACTTGAACACCGTACTACATCAGTATCGCGGTACCAATTTAAGGGTATTATTTTTGAGCGATCAGTAACCCATCGAGGAAGTTCAGTAGTTGACACTCTCTCGGGAAACGATGATATGGAAACTGAATGAGAAACTCCTTATATCGATCCCAAGTACAATAAAAAGACTCAGAATCCCGTTTATAAAAATTCAAGAGGACTTGTTGATGCGACATCTCCTAGCACCTCACAAAATATACAAAAACTGAAAACAAAAATTAAAAATAAAATAAATGCCTAAATTAAAGTCAAGTTACTTACTTATAATATCAATAACAATCTAAAAACCAATCACCAGTAACGGCGCCAAAAACTTGGTAATGGAATATTATGTCGCTACTTTAATCACAAGTGTACAGGTCAAGTTTTATAGAAGAGAAAAGAGTAAAGGTTGTCGTATCCACAGGGATTGGATTAAATTATCGCTAAGTACCACGATTGTCATAACCGAACTTTATTTAGGCAACTCCAATTTAGATTTTTATAGAAATAATACTAAACTAAACTAATCAAACTAAAATACTAATAGTGACGTTAATGAGAATATTTTGTCTAGGGATTAACTTTGTTCACTTAAACATGTTCGTTTTAGTCTCGTTTTCATTAACGGTATTTAAACTATCTGTCAATCTAGGTATTGAAAACTCACTCACTACCTCTCCTGAGTGTAAAGTGAATGAATATACGACTTCATGTTAACACCGATGTCCCTATCTAGCGTCTGACGATACTGATCACATGAGTCTCGCCTCAACCTCACAGATTGCACACTTTCTAATACTCTCCCGAGTCATTAGATCGTCGCATTGTGTTTAAACCCTAATCCGAATCCGGGGTTACCTCTCCTGAGTGTCAAATCTCATATTCTCAAACCAACCAAAATACCATAACAAACATATAATGGAAGTAGTAAAACAGTAAACACTATCGAATAGAGATGAACAACCATTAATAAAACACGATGTACTCAAACAACAAATATTAGTAAATTACATCAATCCCATAGATAATCAACGTTTAGCTCTTGGCCATAACCATATGTTGAACAATAATCCATATATACATGATCAAACAACCTAAAACGAGTTAAGAATAAAGAGAGAAACAAGGGAGAATAGCCGTTATTTGAAGGTGGCGTCCGTAAAAATCGCTTCGATCTTGTTTCCTCTTCTCCAATTGTGTTTCTCCTCTTTGGTTGGTTGAAAGCTCTCAAAAACACTCCCAAAGTGTTCCCAAAAATGTGCTAGGTATGAGGGAGAATTAGTGGTTTTAAGTTAGAGAGCAAAATATCCAAAAATATCAAGAAAATATCTTTGCCAGGTGGTGTTAGACCGCTGTAGCGGAAAGAAGCACCGTTGCAGCGGTGGTTAAGTAGAAGTTTCTGTATTTCGATCACTGCAGTGGTGGATATGCAGATTCTTTACTTAGTTTTTTTTTTCATCTTTTCAACCATTTCTCTACCATCGTCCCACCGATTTGCTTGATTATCAACCGTTTTCATCATTTTTCATCCCAAACACATGATTTATACCAAAACAAATAAAAATGAATTAAAACATATTAAAACACAAAAATAACACTCGAAAACTACCAACATTGGTTTGCAAATATATAGATAAAATCAACCTATTAGATGACATGTTGGTCATATCACATGACCTCACGGACCCCTACTGGAGAAACGCCATTTACAATGGCATTTAGGTCAGAAGTCGTAATCCCAGCAGAGATCGGAATGCTAACCCTCAGGGCGTCAATGAAGGATCTTGACCGAGAGTAAAACAATACTTTGCTCGCCCTGAATTTGGACTTGCTTAAGGAGAAAAGGGAAAACACTCAAATCCATTGAGCAATCTACCAGCAAGGCACAACTCGGTACTACGACAGAAGGGTACGCCCCTGACATTTTGAAGTGGGTGACTTCGTCCTCAGGAAGGTCACCTTGGCCACCAAATAACCAATCGTCGAGAAGCTGGCCCCTATCTAGGAAGGACTTTACCACGTCACAAGGATTGCAAGACCGGGCACGTGTGAGCCACCCTTGGAATGTTGAACACTTGAAGCAATATTTCTGCAGGGAAGAGGCCATTATGTAAACTTTCCTTGTAGGGAAGTGGTTATTATGTAGATATTCCATTTTGATGCTAATTGTAACGAATTTGCATATCAATGAAATGGTTGTTCAAGAACAACAATCTTCGAATCCGTACATGTTTCTACCGAGAAGACACTCCAGCGCTAACTGTCGAGAGTGCTAACCAGACCCCCTACACGGGTTGATAGTCCATACCTGGGGATAGACCAAAGTTATCCACTAAGGGTATGGCATCGATCGAGTTTGAGAGCCTGCAACATAGTGTCTAATCTCTCATAGCCGACCATAGGTCAGTCGACTTAAAGGGGAAAATGATGTCGTATGGGCAAAATAGGGATAACCCGAAAAGGCTCAGGGATAAGCCTGAATACAAAAAACCCACCAATGATTGGCCATAAGCCTCACTGCTTGCATGGCACCATGTGGACCGTGAGGACCAAAGACTGTTCTTCAGCACCACTGTCTAGCCAGTAGCACGAGTAGTGACACTACTCCTGCTATGGGATAGGGGGTAGGGTGGGTACAACCTTGGCTATTTAAACAATCAAACAATAAAAATGTTTGAACTACGGTGTCCGAGCACCTGTAGCTCAGTTATGTCAAAATGTGGGATAGTAAACTAAATCGAGCCAAAATTTCTCAAGTATGAAAAAATGTCCAAGCTCCACTCTCCGAACATGCTCAGCTCGGATTAATCAAATTTGGGAAGTCTTTGAAACCCAACAGCACAACATATTTTGAGTGTGGCAATTTTGTCGGGCTTAGTTCACCAAACACACTCAGTTCAGATCGGGTGGAAGAGCGTCTGAGCTACGGTATTCGAACACCCGCAGCTCGAACATAAGCGAAAATTGAAATCATCCATGTTTGACGAGCACTTGTCTCATATCACTTCCGACCCGGATAAGTCAAAATTGAGAAACCCTGCAAGGTGTCTCGAGCCAAGACCTCTGGACACTTAGCACGGTTTGAACCTTTTGGATGCAAGTTTAAAGGCAGTTTTAATATTCAAGTGTGAGAAATTAGCCAACCACAATCTCTCGAACAAGTCAGCTCGAATTAATTCAACATTATCTACTCAAAAAATTGCTTTGTGTATTATATTAGAAAAGAAGGCCTACATCGGAGGGGTTCATGCCTATGTAAAGAGCCAATGCTAGAATACATCAAAATATGAAGAAAAGTAATTAAAAAAAAAAAGTTGAAAAAAGGTCAAGTCTGCAAAAAAGACCGAGCTGAGGATCTAGCACTACACCCTTGATCGCTTTGAGGGACTGAAAGCCTACTCTTTATCTGAAATAGCCTCGACGTCCACGACACTGGCGACATTATCCTCGTCTCCATTTTTATCCTCGTCATCAGCCTCCTTTTCACCGCCTTCATCAACTACGACCTCTTGAGCTATCTCAGGACGGGCCTCCTTAGCCACTTTCTCCGCGGCCAGCTCCCTTATTTCGGGAATTCCATTCCGATCGGAGAGCATTCAAACTCTGAGTAGTGGTGCCGAATGAAGCCTAGTGTGGCGTGGTGGCCATCGTCCATATATTTAGCGGCAAGATCGTACTTCAGGTCTACAAACTCCTAACTCTCCTTGTATTTTCTTGAGGCCTCCTTCTCAACCTTGCGCACCGCTTTGGCCTTCACCAACTCCTCATTCTTAAGCTTCTTCTCTAGCTCTTTGATTTGGGACTTAAGGTCAGTTTTCTCACTCTCCAAGTTATCCCGCTCAGTTGTGATAAGGGTGTACCTGGCCTGGAAACTGTTCTGCACTTGAAGGGTAAACTGAAGGTCGTCGATTAGCCTAGTCACCTTCCCAATGGTCGTATTTAGTGCGGTCCAAAGTTGGGACTCCTCCATGGCATTTTCAGAAAGCCTGCCGAATGCAAAAAACATTTGGAGCATGTTTTGTACAAGAACGGACAAGCAGTTACTCTTAGAAAAAAATTTAAGAATTGGGATTCAAGCTAGAGTTGGGAGGTTAACCTTTACAGAGATCTAGTCGCATAAGGCCTGGCGCATGAGTAATAGGTGTAAATTACCTATATATTTCCATACCGAATTTGTTAGTTTTCGAGTACCTTTATTACGTTTTAATACATTTTAATGTGTTTTTATCCTTTTTGTATTAAAATAGATGCGTGGGGTGAAAATGTATGAAATCGGAGCATAAATGATCAAATCATATTGAGAACGGTCGAAGAACGGTAGAAACATTAGCAAGGCGGCAAGATTCTACAAACAAGCCCACCGCCGCGGCGTCCAAACCACCGTCGCGGCGGTGAAGATGCTAAGAAGACAAATGTTAGTGACGGATCACCACCTAGGCGGTGAACCAGCATAATGTTTTCCATAGCCACTGCTTTCTCTATCGCCTCAGCGAACAATGAACCGACATACCCACCGCCACGGCGGTCAGCTCTGCACCAGAATAGATATTTTTTTAGGATATTTTGCTTATTTATACCTCTCTCTTTTCCTCTCCCCTTCCCTCTTCTGGCCATAGGAGACCCTTTAGGGTTCCTATGATATTAGAGAGTGTTTTGGGGGAGCTCAAGCAAATTCTAAGGGGAAGAACACAAAGCAACGAAGGAGAAGTGATCATGGAACGCTCTTAGCAACAAATCTTCGGATTATAGCTAGTTTCTCTCGTTTCTCTTATCTTAGGATTATTGTTTGATTATGTTTAGCTCGTTTTATATTGTAAAAACAGTTAGCGCCATGAGCTAAACATGAGTTTTAATAGGGATTAACATATTATTTATGAAAATGTAGTTTTGGTAAAGTTTGTGTTTCTTCTATGGTTGTTCCTTATAATTTCGTTTGTGTTTCTGTGTTTCTATGATTATATGATAGTTTAGATATATTGAGAATACGGGATTTGACACTCGGGAGAGGTAACCCCGGATTCAGATTAGGATAAACACAACATAACAATCTAACGACCTGAGAGGGCATTAGAACGTGTGCAATCGATGACGTTGGGGTAAGACTCACGCGACCTTGGCTGGTTAAGACGTTGAGAGGGACTTCTTCGTTGACACGAAATTGCGTATTCTCCCGTCTTACACTCGGAAGAGGTGGCGAAGGAGTTTATGAATCGAGATTGTCAGATACACCGAACGCCATTAACGTTAACTAAAACGAAACCAAACGCATTTAAGTAAATAAAATTAATCCCTAGGCAATCTACTCCTCTAAAGAATCTCAATATAGTATTTATAGTATAGTTAATTAAATTAATATTTTAGTTTAGTATTAGTAATTAATTAAATTCAATTTATAGTCGCCTAGATAAAATTAGGTTATGACAAACATGGTACTCGATAGTAATCGCAACCAATCCTTGTGGATACGATACCCGATTGAAAGGTCCACTATACTAAAACTTGATTCGTACGCTTGCGGTGAAAGTGACAACGCATAATTAGCGGCCACCAAATTTTTGGTGCTGTTGCCGTGGATTGGTTGTTGTCAGATTTAGTTTCTGGCAACGTCCACCAAGTTTTTGGCACCGTTGCCGAGGATTGGTTTGTCGAATACAGTCTTCGATGATCGCAACCAAGTTTTTGGTAACGATTGCAGGGGGTTGTGTTTTAGATTACTATTGATATTGTGAGTAAATAACTTGATTTTAATTTAGGTATTTTTTAGTGTATATAATTTTTCTTTGTAGTTTTGTTTTTGTATTTCTTATGCAGGGTACTTGGTGATGCTAGATCGACAGGTATTGATGCATATCTTTCAACAGGATTCTGAACTGTTTATAGTGCATGGCCACGCACATAAGCTGTTGAGGCGTGTTGTTGAAAGATTGAGTCGAACAAAGCAATATCTTGCCAAGCTTGAGGGCGTTCTGAATGTGTCGGGCTGACGACCGTAAACCAAGCGCTTCTTGGGAGGCAACCCAAGGCACAAATAAGTTAGATCCGTCGCAACCAATTTGATTCAGAGGCGAGATTCTCTCGCCTCCCATGTACGTGTTCTAAACCCTAGGCTTCATTATAATGTTTTATCATGTCATTGGGTTCGCTGACTAGGTTGTTTTGGGCATTTCCTGTTTGAGTTGGGTGTGATATGTGGTATATTTATTTATGTTTTAGTTAGTATGTTTTATTGTTTCTACGTGTGCATGTCTGTTTAGGATAATTTTTGTGTTATGTGTTGAGTTTTGATGTCATTTGGGCCATTACCAGATGATGAGTCTGTCAGGCTTTCTAGAACTTGATTCGGGGAAAATTCGAGGCGAAATCCTTGGCGAAGTAGTTCAGGAAGATATGATTTAGGCATTCATTTTCTCGCTTGGGCCTTTTTAAGCTTACCTTGTTAAATTATTAACCCTCGTTACCCTGCCGAAGTCTAAATGCCATTTTAATTCTGAACACTTAACCAATACCATGGCCAATTGAATTCCTTACGGTCCTTTATCGCTAAACCAAAGGCACAATTTGAGCGAAAATGTAGCGTTCAATATGCTACTTGAAATAAGCGGTTGGGATTAGTGTAAACTTGTAATTGGTTCGGTATTCGAGTACTCATTTGTCATTTTTCGTTCATATTTCACACACCCCTTAAATTGTACAAATCCAATAAGTTTGGGGATCTGTTGTTTGAAAAAAAAAAAACCTATGTAAATATAGTTTTATTCCTTTTTTTTTTTTTACAAGTGAGTACGTCGTTCTTAATATATGTTCAGGGTTGTTTCAAATGTATCTATGGGGTTTCGAGTGTGAGAGTACCAAGTGATGTACCTTGGGTAACGTCAAGTTAACGATGTTAACCCATTTTTCTCTTTCAAATTTACCCTTGGCTATTTGTCCTAAACCGAACCAAAACCTATTGATCTTTTTAAACTTTCGAGCCTACATTAGTGGAGAATAGATCCCGAGTCAATCCTATGGATTCTCTATACCTTTGGATTTTTTTTTTCCATGCGCTTATATGGTGGATAATCCAATCCGATTAACGGACAATTATATATTTGAGTTTTAAATACACACACACTTTAGTAGAATCTATAATGGTTCTTACTATTATAAATTTTGAAATTCTAGAACACTACATGGTGTGTTTTTATGCCTGAACTCGATAGGATTGGGGGCTGATGAGGGATATTTCATTTGGTCGGTAGATGATACTCAAAACTTGCACATATTTGTTTTTCGTGTTTTTCATTTTTAGTACTTAGTTTTTATATTTTCTTTTATTGCGTGGGTATTTTGCTCGATGATTAGCAAAATTCCGAGTTTGGGGGTATTTGATAGGTATAAATTACCTATATATTTCAATACCGAATTTGTTAGTTTTCGAGTATGTTTATTACATTTTAATATATTTTAATGCATTTTTATTCTTTTTGTATTAAAATAGGTGTGTGGGATGAAAAGGTATGAAATCGGAGCATAAATGATCAAATCGTATCGAGAACAGTCGGAGAACGGTGGAAAAATGAGTAAGGCGGCAAGATTCTGCAAACAATCCCACCTCCGCGGCGTCTAGACAACTGCCACGGTGGTGAAAATACTGAGAAGACAAATACTACTGACGGATCACCACCTAGGCGGTAAATCCCACCGCCGCGGCGGTCAGCTCTACACTAGAATAGATATTTTTTTAAGGATATTTTGCTTATTTATACCTCTCTTTTTTCCTCTCATCTTCTCTCTTTCAGCCATAGGAGACCCTTTAGGGTTCCTATGATATTAAAGAGTGTTGCGGGGGAGCTCAAGCAAATCCTAAGGGGAAGAATACAAAGCAACGAAGGATAAGCGATCATGGAACGCTCTTAGCGACAAATCTTCGGATTATAGCTAGTTTCTCTCATTTCTCTCTTCATCTCTTATCTTAGGATTATTGTTTGACCATGTTTATCTTGTTTTACATTATATAAACGGTTATGGCCATGAGCTAAACATGGATTGTAACAGGGATTAACATATTATTTATGAAAATGTAGTTTTGGTGAAATTTGTGTTTCGTTTATGGTTGTTCGTTATAATTTGGATTGTGCTTCCATGTTTCTATGATTATATACTAGTTTAGATATATTGAGAATACATGGTTTGACACTCGAGAGAGGTAACCCCGGATTCAGATTAGGGTAAACACAACACGAGAATTTAACGACCCAGGAGGGCGTTAGAACGTATGCAATCGATGACGTTGGGGAAAGACTCTCACGAACTTAGGCCGTTAAGATGTTGAGGGGGACTTCTTCATTGACACGAAGTCGCGTATTCTCCCGTCTTACACGCGGAGAGGTGGCGGAGGAGTTTACGAATTGAGATTGTCGGATACGCCGAACGCCGTTAACGTTAACTAAAACGAAACCAAAAGCATTTAAGTAAATAAAATTAATCCCTAGGCAATCTACTCCCCCAAACAATCTCAATATAGTATTTATAGTATAGTTAATTAAATTAGTATTTTAGTTTAGTATTAGTAATTAATTAAATTAAATTTATAGTCGCTTAGATAAAATTAGGTTATGGCAAACACGGTACTCGAAAGTAATCTCAACTAATCCATGTGGATACGATACCCGACCGAAAGGTCCACTATACTAAAACTTGATCCGTACGCTTGCGGTGAAAGTGGCAGCGCATAATTAGCGGCCACCAATAAGGTTCTCGGTATCCTCACCTGTTATCGAATTCTTGTCAGCCGGTACCACCTCTGGGTTTTTCAAGAGTACTTGACCAACCGGGAGCCCCACATTTGAAACCCCAAAGAACGTGGCGTCGACGAACAGTTCAGAGGAGGCCTCGTGTTTTTTATGTTTGCCCTCGTGGGCCTTTGTTTTTCCCTTGTCGCTCGAGTCGTAGGGAGAGATGCCGCCTCTCTTAGAGAAGGACTGGTGTGACGCCGACCTCGACCTCGGAGTATCGCGGATCACCACCCTGGGAATTACTGGTTGGCGACTCTACGCCGGTATAGCCGGATATTGCTGATGTTGTTGTTGTTGCTGGGGTGACGGTGGAGCACACTGTGTCTCTGTGCCGGCCTGGGAACCTCCTGCTTGTGAAGAGTCGCTGGATTTGGCGTCCTCCTTGGCCTTGTACTCCCTGATCCGCTGAACTACCATCACCTTGTCCATAGCTACAACATTCAATAAAGTGTTTAGAAAATCCGTTGGTTAGGCTGGCAGTATCTAGTTCTACATAAGACGGCCTGCACGGTTGAGCCAAACCAAAACGAAAGAAAATTACAAGTTAAAAAAAAAATGGTAAGACAGAGATTCCATATTGTTTTGAGAGTCTTCAGGTATTTCAAAAATGGGTAGGGTGCCTGGTGGAAAATACTAGTAGATGTTGAAGAGGTGGGAGTCGATCACAGTCTTCACCTCCTTGAAGATCGTTTTGAGAACCTTGTCCCTCTACTCGTTAATATCCTTGCTCAGCTCGGGCCTGTACCTTTTGGGTTTTTCTTTCTCTATGCAAAAGGGAAAAAGAAACAAAATTAGCTAAGTGTTTGGAAAAGTCCGAGAACCAAAAGCCCCCCAAAGGGGTCACCGTCTTACCAACTTTTCTCCATTTCATCTAAATGGGGTACTCTCCTTTGTCTTCTGGGCTGAACTGCCAACCACTCCCTTTAAGATAGAAGAACTAGGGCATCCAGTTGTGGATGAAAGAGTCCAGGTCTTTTAGAAAAGTTGACCTGGATGAAATATAATACCACCCAACGCCTCGGAGAAGAGGCTTGGGGTAGAAGAGTGCCTTGAAGAGCTCAAGGCTTAGCTCAATCCCCTTGGCTAGGAATATAATGAATGCTTCCACGATGACCCGCATGCAGTTCGGAGCGATATGTGAGGGACACAAACCGTACTATGCGCATACAACTCGAATCCACCAGTGGATGGAAAACTGAAGACCAGCCTCCAGATGATATTTGTAGATGGTTAGATAGCCTATTGACGGCAAATATACCCGATCATCAGGCCCGAGAATAATCGTTTTGACCCATTCCGGAAAGAAGTAGTCGCTCCTACAATTTTGGATGGACACTTCGGTCATAGTTGTCTCGGTGGACCAAAGTGGACTCATGATCGGGACTTTAATATATAGTCTCTCTGGCCTCGTGTTGTGCACCTTGTTTTCATGGAGGATCTGTGACAAGAGAACGACCTATGGAAACGTGCTCACCGTGATGGTTTCAAGAGAACCCCGGGCACTAGGATCACGGGATGAGGACGCTCCACCACTTTCATTGCCGCGACTCACCACCATCGCACAATCGACCAGAGTGGATGGGACCGTACCACTGGTCTCATGGATCCTGGCTATAGCCGACAACGAAGCATCCCCAAGGGCGGGACGACGCTTAAACCTAAAGGACTAGGAGGTGGTGGATGTTCGTTATGAAGAACTGGATTTCGGATCAGAGGTCAAACCCGAGGAAGAAAGAAAAGATGAAGAAAACGATATTTTTGTTCAGACAAAGAAGAAAAAAGGTACCAGTACTAAGGAGAATGACAAGCTCTACAAAATTTCGCAAATGTCAAATGGATGTCGGGGACCCCCTTCTTATAAGAGGAGATGTGCCCATACGAAGAGTTGCCTAGCCCAACGGTCTCTATTACCTCGATCAATGTGCCCAGTGCCACGTTGCATTCATCCGACGGTCGCCCCTTTGGCTTTTCTGGCAAGCCTGGGCAAGTGCACATGCCACTCACACGCTACAAGCGGGGGTGTTGAGCGAAACACGTGCCAAACCCTAGTGTCACACGAAGCCTCCCAAAGCGCAATTGTCATAAATTTCCTTGTTTATGAGTTTGGAGTCCTAATCGTCCGTATTTGCATCCAGACAATCAGGACTGAGGGGCAACTGATGGAGGTGAATTTGGTCACAAAGACGGCATGTGCTAAGGACTACAAAGTATGAAATATCATCCGGGCTATAGTGTCTGAGCACCTTCGGCTCGGATTCACCCAAATGGTGGGGCTTCCAAGGATTCATCCCTCTTGATAATCAATATTGTCTGAGCTCCGGTGTCCAAGCACCCTCAGCTCAGACATGCCCAAAAAGGTAGTCTCAAAGCCCTCCATTCTCCAGTATTGTCCAAGCTTCGGTGTCTAAGCACACTCAGCTCGAATATGTCCAAATGAGGAGGCTCAAACCCCTGTCCTCCTTCAAGATTCCCTAAGTGTGAGCAAACAGCCGAGCTATGGTGTCTGAGATCTTCTTACACTTAGTTATTGCTCTCAACTGATTTGTTAGTACGTTCTTATACTTACACTTGGTGCTTGTTGTCACTACAAGTGTTTCTTTTCAAATTAATTTGTTAGTTCGTTCTTACACTTACACTTGGTGATTTTTATCACTATAAGTGTTTTATTTCGAACAAATTTATCAGCTCGTTCTTACACTTAGTGATTTTTATCATTCAGTGTTTATTTGACGAACTGATCTATTCAGTTTGTTTTACACTTTACACTTGGTGATTTTTATCACTGAGTGTTTCTTTGACGAACTGATCTTCTCGGTTCGTTTTACACTTTACACTTGGTGATTTTTATCAATGAGTGTTTCTTTGATGAATTGATCTCTGCAGTTCGTTTTACACTTTTCATTCGGTGATTTTTATTACTAAGTGTTTCTTTGACGAACTAATCTCTACAGCTCTTTTTACACATTACACTTGGTGACTTTTATTACTGAGTGTTTCTTTAACGAACTGATCGCTGCAGCTCATTTTACACTTTATATTTGGTGATCTTTGTCACTGAGTGTTTTTGTAACGAACTAATCTCTACAACCCGTTTCAGAACACTTGGTGATTTTTATCACTAAGTGTTTTTCTTTGATGAACTAATTTCTACAGTTCGTTTTACACTTCACACTTGGTGATTTTTATCACTACAAGTGTTTCATCTCAAACTGATTTGTCAGTTCATTCTTATACTTACACTTGATTATTTTTATCACTACAAGTGTTTCACTTCGAACTAATTTGTTAGTTCATCATCACATTTAATGAGTTTTATCACCTCACTTGGTGATTTGCAGTCTCGACCTCTCTTTTCACTATAGCAAGTTGGGAGGCATTTGTTAACTAGTTTTTTTCTTTGGCATTTGTAGTGGAGAGGCATCCTCAGACCTGTCTTTCACCACTGGGGAGGCATCCTCTAACTCGGGAAATTGGGAATTCGTAAGCGGGGAGGTATTCTCAGACTCATTTTTTGCAGCCAGGGAAGGCATCCTCATACTTGTCTTTTGCTGCCGAGAAGGCATTCTCTAACTTGGGGAATTTGTAAGCAGGGAGGTATCCTCAGACCCGTCTTTTGCCACCGAGGAGGCATCCTCTGACCCAAGAAATTTGTAAGTAGGGAGGCATCCTTAGACCTGTACTTTTTTTTTTTTTATATATATATATATATTCCTCTTTGCCCTCCTTCATAACTTGTTTATTTGCTGAACGAGTTATGAATGTGAAATTGGCTTTAAAGAGACGGTAGATTGATCATTCTTTCTGTGATTGCTCCAGTGATTTCTTTAAAGATGATCCGAACCCCATGCTCATTTCTCAGGCATTGAATTCATCACAGAACTTAGTCTTCTTCACAGATTTTTATTCAATTTAATAATTGATTCCCTTAGAGAGGGTTGAGCTGTAATACCTCGAAAGTTTATATTTTAAAAATATTATACATAAGTTTTGAAATGACCCGATTTTCCAGAGCCGCCATGTAAAACCTAAATTGTAGAATGTATGTCATAAACAGTTGCATTATATAGAACATTAGAAAATTTTAGGGTAAACATTTTATTGATTAAAATTCAAATCAAAAGTTGGGGGTCAAATTAGAAATTTAGAAAACATAAAATTTAAACTTGAGATTTAAATTGACAATTAAAATCAAAAAGTAAAAATATTAAGGGTGAAATTATAATTTTTGAAACTTTTAAAAGTTGAAATTTATTAAAATTAAGATCTTGAAGGAAATTTGGGGAGAAAAGTGTAATTTAACTATATTTTTAAAAACATACAGATATATGTGAACGCTGTGTGTGTGTGTGTGACGGGAGATCCCCGACCGGCAGGGAGAAAGAGAGATCAGGTGACGTGGCATGAGAAGATCAAATTTACGCACTAAATTCATGCAATAAATACCTTCTCATGCAGTAGAAGTAATCAAATCATAGATCAAATCTGAAAAATCAGAGAAATTCTAGAGAGAGAGAGAGGAACGAAGTGGGGGTCGTCAGTTTTTCTTGAATCGGCGTTCCTCCGGCAATGTGGTTGTGGTTGTTACGTGTGTGCGTGATCATGTGGACATCATCGTCAGTCCTAGGGGAGAGCGAGGATGGTTCGGCCGGTGGGGTGATTCGTCGATGGCGTAGTAGTGTGCGTCTTAGCATCGTCGGTGAGTGAGAGTTGTTGATCGTCATCCAATCATCGACAATCATCGAGCTGGTTCGCAGGAACCGGCATCCAGATAGAGTGTGGTCAGTGTCAGTTTTGCAAAACAGACATCGAGGTGAGTGTACTGTCTTCTTGCCAAATTATTTGTATATATATATGATGGAAAATGGTTGTATTTAAATTAGATGCTTTTAAAAAAACATTATGTGGTGATTTGACGATGTTGATTAGATGGTATTATTGAGTTATATATTGATGATGTTATTATTGATTTGATGATGCCATAATACTTATCCACTTCGGCGGAGTGGTGTTTATCTGCTTCGGCAGAGTAATGTTATCCACTTCGGTGGAGTGATATTTATCTACTTCGGCAGAGTGATGTTAGGCGTTATATTGCGCAGTGATTATCCGCTTCGGCAGAGTGATGGATGTTCATAGGAAGGCATATCCTACGGGTGGTACGGTACCGTTGCAACTCTCGATCGTGAGGTTAAAACGATCACATGGCTAGCCCGGGGTGTGAAGTGATGAGGTGTGAAGTGTTGAGGTACGAAGTGGTGTTTGGTCTTATATGGTGTTTTCTTGCATAGGTTGGTTGAGAATAGTACATTTATATATTTTATTGTATATTGGATTAGTATACTCTGATTTCGTTATGCTATATGGTCAGCTGAATTATTCGGGTTGATGTTTACTGCTTAGTTGAGGTAATATATATATATATATATATATATAGACGTTGATTCTGTGGTGACAGAAAAAAAAAAGATATTTTTCTTATGGTATGAGGTATTTAAAGTATGAGATTATTATATTATTATTTGATATGTGATGTTTATATGTTATATACTTGATCTAATTAAAAGGTTTTATTAAGAAGACAATACACTCGCAGATGCAGCGGTTAGGAGTCGGTCCCCTACTGACACTGGGTAGAGTCTGGTGATGGTATAGCGAGGGAGTATTTTGGGAGGTGCTGCCTGAGGCGAACCTAGGAAAGGTTCATTGTCGTTTTATCTTTTGTGGTTAATATAATTCAGGGACGGGTGTGTCCCTAGTTAGAGAAAATATTTATGGCCTGTTTTTTTTAATGGTTGTATAATTATGAATGCATATTGTCGCTTTCTAGTTTGGTTTGTCGCTCAAGTGTTGTTGTGTCGATGTCACGCCGGCCCCATGGTGATGGGTGTCCAGGGTGGGGTATGACACGCCACGCGATTTTTCCCCTTAGAAAAATTTAAAAACTAACACTGAGCGACCAATAAATTTATTATTTTTTGAATCCGAGAAATTTTACATACGAGGGCGATAATTATAATTATCAAATTGTCGAGTTAATTTTACAATAGTTGATAATAAATACAATTATTACAAATAGAAATTCTACTATAATTCTTGACGTTGTTTCGTTCCCACCGGCTCTGCAATCAAAACTGTGGGGTAGTGAGCCAACACTCAGTAGAATTTTCAACCCCTCTAATATATGTATCTAAATAATACGACAAATAAAACACATAGACATGATTTCTACATAAGTTTTACATAATTATAATTATTTCATGAGAATTAACAACTATAATTCGACAACAATAATAATATAAATTTCACAATAGGGAAATTAAATACATATATTAAAAAAAATTAGAAATTCTACCTGAAATTCCCAAGCCAAAAGCCAAAATATAGTTCTTGCATAAAAACATTCAAGATTATATAAATTGTATCTTTTTTTTTTTTTTTTATATTAATAAGACCATTCTCCTTATTATCCTTCTTATTCCTCCATAATCTATATTTTAATATATGGATATAGAAATTCATGCCTTTCACGTGATGGATGCATAATATATAGAATGGTCTTATTAATATCGAAAAAAAAGATACAGTTTATATAATCTTGAATGTCTATATATATATATACACATCAACATGTGGCCTTAATAATTTTTTTTTTCTTGGCCATAATCGGTTGCTTAGCTAATAAGGTTTGAGAAATTATATTTAACACCTCATAATTATAAAGTAATCATGTTAAACCCAATAATTACACTTATCTCTCCAAAAATTATCAAATATTATTTATATGATAAATTTATAAAATAATTCAAAAAATATAAAATAATATTTTCAAAAATATAAATTTTCGGGGTCTTACAGTCTACCCCCCTTAAATAAATTTCTTCTTCGAAATTTTATTCAAAACAACAGTAATTCAGAATCACATCACACTGTCATGTTAGTTACTCTCGGTTAAACAATAATAACATAAAATCACCACCACGCTCCCGATACGCTATTATGATAAAAATAACAATAAATATACCTTTATATTTATAACCAACAAATATATTGATAAAATATCACGATAGTTTCACTTGGATTGGGACTATCTTAATTCTAATAGGTCTACGATCTCAATAATTTTTCTCACTTTGTATGATTTTTCAAGTCTACTGTTATATTCCATAACTAGCGTTTATTAATTTCATCCAATATTTTAAGCCAACATATCGCAACAACAAACATCTTAACCAATAGATAGCCTAAATTCCTCGTGGACTGTCCTGTGCAACTAAAAACAATCATCTCCAATATCCACATTAAAATTTCAAAAATCTTGTAAGTTTTTCCATAAATATCAACACAATCCAAACTTTCAGTAACAGATTTTCTGAAATATGTCTGAAACACATAAATACCCTTCAAATACATAAATACGCCCCAAAACACGTAAGTACGTCTTAACCGCATAAATATATCATAAAATACATAAACGTGTCTTAACCACATAAATTCGTTTTAAAACACATAAGTATGTATCAATCACATAATTCTATTTCAAACCACATAAATACGCCTCAAAACAACCAAATACGTCTCGAAACACATCTATACGTGTCAATCAAATACGTCTTGCACACATAAATGCCTATCAACCGCATAAATACACCTCAAAACACGTAAATATATGTCAAAAATTACAAAAATCAAATACTTCTCAAATATATAACCACGTATTAATCACATAATTATGTCCCAAACATATAAATACGTTTCAAATACGTAAGTGATATTTCGTCTCAAAAGTCCAATACTCATATAACATGACGAGTTCAATACTCAAACAAAACATGTATATAAAAATACAATGTAAAGTCTGCCAAAAATCTCGACAATTTTTTCAAACTTTGACTCTACCAATTGTTAGTAGTGGACCAATATTTATTTGGATATTTTATTGGTGTACTGTCTTTATAATACAAAACTTATTTTATGGATCAAGTGTTTTTATTTTTTATTTTATTTTTTTATCAAAATTCACTTTTCAACAAAATATAACCACACTGGCAATTGCCACTCACTTGACAATATCAAAATTCTAATAAAATATAACCACTCACATGTCAATATCAAAATCCCAACAAAATATTATCAAAATATAACAATCGAATTTAAATCAACTAGTCAACTCACTTGTATATAATAAAATATCATACTTCGTTACTAGCCATAGGATCGTTTACCTCACGATCGGGAGTTATAATGGTTCTATAACATGTCCATCTATGCAATCTAAGGTTACAATTAGTATTAGGGTCATTTAATATCTCAAATGGTAGGAGCCAACACGTGCTATAAATCATCATCGTCAGTAACAACAACAACAATAGATATCAACCACCTGCAGGGCTTGCCCTCCTGTCAAATCACAATACAACGTTCTACAGGACATGTCCTTCTGTAAGGACCAACAACATCTCGCAGGACATACCCTCCTAACGAGACAACTATAGCATAGCAGGATAATAAAAATCAATCTCCATACTTAAAAATTTACTTGATCTATTAATCATCGTAAAATTGTCTATTTTCATCAACAATTTTTTTTCCACAATTTAATACGAAAATAAAATTTGATAATTTACATAGAAGACAGTAAACACCTTTAAACCGATCTTTTCAAAAACATATCATGTGGTCCATGACTAACATGACACCTTGGCATAAAATTTTAAATTAAATAAAAAAATAAAGATCAATTATCACCCATAATAGAAATATTCCATCAAAATACTGAACTTTATTTATTAATTGACAACGGTTTCTTCAAATTAGTTCCACTAAAACTATTTATTTTTTAAAGAAAATTGTTATTATACTGGTCCTCAGTTTAATAAGTGAAAATTATTATTATTCCTTTAATGGAATCTAATCAAGTAAGGTTAAATCAGCACCCCCAACAACTTGGTGTTCTTTTTCTTCTAAAATAAACTTAATGACTTATTCTATGTTATTTCGACACAATATACGCATCTCTTATTTTCTTCTTTTGGTTCACTTAACCACAAATATATGTAACTTTGTTTTTTTATCGTGTGCTATAAGTTTTGATTCACACGATATAAACCATAACCACAACCTCAAATATTGTTCATTAATAGTAACAAACAATTTTTTTTGAGTTAATGAATTATACGAAAATTATTATTTTTTTAATCATTAATTCACTTATTATGAGTAATGGGTACCATAACTCAAGCCTAGGATGGTCGCAAATTGGCTCTGATACCATTCTGTAATGGCCCGATTTTTCAAGGTCGCCACGCGGTTTTTGTCCTTGGAGAAATTTAAAAACTAATACCAAGCGACCAATAAATTTATTATTTTTTTTAATCCGAGAAATTTTACATACGAGAGCGATAATTATAATTATCGAATTGTCGAATTAATTTTATAACAGTGAATAATAAATACAATTATTACAAATAGAAATTCTAATATAATTCCTGGCCCTGTTTCATTCCCACCGGCCCTGCAATCAAAACTATGGGGTTGTAAGCCAACGCTTAGTAGAATTTTCAAACCCTCTAATACGTGTATCTAATTAATAGGACAAATAAAACACATAGGCATGATTTCTACATAATTTTCACATAATCATAATTATTTCATGAGAATTAATAACTATAATTCGACAATATTAATAATACAAATCTTACAATTGGAAAATTAAATACATATATTAAAAGAGTTATAAATTCTACCTAAAAATCTGAAGTCGAAATCCAAATTGAAATATATTTCTCGCATAAAAATATTCAAGATTATATAAACTGTAACTTTTTTTTCGATATTAATAAGATCATTCTCCTTATTATCTTTCATATTCCCTTCATAATCTATACTTCAATATATGGATATAGAAGTTCATGCCTTCCACGTGTTGAATGCATAATATATATATAAATCAACATGTGGCCTCAATAAATTTTTTTTTTTTTTTTTCTGAGCCATAATCAGTTGCTTAGCTAATAAGGTTTGAGAAATTACATTTAACACTTCATAATTATAAAGTAATTCATATTAAACCCAATAATTACACGTATAATCTCAAAACTTATCAAATATTATTTATACCATAAATTTATAAAATAATCCCAAAAATATAAAATAATATTTTTAAAAATATAAATTTTTCTAGGTATTACAAGTTTAATATTTTTGGGATTATTTTATAAATTTATGGTATAAATGATATTTAATAATTTTTAGGGTTGAATGTTAATTTTAATTTGACTTTTAGAAGTTTTAGAATTATTGTGTTACTTAAAATATATTTTTAAGAGTTTTGGGATATAATTAATATTTTTATTTTTATTTTAAGAGGAGTATTCAATATCGTTTTCTTCATATAGAAGAAAACAACATGGGCCATAAATTTAAATATTAAATATAGGCATTACACGTGTATTGATCATTATAATTATAATAGTAATAGTAATAATAATAATAAAACTAATCGTGCTATAAATATATAGGATAGGAAGATTACAGTGTTAGGAATAAAAAATACTTTTGGATGAGAATATTAACTAAACAAAATATCGATTTCGGTTCGGATTTCGGCTTCGAGGTTTAGGTAAATTTCTTTTAATATTTGTATTTAATCTTTATCTTGATTATGTGATGTTAAATTTTAACTGTTAGTTTTCATTAACAACTATTTATGAATACATATTACGTGAAAATTATGTGAGATACGCATTTATGTGTTTAGTTGTGAATTGATTAAATGCACATATTAGAGGGGTTGAAGTTCTACTAAGCGTGGACTCACAACCCCATAATTTTTATTTCAGAGCTGGTGGGAATGAAACGGCGCCAGAAATTTATTTGATGTATTGGAAAATAAGGGCGGCGCCAGAAATTTTACTTAAATTCGTATTTGTAATAATTATATTTATTATTTACTGTTACAAAATTGAATTGATGAATTCGATAATCAAAATTATATTTGAATTTCTAATTATTTCTTGGCCAAGAATAATTGTACTTATTATTAATCCAAAAACAATAAGTATTGATGAGTGTAAAAATGGTCACTCCAACGCAACCAATCGGAGACCGCCACGTACCCGCGACTCTTCATCAAGATCAACTCCTATCAAGAATTAAGTGTAAAGATTGTACCGGGCAGGGGCACACCTTAGCCCATGCCACTCCAAGGACAGCTAGCAGCACTCTCTAAGAAGGAAAGACGAGCTGCCGTTGGGATGGGGAACCCTTCCTCATCTCAGCATTCTCCACAACGGCATTACCCATCTCAGAAATCAACTCCACAAGCTCCTCAGCAAATCCCCCTTCCCGTCTTTGGTTATCCGAGAAGGGAAGGGCAAGAAGCTCCGCCCAACTCCCCTTCCTGTCTCCAGCTGTCCAGGAAGGGCATGGGTCAAATTCCCCATCCGGGTGCAACAGAAATGTGTCTTCCTCTAACTATTGGCCGGCTCATTTTCCCAAAATATCTACAACCATCATGATGGCTCTCTTTCCCAACAATGGATCTCTTCCCCAACAACAAATATCACTAAATATCTTCTAATATGGTTAAGGTAAGGGCCTCTTGGCATCTTCCCATTGGCCATCTCCCAAGTTGAAATATTGTGTGTTGATTAAAAAGACACTAATCTTTGCTTAAAACCCTAATCTAATCTACTCATTGCCTATAAAAAGGAGGGCATACAATTGCCCAAAGGTTACGTGTGCAGGTGACAGGTTGTTGCCCATCTCAGACTTTTCCCTTCTCGCATCAAAAAGTATTCCAGTTCTCCTCTTCCCGGAACAACTCCTCCTCAAGCTCATGTTCACTTTTTCTCAAGTCTCAAGGCATTTTGGTTCTCCTCTTCACGAACCAGAAGTTACACGGACTGAAGATCTCCACTCCAAGCCTCTCCAACCCCATCCAAGGCTAACTAGACCATACTACTTGTGTCAACCAAAATTTGACCTCAACAGTTTGACGCCGTCTGTGGGAAACGCTACAAAAAGCCTTTCTCTGATCATATGCTCTCATCTCAGCTAGAGGTTAGATGAATATAAGGTCTGGTCAGTCTTTGTGGCCAAGAGACCTGAATAATACGGTAGATAGCAACTCGGCTGGAGAAATATCAATAGTTCCCAAGTCGGATGTTCGGACTTTAGTCCCCATCTCGGTATTCTCCATGGCGGAGATGAACAACCCTCTGTCCCATCTCGAATAGAGATGAGTAGCTCTCTAGCCTATCTCTGACAATAGGATTCCAACTCTTTGAGTTGTGGATAATTCTCCAAATCATCATCTCGACTTCGGCGTCACGAATGATTCTACTCAACGGCACTCTGACCCCCTGAGTCGTGGATGATTATCTAAATCCACATCCCAACTCTCGATGTCGTGAGTGATTCTCCTCAACGGCATTTCGACCCCTCAAGTCTCATCCCGACTCTGGCTTCGTGAATGATTCTCCTCAACGGCATTTCGACCCTCCGAGTCTCATCCTGACTCCGGCGTCGTGAATGGTTCTCCTCAATGGCATGCCAACCCCTTGAGTCATGGATGGTTCTCCAAATCCTCATTTTCGACTCTGGCATCGTGAATAATTCTCCTCAACAGTATCCCAACGCTCAACTTCTCGACGCCTAACATCGAGGGTGATCTCCAAGAAGCAACGGTATCTCGACGCCCAGCGGCGAGGATAATCTCCACAAAGAAACGGTATCCCGACGTGTAATGTCGAGGGTAATCTTCATAAAGAAATCCATCCCAACGCACTGCGTTAGGGGTGTAACCAGACCTTCTCCACTGGTCGGTAGTTTGGAGCCCGGGGATTGATAACTATTATTTTTCGATGGCAGAACATTAATCGGGTTTGAGGGCCTATAATTAAACATCCCACCCTTGACAGCTGAGCTGAGCTCAGGTAATATAAAGGGACGATGCTCTAGGAAGGATAAATTTGGGATAACCCAAAAAGGCTCAGGGATGAGCCCCACTAAGAAGAACCTACCAATGACCGAGCAGGACTCAAGTCTATCTCCAAGATGAGCTCAGGCAATCCACCGAGCAGAAGCTAAACTCCCTACTCAGGTACTTTGCCGAGCTCAGATTCCTTCCCATCTCAGTATTTTCGGGATCGAGATAGGGCAAAGTTTCGCCAACAGGCAGATGAATCAATACTACTCCCCAGTACCTCGTACCTCGCTACTAAGGAGTAGGGGGCTACTGATGAGTGTGAAAATAGTCACTCCAATGCAACCAATCAGAGACCGCCACATGTCTGTGACTCTCCATCAAGATCAACTCATCTCAAGGATTAAGTGTAAAAATTGTACTGGGCAGGGGTACACCTTAGCCCATGTCACTCCAAGGACAACTAGCAACACTCTCTAGGAAGCGAAGACGAGCCACCGCTGGGATGGGCAACCCTTCCCTATCTCAGCATTTTGCACAACGACATTGCCTATCTCAAAAATCAACTCCACAAGCTCCTCAACAAAGTCCCATTTCCTATCGCCGGCTATCCGGGAAGGGTAAGGCAAGAAGCTCCGCACAACTCCCCTTCTCGTCTTCGGCTGTTCGGGAAGGGCATGGATCAAATTCCCTATCCAGGCGCAGTAGGAATGTGTCCTCCTCTAACTATTGGCTAGCTTATTTCCTCAAAATATCCCAAAATATCTACAACCATCATGATGGATCTCTTCCCTAACAAAGACTCACTTCCCCAACAATGGCTCTCTTCCCCAACAACAAATATTACTAAATATCTTCCAATATGGTCAAGGCAAGGGCCTTTTGGCTTCCTCCCATTGGCCATCTCCCAAGTTGAAATATTGATGTGTTGATTGAAGAGACACTAATCCTTGCTTAAAACCCTAATTTAATCTACTAATTGCCTATAAAAAGAAGGGCATACAATTGCCCAAAGGTTACGTGTGCAGGGTGTCACATCCCTCCCCGGGCCCCCATAGCCCGAGGTCGGGCGTGACGTCGACTCGACACTACTTGATCGATCAACCAATATACATACATATATATATATGCACGCACTACTATAATTTTTTTTCCAAAAATATAATATATTTACTCACTTCAAAATTTGGGAATACACTTATCCCAAATATTCACAACAAAACCACAAAAAAAAAAAAAAAAAAAAAAAAAAAAACTGAACCTGCCACGATTCACACCTGTCCAGCTAACCCTCTAAAATGACACCACCTCCTCACTCTACCTAGTGCCAGTAGTAGACCTATCTCGAGCAGCGACACTTGAAACCAAATATTTTAATGGTGTACTGTCTTCATAATATAAAAATATTTCATGGATCGGGCATAATTATCAAATACCACTTTTCCAAATATAATATCATATAACCGCACACCATGCCGAAATAAATTCTCACTATCATCATTGCAATAAGATAATATATTTAAATCAACCAATCCAACATTTCTACATATAATAAAATACCGCACTCATATTTCATACAAGTCATAAGATCGTTTCACCTCACGATCGGGAGTTACGACGGTACCGTAACCTATACAACTGTGTCATCTAAAGTAACTATCAGTGCTAGAGCAATTTAATATCCCCAATGGCAGGGGCAGCCACCTACAGGATTTGTACTCTTGACAAGTCCACATATATCCACCCTGCAGGATTTGCTTGATGGGTAACAACAAATATCCACTCTGTAGGTCTTGCCTGACAGGTAACAACAAATCTCCACCCTACAGGACTTTCCTGATAGGTAATCCATATCTCGCATGACATGCCCTCCTGATGAGAAGACAATTATGGCAAAGTCGGATAACAAAAATCACTTTCCACATTTAAAAATCTACTTGATCCGCATAACGTTATAAAATCGTCCATTGTAATAATTTTTTTTTCACAATTTATACAAAAATATAATTTGTCAATTTACATAGAAGACAGTACACTCATCTCGATTTTTGCGCTACCAAAAACATTATCGCCGAAATACTACGCAGGCGGCGGCGCTTGTAAACCTAACAGCAATAGGGCCTAAATTAGCAATTTATTTAAAATAAACCTAATATGTAATGTGTGGCCCTAAAATTTATCATTTTTTATTCCCCAAATTTTGATTATACAAAATTACTATACACTTCATTTCCTATGTCAATATTAACTGTTACAAAAATTATTGTAGTAACGATTACAAAAATTTCATGTTAATAACTTAATTTGTAGAAAAATATTAATCAACTAATAAAAAATTCTATTAGTCGACGAAATACTAAAAATTGTCGTTTTAGTAAAATTTATAATTTTTATTTTAAAATTATATTCTTCGCAAATTAAATATTTCTATACCGGTTGTATATCTCGAACCCACTATATATATATTTTGACATAATTATACATCTATAGTGGGTTCGAGAAATACAACCAGGATAGAAATATTTAATTTGAGAAGAATAAAATTTAAAAATAAAAACTGTATGTTGATCCTAAGATTTTGATGAACAATTAAATGTTGATATTTTTTGTGGGACTAATGGTTTGTCAAGTGTTTCAGTTTATTAGTTCCAGTGATGAAGATGCGATGAAAAATTATGAATGGATGCTAAATGATGATGACAAAGATGATGAAGAATTAACAGTTTGAAGAAATTTGGGAAAACAATTCAAGTGAATTTCAACTCTTAATATCCTAATTAGGAATACACACGGCACAGAAGTTTTTATTGTTTATGTGTGTTTTGATAAGATAAAATTTTTTGCTCCTATGTGTGATTGCAAAAGCAATTTGTTTAATGGATTAAAATTGAATTTAAATATTTAGTGGAACTAATTAAGAAAAAAAAATGGTTAAAGGTACGAAAACGTAAATAAGAATGAGTTCAAAATGAGTGTAGAAAAGAGATCCAACAAGCATAAGTCAACTGGTAGGTCGACTGAACAAAACATGTGAAACTCTTTGTATCCCTAAGTCGATAGATAGGTTAACCGGTGAAGAGAAATGAAACTCTCTGAATCTTTAAGTCGACAGGTAGGCCGGCCGGTGAAGATAAATCGAACTCTCTAAATCTCTAAATTGACAGATAGGTCGATTGATGGACGCAGCAGCTTTGGCTTGGCTACATCCTGAATCGAACAGTCAACTGGTCGGTCGACTAAGGGCGCAGTTTCAGGATATTGAGGATTCCGAATTCATATCTAAAAGTAATCATTTTTTGTTGGGATTTGTGAGAGATTTTAGGGATTTTATTATATTTAAGATATGCTTAATCTATTATTTAATTCCTATTGATTTGGTTCATTAAGTTTGATTGTTTCTCAATTTGGTAAATAAAATTGTATCTATTCTATTTAATTGAGATTGAGAAATATTTGGAGGACTTGATTGAGAGATTTAAAAGCTATAATTAAATGAATTGAACCAAAATGAAGTCATAATGATATAAGGGGTCTAAGAGAGTATTTAAGTGTCATGATACATGGGAACTAGCCGTTAGAGAGCTGATTTATTTCCCATATATATAGACCAACGTTTTTCATATATCATTAACAAGTGAAAATTAAGAGAAGATAACTTAAAGAATTGAGATCATATTGAGCTGTTCTAAGAGATATCATTCTGAGATTTTGTGAGAGCTATTCTAAGAGACGATCTTAAGAATCATTGGCTATTAATCTTTGTTACTACCGGATCTGAAGTAACATCGCTTTATTTATTTTTCTGTGGATTTCGAATGAGATCTTTCCAATTACTTTCTATATTGCATTGCTTGTTTAATTTTGGAAATTGATCTTTAGAAATTATTTTTGATTCTTTATTGAAGAAAATATTTTATAAATAATTTCTTAAATCTGATTACGTGCTTAATTATTTGCTACCCATATTTTGTTTAAAATCATATTTTCAATCTCACTAGATTTGGGATATTAATCAAGTTTTAATTTATCTAGGGTGATAGAAGCTCCGAGTAAGATAATCTGCTTATCAAATTGTATTGGTGAGTAGTGTGTTGGATTAAATACTATTGGGGGTATTTAATCAAAGGGTAGCTGATTTCAGTCTCTTTATATAAAGAGATTGAGGTAGTGATTCTTCCTGGATATAATTAATTGTGAGTGATTTTGAAAATGTTTCATCTTTACTTGGGAAAAAGATAGTTGGAGTGTTTTTGTGAGGTTTTAATTCTTGAGCCTAAGGTATAAAAAAAAAATTAGGTCGTGATTCTCCCTATAATAGAATTAGGTTATTCTTGAGCTTGTAAAAGTAAAGGTTATTCCTGAACCTGAAAATAAATAAATAAATTTATAAAGGTTGATTCTGAGCCTGTAAAAATAATCATTGTGAGGGTTTGGTTCCTACCTATAAAGGAATCTTAAGTTTAGTAAGTGTGAATTTCTGTAGGGCTCGGAGGACTGGATTAGCCAAGAGTAGCTTGGTGAACCAGGATATATCGATATGTACTACATTGCTTATTTTCTTTATTTTATCTTGTGTTGCTTGGGTGTGCACTTAGAGATTATTGCACTTATCCGTTGCTATAAAGATAATAATTAATTTTAGGATAAAATTAATTGTTTAATTTTTGAAGTGTTATCTTTTCTCTAATAGACTTAATTACCCAATTCACCCCCTATTGGGTATTCCACTGGGCCAACACTGTAAATTTTACTAAAACGACAATTTTTAGTATTTCATAGATTAATAGAATTTTTTAATAGTCAATTAATATTTTTCTACAAATTAAATTATTTACACGAAATTTTTGTAATCGTTACTACATTAATTTTCGTAACAGCTAATATTGACATACGAAATGAGGTGTATAGTAATTTTGTATAATCAAAATTTGGGGATTGGAAAATGATACATTTTTGGGCCACGCATTACATATTAGGTTTGTTTTAAATAAATTGCTAATTTAGGTCCTATTGCTATTAGGTTCACAGGCGACACCGCCCACATAGAATTTCGGCAACAGTAATTTTGGTAGCACAAAAATCGAGGTGAGTATACTATCTTCTATGTAAATTAACAAATTATATTTTTGTATAAATTGTGGAAAAAAAATATTTATTACAATGGACGATTTTATAATGTTATGCGGATCAAGTAGATTTTTAAATATGGAAAGTGTTTTTTGTTATCCGACTATGTCATAGTTGTCTTCTCGTCAGGAGGGCATGTCCTGCAAGATATGGATTACCTATCAGGAAAGACCTGCAGGGTGAAAATTTGCTGTTACCTGTCAGGCAAGTCATGTAGGGTGGATATTTGTTACTACCTGTCAGGCAAGATTTGCAGGGTGGATATTTGTTGTTACCTATCAAGCAAGTCCTGCAGGGTGGATATATGTGGACCTATCAGGAGTGCAAATCTTGCAGGTGGCTGCCCCTACCATTGGGGATATTAAATGGCCCTGACACTGATAGTCACTTTAGATGACACGATTGTACAAGTTACAGTACCATGGTAACTCCCGATCGTGAGATGAAATGATCCTATGGCTAGTAGGAAATATGAGTGTGGTATTTTATTATATGTCGAAATATTAGATTGGTTGATTTAAATATATTATCTTATTGCAATGATAACAGTGGGAATTTATTTTGCCATGGTGTAAGGTTATATGATATTATATTTAGAAAAGTGGTATTTGATAATTATGCCTGATCCATGAAATATTTTTATATTATGAAGATAGTACACCGATAAAATATTTGTTTTCAGGTGCCGCAGCTTGAGACAGGTCCACTACTAGTACTAGGTAGAGTCAGGAGTTGGTGACATTTTGGAAGGTTGACTAGACAAGCGTGATCCGTAGAAAGTGTAGTTTTCTTTTTGTAGTTTTGTTGTGAATATTTGGGACAGGTGTATTCCTAAATTTTGAAGTGAATAAACATATTATATTTTTGGAAAAAAAATTATAGCGATGCATGCATATATATATATGTATGTATATTGGTTGATCGGTTAGGTAGTGTCGAGTCTACGTCACGCCCGACCTTGGGCGATGGGGCCCCAGGGAAGGGTGTGACACTTTTTGGTATCAGATTTTAGGTTATAGATTTTATAGACATGCCAGATTGTCTATTCAGTAGTGGACTATGAGATAGGGTGTCGGTAGGTGGGTTCGACACGTGAGTGATAGTTATTTTATTGGATTAAGTAACACATTTGCATCATGCACTGCTGTTTGTCAGTTGGCCCTGTTGCTTATTAAATTTCCTTTCAGATCATGACTATGGAATGTGAAAATAAAAGTACTGGGAGTACTGGACCCCAGAAGAAGAGAGATATGACGCAGGAAAGCTTGGATGCCGTTGAGCGAATTTTACAGGCTACTGAGCAACTAATAGAGCAAAAGGCAAAGATGATGGAATGCTAGAAGGCCCAAACCGAAACAATTACTTCCCAAGCAGTACTCCTGAATAGATCAAGGAATTGGACCCCCCCTCCCAGCTTTTATGAGAACTGTGGGTCCTAATGATACTAAAAATTGGTTGAGGAGCGTTGAGCACGTATTCAAGGCAATGGGAATCACCGATGATAGCCGAGTTCCTCTTGCCACCTTCTAGTTGAAATGAGAGGCCGAACATTGGTGGGAGGAAATAAAAAGGTTAATTTCAGTTCTAGGCAAGGAGATTTCTTGGGATTGATTCGTTGCGGTGTTTAATGAAAAATATTTTCCTAAATCCTATTGGTTCCAGATGGAAGAGAAATTCATATCACTGAAATAAGGAAAGATAACCGTTCTGCAGTATGAAATTAAATTCGATGCCCTGTCCCGATTTGCTCTTGATTTAGTAAAAACAAAAGAGGTAGTGAGTTTTATTTTAATGGCTATCAGGCTAACTATTGGAAGGGAGTGGTTGAAATATTTTTGTAATCTTGTTACAAAATAGACGGCTTCGTGGAAAAGCTAAAATTTTAAATTGGAAAAATATATTATTATTATTTTATCAGAGTGGCGCAACGGAATCGTGGTAGTGGAGTGGTTTGTGTTTGGCTCTATTTCTCCTCGGGAGAAACCTAGTGGAAACCTTGGGAAACTGGGTCGTTACACAGGTGATAGGTTGTTGGTCATCTTAGACTTTTTCCTTCCCGGATCAGAAAGCATTCCAGCTCTCCTCTTCCCGGAACAACTCTTTCTCAAGTTCTTGTTCACTTTTCCTAAAGTCCCAAGGCATTTTGGTCCTCCTCTTCTCGGACTACAAGGTCTTTGGGCTAATTCCAACTTAGGCCCGTCCCTTTCAAGACAAGGACCTCTTCCCTGCTAGGGACCTCTCCACGTACCAGAAGCTACACGGACTGCAGATCTCCACTCCAGGCCTCTCCAACTCCATCTAAGACTGACTGAACCATACCATTGGTGTCGACCAAAATTTGACATCAACAAGTATTACTTAAAATAGTAATACTTATTATTTGTAACACTTGAATTCACTTATTATTTTGTTATTATAAATCATGATACTTAACATTTCGAATTTCATAATAGTAATACTTATCTAAATTCGCTAGGAATATTATTTAATTATTATAATTTTGGCTATCTCACAAGGAATTTTATTTGAATTTCTATTTAATTTGTAATAATTATAGTTATAACTTACCGTTGTAAAATTAGTGTGACAAAATCGATAATCGTAACGACCCGGTTTTCCAGGACTGCCATGCGATTTTTCTCCTTGGAGAATTAACACTAAAATCGAATCACTAATATTTCATTTTATAAAATCTGATAAATTTTACAATAATGGAAATAATTTTAATTATCGATTTCATCACGCCAATTTTACAACGGTAAGTTATAAGTATAATTATTACAAATTAAATAGAAGTCCAAATAAAATTCCTCGTGAGATAGCCATAATTATAATAATTAAATAATATTCCTAGTTAATTCAGATAAATATTATTATTATGAAATTCGAAATGTTAAGTACCATGACTTATAATAATAAAATAACAAGTGAATTCAAGTGTTACAAATAATAAGTTTTACTATTTCAAGTAATACTTATTGTTTTTGGATTAATAATAAGTACAATTATTCCTGGCCGAGAAATAATTAGAAATTCAAATATAATTTTGATTATCGAATTCATCGATTCAATTTTGCAACAGTAAATAATAAATACAATTATTACAAATAGGAATTCAAGTAAAATTTCTGGCGCTGCCCTATTTATTCCTACCGGCCATGAAATCAAAATTGTGGGGTTGTGAACCAACGCTCAGTAGAATTTCAACTCTTCTAATAAGTGCATTTAATCAATTCACAACTAAACACTTAAACATTTCTAATGTTTAAAGGTCTTATTTGGAATATAAGGGGTGTTTCTAAGGGGACTACTAGAATCAGATTGAAGAGAATTGTCATAGATCAAAGGCTGCAATTTTTTATCCCGCTTGAGCCTATGTTTGATAAAGAGGCTATTTTATCTTTATCTTAGTTTCTGAATTTTGATCATTCTTATTCAAATTTCTCTGGCAATATATGGATGTTTTGGAAGAATCCCTTAACCTGCAATGTCGTGTTTTCCTCCAATCAACTTGTCATGGTTGAATGTCTGATTCTAGTATTTGATTTCAAAATTTCTATAGCTACAGTTTATGCCAAATGTAGTTATCCAGAAAGAAGACCTCTTTGGAATTATTTGGATAATTGTATCTCCTCATTGAGCCATCCTTGTATTGTTTCTGGGGACTTTAACTATTATTCAAGCATTGATGATAGAAAATAGTGCTCTTCTTTATCTCAGATAAGCTATTTGGAATTCAACACTTGTATTTAGAATTGTGGTCTTCTTAATGTTCCATTTACTGCAAAATTTACTTGGTGTAATCTCAACAAGGGCAAGGCTAAAAAATAGTGTAGACTTGATTGTACTTTTATAAATTCAGTATGGTTATCAAAATTTCAAAACTCCACTGTTGCACATTTGCCAAAAATAGGTTCTGATCATTCTCCACAGCTGCTATCTTTTTCTCTTAATCTTTCTAGAGGTCCAATTCCTTTCAAATTCAGCATTTTTGGTGCTCTAATTCTGATTTCTATTCCATTGTTGTTGCTAATTGGAATATATCTTACATTGGTCTTGTCTTATCAGCCTTAGCCTTTAAACTCAAATCTTTAAAACCTATCTTAAAATAGTGGAGTTCCTTTTTTTTATGGTAACATCCTTAATGCTACTTCTAATTCTAAATTGGAGGTCTCTAACTTAGAAAAAATTTGCCTCAACAATGATAATGAAGAGAATTGGGCTAATTATAGTCAAGCCTTAGCCAAACATAAGTAAGCTATTTTAGTTGAAGAATAATTCTGGAAACAAAAGTCTGCTTTTAATTGGCTTAAAGATGGAGATGCTAATTCAAAATTCTTTCATGTTACTGTTAAAGATCAAAGATCTAAGAGAAGAATTAATGTGATCAAGGATAAAAATGGGGTCTCTCTTTTTGATGCAAAGGAAATACAACAATGTTTTTTGCATCATTTTCAGGAGGTGTTATCTGATCAATCCCCTTTTTCCTAATTTAGATTTTTTGGACATGATTCCATCTTTGGTAAGTGATAAGGATAATGAGGTTCTCTTAGTTACTCCTACAATGGAGGAGATCAAAGAAGTAGTTTTCAATCTCAAAGGGGATAGTGTTGCAGGCCCTGATGGATTTACTGGGAAATTCTTTACACACTGTAGGGATATTGTTAAAGTTGATTTGTTTCAAGCTGTCATGGCTTTCTTTTGTGGAGCCGAGCTTCCCAAATCTTGTTCAAGCACTTTGTTGGCTTTGATTCCTAAAAATGAGAGTCCTTCTTCTCCTGCTAATTTTAGGCGTATAAGTCTTTGTAATTTCATTAATAAGATCATCTCTATGTTTCTGGCTAATAGACTAAAGATTATTCTTCCCAAAATAATCTCACCTGAACAAAGTGCTTATGTGGAAGGTAGAAACATATTTGATAACATCCTGCTAGCTCAAGAAATGGCTCATCTTCTTCCCAAAAAGGTCATTGGTGGGAATCTTATTATTAAACTTGATATGGCTAAGGCTTTTGATAGAGTTTCTTGGTTCTTCCTTATTTCCACCTTGAGAAAGTTTGGTTTTCATGAAAGAATCATTGATATGGTGTGGAGGCTCATTTCAAATTGTTATTTCTCTTTGATCATTAATGGCTGCTCTTTTGGTTTTTTTTCCAATCCAAGAGAGGCTTAAAGCAAGGTGATCCATTATCTCCTTTTCTTTTCATTATTATGGCTGAATCTTTTTCTAGAGGTCTTAAAACTCTAGTTCAAAATAATTTTATTCTTTCTTTCTCTCAGCCTAAATCCTCTTTGCCTATTTCTCATCTTGCCTATGCTGATGATATGATCATTTTTATAAATGGTTCTAAAACTTCCATCACTAAGTTGCTTAATTTTCTAAATTCCTATCAAGCTAACTATGGGCAACTCATTAATTTCACCAAAAGTATCTTCATTCATTCACCTTACATTTCTTCTAATAAGCTATCTTGGTTGGTCTCTAAAACATGCTTCATCAAGAGCTTTTTCCCAATGAAATATTTGGGATGTCCTATTTTTGCAGGTAAAAAGAAAACAGTCCTCTTTGATTCTCTGATTGCTAAAATCAAACAGAAGTTACAAGGCTGGCATTCTAAGCTGCTTTCCATTGGTGGCAGATTGGTGTTGATTAAGCATGTCTTGATTTTTCGAACCATCTTTTTATTCATGACTCTCTTTCCCCCAGTCAAAGTTATTAAAACACTAGAAGGCCTATTCTCTAATTTCTTTTGGAATGAGAAACATCATTGGAAATGCTGGAAGGATTTGCGTTTACCTACTTATGAAGGTGGTTTGGGTCTTAGACAGCTTAGGACATGGTTTTAGCTTTCAAAGCCAAACTTTGGTAGAATTTTAGAGCTGGTAATTCATTATGGGCTAAATTCATGAATTTAAAATATAGGAACAGAAAACATGCTTATTTCTGTAGTGTTACTTCTTCTCATCAGAGTATAGGTTGAAAGAATGTTATTGAAGGAAAGGCTTTGGTTGAAGATTTCATCATTTTCCAAGTTGGCAAAGGTGATGTTTCTCTTTGGTGGGATCAATGGCTCATCAACTTTCCTCTTGGTAAAATCATGCTAGTGCAGGATCAATTTGTTAGTTTGCAAGTTAAGGATTTGCTTAATGCTGATGGTTCTTGGAATTGGAATAGGGTAGATCAGTTTCTCCCTAATTTCAAATCAAAGATCATACAACTCCATAAGCTTCCCTGTGGTGTTTCTGATAAAATGTGGTGGATGCCAGCTGCTAATGGTCTTTTCACAGTTGCTACTGCCTGGCAGATTCTTAGGCAGGTTCTGAAGATCCACCTTATTTTAAGTTCATCTAACATTCTTCAATTCCTCTCAAAGCTTCAATTTTTATGTGGAAGGTACTAAAAGGAATTGTGCTTTTTGATTCCAAAATTCAAACTTTAGGAATCCATATGCCTTCTATTTGTGCTTGTTGTGGTCAGGCTGCTGATACTCAGGATCATGTTTTGCCTTCTTGTGAATTTGCTCAAAAAGTGTGAGCATACTTTGGCAGTTCATTTCATGTTGATTCATTTTTGTCTAGATTGTTGAATTGGTGGCATAATAAGCATCTCAATGCTGGCCTACCTATGCTGATATGTTGGGAGTTATGGAAATGTAGATGTCAGGCTAAATTTGATTACATTGCTCCTTTCTTTCTTACTGTGATTAGAAGAATTGAGTTTATCATTCATGTCAAGCCTGTTAAAAATCCTTTTTCCTTCAATTTTGTTTTGTTAAAATGGATCAAACTTGCCTTGAGTTATTTGAAGCTTAAAACTGATGACAGCTCTTTGGGGAATCCAGGCTATTCTGGTGTTGGGGGTATCATAAAATATCATAATGGTTTGTTGTGTTTTGCATTTGCTACTCCATTAGGCTTCCAAACCAATTGTTTGCTGAAGTTTCTACTCTTTGGCAAGGGCTCAAAGCTTGTATAGATTAGAATTGGCTTATGACCATCTTGGAGGTTGATAGTAATATTTTGGTTGATATGGTATTGCAAAAGGCTGATATTCCTTGGAGAGTTTGTCCTGATATTGCTGATATTCTCTTTTAGAAGTCAGGGAGATTTCCCTATTCATCATGTATTCAATGAAGTCAATACTGCTGCTGATGGGCTATCCAAGTTTGCTAGTGAAGAGAATTGATTAGTTTCTTTTAATTTTGCTGATTTACCTCATGTTGTTAGAGGTAGTTTAAAACTTGATGCTAATGATTTTTCTAGCTTTAGAAAAATCAAAAGTTGTAATATATGAGGTCTTTAATTCCTCCTTGTTTGATTTCAATATATTTATTTCTTTAAAAAAAAAAAAAAACTAAACACATAAACGTATATCTCACATAATTTTCATGTAATACGTATTCATAAATAGTTCTTCATGAAAACTAACAGTTAAAATTTAACATCACATAATCAAGAGATAGATTAAATACAAATATTAAAATAATTATAAATTCTACCTGAAATCCGAAACCAAAATCCAAACCGAAATCGATATTTTATTTAGTTAATATTCTCGTCCAAAAATATTTTTGATTCCTAATACTGTAATCTTCTTATCCTATCAAAACTATAACATACACACACACACACACATATATATATATATATGCCCGATTAGGTTTATTATTATTATTAGATTTATTATTATTATTATTACCATTATTATTATAATGATCAATATATGTGTAATGCCTATATGCAATATATAAATTTATGGCCCATATATATATATATATATGCCCGATTAGGTTTATTATTATTATTAGATTTATTATTATTATTATTACCATTATTATTATAATGATCAATATATGTGTAATGCCTATATGCAATATATAAATTTATGGCCCATGTTGTTTTCTTCTATATGAAGGAAATGATATTGATACTTAATTTATTTATTTATTTACACAATGTCCTCTTTAAAATAATAAAAATATTAATGATATCCCAAAACTCTTAAAAGTATTTTTTAAATAACACGATAGTCCCAAAACTTTTAAAAGTTAAATTAAAATTAACATTTAACCTTAAAAATTATTAAATATTATTTATACCATAAATTTATAAAATAATCCCAAAAATATTAAATTTATATATAATATTTTCAAAATATAAACTTTCGGGGTATTACATGAACTCTTCTCCCTTTTTTATATCCTTTCGGTTACCCTTTGTTCATAGAATTTGACTGGGATATATAGCTTTTTAACCTGCTTTATGAGAGTTGTAGTTTTTTGCATGCCACATAATAATCGTTAACGAACAAATAGTTGCATTCTTCAGGATGTTATAAATTCATATTTTTATGAATATTCGGGATACAAGTCGGATTGGGTTTAAACCCTCAAGGTTATTGTTTATCAACGAGAAACACTCGAAAAAACGATTATTGGATTTTTATTCATGCAATTTCAACCTCTAAGATAAGTTGTAATGGTGTGATTGACCAAAGAATTTCTTGAAGTAAGCTGCATTTTGTGATCTTAAGAATTTCTCCTGAGACCTTTAACACCTGAATTTGTAGTCTACCTAACCAATAATAACAACAGTGAACTGTATATTAACCAAATCATCTAGTTATGCTAAGTGACGATTTTGTTATTCATCCTACAACCAATATCTTCTAATCTTTATTAAGGATAAACTAGAAGATTAACTTTGAATCGATCTTGCATAACTCCTTTAAGTGTTTTCTCCCTCTTTGGTAATTTTATAGAGATCTTATCCAAATAATAAAACGTATGGGGTACAAATTGCAATTAAAGAGCTATTATTGTATTATCTTTGAGGCAAAGTAAAGTTTACTTCTAGCCACTAAATTTACATTTCACATGCAAAGTTTGAGGGTACAATTTGTAATTTTCATAACCACACGGGTCTTAAAGGATCTAACTCTTTGGACATTGATTCCATAGTATAATCGAGTGTATCCAATCTTATACACCTTTGGGAGTACTTGAATATTTTGAGGTACCATTAGCGCTCTCATAACATGTAATTTGTTGGAATAAAAGTTATAGGGGCCAAAGTGTAATTTGTGATAAGCCCTAGAATGTTGAATAATCTTTATCAAGTTATGGGGTATATTCTACAATTATAATACACTTCCTATATTTATCTCTTTAGCAAATGCTAAACTTCCTCTAATTATCATATGTAACACCATAATTTCATGAATTGAATTAAATAGATGCAAATTGCAATTTCAATATTTCTTCTAGGCACTTTAAGTTTTAATTAGATAATTTTCTTCAATTCTTGACTTATCAAGACTTCAAAGATAATTTATAAGTTTAGTAATTAAAATAAACTTGAGGGTAAAGACTGTAAATATACTTATTACCTAAGGGGCTTTAGTGTATTTAGCCCTAGGTTAACTTTTTCATATCCTTCTCTATTGATCATCATCGCCATTGTTCATTGTCCATCTCTATCACATTGCAAATGATCCTTTCATTTAGGCAGACACAAGAGTGGCTTCTTGGATCATCAAGCTCACAATTAATGAACATGTTGAGACTATTTCACCGCTAACCAAGGTTTTGAGGTCTAAACCTCCGGCGACGTCGCTTATTTCATTTCCTTCCAATGTCATTGACAACAGAGGATTTGATGGCGACAACAGAGTCGTCGAAAATGGCCTGAGATTACAGGTCTGGCGGCCACGGTAATGGATGCCTTTGATCCGAACGTCGTTGGTGATAAGAGCTTAGATCTAGAACACACCAGCGTTGACAATGTTGGACGTGGACGATGCAATGATGGAGGCACTGTAGCTAAACGGCGACGCTTCTAATGGTGGCATCACGAGTCTCGGTGTTCTGATCATTGGCGGTGGATTCTTGTTCCTTTCTCTCTAGATTTTTTCCATTTCTTTCTCAGTAGGTCGTTTCCATGGCTACTTCTCTTACGGCAGGTTTGGTTGGACGGAATGGAATGAAGGTAGAATGGAATGGAAGAAGTAATGGAATGAGAGAAGGAATGAAATGGATTTGTGAATGAAATAGCTATTCCATTCTTTTGTTTGGTTAGCATGGAAGGAAAAAAAGAATAGAATAGTGAAATATAATAAAATTTCTATTTTGTCCTTATAAAATTATTGTTCTATTCTCTTCTTGGTTGGTTATAATAAAATTTTATTATATCTCATTATTCTATTATTTTCATCATTTTATTATATTTTACTATTCAATTCAATTTTAAATTTTTATTCTCTAATTTATATTTTTGTTCTCAATTTTCAGTTTCTATTCTTTAATTTCTGTTTTTGTTCTCAATTTTCAGTTTCTTTTTCAATTTTCCGTTCTCTAATTTTTTATTTTTTGTTCTCAATTTTCTGTTTATGTTCTCAATTTTTTATTTTTGTTCTTAATTTTCTGTTTTTATTATCAATTTTCGGTTTCCGTTCTCAATTTTTTATTATCTAATTTTATGTTTTTGTTCTCAATTTTCTGTTTTTGTTATCAATTTTTAGTTTTCGTTCTCAATTTTCCGTTATCTAATTTTATATTTTTATTCTCAATTTTCAGTTTATGTTCTTAATTTTCTATTTCTATTCTCAATTTTCTGTTATCTAATTTTATGTTTTTGTTCTCAATTTTTAGTTTATGTTCTCAATTTTATGTTCTCTAATTTTCTGTTTTTGTTCTAAATTTTCGGTTTATATTCTCAATTTTTTGTTTCTGTTCTCAATTTTCAGTTTCTGTTATCAATTTTCTAGTTTTGTTCTCAATTTTTTGTTCTCAATTTTCTATTTCTATTCCTAACTTTATATTCTCTAATTTCAATTTATGTTCTCTAATTTCTGTTTTTGTTCTCAATTTTCAAGGGCTTAATTACAAGGGCTATTATGTAATTTAAGATATTGATTCCATTGGATTGGAATCTCATTCCACCCCATCTCAAATGGAATCCCATTCCATTCAATTTCATTCCAATGGAATCACAAAAGATTCCATTGGAGAACCAAACAACGGAATAGGAATCGAGGGCGGAATGCGATTCCATTCTGCCCTCGATTCCATCCAACCAAACATGCCGTTACTGTTTTGATTTTGTCTGCTACTGGGGATTCTTTTTCAAGGGCTACCGCCATTCGGGTGACACCTGCCACCAGGATCTTTTGCATTAACTCAAAGAAGGAGACCTCCCAGAAGATTGCTGGGGTTCACAATAAGTTCGGGCATTCCTATCTTTATCGAAGGATTTTCTCCCTCACTCTCCTCTTCATGATTCTTGTTTTTGGCGATGGAAATTGTAGAATTTGTCGATGGTCCATAATGGCCACGACACCAGTGATCATATCTTTTTGCTCGACTTCTCATAGACGGCGCCAAATGATGTAACAAAAAATTTCCAACATGTGCAAACAACTTTCCACGTGTCAAAAAACCTCCTCTACCTGTAAATAAATGACCTACAAGACCGAAAAAGCTCAAAGGGGACACTGGTGTGATGTCGGCCAAATAACCTCGGCCTTGAGAATAAGTTGGTTTGTATGAGTGAAAGATCAAGTACTTGAGAGTGTGTTTAATATGTTGATACCTTCCCTTATATATAAACTTCTTAATTCGTGTCGTTTGTTGGTAAACTAGCCCCCTTCCATGATCCTCTCCTATTTTCATGGGATCTACCAACGATCTCGCCATGAACAGTGAGTTAGTTGTGATTCTTCTAATGCATGAAATCATGGCACTTTGGGCTTTTCTTTTTAATGGCCTTCTAGTGCGAGTTTTGTTTATTCCCGATTAGGCCTCTTTATAGGGCCTTCTTTTATTCATGTATTGGGTCGCTGTTATGAGCTAACCTCATTTCAGGTGGGCTAATGTTTTCAGTCCGGGGTGACCACCGGGTCACTTCTTTCGAGTCGAATCATTAACTTGATTCAACCCATCAAGGCCTTTCAAGCTTATATTAAACGTGGGTAGGAATTTCTCCTATATCAAAGTATAGTATTGAGAATCAAATGGTCAACCTTTGTAAAGAGAAATAGAAAGGCTTCATAATTCCTTAACACCATGCATATTCATTGCCATACTCATTATTTCCTTTGATTACTAATCATAGATACCCACCCACCCCATAGCCCACAACACCCCACCCCCTACAAAGGCTTTAAAAGAGACTCTTTCACTCCTATACCTTCCAACAAACAATTAATCAATCGACCCTTTATATAAGCCGATTCACCCGACCTTAATCTCAAACCACCCTCTTCTCATCTCATCTCAAAAAATTATTACATACGTCAAAGGTAAATGGGTTTTGATGATATATGTATCACGGGTGGCTATAGAGAATAAATTCATGGAAATAGAGAGACATAGACTGTTGAGTGTGTGTACTTTGCCATATGTGTTTTTCCTCACCTGAATCTCCATCTCCGACTAAAATAATGGTTAAATTCAACAAAAACTACTATTAAAAATTGTAGTAAAAATAAATTTTATAAAATACAGAAGCGCAAACCTTCTTAGAATGTGGTAGGACAAAGCGGCAACGGAGGTAGCACAACAACGGCGACGGAAAAAAACATAGTGGCAACGACGATTTTCAACGACAATCGGATCTGATGGTTTAAAAGGCTGATATGAAAGTTTTGTGGTCTGATCTACGAATTTAATTCACTGATTTATGAGTTTTAGTGGTAGGAATGAGAGGAAATAGAGGGAGAGAATGAGAACCTTCAAACGTAAAAAATGGTGGAACTGATGAACAAAGAAGGAGAAGGAGAAGACATGAAGAAAAATATGTATAGGCAGGAGTAGTAGGTATTTACTTAGGAGTAAAAGTGGGTTGGTATGAGTAAAAGTGTGCAGCTGTGGGTGAGTGGGGGGTGTAAAGACCTTGCTAGCCGATGTTACAAACACTGGCCACAGATGGGGAGGGAGGTGCAGCCGGTGTTCTCACAACCGGCTTCACCTAATAAAAAATGGAAAAAACAGTATACCCAGTGATCTGAATACCCCTTTTTTTTTGTTCTAAATTTCGGTGTTCAGAACACCGTTTATAGTTACCCGTTGTTCCTAATACCGGGTAACTCTTGTTTCGTAAATAAGTTAAATATATGTCTTTTTCATAATTAAAGTTTTTAATTATACTTTTTCGGTAAACAATTCAGATTTTCGGTTGGTGGAGACTGTTTTTTTTTTTTTTTAGTTTCTTGTTTTGGGACTAGGGGATTTTGGGGGGTGGGGGTTTGTCCAAACTGGTAAAAAAAAAAAAAAAAACAATATCAAAATAGTAAAGAAGAAGAAGAAGAAGAATGGGAAGAGACTATTCAAATCTAGGTAAGTTTTTCTACTCTTCGACTACACATTTATTATTTACTTAAATCGCTTTAAAGGAATGACCTAAAATTGGAAAGAAAAAAAAAAAACAAATTTAAGAGGGAACACTAAAAAATCGATTTATTTTTCTGCATTTATTTTTTCATTTTGTGTCTTTTCGTATTTTTATTTTCTATATTTATTTTTCTGTCATGCGCCTTTCTGTACTTTATTTTGTTGTATTTGTCATCTGTTCTGCACCTTTGCGTGCTTTTATTTTGTTGTATTTATTTTCTATTTTGCGCATTTTCACGCTTTTATCTTTCTATATCTATTTTTCTATTATGCGTCTTTCGCGCTTTTATTTCTACAATTTTATTTTAGGCACTTATGTATTGTTGTTACATTTTTGTATATATAATTTTCATCGCATAAAAAGGGGTGAAAAATGCTGGAATAATCGTTTTGGTTCTAAAAAAAAAAAAGCCAAAAAATCAAAAAAAAAAAAAAAAAAACAAAAAATAAAAGATAAAAAACCCTTAACTTAAAACTAAAGAAAGGAAGAGTTTACCATACCATCATTTTGGATTTCGCGATCAATGTGAAATTTTCAAATGATGTGTAGACGCGGCATTTTTTACCGCCTCGCAAAAATATTATATTATATTTTATAGTTACCTTTGTTTTATTTCCCTGTTTATTTTTATTTTTGATTGTATCGCATTTGTGCGATTTAATACCGCTAAATTAAGTTTTGTTAATCTCTTAAGTAAATTAAATATTAGTAATTGATTTATTTTTCTTTGTTTTTGTAGATTTTTCGCAATGGAATAAAAACGCGTTAATTCGGAACAAAATGGATAAGAAACAGACGAGAACGAGAGAAGGTTGGACAGATCACATCCAACTGGGATGGGGGGCGTGCACAATGATTGCACGTGCGACCAGAGTTGCTGGCCGCATATGCGGCCAGGAGGGCAGAGAGCTTTGCTCTCTACCCAGTGCACCAGTGGGTGCACCGAATTTCGATGCACCCACCCATTTTTTGCTTTTCTTTTCTCCTGGCAATGGGACGGGTGAATTTTTTTCATTTAACTCCTATAAATAGATGAAGGCTCAGACAGGAAGCAGGAGAAAAAATTTGGGGGAGGGGAGAGGAGAAATTTTGAGAGAAATTTTGAATAAAATAATATTATTTTTATTTTATTGTAATTTGTTTAAGAAACATAAGAAAAAGGAAAAAACAAATCTCCAAGTTAAGATTGTAAACTTTCATCTTTCGTAAATCTTACTCTTATTTTTAAAATAAGTTGTTATTATACTAAATTTTGATCTTTTTTGTAAATTAGATTATTTTATTTTATTTTTATATTTTTATATTTTTTTTCTTGAGTAAATAAAACGAGGTGGAAATATCTCTGTCTTCCCTTGGAACGGTTTAGGTTTAGAAAGGAGATCACTCCCCTCGATATATAAATTGACCTAATTTAAGTACTTATATATGTGTGTGTGTGTGTATGAGTGCGTGTGCGTGTGTGTGTTTCTTTAACTTGTGTTAAATATAATATGCTAACAATACGAGGTGAAAAACTTCCGACCTTCCATTGGAACGATTTAAGTTTAGAAGAAAATTACTCCCCTCGAGGCGCGCGCGTGTGTGTGTGTGTGTGTGTTTCTTTGACTTGTGTTAAATATAATGTGCTAACAATACGAGGTGGAAAGTTTCCGACCTTCCATTGGAACGATTTAAGTTTAGAAAGAAATTACTCCCGTCGATGCGCGTGAATGTGTGTGTTCTTGTGTTTTTTTTAACTTGTGTTAAATATAATGTGCTAACAATACGAGGTGGAAAGCTTCCGACCTTCCATTGGAACGATTTAAGTTTAGAAGGAATTTACTCCCCTCAAGGCATGTGAATGTGTGTGTGTGCGTATGTTTCTTTAACTTGTGTTAAATATAATGTACTAACAATACAAGGTGAAAAGCTTCCGACCTTCCATTGGAGCGGTTTAAGTTTAGAAGGAAATTACTCCCCTCGATGCGTGTAAGTGCGTGTGTACGTGCTTGTATTTTCTTTAACTTGTGTTAAATAAAATGTGCTAATAATACGAGGTGGAAAGCTTCTGACCTTCCATTGGAGCGGTTTAAGTTTAGAAAGAAATTACTCCCCTCGATGCGTGTGAGTGTGTGTATGTGTGTGTTTCTTTAACTCGTGTTAAATATAATGTGCTGACAGATGAGGTGAAAAATTCTCAATCTTCTATTGGAACGGTTTAGGTTTAGAAGGGAGATTACTTCCCTCGATGTGTGTGTATGTGTACGTATGTGTATATGAGGAGGATTTCAAAATAAAATAAAAACATTCGGATTTAAATTTTGATTGGACTTAATTGAATAAGGTACCGTCTTTGGACGGGCATCTTGAGGTGTTTGACACCTTCCCCGAGCATAACTGACCCCTGAACTCTTTAAACGAATCTCTGGTCGGACCATATTATTTTTAGAGTCAAAATTTTACTTAAGCCATTTTTTTTCCGGTGACCTAGCACATCATTTAATCTCAATGCTAGGTGGCGACTCCTTTTTCTAAAACAGGCTTAAGTATTTTTAATGAGAAAATCGATGTTTTTTAAAAACCCCTTCTCATTTTACCAGCATATATTTATTTTGATTTCTTTGGAAAATCGGGGCGCTTTACGGTGGGTTTGGAAAAATGTTAGGAAATTTTTGTTTTTGAATCTATGTTGGGCAACATATTATTATTTCTTAATAATATTTTCTGTTTAAATTAATGGACTAAAATTAAGTGATCTAATTAATTTGGGTAAGCCCGTAAACTACTCAAAATAATGTGAATTAAATGTGTAGATATCGGATTATTATAGGGTGATTAGAGAATTATGGGAACCTTAATCATACCATATATAAAGAAAACATTAGGGTTATGGTCCCCAATACACCAAATCAAACGACGGCTCCCTTCTCCCCATCCGAAAGAGGAACGACAATCCCATCGAGCAACTAAGAAGATTTGGTTGAGGAAGATCACGTACTCACTCAATCCGTGCCCTACTCGTGATCGATTGTCGCAAATTTTCGCATCTGTAGTCGATTATTCATAATGGATCCCGGTACGTGATTTACGTGTATATTAGAACTCGTAAAGATTTAACATGTTGTGTTAGGTATAATAGATTCATATCTATAGGGATTAAATCCCAACAAGTAGTATCAGAGCCAAGGTCACGGGTTAGATTCCCAGTGGGAACAATTACTGAGAGAGAGATTGTTGGCCAGGGTTTTGGTCACATATATCCCGTGGCGGAGGCTTGAGTGCGGGTCAAGTCACAGTCGAATATTGTGGGTGCTTGTCTGTGCTGAATGTACTATAAGGCTAGGGTATGCACCTTTCCTAACACCAATTGATTCTAGAATAAATGGTTACGCCTGAGGTCCTACAAGTGGTGAGATTCTTCCTTAAACACAACCAATAAAACAAACTCAACAACCTCAAAAAGTGATATTTAGGAGATCCACTAGAGAGAGGAGAAGTACGATTTAGGATGATTATATCGTCCTTCTCCAAAGACATAAGTTTGATATAGGGACAATGGAAGATGATCCAATCGACTTTCATCAAGTTAAACAAAGTCCAGACTCTCAAAAGTGAATTATAAAGAGACTTTTTCTCCAGTTTCATAAATAGCATACAATGTCAGTATGTTTCCGAATAAGCATCAACTTTCAATCGATGAAATCTTCAAGCACAACAAACATTTCTAGTAAAACATATGTTTTATCAAGAAGCAAAATTATAATCTAACAAGTCAATAGTTGTCCTAACAACCGAATTTCTCGCCTGGAATTCGTAATGTCAATCGAGAATAATAAACAAAGAACAACCCTAATAATTTAACATGATGTAGGCTCCATTGGTAATTAACCAATCTAAAGACGTGCTTGAAAAGTAGATTGTTTGTTTGGGGAACTTTTTACATTACCCATTGGAGTCTATTGTTAGATGTAGCAACAATATTGTCTGGAGTTACTTAATACTTCTAGTGGAATCATGGAGGTTTTGACACATTTGCACTTGATGTTTGACCATAATCCCACTTTAATTCTCATGGATTCAATAACCTTTCTAAAGTTTTTAATTTTTTGTTTTTGGGGCTTTAACACTTTGTACCCCTGAAATTTGATTATTATCTCATTTAGGCCACTATGATTTTAATTTAAGGATTCGTTAGGCGTGAATTGCTTATATGTCTGTTACTTGTCTCAAATGGAACAATTTTTTTATTGTACAAATTGTCTCATATCTTGAAATAAATTAATGGAAGTAATATGTTGCCAAAGTAATTTCTATTGTGTAGATTTGTTTATTTTGGGATATTAAGATGTGAGTGTTTTTTATTTATGCGAATAATAGCTAGCTCAAAGGAAAACTGTTGTTTAGTCAAATAATAAGCATTGGCAGCTGTTGATATTTCTTATTTATGCAAGAAATAACCAGCTCAAAGGAAGATTATTATTTGAAAAAATAATGAATATTAATTAAACGATTATTATTTATGCGAACAATAACTAGCCCAAATGAAGGTTATTATTTGGCTAAATAATGAACATTAATTTGGTATTTGTTGTTTATGCAAACCATAATCAGCCCAAATGAAGGTTATTTTTCAATTAAATAATAGACATTGATTTGAAATTGATATACATATGGTTATTATTTATGCAATCAATAATCAGCTCAAATGAAGGTTTTTATTTGACCAAATAATAAACGTACCTGCGGGAATGAATATGTAATGATTATCAAGTTTTCAATTGAACAATAAGTCGGTCCAAAGAAAAACTTATTATTTGACATAATTTATTGTCAACATTTGATTGCTGCATTAAGAGTATCGCTTACAAGTTCGTGTTTTTGTCCAAAGGTTAAACATCAATATTGTGCTAGATATCTTGTGATGGGCCCCACCAATACAATTATTTTATAAATGTCGTATGTGTTAAAGTATTAATTTCACATGAACTTTTATGATATGAACTTGTGTTTGTCATTGTTTTCTGTTTAGTTAATGCTTCTGCTGCTACTATTACTGCCAACATGAATTCTATTCCAGTGCTTAACAGCACGAACTTTAAAGATTGGAGAGAGAACATTTCAATTGTTCTCGGTTGCATGGGTCTTGACTTTGCTTTAAGGAAAGAACAGTCTTCACTTTTCACTGAAGACAGTTCCCCTGGGGCTAAAAAAGAATATGAGAGGTGGGACCGTTCTAATCACATAAGTCTTATGATGATCAAACACAGCATTCTGTAAACATTAGGGGGCGATATATCTAATGAGATAACTGCTAAGACATTCCCTGAGAAAATAGAAAAATACTTTGTAAAGAACGAAAAGACAAAGACAAGTACGCTTTTAGGTGATCTTGTCTCGATAAAGTATAAATGAAAAAGGAACATAAGGGAGTACATTATGGAAATGTCTAATGTCGCTTCGAAACTAAAGACACTAAAGTTAGAGTTTTCTAAGGACTAACTCGTGCATTTAGTACTCATTTATCTTCCTGTACAATTGATAGGTGTAATTTACCTATCTATTTCTAAACCAAACTTGTTAGTTTTCGAGTGTTATTATAGTATTTTAATACGTTTTTATTTATTTTTTGTATAAATCAGGTGTGTGGTGAAAATGGACGAAAACGAATCATAAACGATCAAATCAGATCAAGAACGGTGGAAAAACAAGCATAAGGGCAAAATTCTGAAATACAGCCCACCGTTGCGGCGTCCAGACCACCGTAGCGGAGGTCAATATACAGAGAAGGCCAAAACTTACTGAAAGTCCACCGCCGAGGCGGTGAAACAACAAAGAGGTCTCTACTCCCATCGCCAAGGCCGTGGCTTAACCGACATACCCACCGCCACTGTGGTCACTCTGCGCACATTTTAGATATTTATTTAGATATTTTTTAGCCCTATATCTTCCTCCTCTCCTCTATTTAGACCATAAGAGATCTCCTAGGGTTAGAATATGGTTGAGATGTTTTTGGGGAATGCTCCACCAAATCCGAAGGAGAAGAACACGTTGTGAAGAATGAGAAATGATCTCGGAACGGTTTTAGCACCAAATCTTCAGACTACAGCTAGTTTCTCTCGTTTCTTTCTTTATTTCTTAACTTCGGATTATGGTTTGAGCATGTTTAGCTCGTTTATCATTGTATATACGGTTATGGCCGTTAGCTAAACGGATATTGTCTAAGGATTACTATAATTTATGAATATGTGATTTTGAAATCGGTGTTTCATTAATAGGTGTTCTTCATTATTTGATTGTGTTTGTCATTTCTCCTTGTTTATTATGCTTGTAATGATATACTGAGAATACGAGATTTGAAACTTAGGAGAGGCAACCCCGGATTCGGACTAGGGTTTAAACACAACGCGACGATCTAATAACTCGGGAGGGAGTTAAAGAGTGTGCAATCAATGACGTTGGGGCAAGACTCATGTGACTATATGTTCTAAAAAATACTAGAGAGGGGGCTTCGGCGTTAACGCGAAGTCACATATTCATTCACTTGTCACTCAGGAGAGGGAGTGAATGAATTTACGATACAGGGATTGTCAGATAAGTCGAACATCGTTAACGTAAACTAAATGAGATCAAACACATTTAAGTAAATGAAGTTAATCCCTAGATAATCCATTCTCGTAAACATCTCATATTAGTAATATAGTATAATTAGATAAATTAGTATTTAGTGTTAGTATATTATTAATTATAAAATTCATTTTTTATTGCCTAGATAAAATTAGGTTATGATAATTATGGTACTCAATAATATTCTCAATCAATCCCTGTGGAAACGATAACCATTACTCTTCCCACTCTACTAAAACTTGACTCGTACACTTGCGGTGAAAGTGGTGACGTAAAATTTCACCACCAACAATACAACCAGTTTACAGTGAGTTATAATACTTAAAAGCATAAATGGACTCTTAATGAACTCATATCTGACTGTATGCTAGAAGAAGAAGAAAAATTAAGCGAGAAATGACAGAAAGTGCTCACTTAGCCATTCCCTCTAAGGGTAAGAAACGACAAAGAAATCAAGATCAGGAAGCTACAGTTGAAACACAACAGTCCAAATCACAAAAGAATTAGGATCAAGAAATTACTTGTTTCTTCTGCATGAAGGAAGGACATATGAAAAGGAAGTGTTCTAAGTACGCCACATGGTGTGTAAAGAAGAGTATGCTTGTTACTCTAGTTTGTTCTGAGGTTAATTTAGCTTCTGTACCTAGTCACACTTGGTAGGTAGTTTCTAGTGCTACTACTCATGTAAGTGTGTCTATATAGGGTTGTCTCTGGAGCTGAAAGCCAATTGATGCTGAAAGATTCATCTATGTGGGCAATGGAGAAACAATTGTTGTTGAGGCAATAGGGATATTAGGTTATCCTTAAAGACTAGTTACTTTTTGGATTTGAAAGAGACATATATAATACCGTTATTTAGATAATATTTGGTTTCTATTTCTACTTTGGACAAATTTGATTTTTCTTGTTCATTTAGAAATAATAACCTCAGTCTTTTTTGAGATTCAAATATTATTGCACCTAGTTCTTTAATTGATAATATATAGTTGTTGGATAATACTGTTTCACATAATGAAACCTTAAAGACAACTAATTGTGGTACAAAATGCAAATTAGCTAATGAGAATCCTATCATACTTTGGCACAAGCGTCTAGGACATATCTCTAAAGTAGGGTTATAAACAAGACGAGTTGAGCCAAGCCGAGTATTAGATGTTTAGGCTCGTTTATTTATTTTAAAACTTAAATGAGTCAAGCTCCTAAGCAATTATTCGAGCTCAGCTCGGCATATAATATATGAGCTCAAACTCAACTTGGCTCGATTAACTCAAATGAGCCCAAGTCGAGCTCGAGCTTGAGCTCAGTTCCACTTGATTAATCCAAACGAGCTCAAGATAGAGCTCGAAAATTCAACAAATCTCAATTCGAGAGAGAAATTACCAGATCTAGATTAACAGATCTAAAGATGGAGCTCAAAAATTCAAACATACAGACATGGAGAGAAAGAGAGAGTGTTGAATCTAGTGGTGGCATCGTCGTGCCGGAGCTATTGGTGGTTCGTGGTGCCAGCGTTGCTCATCGATGGTATGGAATAGAACATGGATCGGCATTGACATTGTCGTTGCAAGGGATTGCGGTAGCTAATGAGAGGCTTAAGGATCCAAGGAGCAGGGCGACAGCAACAACATGGATGATGGGGGAGAAATGGGATTTAGGATAAGGTTTGGTTGGAGAGTTTATGTGGGCCGAACTTAGTGAAAGAACGAGAGATAGTAGAATTTGGTTAAAGTCTTGGAGAGAATAAAGAAAAGTAATGTTTGGTTGGATACCCCCAAAAAAAAGTTGTCGACTGAAGGACTTGGTGGGAGATGTGGTCAAGTTCACTTAGAGATATGGTCAAGGTGTTATGATGAGAGAGATGGAGTATATTTACATAATATACCCTAAAAAATATAAGATTTATATATTTAATTAAATAGTATTATTTGTTCGCGAACAAAAAAATGAGCAGCTCGCAAACAAGCTCGGCTCATTTATTAAGTGAATTTTTTTTGAGCTCGAACGAGCTTTTTTCGATCCAAGCTAGCTCGAGCTATTTATGAACAGCTCGATTTGTTTACAACCCTACTCTAAACAGAAAATAGAGATACATGTTTATGATGAAATTATTGATCCCTTTGATTTAGCAAATTTTAAAGTTTGTATTGAATGAGTAAAGGGGAAAAAGACAAACATAAAGAAATTGGGTGCCAATAGAAGTTCTGGTGTCTTAGAACTGATACATATTGGGGACCATTCCCTACGGTATCTTAAAATGGACAACAATATTTTATTACGTTCGTAAACGACTACTCTCGTTATGGGTACCTATATTTGATTCATGAGAAATCTAAATCCTTAGACGTATTTAAGTCCTTTAAAGCTGAAGTTGAACTTCAACTTGGAAAGAAAAGTAAGGTTGTCAAATCGGATCGTGGTGGTGAATACTACGAGAGATTTGACGGATCAAGAAAACAACGTCCAAGATCCTTTGCTAAATTCCTAGAGGAATACAAAATCATCCCACAGTACACCATGCCGAGCAAACCTGACATGAACCATGTTGTTGAGAGATGAAACAGAACGCTTAAGGACATGGTAAGAAGTATGATAATTCCTTCTTCTTTACCAGAATCACTCTGGGGAGCAGCACTTAAGAATATAGCATATATCTTAAATAGGGTACCAAGTAAAGCGATGGCTAAAACCTCTTATGAATTGTGGTTAGGCGTAAAGCCTAACATAAGACATTTACACGTTTGGGATTGTCTAGTTGAGGCAAAGCCTTATAGGCCAAATAAAAGAAAACTAGACTCAAGAACAATTAGCTACTTCTTTGTTGGGTACACTGAACGGTTGAGAAGATTCAAGTTTTACAATTCCTTGTATTAGACATTTTTCGAGACGAGAAATGCGAGATTCCTTGAAGGTGTTGAGTTTGGAGGGGAAGGAGAACATAAGGAATGTTTTCTTTGAAGAAGAATATGTTATTAAAGATGATCAGGTCACTGTACCTATTGTTGTTGAAGATATAGTTTTCTTCGAATGGGGTTCTGTCATTGACAGTGATTAGGTCTCTATACCTATTGTTGTTCAAGACACAGTTCCAGCTCTAGATAACAATATTCAGGCTCAAGTTCCTATTCCTGACATTGTTCCAGACCAAGATAACAATGAGATACTTCCTAAAACACAACCTATAAAACAAACTCAACAACCTCAAGAAGTAATATTAAGGAGATCCACTAGGGAGATGAGAAGTGCGATTTTGGATGATTATATATCTTCATTCTCCAAATATATAAGTTTGATATAGGGACAATGGAAGATGATCCAATCTACTTCCATTAAGTCAAACAAAGTCCAGACTCTCAAAAGCCGATTATAAAAAGACTTTTTCTTCAGTTTCATCAAACAAGCTTCCTGTTAATGGTGTCACAAATTTCATCAAATCATTGTCTCATATGGTTTTGAGGTGAATGCAATTAATAATGATGTATACCACAAGTTTAGTGGGAGTAAATTCTTTTTTCTAGTGCTATATGTCGATGACATACCAATGGCTAGCAGCGATATAGGCTTATTGCATGAAACCAATAGATTTATAAATAAGAATTTTGAAATGAAAAATCTTAGGGACGCCTCTTTTGTATTAGGAATAAAGATACACCGAGATCGCTCTGGAGGTATCCTTGGGTTATCACAAAAGAGTTATATCGATAAGTTGTTTGCTAGATTTGGCATGAAAGATTGTGCACTAAGAAATATTCATGTTGCTAAAAGAGACATGTTTAGTCTCGCTCAATACCCCAAGAATGTGTTTGAAAATAAAGAGATGCAAAAGATTCCTTATGCATTGGTAGGAGGGAGTCTTGTGTACGCTCAAGTATGTACACGTCCGGATTTAACGTTCATATTTGGAATGTTGGGCAAATATTTAAGTAACCCTGGGATGGATCGTTGGAAACTAGCCAAACAGGTTATAAGGTATTTATAGAAAATAAAAAATTACATGCTCACTTATCGAAAGATAGATCATTTGGAGATCATTGGGTATTCTGATTTCGATCAAGTTTCTAGTTGCTACAGAGAGAATTTAGAGTAGGATAGTATCTATAGAACATATGGGAACAAACTCCATGATTGCGGATCCACTCACTAAAGGTTTGCCACCTAAGGTATTTCATATGTATACTGCTCGTATAGGTGTGGTTTTATTTAATGATAAATTTGTGTTTGTTGAATGTTCTTTTATTAGATATGTATATTTGATTTCTGCAGAATAAAGTAGATGGATTAAATTTTATTTATTCTGAATATGTTCTTTCTAATCGTGGTTTAACATAAGAATAGAAAGACTAAGGATTGATCTCACTAAAGACTAAAGTTGGACCAGTTGAAAATAGGCATGCCTGAGATTACATTATATGTAATTTTCATGCTATTCATCCATATTTTGATTTATGTCATTGAGTGTATTAGTATGGTGATTATCGTGGTTTAGTCACGACTGTATTGTAATATAAGTTGCAGTAATTCCATTGCTAATATATGGGATGAACCGATTTGTTTAAGAAGAAGTCTAAGGATAGCATATGGATGCGCACTTAAGGAATTTTGTGATATAATTGTTTCAGGAATAATATATAGTGTAATACCCCAAAAATTTATATTTTTGAAAATATTATTTTATATATGTTTAACATTTTTTTTAGGACGGTTTTGTGCATTGGTGGTATAAATATATACTTGATAATTTTTAGAGTTAAATGTTAAATTTATAATTTTGAGAAATATTATTTTCTATGAGTGTAATATTTTTGGGTTATTTTGTATATTATCCAAATTTATAAAATATTTGATAATTTTTTTTGGGAGATAAGTGTAATTATTTGATTTAATAGGAACTATTTTATAATTTGGGGAGAGTTAGTGTAATTTTCCCTAAAATCTTGCAAAGGAAGCTATGGTTTGTGGTTGAAAATTTAGCCATGTATCTAACTTAACAACATAACACATGTTGTTCATAAAACGAATAATAAAATAAATGAATAAATAAATAAAAAGGAGGAAGAAAGAGGGAAAACGGTTGAACCGCCTTTTATGTATATATATGTATTATATATATATGAGGTGTTTCGAGAGTAAAAAAAAAAAGGGAAAATAAATGGGAAAATTCCACTCGGTTTTTCAGTTCCCTCTCGATCTTTTTTAGTATTGATTTCGGTTTGGATTCCGGTTTCAGGATTCAGGTAGAATTTCTAACTCTTCTAATAGTTATATTTAATCTGTCTATTGATTGATTTACGTTATTATTGTCGGTGAATTTATCGTTGTTAGTTCGCATGAAATAATTATGATTATGTGAAAATTATGTGAAAATCATGCCAATGTATTTTATTTGTCAAGTTAATTAAATACATGTATTAGAGGGGTTAGAGTTCTACTGAGCGTTGGTTCACAACCCCACAATCTTGATTGCAGGGCCAGTGAGAACGAGAATGATGCCGAGAATCTCATTTGAATTTTTATTTAAAAATTATAAAAGTTGTATTTATTAATCGCCATTGTAGAATTGATTTGATAAATTGATAAACTATAAATTCGATAATTATAACGATCGCCGTAATTGTATATTGAATTACAAATTTAAATTTTAGTATTAAATTGACTGGAGGCAAGAATTTATTTAAATGTATTTGAAAATAATGCGACGACAGGAATTTCAGCTGAATTTCTATTTAATTTGTAATAGTTGAATTTATTATTTACCGATGTAAAAATTGAATCGATTAATTTGACATTTGTGATTGTCACCATCATATGAAAAATTTCTTGGATTTATCAGTAATAAATTATTCGTTATTCGGTTATAATTATTCAATAAATATAATTTGTCACCGAGGCGATGAAAATTTATCGAATTTTATAGATTAGAATATCGGTCACACACATAAAATGGCAACTGGAAAATATATTTGAATTTTGATTTGTAAAAATGGTATTTATTATTTATTATTGTAATCAATGATTTCGATAATTACCATTTTCGTTGTTGTATGGTAAATTAAAATGTTTTCATAAGACGGATTATTAATTACTGGACGTCGTTGCATTATAAATTTACCAGATTTTATAGAATGAAAATTTGGTCAATTGCTTTTAATGTTAATTCTCCAAGAGGAGAAACTGTGCGGCAGCCTTGGGAAATCGGGTCGTTATATATAGTTTAAGTGGAAGATTGTTAGGAAATTTTTGTTTCCTAATCTATATTGAGCAATATATTATTATTTCTCAATTATATTTTCTATTTAAATTAATGGGTTAAAATTAAGTAATCTAATTAATTTGGGTAAACTCATAGACTACTCAAAAGAATGTAGGTTAAATGTGTAGATACCGGATTATTATGAGGTGATTAGGGGATTACAGGAATTTTAATCACACCATATATAAAGAAAATATTACAGTTATGGTCTCTAATACACTAAATCAAACGATGGCTCACTTCTCCCCATCCGAAAGAGGAACGACAGCCCCATCGAGAAACTAAGAAGATTTGGTTAAGGAAGATCATATAGCCACTCGATCCGTGCCTTACTCGTGATCGATCGTCACAGATTTTCGCATCGGTAGTCGATTATTCATAATGGATCTAGGTATGCAATTTACGTGTATATTGGAACTCTTGATGATTTGACATGTTGCGTTAGGTGTAATAGATTTAGATCTATAAGATTAAATCCCAACAGAAGACACTTCCCTAAATCGGGTTTTGAACTTGGAATAAATTTGTAAAATGGAAGAAATAAAATTTTCATTTGCATGTCATATATTTTTATCATGAAAAATATATAAAAATAGTTTTTTTGTAAAGATGAATTTTCCTAAAAAAAAAAATCATTTTGGTTCTTTAAAAAATACACATAAAAAGGTGGAGTTTTGTTAATAGTGAATAAAAAAAGTCTTTTGAAAATGGGAGTATTTTGGAAAAACTACTAAAAGAGAGATTCAAAATGATTTTTATGTAAAAAAATGTAATTTTTTAAGAATGAAAATTTTCTCAAAAAATTATTTTACTATGTTTTTCTAAACTAGTCAACTATCCTATATTTCGTTTCTAAAAATTAAAAATAAATCATTTTATTAAAAAAAACAAAAAATAACAAAAGAAAAAGTTTTTTTTTCAAAAAAGAATATTTTAGCATGCATCCATATTCCTTCATTTTATCAAAATAACTCGAACTTAAAATTCGCTACGTTAAACCCCCCATGGGTCTCTGAAGATCAATGAATAACATCAAAAGTCTAGAGAGAAAAGAGAAACGACGGCTATGGTTTATTATCTCTGAATAAAGAATAATCGAATACAATTGAAAAGATAGACTTATATAAGCGTACAATGGAAAACCTAGAAAGCAAGTAAAAGACAATTCTACCCTTACTAAATAATAATAATAATAATAATAAACTCTAATATCCCCTCTCAAACTCATGATATTGCTGCAAGTAACATCAAGAGTTTGCCAACCAAAAAACGAAAGCGCGAAATAGAATGAGATTTGGTGAACAAGTCGACAATTTACATGGATGATGACACAAAAGGCAAAGTAATAGTCCCATGTGGAAGATGATGATGAGTGAGATGACAATCGATCTCGATGTGCTTGGTCCGTTCATAAAAGACTGAATTATGAGCAATCTGAATAGCACTCTTGTTATCATAATACATAAGAGTGGGATGAGAAAGAGAAACACCAATATCTGCAAGTAACCAACGCAACCAAACTATTTCGGTGGTAGTGGATGACATCGCACGATACTCAACTTCCGTGGAAGATTTAGAAACAACGGCCTGCTTCTTGTTCTTCCATGAAATAAGAGAATCACCCAAAAATACACAAAAACCTGTGACAGACTTGCGATCTGTGAGATCACTAGCCCAATCAACATCAGAATAGGCATGTAGCTCCAAAGACGAGGTCGATGGAAGTAAGAGACTCTTAAAGAGGGTACCCCGAAGATACCAAATGATACGAAGAACAGTAGACCAATGAGCTGTAGTAGAAGAAGTGACAAATTAACTGATGATATAAACAGCGTGAGCAATGTCTGGGCAAGTGATAGTTAGATAGACCAAACTGTCAATAATAGTACGATATAATGTGGGATCTAACAAGGGGGCACCATCGAAAGGTGAGTAGAAAATATTCACCTCTAGAGGAATATCAACAGTCCTAGTATCAGTAAGATGAGCACACTCGAGAATGTCAACTGCATATTTAGACTGAGAGAGAAGATAGCCTTTCGGAGAAAAAGCTACTTTAATACCCAAAACATAGCGTAAAGCCCCCAAGTCTTTCATTTAAAACTGACGAGATAATTTTAATTTCAAAATTGCAATTCCATCAATATCATCACTAGTAATAATCATGTCATCCACATATAACGATAGTAGAATATGGCTGACAGTGGTACACTTTATAAACAGAGCAGAATCATGATTCTTAGGTGAATACCAAGCGAAGTAATTTCCATGGATAACTTCTCAAACCAGGCTCGAGGAGCCTGTTTGAGGCCGTATAGAGCTTTCTTGAGTTTGCAAACTTCGCCAAACTTATGAGCAACACCCAGAGGAGGAGTCAAGTAAACTTCTTCTTGAAGGTTGCCATTCAAGAAGGCATTTTTAACATCCATCTAAGAAATATGCCATTGATGAACAGATGCAATGGAAATAAGAGTGCGAACAGTCATCATTTTTGCAACTGAAGCAAAAGTCTCCTCATAATCCATACCATATTGCTGAGAAAATCCCTTGGCAACCAAATGAGCTTTGTACCACTCAATTGAACCATCAGACTTAGTTTTAATTTTGTAGACCCACCGAGAACCAATTGGACTTTTACCCAGAGGTAAAAGTACCAAATCCCATGTATCCATCTTGTATAAAGTAGAGAGTTCCTCAGCCATAGCCTGTTGCCAAAGAGGATCAAGTGCTGCCTCTTTATAGGATAAAGGCTCAGAGAGACAGTGAATAGAGGCTAAAAATAAAACAAAAGAATGTAAATAGCAAGAGTAAATAAAATTTGGTATATGAGTGGACTTACGAATGCGCTGAGGATAACGAGGAAGAGGATCCACAATCTGAGAAGATTCTTGGTAGGCTGTCGGAGGGGAGGGGACGCCAGAAGTATCAATACCTGCAGAGCTACCAATGTCAACATGAGGTTGAGACGCATGAGATGGGTCAATATCTGTAATGCATGGGTTTTGAGAAGATAAACTATTTGTGTCATCAGAGAAATGATCAATGGAAATGAGATAAGATTTTGTCAAGTTGTGTACTAAAAGGAATAGAAAAAAAATGTTTATGCTCAAGAAACACAACATAACGGGACACATATAGTTTTTGTGCAACTGGATCAAAGCAATGATATCCTTTTTGTCCCTCATCATAATCAAATAAGACACAAATAGCAGAGCGAGAAGATAACTTACTAAACTCTACTCTCATACGAAGAACAAAACAAGTGCACCCAAATACTCTTAAGGAGGAATAATTGGGAGCATGACCATACAACTTTTCAAATGGAGACAAACCTGAAGAATGAGATGATGAGATCTTATTAATTAGGTTTACTGCAGTAAGTACTACTTCTCCCCAAAATACACTAGGAACAGAGGCAAACAATAAGAGAAAACGAGCAGTTTCAATAATGTGCCTATGTTTCCTTTCAACGACACCATTTTGCTCGAAAGTGTCAGTACACGAGGTTTGGTGAATTGTTCCATCTAGAGCAAGCAAGTTAGTGAAAGGATTATAAATGTAATCCCTACCCTAATCATATCTAAAACACTTTATAACAGTAGAATGTTGGATTTTAACAAGAGCTCGAAACTTTTGAAAAATATCAAAGAATTCAGAACGATATTTCATAAGATAAACCCAACAATATCGAGTGTAATCATCAATAAAAGAAACATAATATCTAGAACCCCCCCCCCCCCCTTTTTGTAGCAATTGGGGAAGGTCTCCACAAATCAGAGTGAACTAGATCAAATGGTACAAGAGAAGAAGAAATACTTTAATTAAAAGGTAAAACAAAGAATTTTGCAAGTTTACAACCACTACAATCAGAAATATCACAAACAGATAAATTTCATAAGGATCCTTTAGATAGTAAGTATTTTAAACGGGATGCTGAAACATGACCAAGAAGAGAATGTCATAAATAAAAACTAGAAGATGAAGAAGTCAAATGAAAAGACGACAAGTCAACACCGGAAGCTGCAACATCTGGTACTCGTAGCTCATCCAGTATATATAGTCCCTCCTGCTTACGGCCTGTCCCAATCAGCTTCTAAGATTGCGGATCCTGTACATGACAAGAGGTAGAAGAGAAAGAAACTGAGTAACCAGAATCACATAATTGGCCAACAGAAACAAGATTCAATACAAGGATGAGAATATGATAAACACTTGAAAAAAATAACCGAGGTTTGGCAACAGAACCAATGCCTGCTAATGGCATCAGAGTACCATCAGCAGTCATAATAGAAACAGATTATGTAGGTTTTAAAGAAACAAATGATGGCAAATCAGATGACATATGATGAGAGACTCCAGAATCTAGAACCCATATGGAAGAAGACATACCTGAAGAACTAGAGGGCGAAAAACCTACTAAAGAGGCAGCGGACATGGCATGTGGTTGTGCGGTAAGAAACTTCTGAAATTGTTCAGTAAGGGCCTCCATTGTGGGATTAGAAGATGCTGGGTCTCCAAAACTAAACGAAGTTGATAATGACGGTACAGTTGCTGTAGTATTAGGCCGTAGAGGCCTGTAAGGACGTTTTTTAAAACGATTGTCATATTTTCACTGGGGAGGCGGCTGTTGTTATTGTTGTTGTGTTCTACTCAGTTTAGGGTATTGAGTCTTCCAATGACCTTTCTGCTTACAGAAGCTATATTCATTAAAGGCAGGCCTTGAATAAGGCTTGTTTTGAAGATTAGGAGATGATTTAGAAGGGACTGCCAGAACAGATGGACTGTCTGATTGGAGAACTCTTGTGTCTGATTGAGACTTGAAGCGTATCTCCTCGGCCAATAATTCACTAACCACTGAGTCAACAGAAGGAAGTGGATTACGGTGCAAAATTGTCCCACGAAGTCCCTCAAAATCATCACGTAACGCCATCAAAAAATTGAACCAAACGATATTCTTCTCTATGAGCAATGTACGAAGTACATACTATCAATTCTGTAGATTCCGTAAGAGTTGTTCCCAAAGATCTGTCATAGCGGAGTAGAATTCCTGGATACTCATATCATTCTACTTTAGTGCTCGAATATCATATTCAAATTGATATTGTTTTGCAAAGTTAGACTGTGTATACAGCCTTGAGAGATAATCCCAAATCTCTTTGGCGTACTCATACTTCGCCAATTGCATACCAATTGAATGTTCAACAGACTTGTTAATCCAGGTAATGATTTTCGAATTATTTGCCTCTCAAGTGTCTAACAAAGTTATATAATCTTCAACTCTTTCATCTTTTAGTTTAACCAACGTACCACTAACGTAGCCCCACATCTTTTTTGCATTTGAGAAAAATTTTCATCACATAACTCCAATATAAAAAAAAAAAATCCCATTAAATCTCACAGCAATATACTGAAGCGAATCATCTCTTTCAAAAACCATTACAAATACCAACAAACGAAATCACAAATCTAATACAACGAAGAAAAAAAATCAAATACCAGAAAAAAATCGATGATTCGCTGCAGAGAAAGCCAAATCACAATTGCGCGGAAGCCAAAACTGTACGAACATCAACAATCATAGTCGTACGGATGCTGGATCTGTACGAACACCGGATCTATATGAACGCCGAATCTGTATGAACATCAGAACTGTACAAACGCCAAACTTCCTTTCATGAGATTAGGCTCTGATACCATGTGAAGATCAATGAATAACATCAAAAATATAGAGAGAAAAGAAGAACGACGACTATGGTTAATTATCTCTAAATGAAGAATAATCGAATACAATTGAAAAGAGAAACTTATATAAGCGTACAATGGAAAACTTAGAAAGCAAATAAAAGACAATTCTACCCTTACTAAATAATAATAATAATAATAATAATAATAATAATAATAGGGTCATCCTTATTAAATCATCTATATCTAATAAGAAATCATATCAGAGAACATTGAAAAATAAAAATGAAAACAAAAAAACATTAAAAACAATTTATATTTATTTTTTTTCAAAGGGAGAAAAAATATTTTACTTTGTTTATAAAAAAAGGAAAAAATTAAAAAAACAAAAAAGATTTTTTTGGGGAAGAGATTTCAAAATCAAATAAAATCTTCGGACTTAAATTTTGATTAGATTTAATTGGATAAAATACCGTTTTCGGATAGGCTTTTTAGGCGACTAACACCTTTCCGTGCGTAACTAACTTCCGAACCGTTTAAAACAAATCTCTGGTCGGACCGAGTTTTTGGTGTCAAAATTTTACTTAAGCCATTTAAAAAAAAAAAAAAATCAAAAAACTGGTGACCTAACATTTCATTTAAACTCAATGTTAAGTGGCAACTCTTTTTTCTAAAATTGACTTAAGTTATTTACGAGAAAATCAACGCTTTTAAAATCTCCCCTCTTTAATATTTTCAAAAAAAAAAAAAAAAAACATATATTTATTAAATTTTTCAAAATCCAGGCTGCGTCATGTCTCTCAATTATCTTAACAACATGCATATACACATTAAGAGAGGATGCAATGCCTATGGCAGAAGAAGCAAAATTAGAGAAGGAAAAGAGGTTTGACGTCTGACCTACGTTTCTTGTTAGTTTATATTGTTATTTTTGTTACTAGAAACATAGGTCTACTTTTTGATATATATACAAATTTATTATTTCAGTAAATTACAGAAGTAATACCCGGTTTCAATTTTTAAAATAATAGACGTTAGAATTTGATTTTTAATTTTTTTCAAATCCAAAATTAATTGGAGATACTTTCTAATAGTTAAGTTTGTCGATTAATTGGATAGTGAAAAAGATATATCAATTGATTGAAATGGATTCCGGTGTAAATTCATTGACCATTTGAAAAATAATTTTTTATATATTATGTATAACATTTTTTATTCATCCGAATGAAAAGCATTATTTCTTGAAATCACTGATTATTGTTATATCTTATATACCCGTAAATATTTATATTTTGAAAACAAGAACGTCATTGCTATTACTTAAAATTATTTATGTTTATATTACACAAATATTATTTATAATTAATTTATAATCTTTTAAATTATTTAGAAATTATGAAAATATTATACAAGCAATCTTTTACCTTTTAGTATTTAAAATGTTATAAAAATATTATTTTTAAGTAATTCATTGTTTTTCCGGTTATTTAAAAATTTTAAAAATCATATTTACTACTAATTGATTATCTTTCGAAATATTATTAATTAACTATTTAATATCTCCTTTTAGTATTTAAAAATAAGAAAAATATTAATCGTGTAATTGATTTTATTTCCACTTACTTGAGAAAATGTAGATTGTTATTTGAATGTAAGTGGACTACTTTTCTAGTTATTTGATAAATTATTAAAATATTATTTGGAAATAATTTATTATCTTTCTAATTATTTGAAAAATCCTTATTAATATAGTATTTTAAGAAATTAATTATATTTTAGTATTTCAAAAGTTATAGAAATATTAACCGCAAGTAATTGATTATCTTTTCAATTATTTAAAAAATTATAGAATCTTATTTGAATCTAAATTGGCTACGTTTTTAGTTCTTTGAAAGATTATAGAAATATTATTTTTAAGTAATTGATTATCTCTCTAGTTATTTGATTTTTTACTTTTTTTAAAATTAACATTTGCTAAGTAATTGGTTATCTTTCTAGTTATTTGAAAAGTCATATAAATATTGTTATCAATTCTACATTTTTTATTTTGTTTTAAAAGCGAGCTCTATATTAAAATAGCGGAAAAGTTACAATCTAAGACTTAGAAAACCCTCTTGATCCTCACGAACATAAGAAAGAACGTCGTGAGGTAATGGGCTATCTATAGGAAACAATAAAGGGCTATTCGAAACAATATTAGCTAGACTATCACCAACAAAGTTACATTCTCGATGAACATGAGCAATCTGAATGTCAAATGATAGAATCCAAAACCGAACTGTGTTCTAAAGATAGGCAATCGACCAGACTGGACTATTCTTTCTTATAGAATAAACCAAAACTAACGAATTGCTTTCCACCAGCAAGGGGAGCTGGCCCAAACGCAAAGCTTCCTGAATCCCTAAGAAAAACCCGTGAAACTCAGCTAGGAAACTCAAACTAACCATTAGGGGACAGAAGAAAGCCCAACTAACAGCTCCAATACTATCGTGAACAAACCCACCACAAGAAGACGTCATGGTCTCTCTTTTCAAAGCTCTATCCACATTAAGCTTGAAAAACCCCTCAAGCGGACGGGACCAACGGCAAACCAGCAGTCAATGACAAATAACCTACTTGATCGGACAACCCAATAGAGCCAGAGAATGGACCCCAAAAGAAAAAGAAACCGACTTAGAGATAATCAGAGGGCTCAGCGTATTAGCCCAGTTCCTAACTTTGGAAATAATATATTTATCAGACATTGAGATATTATCATGGATAGCACGGTTTCGACTTAATCATATCTCCCAACAAATCAGCGATGGGATCAACGCCCTTAGTTTATGAAACTAAGAACTCCCTTTAAGTCTACTCCACCACAACTTAATACGGTGTATTAAAGGTTGAGGGATAAAATGAATATTAAAGAAGGAGCTAAAATTCCGCCACACTTTTGAAGCAACCTCACTCTCCAGAAAAATATGGTGGATGCTCTCAGTGGAACGAAAGAAGCAGCATTAACAACCCGAAACCAAAAGCACTCTCATTCTCTGGATGGAAACATCAACCGCTAGTTTATTTTTTAATAGCCGCCACATGAAAAGCTTAATCTTCAAAGGAAAGCGAAGACTCCAAAGTTTAGAATAATGATCAATCAGGATTACCTCATCTCAAATAGCCCTCCAAGCTAATTTGATAAAGAAGACGCCACTATCGCTAGAAAGCCAAATAAGATAACCGGATTTTGATGACAATGAAGGAAGGGAGCCCTCCAAGAAATCCTGAGCATCATCTTCTAAGTTTAGGGAGATCCATTCCTTATCCTAAAGGCAAATTTTGACACAAGACAATGAGTTGGTAAAATGTAGGTCATTAGCAAGGATACCAAGGCCCCAATCATTATGCCAAAAACTAGTGAGCTCGTCATTACCAACTTTCCATCTCGATAACTGCAGAAAAGTATTTTTAGTCGACAGGATATCTTTCCAAATTTTGGAACTCCCAATCTGATCTGTCCACAGAGATAAATGTAGATTATTAGTGTATTTAGACCGCATAAAATCACACCAGAGAGAATTCCCTTTTAGAAGAGCCCAAATCCTCTTGAGAGAGAAAGCCAGCTTCATATCCTTCAGATTACGAAGACCAAGACCGCCTGAAGAGGTTTCTTGATAGATTTTTTGTCAAGCCACCCAATGCCTTTTCTTTCCTGAATTCGAGTGCCCCCAAAAGAAATTCGCAAACATGGATTCCATATCCGCCAGAATGCTATTATGAACACAAGTGGAAGCCAAAAGATGCAGAGGGAATGAGGATAAAACATGTTTTAGCAAAACAAGTTTACCTCCACTCGATAGAAGCTTAGCTTTCCATCCATCAACTGTCTTGGATACTTTCTCAATAAGACCAACAAAGTGGCTCGCTTTAAGATGACCATAGGTAAGGGGCACTCCAAGGTAAGTACAAGGAAAAAAACCTTGACTAAAATCTGTGGAAAGACCGATAGCCAAGCGACATGCATTAGGACAATTATGATGAATATAGAAATTACTTTTTGGAGCACTCACAAGTTGACTAGAAGCTAATTTATATTCTTCAAGCACCTTCATTAAATTTATAATGCTGCGAGAGCTTCCATTTCAAAAAATGAGAGTATCATCTGCAAACATCAAATGAGAAATCAGAGGACAACGTCTTTTAGTAACAAAAGATTGAACCCAACCATCTATCATGGATCGATAGATATTTCGACTGAGGATCTCTTGATCTAAGATAAACAGTAAAGGAGAGATAGGGTCGCCCTGACGAAGTCCTCTAGAAGCAGGAATACAACCCTTATATACCCCTTGGAACACCACGGAGAAATAAATCGAGTCAAAACATCTAGAAGCGGCAACAATAAATCTAGAGCTGAAACCAAATCGATTAAGCACCTCTATTAAGAAATTCCACTGGATTCGATCAGAAGCTTTGGCCATTACAAGCTATAGAAATACTACTTTTTAATTAATTGATTATCATTCGAGTTGTTTGTAAAGCTAGAAAAATTATTAATTAAATTTGAAAAATTATAGAATATTATTTGAATATAATTAATTACTTTCCTACTATTTGAAAATTTATAAAAATACTATTTGAGAGTAATCTATTATTTTTTTAGTTATTTGATAAAGCACATAAATCATATTAAAGTATTTACAATCCTTTTAATTATACAAAAATTATGAAAATGTTATTTGTCACTAACCTTTTGCCTTAATTTTTTGTAATTTTAAAAATTATTGGATATTATTTTGAATTTTTGAATTGTTCGAAAAAGAACAAATGATTTATTGATATCATCAATTAAAGTTATGTTTAATATACTTGTATATTTATTTTGTGTAAATTGGAAAGACGTGCTATTAATTTATATTCTTTATGCAAAAACTTTTATAGACGAAAGAACTACGCTTTTGATAAATGTTTAGTTTTTTAACTGTTGTGAACAGACTAATATTTGAAAATTTGATGCAATATTGACTATTATAAAAATCGAAACAACATGTTATTATCTGAAACCTGTTGTATTATGACTTCTGATTACATACAACTATTGTCTAAACAAAACATTAAAATATTTACTTTTAGTCTAACTATGATCCGGACCCTGTCCTTAGAGATTAAACATGGACATTCTGACATTCTGTCCCACCAATACGGATTTACATGTATTCTGACCTAGTCATAGGGGATATTGTAACATCTGAATTATCGATGCAGTCACGGGGATTATCATGGTCATAATCATTCTAAATGTTAAATTTTATTTTTATGAAAATCTATAAATGAAAAACTTATATTGTCTAAATCACTCATTTTAGATGATCGATATCGGTGTTTGAACAACTTCTCTTCGATCATAAGAAAAAATTGACTTTGATTTTGAAAAGTATTTAATTATTGATTGTTAGTATTTATTATTTTTTTGCATGCTTGTTCTACATAGTTAGGTTGTTGATTACTTACTAGTTGGGTGCTCACCCAAAGTGGATTATATATTATTTTTTTACAGATTTATCAATTGTAGCACCTCAGGATTGTAGATTGGAACCTTATAGTCAGTAAGGAGGTGATCAGTATATGTTATTGAAATAATTTTGGTATTAAGGTTCTAGCAAATATATATATGCATTTTAGAGATGTACAATTTAATTTATTGATCTTGGAGTTGTGAAATTCATTTATTGGATATTTTTGTTTATTGAGAATTTATTACTTTGTGTCTTTTCGGTGGCTTTTCTAGCACACCGAGTTTTCGGGTGGACCGGAGTTTGAGGTGTTACATTTCTTTATAACAATGTTTTTCAAACTTCAAAATTAAAATATCATACCCATTTATCTATTTTATTACAAATAAAATTATCAAAAGTTCATCACTTGAGATTAAGATTTTAAAATTCTCAATCAATAACGAGTTTTTTGGTAATTTGATTTCAAATATACACGACGAAGAAGTCTAATAGTTGATTTTGGGAGTGTGAATAGTGCTACCCTTTGTTTAAACACGTATTTTAATCTTGCGTACTTCTTCAAAAATGTGTTTTACTTGTGTTGTTTTTAAAACTGTATCTTAATTGTTACTTTTATTAATCATCAATTCAAAGTGCAGTTAAAACTCACACAGAAAAAAAAATAAAATGAAAGCGTTCAAAATCAGTTATATTTAACAAAATTATTGTGTATTGTGTAACTAAAAACACAAAGAACTAGCATTAGTGCATGCATAATGCTCATTATTAGTTATATTCAATTAGAAAAAATAACAAAAATATGATCCAATCTCAGTTACACTAAACTAAAAACGGGAAAAAATCCATAATGGCTTTATCATGCTTAATAAGGTCCCTTTTGTATTTTATGTTCTATTTTAAGTTATAAATAAATTGAGCGATTTTTTTAACACAATTTGTAAACTTTAGGTTGCAATACACTCTAATCAAAAGTTTTAGGTTCAAACTGAAACTAATACCAAATTCAAGAGTGCAAACTGCAATAATACCAAATAGATACCACCTGAGCTGAGTGTTTATCAACAATGTAATAGGGATGATAATTTGACCCGATTTGATGAGTAATCAAATCAAATCAAACTGAAGAGCTCGAATTTGAAACCGATTAAATGATTTTGATGAGTATCAAAAGTTTTGATACCTAAAACTTTTGATACCAAATAGATACCACCTGAGCTGAGTGTTTATCAACAATGTAATAGGGATGATAATTTGACCCGATTTGATGAGTAATCAAATCAAATCAAACTGAAGAGCTCGAATTTGAAACCGATTAAATGATTTTGGTTTTGGAATTGAAAACCAAAATGGTTTTTATTTTGATTTTGGTTCTGAGATAATAACCGTGTAACTTAACTGTACAACCAGTATTTTAGATATATTTTTATTATATATATTATCTTCACTTTTATATATTTATTTATATTTTCACCTCTAATATGTACATATAGGGTTAATTGGGCTAATTTTAAGATTTTCATAATTTTTTCTGCTATTTTAGTTACGCTTTTATTTATATATAAAAAATAATGATTTGTAGTGGTTTTGGTTTTATATAAAATTAAAAACGGTTTTATAATTTTAGTTTTAGTTTTGCATAAAACTAAAGGGTTAGATTTTTAAATTATTTTCTAAAAAACCAACGGTTTTGATTTTTATTTTGGATTTGGTATACGCGTAACGATTTTGGTTTTGGTTTCTAGTGAAATCGACCTAAAACCGAACAATTGTCATCCGGCCCATCCCTATAGTGCAGTGATGTTTGACTCATGAAAAAAAAGCTGGTGGCCGATGGGTATTATTCTATTATTAAATACATTAGCACCGTCTTCGAGGAAGAAGAGACTATAGTAGATCAAATTTTATTTCATGATCCTACGTGATTAGGTTCTGTAATAGAAAACTATAAATCCACACTTTATTGATAGATGATACTAATATATATACAAGTGAAAGCAAAGCTAGGAAAAAAAAAAAAAACTTTACATAATCATGAAATAATGAGGACAAGATTATTACAACAGAATTAGAAAAGAAAATAATAAAAAGAAAGATAATCATAATAATAACAACAATAGAAAAGGAAAGAATAATGTGTGCTAATACTCTACAACAGCGATAATCTCCCGACGCTTCCCATCTCCTCTGACGCCATTGAGCCGCGAGGAACATGGAACAGTGGCAACGACAGTTTTAAGAAGACGGTAGCGACCAATACAATAGAGAGCTTGAGCATGGATACGATGAAGTACTTCACTTTCTAATCTAATTACTCAAAATTGAAAAAACAACTATAAAATAAAGTTAAAAAAGTTTAAGATAAACATGTATCATAGAACGTTAATAAATTTAGTTATATCAAGAGGATTAATCAGGTTGGCCAAATGAGGTATTGTCATTTCTTGTTAAGCTTAGTTCGGTTCTTCTGAGAAGCATTTTAGGAATAAATTGTTGAATGCACCAAATCAATATAGAAAAACTTGTTTTGAAGATCGCGTAATCTGGTCCAGATATACTTTAAGGTATTAAAAAAAAAATCAATTATGCTCAATTGTTGGATCAACCACTTAACTAACAAAATGATTATAATCACAATTATAACAGATAGCAAGTATTGTTTTCTTCCATCCTTTAAATATTTAAGCGTTGTGTTTGGTCAAACTATGAATCTTGTTTTATCTTTTATGATAAAGTTATCGCCAATATATCAAAGATTTATTTTTTCTTGGTGTAAATAAGCGAAGGGAAATTTACCTTCTTGGTCCCCAAAATATGGGGTGGATGTCTATGTGAACTTTGAATTTTATCAAATTATATATTTGGTCTCTCATGTTTCACATTTGTTATAATTCTGCAAAATTTAAAAAGATTAATGATTTTTTTATAAAAAAAAAAAGAAGAAGTTGTATTCAAGAAACTTTCTAATGATAATATTCCCATCATTTCATTACCCCACTAATAAAAGTTGTTAGTCTGGTTGGCAAGAGGATGTGTCATCATTTCTTGTCAAACCAGAGTTCGACTCTAATGGAGTACTTCATGAATTAAATCTTGAATGCACGAGGCTAATGTGAGATAGTGCACCCTTAAAATCACCAATAAGATAATTAGTCTAGGTGCGTATAAGCTGGCCCAAACACACATACTATAAAAAGAAAAAAAAACAATATTTTTTTTCTAACATTTTCTAACAACGATTCATTTGAAGAATAAGAAAAAAAATACTAAATTATTGTTCAAGAATAGCTAACGAAAAATGTCCTAAATTTAGTGGAGTAATGAAATAACAAAAATACTCTCCACATGATATAGGATAAACGCAACTCATTTATTTTCCCATAAGCAAATTGTTGAATCCACAAATGCTTACTGGGCCATTAAAATTTCTGAAAGGCATGGTGCTTATTGGGCCTGAGATGAGCCCACCAAAGGCGCGTGATCGATCGGAGAAGCAGAATGAATTCCGTCATCGCCAACGATGATGGTCCTGCGTTGAGTGTGCTATATATATATAATATTCTGCTTCTGTTTGGTGGATTGGCGAAAGGGTAAAGTTTGAGGAACACTGAAGACGAAGACACAGAGAAATATGAAGCTCTCGATTGCGCTGTGCGTCGCCTTGCTTTTGTTGCTGGTAACGAGCTCCAATGGCTTATCATCCTCCAGGATTCTTCATCGTATGTCCAGCAGTAGCAATTACTTGACCAAGCAAGCCCTTTGGTTCAACCAGACTCTCGATCACTTCTCCCCATATGTAACGTTTTCTCTCTATCTCTATTATATTCGCGATCACTTCCTCCGATATGTAATTCTCTCGATCATATAATACCATGCATAACTATATGTTTTATATATTATATGTTTCAAGGCTTTTGAGCTATTTTTTTGTTGCCATGGCAAAGCCATGTCTGATAAAGAGCAGTGCTGTACATTAATTATAGAAGTTCCTTCGTTATCCAGTCATCTGAGATACTTTTTGAAGTATTTATGTCTCTTAAATCAAACATTTGGCAACAAGGGGGCTTATTAGGAACTAAAAATCCACTCTGTTTTTTTTTTCCTCTCTTTTGAACATTGAGGAAGATTACACTAAGTGTTTTTATAGAGTAGTTTATGGTCGGGCCTATACAAATACTAGGCCGAATGGTTAGTGAAAAAAGCCCCTTTCAGGACCTGAGCCACCTCCAATTTTGAAGACAAGGTCAACCGTATCCATTGCTTTAGCCCAATTTATTCAATGATGCCTCCCATGGCCACCTACAACCACAACTAAATTGCTTGTATTATTTTGTTTTGTTAAGTAAATGGATGAGTGGTTGAAACACGAAAGGTGTATCTACTTGTTGATTATGGTTAGAATGAAGTCAAAAATCTCGTGTAAGTTAAACCTTTCTTAGCTGTCTCTTGTATTCAGATCAATAGAGACCGTAGTTTATATAGAAAATTTTCCAGATTGCAAATGCTTATCGTGAAGAGAGCTTGTAATTCATTTATGCATATTTATTATTTAATCATGAGAAAATGTGGACAAAGTAGATATCTCATTACCAGTAGTCTAGTACTTTCAGTTCAAAAGGTAGGTTTTCGTTCTGAGGTGAGATTTGAGACATTTACGTTTTTACCTTATTATACACTGAATGTGTAAAAAGGAAGACAAAGTACGTTTTTGAGGCATTGGTTTGACTGATGAGAAGAATAATCATATGTCATAACATGCTGCATGGCTGCTGCTGTTACATAAGGTTGTTCATAATAACATTTCCTTCACATACGAACATGGGCGACTACAATTTTATTCTTAAAGATTTTAGTGGGTGTAAAATTTCCAAATGCACACTTCTCAGTCTTCTGCTGCACCTACATTTGCAGGATCATCGTCAATTTGGGCAGCGTTATTATGAATACCTTGAACACTTTCGAAGTCCTAATGGACCAATTTTTATGAAGATTTGCGGGGAATCTGCATGTAATGGAATACCCAATGACTACATCAGTGTAAGTCCTGGTACTTTTATCATAACAGAAGCTATAGCATTCCTTAGTTCACTTAATTAGATCTATACCTGATGTGTCCATTGTGCATTTCTTATTTATTTGTACTTGCATGGTTTCCAATCTCAAAATTAGTGGGATAAAGAAGGGGACTGGAGAGGAGAGAGTATAAGAAAAGTATCATGTTGTTGTAAACTAATATCTTTCGGTCCTTTCTCAGTTAGGGTTTGGCGATAATGTAATGTCGGAACTTCATTTATCAAAGGAAAACAGATAATTTTGTAAGTTATTATCCTGTTTTTTAGTAACATCGTTGCAAGAGAGCATTTCCAGAGCCAGATGTGATCAGTATATTTTCTGTTTGAGGGGTAGTGTTCACTGCTGGAAGCTCTTAAGCTTGAGGATTGCAACTATTTTAAGTGGCTCATAAGACCAATTTAAAGCATTATGGCCGATTTGGGTTTAAGGGTCATGAATCTGGAAGAAAGGAAGGTAAGAGGACTAGGAAGGGACATATGTAAGCGAAGGAATTTCCTTTCCCTCCTCTGCTTATGTTGATTCGACAGTGATGGAAGAATGAACAGAAGGGAAGTTGATGAACATGTATGTGGAACAAAAACAAACTAAATGAAATAATATAACGTAACCCTCGATCTCTATACTTCAATAATCAATGTGTAGTCTTCCCAATACAATAATGCTAGTTTTTATAGGATTTTTGCCAAAACAATATGGGTAACTAATCATTCATTCCCATGCTGGAATCAGTCCATTAATGGGCTAAACTGATGCCTAAAGAAATCGAATGAAAGAACTTCAAAAGGAAATGAAGTAACTGAGTAAAAATAACTTTGATTCTAACACATAGGTGCAGAACTTGGGAGTGGGTCTCACGTGATCCCCATCAATTCTCCTTAGTTGAGAAAAACTCTCTTCCGTTGAGCTATGATAATGATACTGCTCCAAAAGATATGGTGCAAGCCGGTGCAAGTTATCATCAGTTATCTAAGTAGCATTTGAGACACTAACAAGCTACATTTGGAATCCATCCTGTGATGACCATTGACCCCGATAATCTCATTCTCTAGAACAACTTCAGTTTCATCTACTTTGCATTGGAATACAGGTAAGCGATGGTGTTGGTGCAACAGAAGTAACAGCATTCATGGAAGAAATATATTTAGATACAATGGAAGGCTCAAACATGCCTCAAGGCTTCAATGTCAAAAAAATGATTGATACGCATGGCAACCCAAGCATATAAGCATGTCCCAGCCTACAAAGAATGTGATGGTTCCTGTTGTTCTGACATGGAGTATCTTGAGAGCATGTTAGGGTACCACTAACCATCACAGTCTCCCTCATTGAAATATTGATTCCTACAGTCAACATCAGTTGTAAACTGATAATTTTCATTACTCAAAGCTATTACACGCCTAACACATAAAGTTCACGATTTTGAGCAAAAAGATTCGACAGTCTCAATCATACACAATATATTTGGGAGTTAGAATACTTTCTATGTACCATCCAAAATGTTAATCATTGAAATCATATTGTAAGAACTTTATCCACACCATAGTCATTCGTCAATATTTCAATTTGTAACAATCTTTTTTACTTCCTTGTAGTGGATAAGAGAGACTCATGTCACGATCTTCTGCCAAACAGCTGTGCAGTATGTGCTCTGTAGGTTTCAGTCTGGTCTTTTGCTTGGAAATATGTTTGGCCCATTACATTGGTGCTTGCCTGTAGCACTAAAATTGCTGCATCAATTGGATGATGCTTCTTATGTTTTAACTTTAAGCAACTCTACTTGAATAGTTATAGCAAATGTTTTATTTATGTCTTTTTTAATTTGTAGTTTTATTTTTTAACTGAACATATTGGCTTGCTTGGCATTTTCTTGGGCTGTGATGGGGGGTGCCCTGTTCTGTGTTTGGCTTGGCCTGAGCCCCATCAAATAGCTAGTTCTGATGCCACTTCTCTAGATTATAATTGTGAATTGTGACATCTACTTGGATAAATAAACTCTTTATATTGTTATTATTGTAATCATTACTACAAGCACTGAGCCCACTCACAGCGAGAGGGAGTGGAGCCGTTAAATGACATGCAGCAATTAAACGCAGGTCTTCGTTATAAGTAGCACAATGCCTTAATTCATCACATAAGCTTTGCCATTAGCAAGACTCTTTACCTCTTGACTAATGAGAAACATGAACTCTTGCGAACTCGGCTAGCCCAAGTTGGTTGTTTCCATAATGAACTCTTAGGTTCTTCCTTTTCCTTCTTTGTTTTTTACTCTTAATAGAAGTGACCTTAATCTTGCAGTTTCCTACAGGTTTTGGCAAAGAAGTTTGGAGCTGCTGTGGTTTCTCTTGAGCATCGGTACTATGGAAAGAGTTCCCCCTTCAATTCTTTGACTATAGAAAATTTGAAATATCTCTCATCTAAGCAGGCGCTCTTTGACCTGGCCGTTTTCCGTCAATATTATCAGGCAAGCTATGGTTCTCAATTATAACGTACAGTAGCATAAAGTGTTACATTACTGTAGTGATTTTGAAATGTGGTTTGATTGTTATTATTCACAAGATAAGTGACATCATTGAACAAGCCTCAAGGTGATCTCTAAGATAAGATCTGTTGGCCAAATTTACACTAGGGGGTTCCACGTATTTTGAGTAATGAAATTTGCATATGTGGCCCTTTATAATCGATGAAATGGAAGGAAAGGCGAAGGCAGAGTGGCATATTGATTATATATTTGTGCAGGTGATACTAGAATCTAGAACACTCAGAAAAGTTATCGATGACACCATATAGGTTATTAATACAACATTCAACATGTTGATCTAAACAAATAAGTTTATGCCGATAAGATAACGGTGACAATTTGCAGCTGGAGAGTTCTTGTCTGTATGCCAGAGTGAGAAGAGAGAAGCAGGTTTCTAATTTTTTGCTGGGCATTTGAAGGTTGCAAGAAATGACAACTTTTATCCTATTTGTGTGTCCAAATCTAATTTTTTTGTTATCCCTCTAATTTATGGCCTTACCATATATAATTTAGTTGAATAACCTGAAATAACTTCACCTTTTTCTTTTAAATCTCAAGCTCTATATGCTGGAAAGCTTAGTTTTCTCTAACAAAACTTTATGGTATCATTGCCATTGGACCAAACAACAAATAAATTAACCAGTTCATCTGTATTCATTTAAGTCTAGTACACGTATGCAAGTCAATATTTGCATAATGCATACATTTCTGCTGAGACTTCAGTTTGCATGTTTATATGTTGGCATAATCTTGTGCACTTCCGCATGCTTTTACACATTGTTTGAGAAATTGTTAGAACCATATTTTAATCTGTGATTAGCCTTTTACTTAACCGATATCTGTCTTGGGCCTCTTGCTGACTCCGGAAGTTGGAAATTATAATATATAAATATTATTTTAATTTTAAACATTTTTCAGGGGAACTCCATTCCGGCTTCTTTTTTCCCTGATGCTTACCCGTTCCGTTTTGGTTTATGCATGGCAAAAAAGAATTTTTTTTTTTCCTCGTTTGCTATGTTTTAACTTTTATGTTGCTCTAAATCTAAATTGATGTTTTTTTATTATTTTTTGTAGGAATCCTTAAACACAAAGCTGAATAGATCAAATGTTGAAAACCCTTGGTTTGTTTTTGGAGTGTCATACTCTGGAGCTCTTAGTGCATGGTTTCGTCTAAAGTTTCCTCACCTAACATGTGGAAGTCTTGCAAGTTCTGCAGTTGTCTTGGCAGTTTACAACTTCACCGAATTTGATCAGCAGGTTCAGAAGATAAAGTTTTTTGCGTCCTAAATATTATTGTTTTCATACTTCCAAGCTAGTTTTTATTCCCATGCATCTCTCATACTCCGACCCTTCCCCGGACCTCGCGCATAGCGGGAACTTTGTAGCACCGGGCTGCCCTTTTTTATCTCTCATGCCTCTAATCCTTTAAGTTGCTTTATGCAGTGGCTTCAGATGACAGCAAATTTTTTTAGTAGTTTGATGTGGTGGTTTGACTAGTTTGAGTTTCTAATCTTCTAGTTTAAATTTGAGTGCAGATTGGTGAGTCTGCTGGTCCAGAATGTAAAGCTGTGCTACAGGAGGTTACTCAACTTGTTGAAAAAAGGCTTGAATCAAATGGGAAAGAACTGAAGGCACTTTTTGATGCATCTGAGGTATTAATGTGTTTTCATTGTTATGGGTCTTTGATAGTGTGATGCAAGTCGAAGACGAGTTCTGGAAGTTCAAATTGCTTTAGGACTTTGTTGGGCCGGTGTGAATTATAAAGGAATTGAAGCATTTATTTGTCCTGATATCTATCATGCATTCCCTGAAATAGATCTACTTGGATCTGTATACTATAATCTCAAGCTTTGTTATATGGAAGTGGATAAAATGCCAAGTATGGTATGCGTCTTAGTGTTGAGACTCATCTAATATTTGAATCCATAGAGAAATATCATTCTAGGCTTATTTTTATTTATTTCCTGATGTAAATGTATTTTTCTGTACATTCTAGATTGTTCTGTATGGATGTTTCATTCACTTTAAGCAACTATGTCACACAACGATGAGTATCGAACTGGTAGACTAACAATTTTGGAAAACCGTTGAAACATTCAATGCAAGTGATTCTGCCCCTGTTAGTGATTGAACTGATTTCATGACTTTTACAAGTCCTACCTTCTTTATTTCACAACAGCAACTTCCTCTTACCCATGTTGTCAGATTCACGCCATCCAAGTTCCATGTGCTGTCTTGATTTTTAGTAAGCAAAGAACCAAACAGACAGGGTAAACCCGGTAGGCAAAACTTGAAGCATGATGGGAAGTTTTGGGATGTGAATGCTAATTGATGCAAGATTACTCTCTTTAGTTTGGGGCTTTGGGCACTGAATTATTTTCTCTCTATGGTATGTTTCTCATTTATGAAGGTCTTTTTCTTTGTGTTGCAGTTAAGAACTGATGGTGATTTCCTGTACTTCCTGGCTGATGCTGCAGTTATAGCAGTATGTCTCTATTGTATTGAGTTTTTCAATTATTGCCAATTCTTTTTGCTAATCTATTATTATCTCTTCAAATCTTTCAGTTTCAATATGGAAATCCAGATAAAGTATGCTTGCCTCTTGTTGAAGCAAAAAAGGCGGGGGATGATTTAGTGGTACAACTCTATCTTGCCCTCTATTTTGTTTTTGCTTGCTTTCTGAAATTCTTTAAGATTTTATAGTGGTATCATGGTATGGGGAACAGGTAAGGAAGACAGTTCATTTTATAGCTGAAAATTTGGTACGCTAGGGATACACTTCTCCAAGTATTTGATCCATGGAAACTGAGATAATATATTTACAAGTAAATTGTCTATTTGGTAAGCAAATCTTTAGTAAACACGATTCTGACACAAACTTCTTATTTAAATATGATTTTTTTTAAAACAAAGGTATTCAAGTTTAAAAATTCATCCAGATTGGGTTTGTACCATGCTTCTGAAAGATTTTAAGAAGTCATCGTTCCTACTGTTTTAGTGAATTGTGGTGACTCTAGTCTTAATTACTAACTCAACATAAGTAATTCATATATGCAAAATGCCAGAAGTTGCCTTATGCCTTTTAACGGTGGAAATATCTCTATGCAGAATGCATATGCGAAGTATGTAAAGGAGTTTTATGTTGGGAGTTTTGGTGTTAGTGTTCAAACGTACAATCAGCAGAATTTGAAGAACACTGCTCTCAATGGTGATACCAGTGATCGATTGTGGTGGTTCCAAGTTTGCACAGAAGTTGCATATTTTCAGGTGGCACCAGCTAATGATAGCATCCGCTCCTCAAAGATTGATACAAGGCATGTGCTTTAAGACGCTTATGTTTTCATTCATGTTATTCGCCTATTTCTTATTCTAACTGTCATATAACATGTCAGTTTTGGTTCTTTGCATTCACAAGTGCATGTCTCCATGTAATATGGTTTTAATTAACACTTTTAGGTCGTTTTTTTGAAAGAAAATATCGCAGACGCTAAAAATTTATAATAGTAACCCCCCCCCCCAAAAAATAAATAAATAAATAAATAAATAAGATCAAATTTCTAGATCCGCCGCTAAAATAGCTGTCGTTTCTGGCAGATACCATTTGGACCTTTGCAAAAATGTCTTTGGTGAGGGCATCTATCCTGATGTTGATGCTACAAATATATACTATGGAGGCACAAAAATTGCTGGTAACAATCTACAGTTTTGGGTTTTACACTGAATTATCTTTTCTTGCATGTTTTTATCCCAAACATTACGTGGAAAGGAATAGTTAACTAATGTCAATTATGTGTGTGCCGGTTAATGGTTTGATTAGATAACGATTAAGACGCTTTTATAGCTCCCTTTGCTCTCTTATTGAGATACAATTGGCAGGTTCAAAGATAGTCTTCAGCAACGGCTCCCAGGATCCTTGGCGACATGCATCCAAACAGACCTCTTCACGTGATAGTGAGTCGTCAAACTATTTTGAGAAGATTTTCAGTTTTCTATAATGTCATCTAGTTGGTGACTAGTGTTTATGTAAGGTGCGGTGTGGGGGGGCTCTTCTTTTGGGGATTAGGTCAGAAGCTTGTTTAACTTTGCATGCTGAAATATTTATTATTCGGTAGTTGTTTGATAGTATAGTTTTCGATCTAATATATACTGTAACGAAAATCTGGCCGAAAGTGTTTTTATATATATATATATATTTTTTTTTGTTTGATTTCAGTGCCATCGTACCTCATTTCTTGTCATAACTGTGGCCATGGAACTGATATGCGGGGGTGTCCTCAGTCTCCTTTGGTACCTGAAGGTATGCGCCTTTGTAAACTGAAAGCTTGGACATAGACTATCTAAAGATTGGTAACGTTCTTAGGCCAACTGAAATTTCATTGCAGTGACCATGACTTATTCTGGCAATAGGATTAAGTGATACTGATCAGTGATTCGGTTCTAAAATTTCTGTTTCTGTTCCCTAACTGAGAACAGAAAAAATATGAGAACAATAAATATGTTTCTGTTTTACTTCAATTTTTCATGGAAAGTTTATGGAAACAGACATTTTTCCCAAATTTATGTTTCTGTTACCAAGTTTTCTATCAACAGAAACATAAATCTGGGAACAGAAACACTAGTTTTCACATGCTTGATGATTATTGTAATATTATCATCAATCTTATGTTGCCAACAACTCTGATATAATCTCCGACAAATTCTAATTTGCTTTCATTTTCTTTCCTCTCAGGCAAGGCACAGAATTGCAGCTCTCCGGATGCAGTACACAAAGTAAGGCAAGCGATCATAGAACAAATAGACTTATGGTTGTCTGAATGCCAGACCACAGGTTGGAGTTCTATGTAAATAATAAACAAGAGAGTACAACTAAAACAATGCTTCTATTCAACTAACAAAATCTCTGTGTCAACTTCTCAACAGATGTGTATAAGGCTTACCCATGAACCCTAGCACCTGTTTCTCCACTTGTATAATGTATGGTTCCACATGGTAAATATTGTTATTTGTATTATAGCGTCTATATATTTGTCTGTCAGCCATTGTTATTATGCTGCTAAATGCTAGAAAAATGACCTATTTGGTCACAATACTCTCTTCCCATGTGGAACTACAGAACATTTTAGAAGGAAATTTAGTCGATTTATACCTGGAAATGTGAGACACTGTTCATTAAATTTGGTAAGGGTGCATTTGAGCGAGATAATTGAAGAAAATATTTGATCTCGAGGAGGGATTTTTAAATGTTTTCTTGTCAAGAAAAATTTACGGATACCTTCTTCAAATATCTTATCCAAAGCACAAGTCATCTGGGTGAAGCATTGAAAGAAGAAATTTGATGGGATTGACAGACTTGAACCCAGGTCTCTTGGGTGAGAGCCACAGGATTTGATCCTGGATCTCACAGGTTACAGCAAAGTACCCTTACTAGCTAGACGACAACGGATTTTTGTTGTGGGTTATCACCAATTAGTATGACTTCCATCTAGTTATTAGGACTTCCGTCCAAAGAACTGTGTAGGTCATTTTGTTTTAATCTCGAAAATAGACCGTTGCAGAATGAAGATCACTTAAGTTATCCCGCAACTCATATAGATACAGGGAATTACTCTTATCTCAATCTCTTACATAAAACATGACGGATATAATGTTGTAGACGACAATTTTTCAACCGTTTGATGTCTTAGAAGACAAAAAGAGATCACTTGGGTTTTCCCACAACACATATAGATACAGGGAATTACTCTGTCACAATCTTTTATATAAAACATGACAGACACAAAAGCTCTAGATGATATTTCTCAATTGTCCGATGTCTTTGAAAACAAAAGGAGACCATTTAGGTTATCACGCAACACATATAGATACAAGAGATACAGAGAATGACTGTCACAATCTCTTATATAAAACATGACAGATATTAAAGTTCTAGACTACATTTCTTAACCATCTGATGTCTTAGAAGACAAAGAAGTGTTCAGATAAAATCTTCAATTAGGATTATATTATTGAGGGTTAATTATGATTTTAGCCGCACCTTAACCCTAAGATAGTCTTTCTCTTACTCCCAGTCTGCAAAAATTACCGAAATAATTCAACCCCTACTCTTCCTCGCATCGTGTTGTTGTCACGAGGCCTTGTCACAGCGCACTCTCTCAGTTCCCTTTCTATCTCCTGATTATGCCCAGTTCTAGTAACACTCTCTTTCTATTTACAATGGATGCATGTTTTACTCCTGCTTAAGCGTTTATTTTTGACATTTTATTGTTGGGGATTTTGACACGCTCTCCTTCTTCTTCCTAATCTTGCAGCCATCATCAGTCGCTTCCCCTAACCCACGAAAATTAGCCATTCACCAGCTCTCTCTTGCTGCCAATCGTACTTCCATTTACAGTCTCAAGTACATTTCTCTCTCAAATCGCCCTTGACCAATCCCAAGTCTATTCGAATAAGCGAATTTGTCATCGTCCTTATCAACCTCCCTTCGCCAATCCTAGATCTATTCAAAGAAGTGAAGATGTACTACTAGATCTATCGATCCCAATCTCAAATCTATTCAATATTGATGAGGGTAGTTTCACTTATGGTCTACTATATAACGGACAAATGTTGATGAGCCTGAGCTACATAGGTAATATAATATTAGACAATAGGATGTTAAGTAACGGGCTTGAATTGAGCAAGCCTGTATCTGAGAACAGAGAACTAAATATGACCTTAAATTAAATAGGCCCTTATATAATCTAATGAAGGTATTTTTGGGCACCTCTGAGTCAGCACTTGAGACTCAGTCACGTGTCCATCCCCGCAGTGACAGAGACGCATTCCCGAATCCACAACGTCGACCATGGCTCCCCCCTAGAATCTCATCTGCACCTAGAGAGGAGCGAGGAGCCCCGCAAGGACATGTCCACTCTAAGCTCTGCGCTGTGCCCTAGGCTATCAATTTCAGGGACTCAACCGTTCACCTCGATCGGCTCCCATTTCTGGCTTGTTTCTTTTCCAAGACTCCATGGATATCCGCTTTCCTCCACCAGCTCACCGTCGTGGGCCTGCTAAAGGTCCGTGGGCTTTGCCAAATGGGCCCAAAAGCCCAAGCCCAACGATTATCTCCTAAACGCCCTGAATTATCAGCTGAACATAGGGTTTTGACTAATTAATCATGTTTAGGCCCAACTAATCATCTCCAACTCTTATATATATCGGGGTCTGTGCAAGGCTGAGGTACGTTGGAATACGCTTACATTATGCGCGAGTTCATTTGTTTATTTACTGCATTTTTGTACATTTTCTCTCTGAGCACTGATTACCACGCCAGAGGGGCTTCACCGAGTTAAATCTCGGTCTGGGCCTTCTACAGGTATACCCCTTAAGGAGTAGAACTCTAGACACAGCAGGTCAGTCCCCCTAGGACCCAACACATCATACCCGAAAAATTTTCAACTAACGACTCCATCTCAGCAAGAGGACTCATCCGTCATCCGACCGGACCATACTCGAGGTGTGTACCAATTTTATACACCAACAGTTTGACGCCGTCTGTGGGAATCTAACAAAAAGCCTTCCCCTGATCACTACTCTCTACTCAACTGAGCTTGGGCGATCGCAAGGTCCAGTTAAATAGACACAAAACAGAAGAACCAGAAGATATGGCGAAAGATGCATGGGCATACCCCTCAGCTCCCACCAATGAGGATAACTGCCCCCTCCATGGTCAAGCAAGACCATCCACTCTGTCACCTGGGGCTACGGGACAAACCTCAGGAACTGTGGAGGCATCTCGGGTTGATCTCATTGAACGCCAAATACAAGAATTCAAGTCTCGAATGTATAACTCTTTATCACGCGCTTGCCACCACCTCTTGTTCAGGGATAACCAGCCCTCCAGCATGCAATGCCCGAGGAGCCACCTCAAGACTGAGATGTTTTCATAGATATTCCGAATGGGCAGGAGCCCGAGGACCGCCCTCTTCCTCGCAACTAGGGCTGGCAATTAGTATAACATCTCATTAGACAATAACACAAATTATGATAAGAGCAAACACGAACACGACACGATAAGCATATCGTATCAGATTACCCAAACACGAACACAATACGAAAATTATTGTGTCAACACGACACAACACGATAATTTTTCATGTCACACGAAAACACGAAACCTATTAGGTAAACACGATACAATAAGATTATCTGATAGATTTTCATTGCATATTAACCTACCCATTACACGTTAATGATATGTTAAGTTGATAACCTGTTAACAAAACCTATTTATAAACAAAAAATAACCTACCCACTATATTATCGTGTAACTCATTAAGTCTCAGGTTATCGTGTAACCTGAATACACGAAATTCTTATCGTGTAACATATCGGCTTATCAGGTCAACCCATTAACTTGCATTATTCTTTATCGTGCTATCGGGTTAGACACGATAACGACCCATTACCTGATAAGCAAAATCTATAACTGATAATTTCGTGTCGTGTCATCGTGTAAATACCCATTTTGTCATCCCTACTCGCAACCCTGAGTTTACAGGACAAGAGAGGGGCCCCCTTCAATGTCGAGATCTTCACCTCCTCCGCTACGCGAATTTGTGCCAAGGGATATGTCGGTGTCCCCTAATAGTTGAGCTCTTCATCGATCCGCCAGGTCCGATCACAGAGGACGGCATAAGCGTGAAGTTGACTCCTACTCACCTCCCCTTCATCACCTTGCAGCTCAAGCTGTGGGTAATCGGATCCAGGGAGAGCCCCGAGCAGGGGAGGCTGTAAAGCATCGTTTGGCCAACATGGAAGCCTTTCTCCAAAAGGTACAAGGAGGCCGGGTAAGACCGGGTATTATTCCCGAGGTAAATTCTCCTTTTATGGATGAGGTTCTAGAAAAAGTAGCGTCGAGGCACTTCACCCAACCCCTGATGAGTCCTTATGATGGGACTTCAGATCCCGTTGACCACCTATTTATGTTCAAGTCTCATATGGACATGCAAGTGACATCTGTAGCTTTGCGATGTAAAGCCTTTCCCATCACCCTCACAGGTGCAGCAAGATCGCGGTTCCAAAGTTTGAGGCCAACATCCATCTCCACCTTCAGGGAACTCGAGCAGTTGTTCTTAGCTCGTTTCAGCCACTTTTATCGAAGGCCGAGGATTGTGGCTCATATCCTTACAATGGCGAGAGCCCACTGAATCTTTGGGAGATTACGCTGAGCTTTTCAACCGAGAAGCAAAATATGTACGACGACCTTCCTGACGCTGTTGTACTGAATGCCTTCGTTGACGGGCTCCGGTATCAGAGATTATCCTACGACCTCTACTTCAACCCTGCTCTCACACTCGATTAATCTCTAGACCATGGAACTAGATTTCATGGTGTTAACCTCCGTGCTGCAACCAGTAGAGGGTGTGAAGGAGCAAACTAACAGAGGGAACCAAGGAATAGAAGTTCAAATCAAACCCAAGGCTTAAGAAAATTACAGGTAGAATGAAGATTGGGACCCCTACCCAGGAAAAGGAGACCACTCCTTCCCCCCCCCCCCCCCCCTCTCTCTCCCAGGGTGTTTCCAACAAGGGTTCACCCCGTTCATAACCTCGGTAGCTACCATTTTTGTGAAAAATTCAAGGTGAGATTTCTTTTCTCCTCCGCTACCCCCAAGAGGGAAGCCGCTCAGGAGGGTAATAGCCAAGTACTATGCATTCCACTGGGACCGGGGGCACTCTACTAAGGACTGTTTCCAGCTAAAGTAGGAAATCGAAGCCCTCATCCAAAGAGGTTACCTTGGGAACCGCCCCCGTCCATAGCCTCGAAGGGCAGAGGTTGGGGACGATCAACAACGCGTGGATGGCGAGATCAACGTTATCCATGGTGGACTCGGCTCTAGAGGTGAAACATCATATTCCAGAAAGAGACATGAGCAGAGGGCCAAACGAAAAGCAGACAAGGAAATATATGAAGTAAGCATCGTAGATGCTACCACACACAATGTTATCTCCTTAAGCGAGACCAACCTCCGGGAGGTACATATGCCCCACGATGATGCCCTAGTCATCACTACCCTGGTCAATTATTTCAGGATGGGGCGCGTCTTGGTCGACGGAGGGAGTTAAACTGACATTATCTTTAAATGGGCCTTCGACAAGTTGGGGACAGAGGTCGACGCTCTATAACCCACTAAGTCCCCTTAGTTGGTTTGGAGGGGGGGAGAGTGGTCAACTCCCTCGAATAGGTCTCTTTGCCTATCACAATTGGGACAAGTCCAAGGTCCGTGACGATATGGGCCAAGTTCTAAATTGTGGACAGGTCGTCACGCTATAATGCTATCATGGGGAGATTGATCGTCTCAGCATTCAAGGCCGTTTGTTTTTCATACCATCAAGTCATGAAATTCCCCACCAATCAAGGGATCGGAGAGGTCAAAGGTGACTAGGAGACATCACGCGCCTATACCCAGAGGGCACTAGAACAAAGGAAATAACAACCAATGACGGGGCCTGATCCCCAAGGGTCTGAGCTGGAAACTCCTTAGCTCATGGCCCTAGATGCTAAAGAAGCCTTGATACCGATTGATAACCCCAGAAATGAAGAGTCAGGCCCCCGCCCACATGAAGACTTGGTTGAAGTTTTGATTCACCCAACTCTTAAAGAGAAAACTGTCAGAGTAGGAGCTAAGCTCACCCAGGATAACGGGCTGAGCTCACAAAGCGACAACGAAAGAATGTCGATGTATTCGCCTGGTCCCATGATGAGCTCCCTGGAATTGATTCAAAAGTGGCTATGCACAGGCTGCGCGCAAACTTATACGATCCTCCAGTCAGGTAAAAGAGAAGGAAGTTCCACCCTAAACGCCAGAAAATTATCGAGGAGAAAATGCAGAAATTTATCAAGTCTGGTGTCATGGAGGAGGTGACGTTTCCGGATTGGCTGTCCAATGTTGTGCTCACCCCTAAAGCTGGAGGCAAGTGGAGACTCTGCGTTGACTTCAAGGACCTCAACAAGGCCTACCCTAAAGATTTATTTCCTCTGCCAATGATTGATCTTATCATTGATACCATAGCGAGTCACGAGCTCTTTAGCTTTTTGGACATTTATGCTAGCTACAATCAGATCCCCCTGTTCCCCACTAACAAGAGCAAAACGTCCTTCATTATGGACAGGGGAACATACTGCTATAAGGTAATGCCTTTCGGCTTGCGCAACGCCGGAGCCACATACCAAAGGTTGGTAAACAAAATGTTCAAGGAGGAGATTGGTAAGACCATGGAAGTTTACATTAATAATATGCTGGTGAAAAGCTCGCGAGCTCCCGATCACCTGGCGCACCTCCAGAAATGCTTTAACACACTGAGAACCCACCAGATGAAGCTCAACCCCACCAAGTATATCTTCAGCGTCTCTGCCGGGATGTTCCTTGGTTATATGGTCTCTCTGCGCGGAATTGATGACAACCCTGACCAAATCACCGCTATACTCGGCATATCCTCGCCCCGCTCAAAGAAGGAGATCCAAATGCTGACCGACAGGCTTGCAACCTTGAACTGGTTCATCACTAAGTCTTCAAAGTAGTGTTTGCCATTTTTCAAGGTGTTTCGTGGGAACAAAGACTTTAACTGGACAAGTGAGTGTGAAGCGGCATTTTGTGATCTAAAAAGTTACCTCTCCCCAGCTCTCCTACTCAACACTCCCAAGGTGGGGATAAATTGTTCTTATACATTTCTGCTTCTTCAATTACGGTAAGCGTAGCCCTAGTAAGGGAGGAAAATGGTATTTAGAACCCAATGTACTACTCCAGCAGGGTCCTCCTGGATGTTGAGACCAAATACTCGAAATTCCTAAAGTTGGCCTATGCCCTGTTGATCGCCTCTAGAAAACTCTGGCAATATTTTCAGGTACAGACCATTGTGGTTTTAACCAACCAACCAACCCCTGAAGCAGATCATGCATTCTCCTGATGGCTCAGGAAGGCTGAAAAAGTACAACTTTGAGTTGGGACAGTTCCATATTAAATATCGGCCAAGAACGACCATCAAAGGCCAAGTCCTCATCGATTTCCTCGCCAAACTCACATTCCCGGAAGAGTAGGATCCGAAAGTAAATCATCAGAGGCCTCCATCTCTAGGAAACCCGGGAACCTCCTCCAACCCATGTGACTTCGACTCGACAGTGTGGCAGCTCTTCACAGATGGATCATCCAATATGAACGGCTGTGGGGTGTGAATGATTCTGGTAGCCCCTGAATACGCTCTCCGACTTGGGTTCAGGGTTACGAACAATCAAGCTAAGTACGAAGCCTTGCTTGCTGGTCTCCGCTTGGCGAGGGAATTTAATGTGCAAACTCTCCTGGTCTTTTGTGACTCGTAACTCGTGGTCAACTAGGTGAATGACGGCTACATGGCAAAGGATCCAAGTATGTCGGCATACTTGGAAAGGATTAGAGCACTTATGACGAATTTTAAAAAAATCCAAGTGTCTCAAATCCCGCAAGAAGAGAACAGGCACGCTGACACCCTAGAGAATCTAGCCTCGGCGGTCGAGTGGACTCTGAAGAGGAGCATCCTGATAGAGTACCTTGATACCCTAAACATTGCAGCCTTAGATCTAGTGGCCACTATCTGTGAACTGACTGATCAACCAACTTGGATGGACCCAATCAAGCAGTACCTAGAACGAGGTACCCTCCCAGGGGATCGGACGGAGGCTAGGAGGGTACGCTACCTGGTAGCAAGGTACACTCTCATTGACGAAGTTCTTTACCGGAAGTCATTCTCAGGCCCCTATTCAGGTGTCTCCATCCTGAAGAAGCCAAGTATATCCTAAGCAAGACTCATGAAGAATTATGTGGCAACCATTTAGGGGGTAGGTCCCTCGCCGAAAAAATACTTCGCCAAGGATATTTCTGGCCCAAAATGCAGGAGAATGCCATGGAATTCGTTAAGAAATGTGATAAGTGTTAAAGATTTGGCCCGCACCATCATGCTCTTCCCAGCGTGCTGGTTTCGATGACAAGTTTATAGTCCTTTGCCTAGTGGGGCATTAACCTGCTTGAGTCCTTCTCCCAAGGGACCGGGCAGAGGAAGTTTCTAATCGTCGTCATTGATTATTTCACAAAATGGGTCAAGGCTGAGCCACTAGCACGAATCACCAAGTAAAAAATTCGTGACTTTGCATGGAAGAGCATAGTGTGCCGGTTTGGGGTCCCAAGAGCAATTGTGTCCGACATTGCTACCCAAATCGATAACTCCCTCTTCATCACCTTCTGTGCAGAGCTAGGGATCAAGACGAATTTTGCCTCCCCCACCACCCTCAATCAAATGGCCAAGTGGAGGTTACAAACAGGACTATCTTGTACGGGTTGAAAACCAGACTTGATAAGTCAAAAGGATGGTAGGTGGAAGATATCTACCCTATCCTCTGGGCGTACCACACCACTCCAAGAATTCCAACTGGAGAAACACCTTTTGCGATAGCCTTCAGCTTCGAGGCCATCATCCCTACAAAAATGAGCATGCAGACTCTTAAAACTACCATGGCCTTTGATCAAATCAAGAATAATACGGTGTTATCGTTAAGCCTTAACCTCCTCAAAGAGTAAAGGGAACAAGCCTAAATACGGCAAGCTGCTTACTACCAGAGGGTAGAGAGATACTACAATCGACGAGTCTGCCCTCGCTCCTTTGACATCGGTGACCTTGTTCTTAGAAAAGTCACTCTGGCCACCAAAGAACAAGGCGTCAGGAAGCTAGCCCCCACCCGAGAAGGTCCTTATAAGGTTACCAAGATCACACATCCAGGCACCTACGATCTTAAAATAGAGAAAGGTATGCCACTCAAGCACTCGTGGAACGCCGATCATTTGAAGCACTACTTATGTGGGGAAGATTCACCATTGTAAATAACTTCTGTTTTGTACGGTGTTATAGTTTTTGCTTATCAAAATAAAGAAGATGTTGTGTACAATGTGCCTTGTGCTCTTCCAAATAAACGGCATCTCGGGCCACAGGGTCGCGGGTGATTCTCCATAATGGCCTCCCGACACTCAACGTCGCAAAGGACTCTCCGGAAGACTCATCCTAGTGTTCAGCGTCAAGGGAAACAACGAGACCCTCTCTAGAGATACAATAGTCCATACGGGGAAAGACTAAGGTCATCCACAAAGGGTGGGGCATTAATCGAGTCTGAGAACCTGCAGCTAAGTACCTCTCCTCACTAGTCGATGATAAGCCCGACGTTTTTAAGGGGAAAGTGCTCCTGCATAGGCTAAAAACAAGATAACCTGAAAAGGTTCGGGAATGAACCCAACCAGGGAGAACTCGCCAATGACCAGCCATGGGACACCAACCATCTTGTTGAATCTCTGCGGATCGAGAGGACCAGGCGCCCTAGGAAACCATCATCCTAAGTCTGGGACATGATTTTCTCACGATCAACTCGTGTCCCGGACTGGGGGGGAGGGGTAGTGGTCCAAGGCCCTGGACGGAGACGAAAAGTTCTTGAAGTTTTTGTTTAAAGAAGTTTTTTGTTTAGAGAAGTTTTTGTAAACTTTTCAAAGTTTTACAACTCTAAAAAACATGTCAGGCAGAGAATGACATGGCAAAAACATCGAGAAGTAGAACAGACTTGCAGAAGTACCCAAAAAATAATTTACATTCATATGTTCTGAAGATGTACAAGAAGAGGTCATTAGCCCGTTACAAAAAGAGGAGATCGTCCACCCAATGCAAGTCGACAAAAAAAATAAGTAAAAAGTCTACAAAAGCTCAAGTGCTTGGGATGCAACACCCGGAGATTAGTCTTCCCCGCCTTTAAAATGAGGAGTATCTGGGAGGGGAGAAGAAACGTCAAACTCATCCTCTTCAAGGGCCACCTCAATAGCACCGTCCCTCTCAGCATCTTCCTGCCTAGCACCTTCATGCTCGGCTTCGTCCTCTAGCTTAGAGAACTCCATCTCCACATGGACAGGGCAGAAGTCAGGGCACAAGTGGTGGATGGCCTTTATTGTGGCCTTGTTACCAGCCTCCAAGAAGTTGTTGGCTATATTCTCCCGGAGCTCTTCCTACCTGGGGCCCTCCTTCCATTGTTCCACTGCCTCATATTTGCCTTTCTCCCTGGCCTGGGTAGCGCCGACCTAAGACTTCTACTCCTGGTCTTTAGCACGCCACTTGTATAAGGCTAACTCGGCCTCGAGTTTATTAATCCACAAATTGAGATTCTGCCGATCAGTCCGGAGTCCAAAATTCTATGTCCGAAGAGTGGACAGATCAGCGCGGAGTCTGGCCTCCACCTCGTCACTCTTTTTAAGAGAGGCTCGTTGAGAGTCCACCATGGCAAAGAGTCCGCCTTCAGAGAAGATTTGGTCTGCCAGCCAGTGATACCAAAGGGCAGCCTACCGAGAGAAGCAAGTTGGGTAGATGAGAACATGTTCGAGAAACTCAAAATGATTTACAAAGAATACAAGTGCTCAGAAAGAGTGAAACACTTACCCCCGTCAGGTTTCTGTAGACATCTCTGGCAAGTTGCTTAAGGCTGGTACTGGCGATTTTTTTCATATCAGCCGGAAGGGTCACCTAGCCTAGGAACCCCGGTGCAAGTGTTGGGTTATCCAGCAAGCGAGTGTTGACCTCCACCCCAGTATTCCCAACTCCGAAGAAATTAGGACGAGCCTCAAGAGGGATAAGAACAACTAGTGTTAGCTTTGAGAGACGTCTACCCTATTGTGCGCCTTGCTTGGTTGGCTCCCTGGCAGGGCGTTTACCCCTCTCATGTAGAAAGTCACCCTGGTATACAGTCCTTGTGCGTTGGGACCAAACTTTCTAGTCTTTGCTCTAGTACGAGTCGGAGGTTGAGAAGGTGGAGCACCACCCTAGGAGGATTGTCCCTGCTCAATACTGGGGCTCCATGTGGCCCCAGCCTTTTTCTTAGCAGCAATCACAAATCAGAATATCCTTGTGGCCTCAGCAAAGCAACATTGTCCATACATGTTAGGGGTGGAATATTACGTCGCCACTTTTACTGCAAGTTTTAGTATAGATGGGAAGGAGTAGGGGTTGTCGTATCCATAGGAATTGGTTGAGATTATTATCGAGTACTGCGATTGTCATAACCTAATTTTATCTAGGCGATAAAAAAATAAAGTTTATAATTAATTAATACTAATACTAAGTTAATTAATCTAATTATATTAATATTACTAATATGAGATGTTTAGGGGAAAAGATTATCTAGGGATTAACTTCATTTATAAAAACGTGTTTGGTCTTGTTTTAGTTTACAATAACGGTGTTCAACATATCTGACAATCTCTGTATCATAAACTCACTAGCCACCTTTCCCAAGTGTAAGATAAGTGAATATGCGACTTCACATCAACGAAGAAGTCCTCCTCAACGTTTTAATGATACTAGGTCACATGAGTCTTGCCCTAACATCATTGATTGCACACTTTCTAACTCTCTCCCGGGTTATTAGATCATCGCGTTGTGTTTACCCTAATCCGAATTCGAGGTTACCTCTCCTAAGTGTCAAACCCCGATTTCTCACTATATCTAAACACACATATATTCATGACAAACTAATAAACACAATAGAAATAGCGAAGAACAACTGTTAAAGAAACACAACTCGAACAAATAACAATTTCATAAATATTATTAATTCTTACACAAAATCCGTTTAACTCATGACCATAACCATTTATACAATGAAAAACGAGCTAAACATGCTCAACAACCTACTGAAGTTAAGAAAATAAAGAGAGAAACAGAAGAACTTAGCCGTAGTCCGAAGATTTGCTACTAAAACCGTTCAACGATCGTTTCTCCTTCTTTGCAACGTGTTCTTCTCCTTCGGATTTGGTTGAACACTCCCCAAAACACTCTCAAAATATTAGGAACCCTAAGGGGTCTCTAATGGGCTCTCCAATGGCCAAAATAGAATAGAGGAGAAAGATATATGGCTAAAAAATATCTAAATAAATATCTAAATTGTGTGCAGAGTGACCGTCATGGCGGTGGGTATGTCGGTTTGGTCACGACCTCGGCGGTGGGAGCAAAGACCTCATGTTCTTTCCCTACCTTGACGGTGGGTTTTCAGCCAGATTAGGCCATTCTCTGCATTTTGATCGCCGCGCCGGTGCGCTGCAAGTTTTGAATTTCAGCCTCTTTGCACTTTTTCCGCCGTTCTTGATCCGATTTAATCATTTATGATCCGTTTTCATCCATTTTCACACCACACACCTAATTTATAACAAAAAGAATAAAAACGTAATAAACATATTCGAAAACTAACAAGTTTGGTTTGAAAATAGATAGGTAAATTACACCTTATCACCTGCCAAGAAATCACAGCTCAGAATATCGGACATTACGCATGAAAAATGAACGCTCAAGAAAAATTGTTACTGTTCTCAGGCCTGAGAACTCAGCCGGGGGCAGAGACAGGGCTCGGTAGAAGTGGATATCGTATAGCATCGAGCTCAACAACTCGTTTACTTGGTTGAAGGGTGTCCTTAGGATCCTCTCTCTTTGCGCAGTGATCTCAGGACACAACTCATGTGCCTTGTGCAACTTCTACTCGGTTTCTCACTCTATGTAAAAACAAGACAGGAACCCAGTAAGCGCAAAGTGCCTAGAGCACTGTTCTCTTAGCCACTCCCGAGATTTTCTTACCATTTCGTCCCCAATGTTGCTAAATAAGATTCGGGTGATCCTCCTCGTCAGGGTCGAACTCCCAGCCGTCGCCACTAAAGTAAAAGTACCTTAGCTTCCACTTTGGCGCATGGGCTTCTGTGTTAGTTAGGAATACCAACTTGGAGGACATGTAGTATAGCCCAGCACACAAGGGGGAAAGACTTGGCGGAGAAGAGAGCACGAAAAAATCTCAGGCTCAACTCAACCCCCTCCGCCTTGAAGATAATGTACGTCGCTATCACTATCTTCGTACTAACTGGAGCCAGCTGTGAGGGACACAGACTAAGATACTTGCAGACCACTCGGACCTAGGGGTAAATGGGAAAGCGAAGTCCGACAGTTAGCTGGTGGAGGAACACGGTAATGAAGCCCGGGGGTGGCTGGTGTGCCTTTTGGTCAGCATAAGGCATCCTCGTCGCAACGGAATCCGGGAAGGTGTATAAGCTATGAGCTTTCACCAGGTCCTTCTCAGTTACGTTGCACTGAAGATCCTAGAGAGGACTCCGGACAGGAAAAACGAAACGCAAAATCTCGGGTCCTGGACCGCAAACGGGCCACGGCACCAAGGGAATCGCTTGGAGGAACACCATCTATGTTCCACAGTCTTTCTCCTTTGGAATGGCGACAAAAATGGGCTCTCACGATGAGCCCTTTCCTTCGTGCTTGTCAGGGTAACCGATCACGAACACTAAGGGCATGTTTGATAACCACTTAAAAATTAAGTATTGAAAATTTAAGTACTTAATTTTAAGTGCTGAAATTTGAAGTACTGAAAATATCATAATGTTGTTTGATAAAATTGTGCTGAAAATTTAAATGCTGAATTTTTTTTTGTTTGATAAGTACAAAATTTATATACTAAAAATTATTTAATTTACATAACTACCTTTGAATCAAGATAATATGGAGTGGAAAAATAATTGAGACCAAAACAATAAAATTAGGTGCCATTATATATATATATATATATATATTAAAAGTAAAAGTAAAAATTAACTCAAAAATATATAATATTATGCATTTTTTATGCAGTTTGATTGCTTAAATTAAATTATAACAATAATTTAAATATAAAATAAAATTAAAACCCTAAAATAATTCAAAGTTAATCCAATTTTTATTAAACCTAACCCTAATTAAACCCTCATAGGGGATCAAGGGTAAAATGGTCAAAACATATTTTTTTTAAGTGAAAAATAATAGAGTGCATTAAGCAAAATGAAATAAGTGAAGGGGTTTTGACTTAATTTTTTACTCACATTTTGACTTAATTTTTAAGTTAACTTAATTAATTAAGTGATACTAATTGTATTTATCAAACAAACTTAATTAATTAAGTACTTAATACAATTAGTTTTAAGCACTTATTTTTTTTATCAAAAATGCCCTAAGTCGGCCAGGGAGAGTTTTCCCCTGGGCGATGGTATTTGAACCACTGGAGAAAAAGAAGGTGAGCTCGGGGTGCCCGTGCGCCGTCCAACATCCCCGACAATAAGGGAGGCCCACTCCGACGTGCTAATGCCTGAATTGCTCCCTGAGCTACTTTCAGAGGTAGAAGAATATTTAGAACTAGAAATGCAGTAAACATTTCAAAAATAAAAATACCGTGCAAAGAAACTTCTTAAAAAGCACCCAGAGAACTCGAATGTATTTAAATGAGGTCATCTCTCCCTATTTATAAGAAACTCAGCCCTGGGTCAACGAGTACGTCGATAGGCGTGCTGGTCGTGCATGCGCGCCAATTAGCCCCAAGGGGACCAGTGTACAGGCTCTGGCCCTTGAGGCTAGCAGGCGAGCCAGCGTGCCTAGTTGACCCACGGGCCAGCACATCCGGCGGTGTAATCAGGCACTTTTAGAGTCGAGCACGGCTTGATCCCTACTTGACGCGCTCCTTCTCTCGAGCTCGCCTCTATTTTCTCTATGGTGAAGGCCTATCCGTGCTCAGGTTTTGTTCATGGTGAAAATGTGTGGCCTTGAAAATCGAAAAAGTTCGGGGTCGCCCTGTTGTACTACCTAACCCCGGACCTCGGCTATATGGGAGCCTATTTCAAATTAGCTCCTCAGAAAAAGCTAACCGTGGAAAAAGCGTCGCCCTGAAAATCGATGAAATCCGGGATCGCCTTGTCGTGCTACTTGACCCCAAACCACGACCGTATGGGGGCCTATTTCAAATTCACTCCCCAGAAAAAGTCAACTCTTGAAAAATTGTTGTCCTGAAAAATCAAAGAAATTCAGGGTCGTCCTGTCATGCTACCTGACCCCGGGCCCTGCTCATATGGGGGCCTATTTCGAATAAGCTCTTTAGAAAAAACTAACTCTCGAAAAAATGTCGGTCAGAGGTGTTTCTCACACTTCGAAGTCTCGAGGACGCCCGTTCCAGCTAGGAGTTGATATCCCTGAACGTCTCGCTTCCCTCACCGCACAGGGCTAGGGGCAACTGATTAGGGTATTTTTAGGCACCTCTGAGTCAGCACTTGGGACTTAGCCACGTGTCCGTCCTCGTAGTAACAGGGACACATTCCAACATTCACAACACCACGCTGGTGCATACGCCGACCATAGCCCTAATGAAAAATATGCAACCCCTGACTTGCACAAATGATTTGACTACGAGAGAAAGAGAGACCCATAACCTTGGCTCTGATACTATGTTAAGATGTTCCAACTTAAAACCATATAATGCTAAGTGGAGCAATCCATTTTATTTATATAGTGGTTTTGGCTCAAATAATCAATATGGGACAGGAATCTAACACCCGCCTTTAAGTGTAACTCCCAGTTTGCACTAATAATTTATGTTAATGTAATATTTGAGCTTAGTCCACTTGAACCATTAGGGCAAAACCCTAATCATAAGGTCTCTCACTTCTCCTATAAATAACTATGTATATCATTATATTGATTGTATCATTTTCACAAAATCAATATATCATTCATGTTTCACACTTTTCAATTATCTTAACATTGTATCATAACAAGTCTTTCTTAGATCTGTTCTCCCTAAAAAAAAATTGCAACCCTAAAGTTTTCTCCGCCGCTTTCTCTTTTCTTTCGTGGTTTTCGTCGTTGCTATAGGCCTTATTACAACTACGGTATCAACAACCACAACACCGCCGTCTTCGACTTGCAGAGACGAACACAACGCTACCAAAATCATAGTCACTGGAACATTCACTTGCCTCCTAAAGCCTGTAGTACCACCAAGCCTCATCGTCTCAAATTTTGGGCTCTACCACCTTAAGCAGGGCTCTAAATGTAATACCCCGAAAATTTATATTTTTGAAAATATTATTTTATATAAGTTCAATATTTTTGGGGACCGTTTTGTAGATTTGTGGTATAAATATATACTTGATAATTTTTGAAATTAAATGTTAAATTTACATCTTTGAGAATATTATTTTATATTATTTTATATATGATGAAAATTTATAATAATATTTGATAATTTTTGGGGATTGAATATTAACTTTAAATTGATTTTAAAAGTTTTGGAACTATTGTGTTATTTAAAATATAATTTTAACAGTTTTTTGTTACAATTAATATTTTTTTATTTTAAGAGGGACTTAAATGAAAATAATAATTAAAAATAATAATAATAAAAAAAAAAAAAGTCTCAAATGTACAACACTTATTATTATGGATTCATACAAACTTTACACGTAATATTAAAGTAATATTAAAATATTATGAATGAATAATTATGGTTTAAACACATAGATACACAAAAAAGATCTATATATCTATCTATCTATATATATATATATAAATGGGTTGTTCACGGCCCAAAAAAAAAGAAAAAGATGTATAGAGAAATATATATACGGAGAGAAAAATTTTATTTATCAACGTTGATTCCGCTTCGGACTTTGGTTTCAGATTTCAGAAAGAATTTTTTACTTTTTTAATATATGCATTTAATTTTTCTATTATGAGATTTGTGTTGTTATTATTAACGAATTATAGTTGTTAATTTTCATAAAATATTTATAATAATGTGAAAATTATGCCAATGTGTTTTATTTGTCGCGTAAATTAAATGCATGTATTAACAGGGTTGGAGTTCTACTGAACATTAACTTACAACCCCACAGTTTTGATTGCAGGGCCGGTAAGAGCGAAACCGCACCAGAAATTTATTTGAATATATTTGAAAATAGTGTGGCACCAGAAATTTTATTCGGATTACTATTTAAAGTTGTAATAATTGTATTTATTATTTACTATTTGAGAAATTAAATCGATATATTCGATAAATATAATTGGTCGCCGAATCGGTGAAAAATTTGTCGGATTTTATAGATTAAAATATCGGTCGCACACACGAAACGTCGTCTGGAATTATATTAAAACTTTTATTTGTAATAATGATAGTTAATATTTACCATTATAAATTTCGACGGGATAATTTGATAAATAAATATCGCGTCACTGTTGATATAGATTTGATATTAATAAAAATCGCTACTAGTGATATAAATTTAGCATTAGTAAAATCGCCATTAATACAAACTTGACAATTGATGAATATAAAATCAAAGGGTCACACTATAATGCTTGGTGTTTCAAATTTCTAACTTCCACGGTTTTTATGATTTCATCAGAATTAAACTTTGAAATCTTTAGGTTTACCAATTCAATATAACAAAATTTGCATTTCAAAGGCTTTCCACTCACATCTAAAATTTCGAGAGACAATCGTGCAAAAATTGTCACACCCCACTCTGGACACCCGTCATCGTGGGGTCGGCGTGACGCTGACACGACCTCATCTTAACCTTAAACCCACTAGTAAATAACAAGGCGCATACAAAAATATACAACCACAAAATTCTAACCATATACAACATCTCTAACTGGGGACACATCCGTCCCTGAATTATAATAACAAGTAAAGTATAACAACAATGAATCTCTCACAGGTTCGCCTTAGACAGTTTCTCCTAAAATATTCACATACTACACCATCGTCGGACTCTATCTAGTGCCAGTAGAGGACCGACTCTTAATTGTTGTACCTGCGAGTGTACTGCCTTCTTAGTAAAATATTTTTAAAATATTAATACATTCTAAATATTATCACAATTAAATGTGGATCAAGCATAAGTATACAAGTAATGAAAATAGAGCGATATAAATAAGTTCCATCCAAATCCATCTAGTATAAAATCATACCAATCACCATAATAAATAATAAATCACCCAATATAAGTAAAATACCACATCTCAAACATACATCACAAACCATCATTCCACCACAACACACACTGGCTAGTCATAGTAATCGTTTTAACCTCACGATCGGGAGTTACAACGGTACCATAACATCCGTAGGAATGCCTTCCTACAAAATATCCACACCCCTTCTGATAAGAAATATAATCCACACCCCCTTACGGGGAAAAACATCCACATCCCATGGGAAGAATCCACACCCTCTTACGGGGATAAATATAATCCACACCCCTTTCGGAGAGAACAACTATGGCATCGTCAAAATTATCAGTATAGTTAAAAATCCACATCCCTTACGGAAAGAAATAAATTTTCACCCCCCACATCGTCAAAAATCCACATCCCCTTATGGGGAGAATTTTCAAAATCTTGTTTTTCCCTTTTCTTTTTAAAAGTACCATCCATTTCAGTAAAAGAATCAGTTTTCCACCTTTGTACAACCGATTTCAGTAAAAACAATTTTTCCACCTCTGTTTTTAGAAAACCAAGCATTTTTAGAAAAACTATATATTTTCCACTCTATTTTGAAAACCACCCGTCCAACGAAAATTATTTTTAATCCTTCTTCTTAGAAACCAACACAATTCCCCGAAAATTCACTTTACCAACTTTCCTCAAAAACCTGCTTGATCCAAATTATTTATGAAATCATACATATGTCATCATATATATATAGAAAATAGTTTGGTAAGAAGACAGTACACTCACCTGATTATCCGTTTTCAAAGACTTTAACCACTTATTCTCTACCGGTACTCCGATGCCTGCGAACCTAATAGTGACATGGCATAAATTAATATTTTATGTAAAAAAATACCTAACCATGAAATACAGGCCCTAATTCCTGTGATCTTTTATTCCCCGTATTTTATTATGAAATATTACTATTCAACTAATGTTACTCCGTCACAGTTTATTATATCAAATTTATTCATGTAAACCGTCTCACTATTTTCTATCGCCATTTCAATTTAAACAATTAAATACACATATTAAAGAAGTTCGAAATTCTACCTTTCTCGGATTTTCCAATAGCCGCGAGATTGGATTTTTATTTCTATTGGATGGTTTGTGCAAATTTTCCTTTTCCTTTTTTTTTTTTTTTTTTTTTTTTCCTTTTTCTGTTTTGCTGTCTCGCCGCCGCCGACGAGATCCCGCCGCAGACCACACTCACCGATCACACGTTCACACCACCCACGAAGACAGAACACCCACGACACCTGAACGGAACACACCGTCGACCTTCACTGCCGACGACCAACCTCTCTCTCCTTTCTCTGTTTCTGCTTCTGTTTTGTCTCAGCCGACCAACGATGGCACAACACCCATGCTCCTCACATCCTTCTCACCGATGGCGACATGCAACAATACCCACACACCCCTAATCACATACCCACAACTAAATACTCATACACAACCGAAATATACACACACACAAACACAAGAGAAAAACACACACACACAACGTCCGAAACACACAAACATACACTCGTTGGACAAAATCGCACCTCCGACCAAACCGAACCAACGAACCCCCACCCCCTCACAACGTTGGCGATCACCGTCAAACAATCAAAAAATGTACACACACACACACACACACACACTGTCACGAACAGAGGGGCCGAACGGCACACCCATGTATACCCACAAAATCGCCGGAAGAGCGATGACGATTTCACACACACCCACGCAGCGTCGACCTGCACAAAACACACGAGCAACACACCCCCCACGCCGGAACAGCGTCGTCGCTTTGAACCCATCACCGCCGGTCAACCTTTCTTTCTCTTTCTCTCTCTAGAATTTGGTGTTTTTGGATTTTCCTCACGTTTTGAAGTTTTTTTTTGTCCAGATCATAATTCGGATGTATATATATGCATGAATTGGGTGGATCAATTTGATCCCAGCTTGCCACGCCGAATGGCTCTCGATCCTTCTTCTTCCCTTTTCTTTTTTCTGTTTTCGTTTGATCGCAGGACAGTATGTGTGTGTGTGTGTGTGTGTATATATATTTTAAATTACGAATGACCCCCTTAAAATTTTAAATCAAATAATAAATTACACCATCCACCTCGTTATTTTTGAAATGTTATGAAATATGACTCAAATCAAGAATCAGGGTCTTACAAAAATACCCTTACACATATTATTCGAAATTGAAAAAATTCAATGGAACTTCAAGAATTGGATATATTGATCCGAATGGAATAATGGCGGAACCCAAAACAATGGAATTCAGTTGAAGAACACCCCTAGCCCAAATTCTTAATCCCTTTCTCATAGAAGTCCAATTTCAACACAAATTCATCTGTATTGACTTCTTCTTCTTTGTTACATTCAAATTCACACTTAACATCGATCCAACTAAGATGAATGTCTCTACAATAAATAAATAAAAAAAAAAAAAAAAAAAAAAAAGATTTTCTATAGGCTTGAGCCGTATTGTAAAATTTAAATTGATAATTATAATTGTCGTTGTAGCGTTAATAAATTTATCGAATTTTATGGAATGAAATATTTGTCATGCGGTGTTAGTGTTAATTCTCCGATGGAAGAAACCGTGTAATGGCCTTAGGAAACTGGGCCGTTAAATTAAATCCATCCCAAAATATACCATCAGAACCTTCTCAACGAGACAATTCCAAAACAAAAAAAAAAAAAAAAAAATCATCACCAAATCCTAACTCACGCGCCCTTCACGCGCCACGAGAAGTCACCAAAAGCCTGTCCACGCGCCGTTGCCACACCTTCTACATTGTTGACTGACACGTTAGCCCTAATCATTGTCCAGTCAGCGCCGCTTCATCAATCACGTCAGCGTTAACCTACCACGTCACCATGGACCAATTACCATATCACCGCCACGTCATTACCACGTCAACAGTTGACTATGCCACGTCAACAGTTGATTCTGCCATATTAGCGCCCAGTCATCCCCTCTGCCATGTCAACGGTCTTAAGAGGTATTTTTCTTTTGACCGGTTCAGGCCTTTTTAAACTGGTTTTCTGCAAATTTAGACTATTTTTGGGGGTTTTTGGACGTTTTGATTTGTTTTTGACCTCCATTTTGTGATTTAAGACTTACAGAATAAACTTTTTGTTATAATCGTGTGGTTTCTACGCCGGTTCACCTTTTTTTTTTTCACCCAATTCTTAAAGATTTAATATCGATTCCTGGATAATTTTAGTATTCTGGATCTATCTGTGATCTCCGTTTAATCAAATTCAGATCATATAGTATAATTCTTTTTATATTGTTGATTCGGTTCATCATGAAAATTTGATCAGTTCAAGGGGCTCTCAATCGGTTCTTTACGAGTATAGACCAGTTCTAGATAATTTCAGCATTCTAAATAAGAAGAACAGGTCCAGAAAAGACTTGCTAGGATCTTATTTCTAAAACTCTTCGTATCTCTCGACATGCCATTTTTTTGTAAACATCAAATATTTTATTCCTTACGGTCATTTGACATGTCAACAATCACCAACTCCAGATTCTTTACTAATTTATTCATTAAGTTATTTCTTGATGATACAGTTCCAGATACTGTTGAGTCCACTCCAGCACCACTAGTAGAGCCTAAGCTGAGTCTATCCTAGAACTACTAGCTGAACTCACTCTAGAACCACCAGCTAATCTCACCCCTGCAACTCCAGCAACCATACCTGAGACTTCTCCTATGGCTGATGATTTTGTACCTACTACCTCTGAGACCTACGCTCCAGATCACCCCCGCCGCTCTACCAGAGTAACTCATCATCTACCTTACTTTATTAACTTTCATTGTTTTTCTACTATACTTCATCTACATGAGCTTCAATTCTATAAGAAGGCTAATACTAATCCTCTTTGGCAGAAAGTAATGGACGAAGAATTTTAGCCCCTCGCCAAAACTCACACCTGGGATATTGTTGATCTTCTCTCTAGGAAAACTTCCATTAGGTGTAAATAGGTGTTTAAGATCAAAATACTTTCTGATGATTCTGTTGAACGATATAAAGTCCGACTTGTTGCCAAGGGATTTGCTTAGGAATATGGAATTGACTATGAAGAGACATTTGCTCTAGTAACGAGGCTCATATCTGTCTGTACTCTTCTTGCCGTCGATGCCATTTGAAAACGGTCTCTCTTTTAGATGGATGTTAAAAATACATTTCTCAATGGTGGTCTTCTTGAGAAAGTTTATATGCATACCCCTCCTGGCCTAATTGCCCTTGAAATAAAGTTTGTCGCCTTCGTCATGCCTTATATGGTTTGAAACAAGCTCCACGTGCCTGGTTCGCAAAATTCAATACTACCATTCATTAATTTGGGTTCACATCCAGTATTCATGATTTGACCCTCTTTATTTGTCGCACTAATAATGGTATTCTTCTTCTTTTATTATATGTGGGTGACATGATTATTGTTGGGGATGATTTACGCGATATTTCTAAACTCAAACGTTTCTCAATGGACAATTCGAGATGAAAGATCTTGGCGTGCTCACCTATTTTCTTGGTCTCGAAGTCTCATCCGATTCAAATGGATATTTTATCTCTTAGGCCAAATATACCTCGGATCTCCTTTCCAAGGCTGGGATCATTGACTCAATCAATACCACTACTCCTCTTGAGCTGAACATCAGACTTACTCCACTCGATGGTTCACCTCTTTAAGATGTCACTCTATATCACCAATTGGTTGGAAGTCTTGTATACCTCACTATCACTCATCCCAATATTGCCTATGTCGTTCATTAGGTCAGCCAATTCTTATCTATTCCTCAGACCACTCATTACTCGGCTATTCTTCGCATCATTCGGTATGTCGAGGGTACTTTATTTCATGGACTTCATTTTTCAGCTCACTCTGCTCCCATCTTCCAAGCTTATTCTGATGCCGATTGCGCCGGAGATCCCACTGACAGACGTTTAACCACTAATTACTATTTCTTCTTAGATAACTCTCTCATTTCCTAGTGTAGTAAGAAACAAACTATGATTGCTCGTTCCAGCACTGAAGCTAAATATCGTGCCATGGTTGATACAATTCAAGAACTTTTTTGGCTTCGATGGCTACTCACTGACATAGGCATCTCTTTTCCTACTACCACTACCCTACACTATGACAGTAGGAGTGCTATTCAAATCGTCCATAATGATGTCTTCCATGAGCGTACAAAACGCATCGAGACTAATTGTCACTTCATCCGTCATCACATTCTCTAGAATACGGTTCGTCTACAATTCGTCAGTTCAGTCAATCAGACAACAAATATTTTCGCTAAGCCTTATCCACCCGGACGCTTTCACTCTCTGGTTTCCAAACTCAAGTTCACCTCTCACTTACCACCTTGAGTTTGAGGGAGAATGTTAATGTAATATATGAGTTTGGCTCACTTGGTCCATTAGGACAAAACCCTAACCCTAGGGTCTCTCATTTCTCCTATAAATAGTTGTGTATATCATTGTATTGATTGTATTGTTTTCACAAAATTAATTTATCATTCATATTTTTCACTTCTCAATTATCTCAACACTCAAAAACACGTGTTCTGCACGTGAGTTTGTCATTATAGTAATTTTTTGGTTCTCGATAGAACTTATCATTACCCATTTTGGTCCCCCAAAATTAACAATTAAAAAAAAAAAAAAAAGAAAAGAAAAAAAGGTGTTCCATTAATTTTATGCTTGGATACCTACATTTTTGTTTTATCTCAATTCTTTTACACTTTTAAAAAGGAAAAAAAATTCGAAATTATAAAGTCGGACACTTTATGGTGTCGATGAATTTTAAAAAAGAAGCCAAACAGCACTTTCATGAATCATGGCTTTAAAATACCTGCTAAAAAACAACAAAAACAAGGTGGGGCCCACGTTTTTCTCCCATCTCTTGACCAAATTCACTTATTTTTATGTAATAAAAAAAAAAACACCCAATTTTAAAGATACATTCTCTTACATTGATTGTATGTATTTAAAAATTTAATTTAATATTTAATTTTTAAATTTTTTTTCAAAAAAATCGAACTTAGTTGGCAAAAATATAAAACAATTCTCTTTACTAGCTGTACTAATACCTCGTAGCATACAATTAAATATTCATAATCATTTAGGAATGATTTTATTTTGCCAAATTAGCAAGTGGGTTCACTTTTATTTGTGTGCTGATAAAAGATTTGATATCACTTAGATATGGTTGGGCCTAAGTGCAATGTATGGGTTTCCAAATTCAACAATATTATTTGAAAAATGTAATTCAACAATATTATTTGAAAAATGTGTTACATTACATGTCTCAATCAGAATGCCTAGACTAGAGTAGCTATTTTTTATTTATAATTTGTTAAAAAATATTCACGATTTTTTCTTTCCAATGAGGAAAAAAAAAATGTTTCTCTTACAATGTGAATCTAAGCATCCAACAAAACATTTAGGGGGCGGATTTGTCTTTAAAAAGTATACAAATTAATAAGTTCAAAATTATTTTTTAGATATTTCCTATTCACGCCATTAACGCTTAAGAAGGTTAGTCCGATTGATTAGGAGATGTATCATTTTTTCTTGTCAACCTAAGAGTAAATTCCTGGATTTACCAGATCATGAGAGAAAAATATACTCTTAAGATTGTTCGTAGAGATGATTAGTCAAAGTGTCACTCAACCACTTAACCAATGAATTGCAATGAATATTACAATACAATAGCGTTGCGTTTGATACGCTGGAATGGAATAACAATATGATTGGAATTTGTATGGTAATGAAATAAAATGATTATTACCATTTTTATGTTTACTGAAAAAATGGATTACATGTAGTATTAAAATGACTTTAAAAGGAAAAATAGTATTTTAATTAAAAATTTGTCCCGTATAATAGTTAATTTAATTAAATTTCATTCTAATTCAAATATTTTACTAGTATTTGGTCTTTTTTTTAATTGATGAATGATTAGAATCTAAGTTCATGTTTTTTGGGATTAGAGAATCCTTGGTAATGCAAATGAGATTTAATGCCATGTACCAAACATAATAATGGAATGACCATTTCATGACCATTCCAATCCTATTTCAAATCCTACATACCAAACGCAACCTAGGAGTCCAACAACACAATTTGGGAGTACGAATAGCATTTCCCTACTTTTTTGGGTACGAAAGTCTAAATCACAAGATATATGTGCACCTATTGGATGCCTTCAGTCTCATTGCATTAAACAACAAATTAGTCATACCCTCGGGGATTAATCATAAGTTTAAATTTTTCTTATCTTTCCGTTCCCATGTTGGCTATGTAATCTTGACACTTATTATCCTCTCTCGGCATCATCTGGATCACATATCCAATGACTTTTATCATTCTTTTGCAGTGTTCAATCTACACTTTGAACTTGTGGTTGCTAAGGCATTCCTCCGTTAACAACTTGGCTACTTCCTCCATGTCAACTTCCGCAATAATTCTAGAGTAGTCTCCATTGGATGCAACATTGACTCCTTTGTGAAATTCTCTTATTTCCGCATTGAGATTCTTATTTTTTCCATAGAACTTGAATTGCCACATTCCAAGACTATCTCTGAGCAATCCTCCAAAATCACATTTTCCAGAATTTCCTCTCACACATCCGTCTGTGTTCAACTTAAAGAATCATGCATATGGGAAAATTCAATTAAAGAAAATAATAGTTGAGTGACCCTCGAAAACAATCTGTGAAAAAAATGCATCCAACATATCTTTTTTCAGATGAGATATTATGTTAACAACAATGAAGGAATTTTGGGAGATACGTTCAATCACTTATTTATTTCTGTCCTTTCAGATTTTCTAAAGCATAGGAACAAATTGTATTTCCCAACTAATATTCATCAAAGACTCCTTATTAAAATTTAAAATAAATAATTATTCTTTAAAATTTTAATATGCATTTATTTTTTATTTTAATTATGCAATTCTTATTTCATGAATCAAAATACTATTTTGTTATTTTTATTTTTTTTGAAAAATCCATTAAGTGACATTTGGCAATGATTTTCAGTCACATAAAAAGAGAATTAAATTATACTCTAGTTATTATTTGAAACAAAATACAAACATCTACTAAATTTAAACACCATCTAGTTCTCTTCTAGTGGCTTACAATTTACGGAGTGATAGAATGTAGGCCGACCCACTTATTTACTCATTGCTTGGTGACCAAACTCAGAGAGAGCGCGCCTATTTCTTTCGATTAAATTACACTTTATCCCCTCAAACTATATGTTAGTTTTTACTTTTCGTATCCTATATTTTAATCAACTTTATGTGAGATATTAACATATGTTAAGCATATGAGACATGTTTTTGTTTTTAAATAGTAAATAGCGTTGAGGAGAAATTTGAGAGAGACACAAATTATCGCCATGTGTCCAAAAAAGCATGCTTTATGCATGAGAAACAACAAAACACTCTACACAGACTGAGGAACATACCCTGAGAAAAGTTACCGTCCAGAGTAGAAGATTATTCCCCGAGCGTGTTAGCTCCCGACAACAACCCGACTAGGAAAGGCAGGCTTTGAAGTCTCAACCCTTCACCCCGAACTGGGTTATAAATCCCGAGATGCACCATTGCCGCGGTTTCTACACGGGACCACTTGTAATGCCTCTTGTTTATTATGAAAAGAGCCGTTATCACTTCTTGAATAACAGTTTGTTTCTCCATATCCAGATTATCCCACCATATTAATGACAATAGGCAGGGATTCGGGAAAAACTTGCCAAAACAAGTATTTCCTCGTCTACAAATATCTAAGAAGAGTGGGTCTGGCTGGGTACATACATTTCTTCTTAGCTAATACTTTGCCAAAAACTTTCCTAGAACATTCAACTCAATCTCACACCGGAGGTACAACGCTGACAGATTCACCCGTGATGTATTATTTTGCAAGAACCTAAATAGGGGGAGTAATTCTAGCTGGGAGAGATTCTGTATTCATAATCTCAACAATTTTATATTTGATGAACTAATATTCGACTTCATCAAATTTATATAAACTTATTTTAATCCAAAACAACAGCGATAGCAGAAGAACAAATTTTGATATAATAGATTAGTTTATTGTGATGGGAATGAGCAATTAATATTTTGAGGGTACAAATTAAAATTGGGTTCATATTTTGAGGGAACAAAATGTAATAAATTAATTTTTAACTTCCAACTCGCACACCTAAAAAGGCACCCATCACGTGTACCCAAGACTTTGAAGAATCCCACGAACCGCGTTTGACGCTCCATGTGTATTAACTGGTCGTGTCGCCGAAAGGTGAAGCCCCCCCCTTCCCCCCCACCCTCCCTTACACAAACGCACCCAATCGCACCTGTCCTCACCACCGTCTCTCTCTCTCTCTCTCTCTCTCTCTCTCTCTCAAGTTCTTGTTTCGTCTCTCTTTCAACTTCCTATCTCCCACCCACAAAAGACTCGACGGACCGGTCAATTCTCTCCAACATTTCTCTATGCGACCCCGATCAAACCGCAATTCCGCTGAGAAATCAGGAAATCTAGGGTTTGCGTGGTAGTACAGTAGTTGAATTGGTCATGGAAGGGGGAGATTCGGCTGCAGTAGCTGGAGGAGTCAATAAGCCTCACACGGGAGCTGAAGCTCAGAGTCAAAGCTCGGACCGGACTGTCAGAAGCGTGGAGATGACTGACCGGTGCAAGACTGGTCGCGAAATGGACGATTCGCAGCTCGTCGGAGTTCCGGTCGAAGTCGCAGCGGAATCTGTGATCGGCTGCGCTGATGTTCCGACTGCGATGGCGGTGGAGGTGAAGACGATGGCCAAGGTGGGGGTAATGATCGAAGAGAAACGGAAGAGGGGTCGGCCGTCGCGAGGCGGGGTGAAGGCGCCTCCGGCGAAGAGGATTAAGGAAGATGAAGAGGAGGACGTCTGTTTCATATGCTTCGACGGTGGGAGTCTCGTGCTGTGCGATCGCAAGTGAGTTTTCGGATTGGAATTCAATTCAATTTGTTTCCAAGTTTAGCTCAATTCTGTTATCGGGGTGTTTTAAATGCTTTTGACTCTACAAGCTAAATTTGGAAAGATTATTACTCCGCTAACGATAATTTAAGATTACATCTTTAATTTATTTACTTGTGTTTCATGACTAGGGGTTGTCCCAAGGCATACCATCCAGCTTGTATTAAGCGGGATGAGGCATTTTTCCGCTCCAAGGCTAAATGGAATTGTGGTATGTAGAGACATCCAGTTTTCTAAAAACTTGCAAGTTCTATTTCTTTCTTATTTGCTTGTACTTTCTCTTGCATGATTTGGATGATTTTTATTTTATTTTTTTTGCGTCTGAGGATTCAGAAATTCTTATTATCAACATTAGTTATGTTCCATCTAGAATTTTCAGAAACATGGAGCAATGTTGATTCTCAAGTCTGTCAAGTCTGTCAATTTATATGAGCTATTTTTTTGAAAGACAATAGCTCTGTGCAAAGTAAGCTGTATTTGTAGACTGTGTCAGTATGGTTGGCTATGGTGTTGGACGTGAAATACTAGTATTTATTCAGCTCATTGTTGTGAAATGTTTGTGAGAGCTGGATTCTGAATTGACCCATCAAGTGTCATTTTGATCCCATTAGTTAGCTGAAAAATGTTTGAAAGGACGTTCCAAAATCTATCATCCATGGATATGCACCAAAAAATGGCTGTCATTTTGGAGGCTGAGTATATAATAATAGTGTAATTTGCTTCTTGCTGTTACTTTTTTCTAGAAACTATGTATGCTCCTAGGCTTGCTCTTCAGACATATCTACGTATAGAATTAAAATTAAATTAAATTTAGCATTAAGTTGTTTCCTGTAGTAGGTTTAACTTCGTTGATGTAAATTCACACACTATATGTTGCTATTGCTTAGTGTTTTGATGTTTGTCAGCAGTTAACACTATGTTCAGGGTTGCAATGTTCGTTTCTACGACAAAGATGGTTCTTATGTGGTATCCTATTAGTAATAGTTTGAAGAAATTACAATACTGATGCCTACTCTAGGACATTATCTGCCCAATGTTTTTTATGGATTAGTTGCTGCAACTAATGCAGTGGTCCTCCAACATATAGCTCACCAGTCTTGATGTTAGTTGTTGTATTGTCATGGATTTCTTCCTATGCTCATTCTGCTTTTGTATGAAATAACATTCTTGTTCAATTGGTCCTTGTTCTGAAGTTTTTCCTTTTTTGATTAATGGAAGTCCTTCAGAACTGTTTTCTCTTTCTTGCATTGATCTTCATTATCAACATGAGCTTGGATCCAATAGTTGTTGATACTTTAAATGAATTTCAGGTTGGCACATCTGTAGCACATGCCAGAAGGCTTCCCATTATATGTGCTATACATGTACATATTCTTTGTGCAAACGATGCACCAGAAATACTGATTTTTTATGCGTGCGAGGAAACAAAGGCTTTTGCTCGACATGCATGAGAACTATCAAGTTGATTGAAAAAATAGACCAAGGGAAAGATGAGAAGGTGAGACAATGTCTATTTTTCAAACATGTTCAATCTTTTCTTGTAATTTCTTCTGCAAATATTTCTACCAGCTTGAGTCAAGCAACTTCATGGTTACCGATATGAACTTAATTTAGCTCGTTCTTTTCTTCTCATATCCCTTTTCCCTAATATCCATAACCATAAATGTTGCCAACCTAGTTAGGTTTGTCTAGTACAAAAAGGTAAAAGAAGAGCAAGATAAGACCTTGGGGGAAGGGAAAATTCCTGTGGAGAGTTCATACTTGGACATTAGGATTTTTGAATTACGCTTTCCATTTTATGAGGAGTCTATTTCAAATTGTGGATCTGTACCTTATATTTTATCATCGGCAACTCATGCAGGTTGAAGTAGATTTTGATGACAAGAGCAGCTGGGAGTATCTGTTCAAGGTTTATTGGATCTATTTGAAAGGGAAGCTATCTATTACTTTGGATGAACTCGCTAAAGCCAAAAACCCCTGGAAAGATGTGATGGTGGCATACAGGGGACGATCCGCTGATATACAATTTGGCACCAACAATGGCAGAACTTCCATTACAGAGAAGCTTTTCGGAACTTTGGATTTAAATAATTCCGAAATAAACATGAACAAGGAACAACTAGAGTTACCCAACAATGGCTCTCTGAACGTGCGACCACCATGTAATGAACAGTCCACATCTCTAAATGGCTGTATTGAATGGGCATCTAAGGAGCTCATGGATTTTCTTGCCCATATTAGGAATGGTGATTTATCTATTCTATCTCAACTGGATGTTCAGACACTTCTGCTGGACTATATAAAGAGAAACAATCTTCGCGACCCTCGTCAGAAAAGTCAAATAATTTGTGATTCGAGGCTCACAAATCTGTTCAGAAAACCACGTGTGGGTCACATTGAGATGCTAAAGCTTCTTGAATATCACTTGCTTGTAAAAGATGATTCCGATAAGAATGTATTTATTCCAGCTGGGGTGGTTAGCGATGTTGCCAGCCAGGCTGAGGCTGATGGGAATAGCGATAACTCACTGATGATGGCTAAAGATAAGAAACGGAGAACTCGAAAGAAGGGTGAAGAGAGAGTGCTAGACACTAATCCACATGAATATGCTGCAATTGATGTTCACAACATTAACTTGATTTATTTGCGACGTGATTTGATGGAGATTCTTATTGAAGATGCTGATAAGTTTCATGATAAGGTTGTTGGCTCGATAGTGAGAATAAGAATATCGGGTAGTGATCAGAAGCAAGATATGTACAGACTTGTCCAAGTAGTAGGTGCGCACAACTGTTGCAGCAATTTTTTTGTAACTTCTTTTTGCACTTTGAATCGGGCATTAACTGTTTTGAGTGTGAATACTTTCAATACAGGAACGGTCACGGCAGATGTACCATACCAGATAGGTGATAAGACAGCAGATGTCATGATTGAAGTCTTGAATTTAGACAAAAAAGAGGCGAAATCAATTGATTCAGTTTCAAATCAAGATTTCACAGAGGTGACCATTACATTGCTTCTACATATTCCTTTTATTTTAATTTCAACTAAGCTGACTTTGTACGGCATTTAAACAACAAAATTTTCCATTTTGAGTGACTTTAGTGGTTATCATCAATATAAGCTTCACCACTAAGATGAACACCTGTGATCACACTAAGCATGCCATAATATTCTCAAATTAATAAATGCAGGTGGTTGATTCTAGCCATATATAAAGACCCTGTATGATCCCATGCCTTGTAGCACGTTTCTTAACGTGTTTATTGAGTCAATGACTAGTCAGCCATGTTTTCTTTTTCCATTTATATACTTGCGTAGCATTTCATCTTGCTTTTGGTATTCTTAACGAATAAAAATGATGATTCTTTTGGTATTCTTTTACAGTAAACTTTACATGTCTAGCTAGAAAAACATAATTTTATTGTTTGGTTGAGCTAAGGTTCAAAGGTATGTATGCATTTCAGGAAACGATTTATCTCTACAACAACTTATGAAAAATTGAGCACCCCTTCCCCCACTACATTATCAAGGAGTTCTTGTTTTATTATTTTTGCGGATTATATTCTTCAATTTTGATGCATAACAATGTTTCAGGAAGAATGCAAACGTTTGCGCCAAAGTATAAGATGTGGACTTGTAAACCGACTGACTGTAGTAAGTGCTTCTTAATCTAAGTTCAATGTTTTAGCCAAGAAGTGGTTTGCTATTGTTATAACATGATTCATGATCGGGTTTCAGGGTGACATACAAGTAAAAGCAATGTCACTCCATTCAGTGAGGCTAGACGATGTAAGTTTCTTGACTTCTTTTTCCTTTGATTTTGTTTCGTTTCTTTGATCTTTCTGTTATCTTCACATGATAATGCATGAGTTATAGTTTTGGAGTTGCTTTTCTGCTGACCATTGTGTTTATTTATTTTTTCTGGATAGTGGCTGAAAATAGAGATATTACGGATCAATCATCTCCGTGATCGAGCGAGTGAGAAGGGGTATAAAAAAGAATATCCTTTATTTTGTTTTATTTATTTATTTTGTGTTTTTGTGTGTGCGTGACTTCATAAATTTATTGCCAGTCAAGTTGATCAAAATATTTGACTTTGCCAAAACATTAACAGAACATTTTCAGGAATTTTGTTTCTTTGATGATTTATATGTGCCGATCTTGTTAGATTATTTTCAATAGTTAAATACTTGTTTCCTTCTATCCATATCTATACCTACTAAAAAAAAGTTTGCTACTTTAGTTGAAAATCCCTTGACTAATTCCACGCTCAGAGAATGTATAGAGAAATTGGATCTTCTGAGCACACCTGAGGAGCGTGAGCGCAGACTACATGAAGTTCCAGAAATACACGTCGATCCAAAAATGGATCCAAATTATCAATCTGAAGAAGATGCCGGAGGAGAACTTAAAGAAGACAAGAAACAAGGTTTTTTTTTTTTTTTTTTTTTGCATTTCATTACCTGCAAAAAATGGAAAAGAAAAATACTAAGCTTCCAATTTTCCTATAATTATTTCATTTATGTTGCTTCTTCTAGCAAGTGATTAAACATATGAACGTGGTGTTTGCTGGTGTAATTATGCAGGCAAATATCTGAGGTCAAGAAATTCCGGGTTTGCTAAAAAGGGGGAGAATCAAATTTCTCCGCCAAAAAGAGTTGAGATTTCAAAGAATCCAGTTACACGTGGGCAAACCAAAAGAGAGGCTCCTGAAAGACTGAATAAGGGAGATGCATGTAGATCAAACAGTTCTTCAAAACCTGGAAATGAGGTTGATTCTACTAATTCAGAAGCGGGTGGTTTGAATGATCAAGCTGTGGTGGGTTCCACAACTTCCTCCATTGGAACATTCAATAATTCTAGCGAAGCGGAGAATTTATGGCACTACCGTGATCCTAATGGTAAAGTTCAAGGACCGTTCTCAATCGCTCAGCTTCAGAAATGGAGTACGACTGGGTTATTTCCTCCGGAAATGAGGATTTGGACAACCGACGAACACCACTCCTGTTTCCTTCTAACCGATGCATTGACTGGAAAATTCCATAAACCTTCTCCATCATCGTGCAATAACAGCTCTTCATCTTCTGCCCAGGAACCTTCTCCATCATCGTGCAATAACAGCTCTTCATCTGCTGCTCAGGAAGTTGGACTTCATTCTAACGGTAATGAAGAATCTTCAAACCCATCTCTTAATTGCAACGATTCTAACAGTAATGGAGAATCTTCTAACCCATCTCTTAATTGCAATGATTCTAACGTTAATGGAGAATCTTCAAACCCACCTCTTAATTGCAATGAGCCGCCAATCGGAAGTGGTTCAAACCACTGGGATTTGCATAAAGAGAGTAGTACTTCTTGTCCTGATCGGTCCGAATTCCATAATTCCACATCTCTAGGGCTAACCCAAGAAACCAAAAGCTGGAACTCCGGTCCAAGCCATGAGAATCAGTCTGTTGCCCCAGAATATTTAGGTCAATCTTCTGACCCGGGGTCTTCCGTAAAGAATGTAGAGTTAGATAATCTGAATCTCCCTATTTCCCCACCAAAGACGAACGATTCTCACTGGGATGATGATCAACCCACTACCCAGAACAAGCAACCTTCTGCTGCTTCAGATTTCCCTCTTCTAGATTTAAATATGGTGGATCTTCCTAGCCCTACACCGAACCAAACAGATAACGATAAAAAGGAAGAGCCTCCAGCGGAGAATCATCAGCCTCTGCCTTCAAATTTCTTTGTTCAAGATTGCTGGGGTGGCACCTCCAGTATAGCAGATGAACGGGCAAAAACAGCTTCTATTACAGACCAACTCTTTGGTGCTTCCCCTACTCATATAACTAGTTGGCAGGCTCTCATGACTGAGCCGATTGAGTTCAGTACATTAGCTGAGGAGTCAGTTTCGGATCTCTTGGCTGAGGTCGACGCGATGGAGTGCAACAGTGGCTTCTCTTCCCCCACTTCGGCCATGGATTTTGATGACGATTTAATTCAGGATTCGAAGAATGAATGTTTCAGTTCGATCGAGGAGTCGAGCCCCACCACCCCAGATCCGGCTGGAAAAAGTGATGCGGTTAGCTCCGCTGCTGGCAATAATGTAAGATTGCCGTATCGATCTGGTACAACAGCGGAAGAACAGGTGGGTTCGCCTCAGCCTGACGTCTTCAATCCTGTGCACAGCTCCGAAAAGAGAAAGGAAACCAAGGCCGGTGGTGTTGCTCCGGTGAGGAATGCCAGTTCGAGCTTCCTGCATCCTCCTCCTCCCCCTCTTCCTCCTCCACCCATTGACGTCGGATCTGGATCGGCTCGGGGACCGGCAAACGCAAACCGAGGGGCGGCAGCAGGTGGGAGTTTAGGGTGGGAGAGGTTTTCCAGTCCAAGAGAGTGGTCTTCTTTTCATGGTGGGGTCGATTCTGGATTCTATAGGGGGGGTGGTGGTGGTGGTGGTGGTAGTGGTGGTGGTGGTAACAGATCGTCTTGGAGTAGGCAGCCGTTTGGCAGCGGCATTGGTGGTGGTGCTGGTGGTGGTGGAGGAAGTTATTCGAACTCCAAACCGTCGCCTAGAGGCCAACGGATTTGTAAATTCTACGAGAGCGGGAGGTGCAGGAAAGGTGCGTTCTGCGACTATCTGCACCCGTGATGTAACTTCAGTGTTTTTTCTAGGTACTTGCTGTGTTTGAGGCATCGTAAGTACCCAATCGAGAACTCTTGGGAATTATATAATGTTTTGTGACAGATCTTCGGCGACCAAGTCCCATAAGTACCTAATTAAAAATATTGGAGTTATATTTAGTTTGACGGGTAGATGTTCTTCGGGAGTGAAGAAGTTCCACGGCAGCTGGTCGGATTCGATTTTTCTGTACAATAATGTATTTTTCAAGAGGAATTGTTCCCTAAATTGTAATATTTTTAATTGAACCGAATATTTTGCATACCACAATCATTATTTCTTCTCGTGAAAGGCTTACATGTTTGGAATGATTATCTTATTGTCTACTATAAGATTATTATTATTATTATATTTTTTCGGTACAAATAGTTGGAGTATTTTGAATACTAGACCGATACATTAAATAATAACTAGATTACAAATCTTGAGTTATATTGAGATCACGTATGGTTAACAGGAGCAAGTGTTGGATGGGTCTTTAAAATTTTAATTGAAAAGATTTAAAATTAAATTTTCAAATTACTTTTATTAATTTCTGAAATTTGAAGAGAATATCTATCTAGAAATTTTAATTTACAAGTTTAAATTGATAGTTAAAAAATTAATATTTTAACAAATTAAAAAAAAAAAAAGAAAAAAGAAAAAAAGAAAATTGAGTCCTGAATTATAAATTTCATTAATTAAAATAACATATGTTGGTGTATAAAATTAGTACAGAACTCGAGTATGGTTGAGTAGAGTGAAAGATGTCATTTTGTTGAGGTGAAGTCGACGGTTGAAAATTTCTCACGTGACCTGTATTGGGTCATGGGAGGATTGACTTGTTGTGTCTATAGTCTTGCTCCTCAGGGAGTGGTACTTGCAGAAGGCTTGAGCCAAGATTTGTCTCGGCGAAGTCCCTCCGATTTGAGAATAAGAGCTTAGAGAGAAGAGGTACATAAATGTGTCAAGTAAATAAATGAACTCAAAGCATTCGTGCATAAAATAAAGCGTATCTCGGACTTGCATAACCCCCGATATTTATAGGCGTTGGAGATGATTAGTCGGGTCTAAACATGGTTAATTAGGTGAAACCATGTGTTTACCCGATAATCCGGGCCTTTTGGGAGATAATCACTGGGCTTGAGCTTTTGGGCTCATTTGGCGAAGCTCGCGGGCCTCTGTCAGGCTTGTGGTGGTGAGCTAATGGAAGAGAGTGGAGATCCGTGGAGTCTTAGAGAAAAAGCAAGCTGGAACGGGGAGTTGGTCGAGGTGAACAACTAATAAGTCCCTAAAGTTGGCCATGTAGGGCACGGCGTAGAGCTCAGGGTGACACGTCTCTACGGGGCACCTTGCTCTTCCTTAGGTGTAAAGGAGATTCCAGGGAGGAGCCGTGATTGGCGTATGTTCCAGTGTGGCGCTGCGGATACCCTCATCAGTTGCCCCTTAGCCCTATTTGGCGAGTGAAGCTAGATAGTTAAGGGTATTAATTCTTGGCTAGAACGAGCATTCCGAAAACTACGAAGTATGAGAAATACCTCTGGTCAACATTTTTCCAACAATTAACTTTTTCTGGGGAGTGAATTCGAGATAGGCCCCTAAATGACTGGGTTCAGGGGTTAGGTAGCACAGCAAGGCGACCTCGAATTTTTTCGATTTTCAGGGCGACAATTTTCTCACGATTAACTTTTTTTGAGGAGATAATTTGAAATAGACTCCCATACGGTCGGGGTTCGGGGTCAGGTAGTACGACAGGACGACCCCGAATTTCTTCGATTTTCAGGATAACACTTTTCTCACAATTGACTTTTTTTTAGAAGAGAATTTGAAATAGGCTTCCATACGGTCGGGATCCAGGGTCAGACAGCATGGTAGGGCGACCCTGAATTTCTTCGATTTTCTGGAGCTCAGGCCGTCATGTCATCTAGGCAGCCCTCTTAACGAGCAGAATCCTGGGTGGCTATCCCTTGGAGGGCAGATGCTTGGAGATCAAGCTTTTGGAGGACAGACTCTAGAAGTTAAGCTGTTGGCTCCAAGGAGGTCAAACTCCTGGCTCTTGGGACGCAAGCTGTTGGGGTCAAGCTGTTGGCTCACGGAGGTCTGATTCCTGGGCAATACATTTCTGAACCCCATGGTTAAGAATACTTGGGCGGCAGCAATTCCGGGATAGGTGACCCCCTAGGAATTCTGAACGACACTTTTTCGAACTGTTAGCAAACAATCTTGAACGAAGAGATTCTGAGTGAACCGCTGATCGGCAGAATTCTAAACGACAATTCTCAACCCATTAATGAACCATCTTGAGCAAAGAGATTTTGGGGAGAGAGCTTTGAGTGACACTCCTATGAGTAGTGCTTTTCTGATTATTGACCTCTAAACGATGCAAAACTCAGACTTGGACAGCCTCACATCGTTTTTCACCTGAACCACCTATCACCTGGATTGTGTGGAGCTTTTGTCAGAGAACAAAGCGGAAAGCTCAGACGCTGGAGAGCTCGGGTTGGAGACCAAAGAGCGGAGAGCTCGAGTTGGAGACCAAAGAGTGGATAGTTAGACGCCTTCTGCGGAGCTATGGTTGGAGACCACATAGCGGAGGTCCTCTGATCTTCAACCTTTTTTCCCCAATTTGTTTTCATTAGGCTGGTGAATTAGCTTTTCTCGGAGAGCGAGTCTCTCGCCGAGTTGGATTCTCACCAATCCACAATTCAGAAAAAATGACAAGGTTGAGGCCAGTCTTCGAGGCAACCTTTCTGCTATTCGGACCTAAAACCTCAGACTCTGTGTTAATCGCTAGAACCTTAATTTCCTGGTTGACATGATCATAATCGAGAGCAGAAGTAGCTGGACTCTACTGACTGGGGTCAGGGAGAAGACCTAACTGGAAGCGGTAGAACAGTGGAGGAAGGACCTCTAATATCTGGAGCTCCAAGAGAAGATGGCTAATGACTTAGAGTCAGGGAATCGGGTAACCATGACGGCTATCCACTGTTTGCAACCGAATTTCCCTGCCGGCCCTATGGAGATGAAGTTCTCAAAGCCGAAGGATGGTGCCGAGCACAAAGGCGCCAAGTAGAAAGATGCCAGGGAGGACAGTGCTGAGGAAGGCCGCTGAAGAGGGCGAGATTGACGCTATTTCTCCTTGCACGGACACCCTTTAGGATGATGGCGGGGAGGACTGAATTTTGGACCGTCGTTTTTTCAACACTTAGGATTTTGTAGACTGTTTTTCACTTATTCTTTCTTTTCTGTGCGCGACTATGTAAGCTTCTGAGCAGCATAGCCAGGGTATTTCAGAGTCTACTACTTTCTCCTGACGTTTTTTGCCTGGTCCTATTTTCAGAGTTGTAAAATTTTGATTGTTTTTAAAAAACTTCTCGTCTTTGCCTAGGACCATGGACCACTAGCCCCCCCCAGTCCGGGACACGAATTGATTGTAAGGAAATTGTGTCGTGGACTTAGGATGAGGGTTTCCCAAGGTGCTTGGTCCTCTCGGTCCGCAGGGGTGCAACGCAGTGGTTGGTCCTTTGTGGCCGATCATTGGGGAGTTCTCCGTAGTCATGTTCATTCAAGAACCCTTTCAGGTTATTTCCATTGAGTCTATACAGGAGCACATTTCCTTTTAGAATGTTGGACTTATAGTTGACTGGTAGGGAGAGGTACTTAGCTGCAGGCCCTCAGGCCCGATTAACGCCCCGCCCTTGGTGGATGACCATGGTACTTTCTCGGGTACGAACTATTGACCTCCAAAGAGGGTCTGGTTGTCACCCTTGACGCTGAGCATCGGGATGAGGCTTGTAGAGAATCATCCGTGACGCCGAGCGTCAGGATGTTGATCTGGAGAATCATCCACGACTCAAGGGGTCAGAATGCCGTTAAGGAGAATCACTTGCGACGCCAGGAGTCGGTATGTTGATATGGAGAATCATTCGTGACTCAGAGGGTCGAAATGCCACTGAGGAGAATTATCAATGACGCCGAGAGTCGGGATGTCTATTTGCCGAATCATCCACTACTTAGGGGGTCGGAGTGCCATTTACCAGAGAGAACACAAGGCATATTGCACAAAACACCTTCTTTATTTTGATAAGCAAAATTGAAACACTTTGTACATATTGGAAGTTTTTCACAAAAGTGGATCTTTCCTACAGAAGTTGCATTTTAGATGGTTAGCGTTCTGTGGGTGCCTGAGTGGCATACCATTCTATTTCAAAATCGGATGTGCCTGGACGTGTGACCTCGGAGTTGAATCCACTATGGATGACATTGATTTCACCATCCATGCACTAGTGATCATCCCCGGCCTTAGCCCCCCGGGGCGGTAGATGGTTGTGGTTTTCTCGTCTTCTCTAAGACTGAGGCTCTCCCCGAGGTTCATCCTCATTAGGTTGCTCCTGATTTCCTCACCGAACATAGTTCCCAAGATAGCCATTTCAGACGAAAGGTTCAATCTCCTGTCGGAGATAGAGGCAATTTTCTGTAGAGTGACCTCGGTCTCGGTGGAATTAAAAGTACTTGTTCATTGATCTCCCTGTCGGCCTTCCTCCCAGGGGCGACGAGGAGAGAAGAAATTATGACTCGACTTTTCTGTGAAGATGGCGGCTACTAAGGCTGTGAGCGGAGTGAACCTTGGATGGTGACGCTCTAGGAGAAGAAGTGGCCTCTTGCCCCTGTGCATAGGTCCTGATATCCCTTCATCTTGTAATTTTCTCAAGCCTTGGGCTTGATTTGGACTTCTATCCCTTGGCTCCCTTGGCTTGTTCACTCATTCTTTCTCCCTCCTAGTTGCAGCATGGAGGTCAGCATTATAGAACCTAGTTCTTCAGTCTAGAGCTTGATTGAAAGTAGAAGCAGGGTTAGGGCAGAAATCATAGGACAACCTCTGATGCCAGAGCTCGTCAATAAGGGCATTCAGTGTTGTACTTTTAGGGAGGTTGTCGAGTGCATTTGCTTCTCTATTGAAGCGTTCGACGTAGTCTCCCAAAGATTCAGTGGGCTTCTAGTGAAGAGTAAGGATATGAGCCACGGTCTTTGGCCTCCGCTGAGAGCGGCTAAAATGAGCTAGGAACAACTGCTCGAGTTCCTTGAAAGTGGAGATGGATGCTAGCTTCAGACCCTGGAACCAAGACCTCGCAACACCTGTGAGGGTGATAAGAAAGGCTCTGCACTACAAAGCTATAGAGGCCACTTGCATGTCCATATGAGACTTGAACATAGACAGGTGGTTAACGGTATCTAACGTCCCATTATACGAATTCATTTGGGCGTTAGTGAAGCACCTCGGTTCTACTTCTTTCAGAACTTTCTCTACAAGAGAGACCTCACCTCCACAATATTACTCGGTCTTGCCCAACCTCCTTGTACCACCTGGAGGCCGGCTTCTATATCAGTCAGGTGACACTCTACAACTTCTTCTACTCAGGGCTCCCCCCGCACATGATTATCCGCAGCTCAGGTTGAGGTGTGACGGGAGAGAGGTAAGTAGGAGCCAATTTTACATTCATGCTGTCCTCTAAGGTTGAACCTGGCCTGCCAATGAAGAGATTGACCGTTAGGGGATACAGACAGGTCCCTTGTCACAAATTCGCGTAGCTAAAGAGTTAGATATCTTGGCATTGCAGGGTACCCCTCTCCCGTCTGGCAAACTCAGGGTTACGAAACGGAGGGCTACCATCGGGAAGATGCCTATTTAAAGTGGTCATAATAATGTCGTGGTCATGAGGTGGCTCCTCAGGCGTTGCGGTGTAGAGAGCTGATCCATCCTAAACATGGGGCGGCGACAAGTGTGCGAGGAGGAACTGTACACACGACTTGAACTCATTCATTTGGCGTTCAAGAAGATAAACCTGAGATGCCTCCACGACTCCCAAGGTCTGTCCTGTAGCCCCAAATGGCCGAGTGGATGGTCTTACCTGGTTCTGGGGGGGCAGTTATCCTAGTTGGTGGGAGCTGGGAAGTGTCCTTGGAGTTCTTGACATGTCTTCTCTTTCTTCTATTCTGGGTCTGTCTGTTTAACCATACCTTATGATCATCCCGGCTCAACTGAGTAAAGAGCAATGATCAGGGAAAGGCTTTTTTTTTGTACGACATAGACAATGCCAAACTGTTGGCGTATAAAATTGGAACACATCTTGAGTATGGTCCAGTCCGGTGATAGGCGTCATTTTGCTGAGGTGGAGTTGACAGTTAAAAATTCCTCATGTAAGCTGTACTAGGTCCTGGGAGGATTGACCTACTGTGCCTAGAGTTCTGCTCCTCAGGGAATAGTACCTGCAGAAGGCTTAGGTAGGAATTTGTCCCGAAGAAGTCTCTCCGGCGTGAGAATCAGAACTCAAATTGAAGAGATATAGAAATGCGTCAAGTAAACAAATGAATTCAAAGCATTCGTGTAAAATAAAGCGTACCTTGGGCTTGCATAGACCCTGGTATATATAGGCATTGGAGATGATTAGTCAGACTTAAATATGGTTAATTAGGTGAAACCACCTGTTTAGCCGATAATCCTAAGCGTTTGGGAGATAATCACTGCCTTGGGATTTTGGGACCATTTGGCGAAGCCCACAGGCCTCTGTCAAGCCTGTGGTGGTGAGCCGATGGAAAGAATAGAGATCCGTGAAGTCTTGGAAGAGAAACAAGCTAGAATAGGGAGCCGATCTAGGTGAATGACTAAATTCCTGAAGTTGGCCATCTAGGGCACGATATAGAGTTTAGGGCGGCACGTCCCTGCGGGGTACCTTACTTTTTCTTATGTACAAAGAAGATTCCAAGGAAGAGCCATGGTTGGCACATATTCTAGCGTGATGCTGTGGATTCTGAAATGAGACCATGTCACTACGAGGATGGACGCACGGTTGGGTCCTAGGTGTTGACTCAATGGTGTCCGAAAATACCCTCATCAACATATTTTTATCTCTTTGTTAATAATGTATAATGAATTCATAATTTTTTTTTTTTTTAGGAACATATGGTTATTGGTCCCCAAAATTCGCCGCAATTTAAAAAAAACTCCCCTCCTTAAAAGCAACTTGCATTTTAGTCTTATCCATTAAAAAAAGGCAGAAACGAAAACATACACACTCACAAATGCCAATGCACGCACCTGTGCCATACTGTTCAAAATCTCAGACCATTATGGAGACGTGTTTCTTCACGCAAATATCGTTCTACTCAAAGCAGTTGGAAATCTCCGTCTCGTCTTCTTCTTCGCTGAAAACCCTAAAAGCCCCTCAACCCTTGTCTTCTTCTATAGTCGAAACTTGCACACACATAGGCTGAAAACTGTTGTGCTTCTTAAAAAATGTAGAGCAAAGACTCCAGCAATGACTCAAGTTCTGCTTTGAAAAGAGATAAAAATCCGTTCATGCAAATGAATCCATTACGGATATTTTGCGTCCATTTCTTCACAATTTTACTATGTTTTGAGACTATTAGTGCACAAAAAGTATTTCGACATACATGTTATGACCATCATTCAAAAAAAAAAAACAAAAAAACAAACAAACAATCGGTTGTCTCTTTAAGGCATAACACTTACATGTATCTATTACTACACGATTTAGTAAGAAAAAAAGAGTGATATTTGTTACATGTAGCGATTATTGAAGCATTCCCTGAAACTTCTTAAATAGCTGTTAGATGTAACAATAGTCAACGATTTCTTGCTAAAACTCCCCTATATATAATGTTCACTCATTTTTGTACATAAAAATTATATACAAGTAACTAAAATATTACCCATTTTCGTACTATTTCTGACTTACATGTGTGATTCTATCTTTTTTTGTGCATCAAAATAGTTACGTGTAACTAATATTGCACAAATACCTATCATTATGCACATGCAAAATGAAATGTATTCGAGACATGTTCCTAAAATATGAAAACATAAATACATTTAATAACATCCAACTCAGAAACATGTAACTAAAAATGTTTGTAATATTTAACATTTCGAGACATGTAACTAAAAATATATCAATATATTGCATAAAAATATATTTACATATCGGAGACATGTAATTAAAAAGTTTGTAATATTTATCATACTGCAAACAGGTAACAAAAAAATTTGCAATATATCACATATTGGAGACATCTAATTGAATACATCAAATATTTAAAAAAAAAAAAATCTATCTATATATTGGAGATATATAATTAAAAAATATTGCAATATTTAATATATTCAAGACATGTAACTAAATAAAACAATATATTTTATAGAAAAATGTATCTACATATTGGAGATCTGTAACTAAAATGTCTATAATATTTACTATATCTACATATTGGAGAACAGTAACGAAAATACATCAAAAAAAATTGTAATCGATTTTATTTAATATTTCGTTTTGTGAAATTATAGTAGATCAGCTTATATTATCACCTATTAATTTGAACTTTGTACTAATACAAGTAACTTATATTGTCATGGATCCACGAAAAGAGAAAGGTCCCATAGATGAAAGACAAGACATATTAAATTTGGTCGTCTCACCTCTAGGACCAAAAAAACCAAGATCTTACCATCATTTTAGATTATTGTTCAATCAAATGATAGATCTATTGAATGAGTTAAATCTAAGACAAGAACACAAAGATTGTTTGGCCAGAACACCGTTTTGGCACACGTTTAAAACTTTAATCAATGAATAAGTGACTGTGCAACAATGTTGAAGGAATGATCATTTAATCACTGACATAATTGCTCAATACAATCCCTACAAGAACGTATTTAAAATTTCTGGGAAATATATCAAGTTTAAGCACATTGATGCACATTTAATCTTTGACATTAGGTTTAAGATTGAAATAATCAATAGCAATTAAGGAACAAAAGTGTCATCGAACTTTGTCATCAGAAATAGATTGGAAGGAATACCTAAATTTACTGTCCGGATGACAAAAGATCTTGCGAAAGAGAAAGTGACGGGTACCACACCTACAAAAATTAGTGATGTTGTTCAAATGCGATGCATGCATATGTTTGCAACATGTTTTTATGCGAACAAAGGACAATTCATTCCATATGGCTTGGTCAAATACGTTGAAGACATTGACAACATGACGACATATGCTTAGCCTGAGTCAATACATGAAAAACTGATGGAGTCTATTCGTTCAAATTACAATAATTTAGCAGTGGTTGAAGGATGTGTCATTGCCCTCCCAGTAAATATATTTTTGAAAATACTTAAATTGTTGCGTTGTAATACAAATATTATTGTATTCTAATATAAATGCAATTTTCTTGAAAATATGCAGTATTGGTTGTGCGAGCATACGACAATCTAAAATCCCATTTGGGGAGTTTTAGGGCAATTCCATGATTCACAAAGTGGAATCTAAGGAGCTTAAACAAGAAGCTAAATAAATTTGAATTACTCTTTGTAAAACCAAATCAGGTACCGGTTTTTTGTTTTCTCATATTTCATACAATTACTAGAATTATAACTAAAAGTTTGAAAACATGCATATGATTACTAGACTGTATCTACACATTTTACAAAAATGTAACCAATGTTTACTAAAAATGTGTAACTTATTAGAGACAAGTAACTAAATTTTTTAAAAAAATATCAGTACATTTAGTTGAAAAAATTGTATGTAAAAATAATGCAGATATGTAACTAAAAAAGTTTAAAGAAACATCTGACAGTAGCCCACCTAAACCAAGGGCAAAACAACTGTGATACCATAAGCTCCAATATCTCCACCAACCACCTATCTGTAGCCGAAGAGAAATAAAAGGAATACCAACTCGCCAACTAGTTGATGAATAGGTCGTGTTTGATTGAAGGTACCATCCATCTTTACTCTCATCAATACACTCATCAGCCATGGATGAATATATATCAAATAAAAATGTTAACCATATTCCAAAACACATAAAACACAATAAATTTATATTTATCATTTGATTACAAGTTTTGTCAATTGACATATCTGAGAAATTATGTGAAGTTCAACAAGGAATATGCAAACCAGTCGAGAGAAAGACAACTGAGTATGATTCGGACATTGAGATAATAGAAGAGCCTAGTGCGAAGAAAATAAAAAAGTTGAAAGCAGTTGATAAAATTCATGTCAGAAAAACAAGGAAAAAATTAAGGAAATAACTTCATCTACTAGACATATCCAGCTTTGATTTGGGGATTTTTGAAACGAACCATAGAGCACCAAGGGTAGATCGAGAAAAAAAAAGAACTCCATCAGAAAGTCCTACATCACACAGAGGAGAATCAAGAGTTGAAAATCAAATGTGCTCAATCTTCTAGGAGAATTGAGGAATTGCATGGAGTGATTGGGGTTTTTACTAAAAAACAAGAGAAGTTGGAGAAAGAGATTACAGAGTTAAGTGTCTATCTTGTGACACAACAATATCACATTGAGACAATGTTGAGAGAGCACATCAACCGCCTTGATTATTACTACATGTAGTAGGTGGTGAGAAAGGATAAAGAAGTAGGGAGCTTTAAAATATCAACTTGCCAAACAGGGTAGTGAAGAACCAAGTGTAAAAATAAAAGAGTCTTTTGACGATGAAGAATCGTACATGCCAACAGTATATTTGGGTGCAACTAGTGAGTTGAAACAAACTCTTACAGTGTTGCCGGTTGAACAAAAACTATAGATTTATGTCACAACCAAAAAATGATGTTGCGGTACAAATGGAAGAGACAGTTAGACTATCTTCCGATTTAAGTGAAGATGGAAAAATAATGCTTAGTTAGCTAGAAAGTGATATCGTCAATCCTTCAAAACCTAAACAGAAGGTGAAATCTAAAGAGAAAAAAGTTGTTGACTGGAACTGTCTCATCAAACGCGTGAAATCGAAATCCTGAAAACAAAAATTAGAGGAAGAAGAATATGTATATAATAATCCTGTGAAAAAGGATAAAGAAGAGAAAGGATAATGCAAGAATGGATGAACCTATTGAAGTCGACAATTATCCAGTCCTTGATGAAGATCCCTAAAAAATGCCATCAAAGTAGAAGAGTCTAGTTGCACCATTCTTGTATGACGAGGACTGATAACTAATGGAGAAGATTTATGATCTTGAAAAAGAAGGGTACTAATTTATATGTAACATATGTTTTTTATTCCTAACTCGTTCTTCATATTATACTACATATATCAATTACACAAAAATGTGTTATACACGTGTTTCATGTTTGGAGGTTAAGGAGTAGAATCCCAGGTGTTATTAAGTGATTTGTTTGACATGCTTGTCGAAACAGAGGTTTTCAATTTTGTAAGTTACTAAAATGTCACTGAATTCAAAATTTATTATATGACTCATATTTAAGTTACAAAAAAAATATTTACTATTTTTCTAGATTATAATGCATATGCTGAAGTTCTGTTCAAGAGACAAGAACAAAAGGTTACAGAGTTTAATCTAACGCAACAGATTTTGCTGAGCAAATCATTCTTCACAATAAGCTCGACATGGGTAAAAAAAACCAAAAAAACACATAAATATTTGTATATTATTATAATTTTGTTATCTTTTAGTAAAAAATATCCAACATCTTATCAAAATATGCATAAAATGATGAATAATAAATCAACAAAATATCTTGAAGATCATTTCTATCTGCAGCTTGTAAAAGCTTTGAACGAAGACTATAGATATATTCATTTTTCAATAAAATCTCCAGGACAATGTACAATAGAGAACCATTGGACATTGCTCGTTTTGGATACTAATGAGAACACATGAAGATTTTACAACTCATTACAACCTAGACTCAGAAGACAAAATACTGATTATTATTTCAAAGATGCAAGAAAATTGGTATGTTAAAAGATAGAACTCACACACACACACACACACACACACACACACACACACACACATATTAACATAGTTTTATTTATGTCTGTTTTTCCATAAATTATTTGTCGAAACAGTTATTAACAAACATTGAAAACATCATACATCATAATCGAAGTCTGATTCTAGGATGATCTGGGTCAAAGAAACTCCCCAATAGGAACTCAGAATGTAAAAAAAAAAAAAAAAAACTTTTATTTTTTCTTTATGCTAGACTTGTTAGTGTGATAATACTAATTTTTTCTCCAAAAAATACAACAAAGATTGTGGAGTATTTGTAATGTACTTCATGAAGCAAATATCACTGGGAGAGAAAATTGATCTAGACTTCACGATGGCTAAGATAAGAAAAGAGAGGGCATTGGTTATTGAAGCCCTGTTGCATGGTCCAACAAAATCTTGGACAATGAATGATTACTTAGCAAGGAAATTATCAGCAAAACTGAATGAAGAACCTCACTTAGACTAATTACTTCGAACAATTTTATTTTGACACTTTGAACAATTTCGTTTCATGTCCATAATGTTTTTTGATGGTTTCTTTTCATGTAATTTTTTGCTATGAATTTCTTTTTGGAACTATCATATTCTAGATGCATGTCTAACCATTTGTTTTAGTAATATATTTGATGTTTTCTTGTTCCTAGATGATTATAACTAAAATAACATTAATCTAGCTACATATCACTAAAAACGATAACACGTCTTGGTAGTAATTAAATAAAAAAAAAAATTAAATAAAAAATAGTTACAAGTAACTAGAATCCCTAACTATCATTACTTCTCGTCACATGTACTCATACTAAATGTAATAATTATATGCACTTTTTTTTTTTTTAAATAATCACTCAAAAATAATTAAATAAAAAATTACACATGTTCCTACCTGCACCTCTTGTTTATGTAATATAATATAAATACTTAAATGAAAGTAAATGACATGTGTCCATGTATATTTTTAGTGAGCTGTGAAAAGCCACTAAAAATAATATATGTCATCACTGCAAAAATGACGTGATGTGTGTTAAATGCACTCAAACACTCAAAAAGTCTCTTCATATTTATATAATTTAAAAACAAAAAATAAATTATTTAAAATAAATCACGTTTCCCTATTTACAAGTAACAAAGAATCTCTAACTATGATTACTTATATATTTGTTTAATTAAAAATAAAATAATTTTTAAATAAAATATAATACTTAAACGTAATAATTACTTCTATATTTTTTTAACATTTTTTTTTACTCAGATGTAATTAATAAAAAAATATAATTTAAATAATTTAATACAAAATATTGGGTCTATTTACATGTACCTAAAATCTCAAAATTAGAATTAAATCTAGTTACATGTAATCATACTAAAAAGCTCATACCTAGTGCCAATGATGTGATAGATATTATATGCACTGAACAATCTGAAAAAAAAAATTCATTTCTTTTTGCGAGAAATCACGTTTTCCTAGTTACAAGTAACAAGAATCTTTAACTAGCATTACTTATAATTTAAATTAAAAATAATTTAAATAAAAATTAATTAAAATTTAATAATTATTCCTATATTTTTCAATATTTTTTAACTATAATATACTCATATGTAAATAATAAAATACAAAACATTGTGTCTAGTTACATATACCTAGAATCTGCAATTGCATGTATTCTAGTTACATGTAATTATGATAAACGTATTTATTAGTACAAAATGATGTGATGGATGTTATATGCATAGAGAAGTTTGGAAAAAAAAAAAAAAAACTTTTTGTTTATTTATTCAAGAAAATGAATCGTATGCTAAACGTGTAATCATTGTTCTATCTAAATTTTGAATATAAATACCAAACCATCATCGTTCTACACAAAAATCTTCTAGAGCAAAAACAATGGAAAACAAGTTCGAGGTAGGCTTACACGAAGACATATTTATGGGAGTGCAAACAATTTAGGAAGATAATAGAAGAACTCATGTGGAAACTGGGCGCAACCCAGACAAAATAACTCTGGATAAGGGAAGAGTGAGATCATACGATAGAAGAGATGTTGTGAAAACTAGGCGCAACCCAGACAAAGTGTCGATGGATGAGGGACGAGCGAGATGAAGCAAGACGAGAAACACATTGGACTGAGATAGAGATCAAACTGCTCAAAGATGATGTCGAATTTTACAAGGGCCTTCTTGCAAGACAAATTGCCAAAAAATAGTATGATTGTGTTTTTATGTTTTTATATATATTTTGTTTTGTGAAAAAAAAAACTTTTGTTTATATGTATGTGTGTGTGCATCTTATATATATATATGTGTGTGTGTGTGTGTGTGGATATTTTTGTTATATATATTTTAAATTTTGTAATGTAACCACATATGCCTAAAAACCCTAAAAAACCTCATATCTAATCATATACATGCAACTAGTTTTCTCACATACGTCATTTAGTTATATGTAAAAAAATGTTGCATGTGAAAAAATGAACAAAAAAATCACACATTTTAGTGATATGTTACTAAAATTTATTTGAATCAATTTAAAAAAAAAAATTGAAAAAATCAACTAATACTTGGCTAAAAAAATTAAAAAATTGAAAAAAGAAATAAAAAAACTTAAAAACGTTGTTCAACTAAGCACAAGTTTGTACGATTTCCTATTGCGTCTACCTATTCGACCACATCGACCACATTTACGATCCTTCACCACCCCTTGAAAGGATTCTTTGCTTTTTTGAGCGTCCAGGTTGCATGCGTCTAGGTTGCATTCTTGATAAAGGTGGCAATATGACTGGTTCTGTCTATTTGAAAATAGATCTTTCTATTATTGGCACTTGATATATGCTTTTTGAGTAACTCTCATGATAAAAACTACAGTGAAGTAGTCTTCCACAAAACCATATACCAACGACCCTGTTTCCATAATTGCTCGATAGACATGCGAACATGGGAAGCTATTCAATTGCCACATTTGACACGAACATCTTCTTCTATTTAGGTTAACATAAACAGAAGGGTGGTAGTGCACTTCATAGACTCATTCTGTACCCTTATTGACCAACCATGTTTGACATTCACTTATATGCTGTGACAATTTCGTATCCCAATGAGGACATATAACTCCACTTAAATGTAATGACTCATTCTTCCGTTGAGACATTTATTCCATTAATGAAATTCTTATGAATTGATTTGGTTTCTCGAGGCTGCAATGCGGTTTCTCCCAAAGAGACTTAATACTAAAACTGAATAACAAATATTTTATTTTATAAAAAATTGAGAAATTTTACAAACATATTACAAAATTTGATCTAAATCTAATTATAACTTCTAGCACAGATCCATTTCCAGTGACTCTTTAATAAAAGCTGTGGGGTTGTGAGTCAAAACTCAATAGAATTTTAATCTATTTACTATATACATCCAATCAATCCACAAATAACACATAAACATGTATCTCACATAATTTTCACATAATCATAATTATTTTATGAAAATTGCCAATTATAATTAAACAACAATAATAACAAAAATCACACAATAGAGATATTGAATACATATATTAAAAGAGTTAGAAATTCTACCTGAAATTCAGATGAAAACCATTATCTCCTATCTATTTTCTTCTCTTCCTCCTATTATTTTCTTCCCCTTTTCGCTTCTCTAGTTCACGTCCCCTTCCATTCCCCCCAAATTCTCTAACTTCTATCTATATGTATATTTATAATAATTATAAATCTTTAACTTTTTTCTTTTCTTATCTCTTTATTCTTTTGAAGGTTCTTTTTATTCTTTTGAGATTTCTTTTGATGTCTTGAGAACTTCCATCGCACAAACACTTCATACACACATGCAAACATGTATAAGTGGGTCGACCTACGTGCAAACATTACACACTCATGACTTATCAAAGAAAAGTACTAGCCATCAATATATATTTAAAAATTATACTAATAACCCCTTATAAAATATTATTATTACGCCCAATAATTATACTTTTGACCCCAAAAATATCATATACATATATTTACATCATGAATTTTCATAATATACAAAAAACAACCTCAAAATATTAAAGTTATATAAAATAATATTTTCAAAATATAAATTTTTGGGGTATTACAATTTACCTTCCTTAAATAAACTTCGTCCTCGAAATTTCATTTGAAAACGAATAATTCAGAATCGCACGGTCATATTAGTCACACTCGAATCTATAACAATTGTTCTCTATGTAGGGCCCCGTAACTAAAAGTCACTAACAATCCACTTTTCACAATATTTATACTATGCATTATCACTTCCGCATTTGCGATGGACCATATTTTATCCAACATAACACAACATGATGCACTTTAGTCAGTAACTCCTAGCACAGATAATCGATTGTAAAAAAAACTTATGACGTTAAGTACTTGTGCTGCGCACTCTAATAAAAATAACAATAAATATATATTTGTAAATCAATAAATATATATTTTTGAAATATATAGAAGGAGGGGACATGAACTAGAGAAGAGAATAGAAGGAGAAAGAGAAGAAAATAGATAGGAAATAATGATTTTCATTTGAATTTCAGGTAGAATTCTTAACCCCTTTAATATATGTATTTAATATCTTTATTGTGTGATTTTTATTATTATTGTTGTTTAATTATAATTGTTAATTTTTATGAAATAATTATGATTCTGTGAAAAATATGTGAGATACATGCCTGTGTTATTTGTGGATTGATTGAATACATATAGTAAAGAGGTTAAAATTCTACTTAACTCTGACTTACAATCTCACAGTTTTTATTACAGGGTCATTGAAAATGGATATGCGTCATAAATTATAATTAAATTTGGATCAAATTTTGTAATATGTTTGTAAAATTTCTTAAATTTTTATAAAATCAAATGTTTGTTATTTAGTTTTAGTATTAATTCTCTATGGGAGAAACCGCGTGGTGGCCTTGAGAATTCGAGTCATTTCAAAGTGGTATCAGAGCATAGATTATGACCACCTTAAGCTTGGGTTATGGTACTCATTACTCATAATAAGTTAAGTAATATTTTTAGTACAATTTATTAATTTTGCTTATTATTTATTAGAGAAAAGTACATTTTAAACCTTCTAACTATTGACACATTTTAAAGTAATTCTTCTAACTTTGCGTGTTTCATTTTAAACCCTCTACGTATCAATACATTTTTAAATGGTCATTCTGTCAAAAATTTCATCAAAAGTAACAGAATGGAGGGGTAAAATAGTCTTTTTATATTTATTTATTTTTTAATCATTTTATCCTTTTATTTTTCCTTTTGATTTTTCACTTCTCTTTCTCTCCCGCTCAACTCTCCCCCCCTCCGTCCCTTTGCTCAACTCTCCCCCCTTCCTCCCTTTCCCTCTCTCCCCACTGGAACCACCCCGGTAACAGGGGTGGAACCTCTAACAGATCTCTTGAGTCGTCTTAACTCTACGGGTCCGCTCTTCTCCATTCAATTTTGTTTAATTTTCTTGTGACATTTGATTCTTCGTCAGAAAATTGTTTTTGTTAATCGTTTCAGACAATTTTGAGATCGAATTATTTGAAATTTGATTGGTTATTTCTTTTTTGATTAGTTGAAGGAAAAGAAGATTCTCGTAGACGTCGCTTGAAATTTTTTGGGCGATTTCCGTTAGTTCATTGTGTAATTAGGGTTTTGTATTCGTAAATTGTTGTGGATTCACACGTCACGCCTTAAGGTTCAATTGATGGCTTGGAAGGAATCGAGAATTATCATCCACAATCGCGAGCTGTGGTTCAATATTTTTTCGAATTAATTGTTTGAATATGATTTATGAATTAGGGTTTAAGATTTTGGGGTTCGGTTTTGGACGCAGATTTCAATGGTTGAATTTCGCCGGTAGAGAATATGATAGTAAAGCGGCCAACGCAAATTGAAATAGCGAAACTCAAGCGATGTAATGTTGAAGGCATTGATGGCGAAGACGAGGATGATGCTTGTTCTGTGAACCCCAAAAAATAGAAGACAGATGTTTATTACACGGTTCCTTTTAAAGTTCTTGATGAGATTGGTGTTTCGAATTCATTGTACAACGGAGTTTCACGTTACGCAGGTGATGTTGAGTTGAGTTCGACGACTGAGAGAGGTGGTGCAGGTGTGAGTAACAGTTCAGAGGATCATCATCCTCTATTGTTAAGATCATCCCGTCGACGAGTTCAGGTACTTCCTTCTCGGTTAGATTCTCGGAACAAGGAGACGTCCGATTCAGAAGGTGATGGTTTAGACAATGTTGAAGCTGATTTGTTTACAAAAAAGAGAATCATGTGCGAGACTTTGGGTTTCTGTGGGTAATTATTGAAGAAACCGAGCACGGTGGATGAGTTTAGCTTTGAAAAGAAGAACAAGGGCGGCCTGTATTTTGTAAAAGGGAGGGAGGAAGAAAGAAAGAGTTGAGCGGGAGAGAGAGAAGTAAAGAAAAAAAGAAAAAGAAAAGAAAAAAAGAAAAAAATGATTAAAAAAATTTAAAAAAATGTAAAAAGACTATTTTATCCCTCCATTCTGTTACTTTAAAAGAAATTTTTGACAGAATGACCATTTAAAAACATGTTGATACGTAGATGATTTAAAATGAAATTCACAAACTTTAAAGGACTGCTTAAAAATGTGTCAATAGATAAAGGCTTTAAAATGTATTTTTCCCTATTTATTAATGGTTATATATTTACGTTGATTTTTACTTTGAGCCTAAATGATATTTTAGAAATTCAAGTGGAGAGTTTTAGTTAATATTTTTATGCATATGTTACATGAGTATTCAACTCATTATGTTATGTGTGTATTGAACTTTTGAGATGTATTTATGTGTTTTAGGATGTATTTATGTGATTGAGACGTATTTATGAGTTTTGGGATGTATTTATGTGGTTAAGATATATTTATGTGTTTCGAGATGTATTTATGTGTTTGACATGTATTCATATGTTTCAAGATATATTTATGTGGTTAAAATGTATTTATATGTTTCGAGACGTATTTATGTGGTTAAGACATATTTATGCGTTTCGAGAGATATTTATGTGGTTGGTTGAGTAACATCAAGTTGATGTCATGCTTGGCCTCGGACATTAGGGTATGGGATTGGGGTGTGACACTTTATATTGTCAACCATCATAATAAAAAGCATATACCTGTAATTCCTAATCCAAGCATTAAAAGACTTAGCCAAATTCGAAGACATCTCGCCATACCTTGTGCCCTGAAAGAATACCTGACTATATTTTTCTTTCGACAACTCTTCCATAAATTTTTCCAAGCGTGCTCACCCTTAAACAATCATGTCATCATATGCAACATGGTATATTTTCAAAGTTACTTCATGAGCACACTCAGACAATTTCGCAACAAAAAATTCTTTTGTTCTAGTTGTATATCTATTCAATGCAACTTTCAAGTTCATTTTTGAGATGGTGTAAACAAAACTGTTGATCCTAAGATTTTGATGAACAATTAAGTATTGATGTTTTGATGAAACTAACGTTTTAGTTGAGTGTTTCAGTGATTTATAGTTCCAGTAATGAAGATGCAAATTAAATGGATGCTAAACGATGATGTTGAAGATATTGAATAATTAAGAATTTGAAGAAATGATTAATTAAACTTTACCTCCTATGGTTTGACCGATTTGCACTTACCCCCCTATAGTTTGAAAATTGCCACTTACCCCCCCTGTGGTTAGATTTTCAAACTACTTACCCCCTGATATAGGGGGTAAATACAACAAATATCTGACCACAAGGGGGTAAGTGGTGATTTCCAAACCACAGGGGGTAAAGTAGAAATTGGTCAAACCACAGGGGGATGAAGTGTTATTGACCCTTAAAGAAATTAGGGCAAACAACCCAGGTAAATCTTAACTCTTAATATCCCAATTAGGAACACGCACATGACACAAAATGTATTTTATTATTTATGTGTGTTTTGATTAAGTGAAATTATTTACTCCTATGTGATTTGAAAAGAAATAATTTTAAATGACTAAAATAGAATATAAGAATATTAGTGGAGCTAATTTAGATAAGAAAATGATTAAAGGGGTAAATATCAAAAAGAAAATAAGTTAAAAACGTGTTTAGAAAAGAGATCTAGAAGACATCAGTCGATTGATAAGTCAACCGAACCAAGCAGCTGAAAGATCTTGTATCTCTAAGCCGACCAACAGGTTGACCAGTAAAGCAAAAGAAAACTCTCTGAATCCACAGGTTGACAGGCAGGTCGATTGATGAACGTAGCAGTGATGGCTTGGCTACAACCTGAATTGGGCAGTCGACTAACCGATCGACTGGACGCGCTGTTTCAAGATACTGTTTTATCCGAGATTATATCCAAAAGTAGCCATTTTTTGTTGGGATTTGAGAGAAATTTTAGGGATATTTTCTATATTTAAGATATGGTTCACATATTAATTAAATCCTATTAATATGGTTTATTAAATGTTAATGTTTCTCAATTTGGTATTTTAAATTGATTCTATTCTAATTAATTGAGATTGAGAAATATTTATGGATTTAATTGAAAGTTTTGAAAGTTGTTTTTGATGAAGGTATTTTTGAGCACCTCTGAGTCAGCACTTGGGACACGGCCACGTGTTAACCCTCGCAATGATAGGGACGAATTCCAGAATCTACAACGCCACGCTGGAGCATACACCGACTACGGCTCCTCCCTGGAATCTCATTTGCACCTAGGGAGGAACGAAGAGCCCCGCAGGGACGTGCCGCTTTGAGCCCTGCGCCGTGCCATCGGCGATCAGTTTCAAGGACTCAGCCGTTCACCTCAACTGGTTCCCTTTTTCAACTTGTTTCTTCTCCAGGACTCCATAGATCTCTGCTTTCCTCCACTAGCTTACTGCCGCAGGCCTGACAAAGGCCGGACGGGCTTCGCCAAATGGGCCCAAAAGCCCAAGCCTAACGATTATCTCCTAAACGCCTTGGATTATCAGCTAAACACCGAGTTTTGACTAGTTAATCGTGTTTAGGCCCGACTAATAATCTCCAACGCCTATATATATCGGGGGCTATATAAGCCCGAGGTACGCTTTAATGCTTTACATTACGTGCGAGTTCAATTGTTGACTTGTTATATTTTGTATCTTTTCTCTATGAGCACTGATTACCACGCCGGAGAGGCTTTACAGGGACAAACCCCGGTTTGAGCCTTCTGTAGGTACACTCCCTGAGGAGTAGGACTTTGGACATAGCAGGTCAGTCCTCCCAGGACCCAGCATAGCTCATGCGAGGACTTTTCAACCGACGACTCCACCTCAGTAAGATGACACATCTGTCATCCGACTGGACCATACTCGAGATGTGTACCAGTTTTATGCACCAACAGGTTTTAAGTAAAATTGAACCTAAATAAATTCATTATGATATAAGGGGTCTATAAGTACTATTAATTGTCATGACACATGTAAACTAGCCGTTAGAAGGCTGATTTCATATTCCTATATAAAGACCTGCGAATTTCTTATATCATTAACGAGAGAGAATTAATCAATATCAAGAGAGCTGTTCTAAGAGTTATTATATTAAGATATTGTGAGTTTTTTTTAGAGATGTTCTTTAAGATTAATTGCTATTATTCTTTACTGTTACCGGATTTGAAGCTACATCGTTCTAATCATTCTTTCTGTGGATTTTGGGTAAGATCTTTCCAGTTATATTCTTTCATTATATTATTTGATTATTGTTTGGAAATTTATCTTAGAAATTGTTTCTGATTTTTGAAGAAAATATTTTTACAAACAATTTCTTGAATCTGATTACGTGCTCTAATTTGCTACCCATATCTTAGTCAAAATCAGATTTTTCTATCTCATGTTTTTCTATCATTAGACTTGGGATATTAATTGAGTTATTATTTATCTGGGGTGGTAGAAGTTCCGAGTGAGATTTCATGCTTATAATTTTGTATTGGTGATAGTGTGACGGGTTAAATACTGTTGGAAGTATTTAATCAAGGGTAGCTGAGTTTCGGTCTCTTCTTGTAAAGAGATTGAGGTAGTGATTCTTCCTGAATATAATTGCGATTTGAGTAATTTATAAATGTTCTATCCTTACCTGAGAAAAGGATAGTTGGAGTGTTTTGTGAGGTTTTGATTCTTGAGCCTTAGTGTTAAAAAGAATTAGGTTATTCTTTAACCTGGAAAAAGTAGAGGTTCTTCCTTAGCATGAGAAAATGATATTATAAAGGTTGATTATGAGTCTGTAAAAGAATCGGTGAGAGAGTTTGGTTCCTACCTTTAAAGGGATCTTGGTTTTAGTGGGTGCGACCTCTATGGAGCAAGGGGGACTGAATTAGCCAAGAGTAGCTTGGTAAATTAGGATAAATCTTTGGTGTGTTGCTATATTTACTTTGTTATTTTTGTTGTTTTGATGTGCACTTAGTTGATTATATTATTCCGCTGTGATATAAAGATAATAATTAATTTAAGATTAAAATTAATTATTTGATTTATTGAATTTTATTCTGATAATTTTTTAATTACCTACTTCACCCCCCCTTCTTGGGTATTCTACTAGGCCAACAATTGACATCAGAGTTGGTTTTAGCTCGTTAGGCTTAACATCCTAGCTAAACCAGTCACGTGTACACACCATGTATAATATTTTTTGTGTATTTTCTCTTGATGGTGATAAATTCTTATATGATAATGTGGTTTATGATTCTTGTGATTCGTGTAGTAGTGATGGAGATGATGATAATGAAAATGTCCACATTGTTATGGAAAAATTATTTTCTTTCACACTATTTTTTGCTAAAGAAGGCTTGAGTTTAAAAAGAGAAATCACTTCTTTTGAAAATGGTGAAAAAAGTGTTCGAAAATCTAAAGTGCATTTGGATGATTTTTGTGATACAAAAGAGTTTTCGGATATTGTTTTTGAAATTAATATTTTTCTCTCTAAAATAAATTCTCTTGAAAATGAAAATAGAGTTTTAAAAAATAATCTTCACATGATTTCTAAGCAAAGGTCAGATCTTGATTGAAAAATTGATTAACTTAAGAAAAATTAAAATTCGATCTCAAATCAGTTTCAAGAGATTCTGAAAAAGATTTTTCTAGGTAAAGTGGATTTGCTTTATCGTTTCATCTTTCATCACAGGCCAGTGACAGTTATGCATCTATTGTGAGAAATGATTTATGTTTTATATCTCGTGCTTTCTATGATAAATCTAATTTAAGATGTTTTTATTGTAACAGGGTTGGACATTTTAAAGTATCATGTCCGTTTCAGAATCTTAAGATTATATCTAACAAAGACGGATCTAAAATGAAATGGATACCGAAGAAAATTGTTGAAATGTCTTGTGCAAAATTACAAAATGTCAGAAGTGGACTTGAAGGAATAGTTAAGGAGTTTATATCAAAGCCAAAATAAGAAGTTACCAAAGATCTACAAGTGACGTGTGCAAAGCGAAAAGATACACTAAAGACAAGAGGTGAAATTGTAAAGAAACCACAAGAGATATGTGCTTAGAGAAAAGTTGTAACAAAGCCAATATGGGATATCACTAGAAAACCACAAACGATACGTGCAAAGGGAATCATCAATGAGTCAAATGACAAAAATCAAAGGAAGAGAGGATACGAACATGCCAAGAAGAATTGCGCACCTAAATCAATCATTGGTATAAATAAGGTAAAGGGAAAAGTTGTCTCAAATGATAGAAAATGTACTCCTAATCTCTCGCATTTTAAATTTATTAAATTTGTTAAAGAGGGAAAATCCCAACTTACCAAATAGGTAAGTTAGTAATTGTTTCTAAGACCTATTTTAAATGATGTATTCATTTTTTGTCTTAGAAACATTGCATGGTGATTATAAGAATCACGTTTAGTTAAGGATTATTAACATATTTTTATGTGCTTATATCAATTAGTGATCATGAGTTAATTTTTAAAACATGTTATGAGATTTAGAAATTGAATTAAATTTGAATATATTTTTGGATATCAAGTATCTTGCTATATACATGATAATATATTTTTCTCATATCTCCTGATTTTTAAATGCTTATATTTATGAAGGGATCTAGAAGGATATGAGATAATAATGTTATTGATTGAGATATGATTCATGTTCTTGAGCGTTAATGATTATTGTTGAAAAATGAAGCTGATTTTTTATGAAATAAGTATACGTTATATTGAGAACTTCATAAACTATCTTTGAGAGATGTTTCATGCTTTAGTGCTTCAAAGATTATATTTTTCTCCTTAAAATGATTTAATTTGTTTACACTTGTATAGTGGGAGATTGCATGTTAAGATTAATATTTTTGGTGTGGATTTTGTTGGATTGAGTTGAGTTTTTATGATTCTTAATGCATGATAATATGTTCTTATGTTGCATGTCTACTGATTTATAAACGAGTATTAATTCTAAAAGAGAAATGAGATTTTATGAGAGAAATATGCACTTATCCGTATTTATGCATGCACTAGATTTATAATTGATGAAATGCTTGAGAAATGCTTCCTATTTTAATGTGTTTGAGAACATATGTTTTGTTTCTATAAAGGGAAGACATTATTTGATATCATTAGTGAGACATGCGGACTTAACTGAATATGATTACATGCTATATTGTTGAAATATTTTGATTGACTCAAGATTATTCTCCTACGCATGAATTTATTTGTTTACAATTATTTAGGGGGAGAAGTTTTTATAAGCAAAGCAATAATGTGTTATGCTGAAGATTTTGATACTTTTAATTAGTTTGTGATACTCACTAAATCTCTAGCGGAAAATTAAAGTTCATGATATTTGCTTAGAGTAGAGTAAAGATGTTTTTGTGTCCCCCCCTCCCTAAATTTTGTTTTTGAAGATGATAAAGGGAGTAAAATTAGTGATGTTTTATGAAGGGGGAGTATTGTTATAAATATGTGCTTTATTAATAATATCTTAATTACTATGCTTTAACGAGTTAAAAACACCCGTCCTTGGATTAAGGGAGAGTGTGGTTATATTTTTATTTTAAAGAAAACATCAAAATTAATTGTCATCATAAAAAATAGAGAGATTGTTGATCCTAAGATTTTGATGAACAATTAAGCATTGATGTTTTAGTGGAACTAACATTTTAGCTGAGTGTTTAATGAAGATGCAAATCAAATGGATGCTAAACGATGATGTTGAAGATATTGAAGAATTAAGAGTTTGAAGATATTAGAAAAAATAACCTAGGTAAATCTTAACTCTTAATATCCCAATTTGGAACACGCACATGACACAAAATGTATTTTATTATTTATGTGTGTTTTGATTAAGTGAAATTATTTGCTCCTATGTGATTTGAAAAGAAATAATTTTAAATGACTAAAATGGAATATAAGAATATTAATGGAGCTAATTTAGATGAGAAAATGGTTAAAAGGGCGAAAATGAAAAAGAAAATAAATTAAAAACATGTTTAGAGAAGAGATCCAGAAGACATTAGTTGACCGGACCAAGCAGTTAAAAGATCTTGTATCTCTAAGTCGACCAACAGGTTAACCCACCAAGAGGACTGAACTCTCTGAATTTACAAGTCGACCGGTGAAATAAAAGAAAACTCTCTGAATCTACAGGTCGACAGGCAGGTCGACCGATAAACGCAGCAGCGATGACTTGGCTACAACCTGAATTGGGCAGTCGACTAACCGGTTGACTGGACGCACTATTTCAAGACTATTTTATCCGAGATTATATCCAAAAGTAGGCATTTTTTGTTGGGATTTGAGAGAGATTTTGGGGATATTTCTATATTTAAGATATGGTTCACATATTAATTAAATTCTATTAATACGGTTAATTAATTGTTAATGTTTCTCAATTTGGTATTTTAAATTGATTCTATTCTAATTAATTGAGATTGAGAAATATTTGGGGATTTAATTGAGAGATTTGAAAGCTGTTTTTAAGTGAAATTGAATTTAAATAAAGTCATTATGATATAAAGGGTCTATAAGTGCTATTAATTATCATGACACATGTAAACTAGCCGTTAGAAAGCTAATTTCATATTCTTATATAAAGACCTGCGAATTTTTTATATTATTAATGAGAGAGAATTAATCAATATCAAGAGAGCTGTTCTAAAAGTTATTATATTAAGATATTGTGAGCTTTTCTGAGGGACGATCTTGAAGATCAATTGCTATTATTCTTTGCTGTTATCAGATTTAAAGCTACATCGTTCTAATAATTCTTTCTGTGGATTCCGGGTGAGATCTTTCCAATTATATTCTTTCATTGCATTATTTGATTATTGTTTGGAAATTGATTTTAGAAATTATTTCTGATTTTTGAAGAAAATATTTTTACAAACAATTTTTTGAATCTGATTACGTGTTCCAATTTACTACGCATATCTTAGTCAAAATCAGATTTTTTTATCTTATTTTTTTCTATCACTAGATTTGGGATATTAATTGAGTTATTATTTATCTAGGGTGGTAGAAGCTCCGAGTGAGATTTTCTGCTTATTATTTTGTATTAGTGAGTAGTGTAACAGGTTAAATACTGTTGGAAGTATTTAATTAAGGGTAGCTGAGTTTCGGTCTCTTCCTGTAAAGAGATTGAGGTAGTAATTTTTTCTGGATAAAATTGCGATTTGAGTGATTTATAAAGGTTCCATCCTTACTTGAGAAAAGGATAGTTGGAGTGTTTTGTGAGGTTTTGATTTTTTAGCTTTAGTGTTAAAAAGAATTAGGTTATTCTTTAACTTGTAAAAAGTAGAGGTTATTTCTTAACCTGAGAAAATGATATTGTAAAGGTTGATTATGAGACTGTAAAAGAATTGGTGTGGGGGTTGGTTCCTATCTTTAAAGGGATCTTAATTTTAGTGGGTGCGACCTCCGTGGAGCTCGGGGGACTGGATTAGCCAAGAGTAACTTGGTGAACCAGTATAAATCTTTGGCGTGCTGCTATATTTACTTTGTTATTTTTGTTGTTTGGGTGTGCAGTTAGTTGATTATATTATTCCGCTGTGATATAAATATAATAATTAATTTAGGATTAAAATTAATTATTTGATTTATTGAATTTTATTCTGATAAATTTTTAATTACCCAATTCACCCCCCTCTTGGGTATTTTATTGGGCTAACAAAAACGCATGATAACAATGTGAAAAAACATTTCAAACTCCTTGAATAATACTATTGTACCGATCAGAAATGAATCTGATGACGAGTTCCAGAGGTAATATAAGAGACAATTGTGTTAAAAACTAGAACCAATTATCATCATTTTCAACATCAACAATTACAAATGTAAGTGGAAACATACTTAAAAATAAAAACAAAAAACAACAAATTCAAAAAAAATTATGAATATATAAAAAAACACAAAAATAAAATAAAAATAGAACCAATTATCATCATTTTCAACATCAACAATTGCAAATGTAAGTGAAACATACCTAAAAATGAAAACAAAAAACAGTAAAATCAAAAACAATTATGAAAGTATAAAAAAACAAAAAAATGGCATTAAAAAGTATACAAAAAATTACAAAAATATAATAAAATTTAATGAGATTAAAATGGTATAAAAAAACTTATATTGTATTTACTTATAACAAATAAAAAGTATAAAATAAAAATAGGGTTAATAGCACTTTACCCCATGTGATTTAGCTGATTTGCACTTAACCCCTGTGTTAGCACTTACCCCCTGTGGTCTTGATTTAAGTACACTTACCCCTCCATGTCAGGGGGTAAGTGGTTTGAAAATTTAACCACAAGGGTGTAAGTGACGATTTTCAAACCATAGGAGGGTAAAATGCAAATCGTCCAAACCACATGGGGGTAAAGTTCTATTAACCCATAAAAATATATCAAAATATATGATTAACATGTCACTAATATTACATGTTAAAAATGTAATATAAACTGGTATGTTAATAAAAAAGAGGTACATGTCACTAACATTACAATTGACTGTAAAAGAAAAGTGACATGTTACTGAAAAATGAGTTAAAATCAAAACTAAAATGTAAAAAATTAGATACATGTTATTGTGAGTGAACAAAAATGTGTTAATTTAAGTACTTTGAATATACAAGCCCATAAGTTCGGCTGCATGAGTGTTGAAAACCTAAAGAGAGAACCTGCAACCGCCATATGCAATCGTGAAACCCTAGCCGCCGCCGGCTAGGGGGGGTCACCACCGATTTCTTCGTCGGTGCGGGAGTTGTGCCTGGGGGGATCACCGCTCCTCCAAGGCAGAACCACTGTTGTTTGCTGTTTTTCTCTCTCTCTCATTTCTCTAGGATTCTCCCACTACAAATACCCTAGCTGCTGCAAGCACCACTGTTGTTTGTTGTTTGCTGCTTTGTTCCAGATATGGCAGCTCCATCAACACAGCCTGCAAGAAATACAGGTTTTGTGTGATCCTATGCAGCTACTCTACAAAAAGAAGTCTGTCTTCCACCTATAGAGGTGGAATCTCGATCATATACAAAAGATGGCATGCCGATTGTCTCATTCTCTTCCTTCACGCTGTCCCAATCAAAGGCCCTCTTTGATCAAGCAGTGATTTTAAAATTTCACTATGCCCGTCCCTCTTTGGAAGTCATCCAAACAGAAATAAGAACCTGGAATCTCACAGGGCAGTTCACAATGGGGTTGATTGATTCAAAAACGCTTCTTCTTCGATTCCTTAATGATAGCGATCTTCTCAAAGTCCTTTCCTGTGAAGTTAAAGCGATAAAAGGATTTCATTACAAGGTATTCCGATGGAATAAAGCTTTTAATTCCAAAAATGATGCCTCTATTCTTCCACTTTAGATTCAATTCCCAAAGCTTCCAATCAATTATTTTGTTCCCGATATTCTAAAAGCGATAGCTAGCACGATTAGTAAAGTTGTCGCTATTGATTCCACTACTTTAACCTTGATAAGATTGAACTCCTCTAGGGTGTGTGTAGAGGTGGATCTCTCTAAACCTTTATCACTCAAAATCTGGATTGGAAAGTAAGACGAGTTTTCTCAAGAGGTTATGTACGATCGGATTCTGTCCTTTTGTTCTTATTGTAATATTCAGGGTCACTTTCTAGACATGTGTCAGAGGAAAAACTCTCCGTTGAACAACAAGAAAAACGCAGGGGAAGAAGGCTCTGATAATCCAGAAAAAACACTGTCAAAAAGCTTCAAAATAAGACGTAATAGGGCATTGCAGAAGTCAGTCCCAGAAGTTTCAATTCAAGGTGCTGGTGGGCAGCAAGAAAGTAGTGCCGATCCGCATGAAAATGGTGCAAATTCTGATTTAGTGTATGAGGCTGTTTTGGGTACCGTTTTGGTGCAAAAAAATGATGTTTTACCGTAAGTTCCAGGTTTAGTTGCTGAGTTTCCGTAGGGGGCTGTTTTGGGTATTGTTTTGACACAAAACAATGATGTTTTACCACAAGTTGTAGGTTTGGTTGCTGAGCTAACGTAGGGGGCTGCTTTGGGTACTGTTTTGACGCAAAAAAAGGTTGTTTTACCGCAAGCTGCAGGTTCGGTTGCAGAGCTACCGCAGGGGGCTGTTTTGGGTAATGTTGTACTGCAAAACACAACTATTTTACCGCAAGTTGCTGGTCCAATTGATGATCTAACGCCGGAGCCTACTGATACTATTCTAGATACACTGTAAAGGATTGTTCCAGCAACTGTTTTATCGCATGGGGCTGTTTTTCTAGACAGTTCTAATATTGTAGTTGAAACCGGAATGCAATCTAGTCTGGCGGTGACAGTTCCGTCCGAAAACATGGTTACCGTTGATTCAGGCTCTCATCTGTTGCATGTAGTGATTTGTGATCATATTCAGAATTTTCAAGTTCCTTTTGTGGATGAAGAGGGAGAAAATTTTGTCGCCAAAGGCACTACAAGAAAAACAAGATTCAATTACGATTTTTTTTGGCGACGACACAATAATCGTCACTAAATGTGTCTATTGGTTACAAAATGAACAATCGTAGCTAAATGTGACCTCCTTTGGCGATGAAGTGCAATTTTGTAGCCATAGGTTGTTAATAAGCGATGAAATTTTAGAATTCGTCGCTATTGGTCCGATCAATTCTTGGCGCCAAACAAAAAAAAAAAAGAAATTTTTCCTACTAGCGTATTGGTGACAGAAATATTTCGTTGTCAATTTAGCACGAGATATGTTTTTATTTGGCGACGAACCACTTTCGTCGCGATTAATTACCTTCTACTGTATCTGCGACGAAAGTGGTTCGTCGCCAAAGTGGTTGCCTATATTTGATATTGGGCTACGAATGAGTTTCATTGTCAATTGTTTTCCCTCCCCCACCATGATTTTAGTGCCCATTTTCCCCCAATAGAATTTAATTAGTAATTAAATAAGTTAATATCTATATATAATGTAAAAGGACAAAAACTAGTGTCCTAAAAACAGAAACTATATTAGGACACAATTTTGTGTCTTATTACACATAAGTTTTTATCACACTTATGATATAAGTTGGATTAAACCCTATTATACATATATAAGTGAGATTAAACCATAAAAAAAAATGGCGATAGAAACTTTTGCTTTCCCGCTCCCTTAAAATCCACTTTTACTTTACTAAAAAATTTAAAAAAGATCAACCCTCACTCTCTCTCTCTCTAATGTCTCACTCTCTTCCTCACCCTCACTTTTTCACTCGATTTGGCCAGATCCAACCCTAACAGTCAGAGTCTTTCTCTCGCTCTCGATCATGAAATCGCTAAGATTTCTCCACCGTCGCCAAGCCTTCAGTCTTTATCGTCGTTATCAGCCTTCACTTCATTCTCTCTTCTCCGACCGTCGCCATCATCGTCTTCTCCAATCATCGCAATCATTGTCTTCTCCAGTCTCTCTTGATCTTGAGGCCGCTCTTTCATTTTTCTCGTAGTTTTGCATTGAAGCTGCCCACTGCTTCCCCAATCGCACGATTCTGAAGAAAAAACACCCGATCCTGGTAAAGATTCAAACAATACTCCCTCAATCTCTCTTGTATTGTTTAGGTTTAATGTTTTTTTAATTAAGGTTGTGTAGATTTTTAATATGTGCATACGATTGAAATGTTCTGCTTCCTGTTCTCTTCTGCAGTTGTCATCTCTCTTGATTGATTCCAGGGTTTATGAAGATTGAAGCAATCTGGTTTTGAGTTCTCATAGGTAAGGAAATTTATCTAACAATTTTGTTTTGTCTTCTGCTCAGATTTATTTATTTTACCAACCCTAGCAGCCGGATCTGAGGAGAGATGGGGTGCATGAAGAAATTGGTTTTTTGTAAAATTTTAACATCTGTTTGCTTCTAGGTGCATCTCTCTCTCTCTCTCTCTCTCTCTCTCTCGATTGAATTTCTATATGTTATCTATTAGGCAAAATGAGACTGACAACAACCATTGATTTGGTCAGTGGCATATGTATTCCTTTTGGACTAGACTCGTATTTGCAAGCATAGGTCTCCTGTACAAATTTTAAAAAAGTACTTGTTGCAAGAATTTTATCCAGAAATTCTAGAGACTCACACATTAGGGATTGTAGCTGAGTCTAAAAATGAACAGATCTGTTTTTTGCTGTCCAAAAATGATGCCTTGTGTCAACTTACCTGTATGCGGATGTAAGTATCCAAAAGCGTGATATACGGACAGTAACAAGTGTTCTCGAGCATTAGCATTATGCATATAAGTGCATTTTTGTAAACTGGTGTGTTTGTACATGAAACCATCTAACATGGTTGCAAGTGGCAGGATTTTTGGAAAAGAAATAGGCACACTTCAGTGATAAACTTTAGAATGTTACACTTATAAAAATATTATTTTACAGAAATGTGTAGGACTTGCAAAAAACCACCATCAAATATCTTATTTCTAATCAAATCTATTTTTGCCAATAAAATATGTTACAGTTTTGTGGTAATAGTTTCAAGCTCCTTAAGCGCTCTGAAACTTTTGGATCTTTCAAACTTTAACTTGGCCCCAGTTTTATCATTCCTTCATGCTTGAAGCACAAGACGGTTATGTCGCTTTTCATTATTTGTTGGTTAAAATCTTAAAACTCTTCTGTTATTCATGGATCAACCTGTCATTTCATTATCATCATGAAATAAATACACTAGTGATGGGGAGTAATATGGGGGAATGTAAATATGTTATATTAAAGGTGTGCCTAGCCCCAAGGCGCACCAAGTCCCATGTTTGGTGCCATACCTAGTGCGAGGCCCGACTTCTTCAATAAGGCGCACCTGATGGGCTGAGGCTCAAGGCCCAAGGCTAAGTACACACTGCACTTTGAAAACTTGCTTATAATGTGTTGTAAACTTTAGTTTTTAGTTAATTGATATAATATATATATATATATATATATATATATATATATATATATATATATATATATATATATATATATATATATATAATACATTACAATAGATTACTTTAAAGCACAGGCTGCCAAGTAAATTGCTCCACAGTGACATAATCTGGTATGTAGATCGCTTGCTCCTTCCCTCACAACGTTTCTGTTTCTGTTATATTTCTGTTCTGTTTAGGTGTCTATTCTGTTTCTGTTCTATATCTGTTCCGTTTTATGTTTCTGTTCTATTTCTGTTTGCGTTTCTGTTATGTTTCTGTTCTATTTCGTCCAATTTATTTTTTCTCCTTTTTTATTCCCGGTCCAATATTGGTTCTCGAAGGTCTGCGTTTCCATGTAGAAGCAAACTCTCCCATTTTATGACCAACCTTTCGATGCGCTTGAACAAGACTCAAGTTCTTGAGACTCGGAAAAGAGTCTGAATTCGAGAAAGACTAAAGCATCATCTAAATCCCTTTAGAGGGATCAACAAGCTAGCAGGTCCAGCTACCGGCTAGCGGCCTCAAACAAGAACCATTCCCTGTGTTCCTTTTGACGTTTCTGTTTTGTTTCAGTTATGTTTCTATTCTGCAATAACAAGGATTTTATGTATTTCATAAATATGATCTCATTATTGATTAGGGTGCTCTAATTTGCTAGTCTCTAGATTTTTTGATTATTTATTACTTTAATTTTTTTTTTTAATTTCATTTCTAAATGTAGGGTATCCAACTAAGTAGAGAACTAAAGCTGCATATATCCAAATTTGGAAGGCCTGTAAGTTTTTGTTTCCTTGTTCTTGTTGGATCATTGGTTTGTTTTGGGGGGACTACTGCTGGGTAATATTACCTTGCTATTGAATAATAACGGTTGAAGTTTGGCTGTAGTGTCAAATTAGTCCCAAAACTTTTCATTTTCCGAATTAAGTCCTTAATCTTTGAATACTATATGAAGAAGGAGAAGATGAAGAGTGGGTTGGATTGATGACGAAATATGATTGAGTAAAATTAGAATAAAGAACCTATGTGATACAATGTTAAAAATTGAAGGAGTTGGTTGAGAAAATTAAAACATTGGGGAAACTATTTGACAGTAACCCATAAAACTTTAAGGACCAATACCAATTTTATTTCATCATTAGACGAATGATGAAATATCTCAGTTGTTTGTTGTTTCTGTTTCGGTTTGCTGTTTCCGTTTATGTTTGCTGTTTCTGTTTCTGTTTGTTGTTTCTGTTTCTGTTTACTGTTTGTTGTTTCTATTTCTATTTGTTGTTTCTGTTTCTGTTTGTTGTTTCTGTTTGTGTTTGTGTTTTGGCTTTTGTTTCTCTGTTTGTGTTCACAGATTCATGTTTTGGGCTCAAGGTCATTTGGTACAACATTTCAGAAATTGTATGTCTATTATTCTAATTCAATTTATACCGTGATGGTCAATTATTGTATGTGATATAGATGAAAATTCAATAATTGCAAGCTCAGGGTAGGATTGATCTACATCAGATCACACATCAGAGGGGAAATGGGCAATGGATATCGCTTATCATCTATAGCTTGTTTCTTAATTATTTTGTAATGATGTTTCGTAAGACATTTTTTTTTTTGGTTATATTAATGTTTAAGAATATTGGTATATTTTGGCTATTTAACTTTTAATGCAATTGTATAGTTTTGGTTATTTTTTGTTGATTGGTTGATGACTATAAATTGACATTCATAACTTTAAGTAGAGTAATTTGTTACAAATTTTATTTTTGTAGCCAATGTATTTCTTGAAAAAAAATTATTTTTGGGCTACAAAAATAATTTCGTCGCCAAAAGAATTCCCGCCATTTTAGTTATTTTTTGGTGATGAAAATTTTCGTCGCAAAATAATTATCCCTGTGATTTTTAATTACTCTTTGGCTACTATTAGCTAAGAATTTAGTTACAAAATGATTTATCGCGAAATAGTAGTCTTGCACGACGAACTAATAATTCGTCGCCAAAAAATTTCTACTACGGCACATAGGCTACGAAATTGGAACAGTAATTTTTTCGTCACTAAAACGTTTTCGCTACGAAATTAGGGCTTTAGCTACAAAAATTTTTTGTGGCCAAAACCCATTTTTCTTGTAGTAAGGGGACTCTCAATCGGAGCAAGGGGATTATTTGTCTGATGATAAGGGAGCAACTGGTTATACTACGGATACGACAAACAAGGAACCAGATGGCTTTCAAATCGTCCAAAGAAAGAAAGGAAAATTGTAGGTTTCGGAGTCGGTTGGAGGTCCCTCCAAGACTTCGGGATTGGTAACATGCCATCAAGTGAAGTTTAATGTCTTACTCCATTCTGTTTTGGAACTGTAGGGGGATCGGCAACCCGAGCACCCTTGCTAGACTAAAACGAATAGTAAAGTCTTCGAAAGTTTCCTTTGCCGGACTTATCGATCCGTGGATTGATGATTCTAACATGGGGAGGGTTAATAAAGCTATCAAGTTTCATAAAGCAGTCTCTAATCAAGGTGAGTTAGGAAACATTTGGGTTTTATGGAGAAATAATCTGGAATTTCAAATAGTTCGTACGCATCGCCAATTTATTGCTTGTAAGTTATCTTGGTTAAATTTGGATTTTTTGATTGTGGTGGTTTATACTAGCTGCTCTCAGATCGAACGTCGAATTCTCTGGGAGGATCTTCTCATTACAATTGCCTCAGTCTCTATTCCGATAATTTGGGGGGGGGGGTGATTTTAATGTTGTTAGGAGTATGTCTGAGAAGTTGGGTCGTTTAACCCTTTCTTGGAGCACCATGCAAGAGTTTAATGCATGTATTAATTCAGCTGGACTGGTGGATCCCCTGTTTTCTGGGTCTACCTTTACTTTTTGTAATAATCGTCAAGGGTTATCTAGCCAATATTCTCGGTTAAATAGAATCCTAGTATCGCCAATGATTTGTAATTCGTTTGAAGGCCGAGTGGAGCATTTGGCACGTATTAATTCAGACCACTACTCGTTGATTCTGCATTCCTCCTCTTTCTCATATAATGGTTCGAAGGCTTCTCATCAAAACCCCTTGGTTCGTTTAAGTCTTAACATCAAATCGACGAGGGCGGCCCTTAAAGTTTGGAATGCTCAAACTTTTGGGAACGTCTTTGTTGAGTTAAACTCTAGGAAGGATAGAATAAAAGATTATGATTCTATGCTTCAAACCAACTGGTCTCAGAGTGTTTCAGATTTATTTGATTAGGCTACTATGGAATATAATAATCTTCTTAAGAGAGAGGAAGTATATTGGAAACAAAAGTATCGAGAGCATTGGCTAGCAGAGGGGGATAACAATTCTAAATTCTTTCATGCATCCGTTAAAATGCGTAATTCCCCTCTTTGTTTGTCTACAATTCGTCATGAAGATGGGAGTAGCTTGGCGGAGCCCAATAAGTTTCATGAAGCTGCAATTGAAATTTTTAAGGATTTATACTCTACTGCCATCGTTTCTGACACTGTCTTTAATTTCATCCCTCGTATTTTTACGAATATGGATAATGATATGTTATTGGCTCATTTTGCGTTGGAGGAAATCAAAGATGCTCTTTGGTCCATTCCCATTGATGGTGTACCAGGTATGGATTCTCTATCATCTAGTTTTTTTCAAATTTTTCTGAGAAATAGTAGGTAAAGATATTTGGGAAGCCGCTAATTATTTTCTTAAGGGGAACCCCCTTCTTACTGCTCTCTCTAGTATCTTACTGGTCCTTATTCCGAAGAAGTCTCAACCGTATTCTCTAAAAGATTTTTGCTCGATTAGTTTATGTAATATTTGGTATAAAATCTTTTCAAAGGATTTAGCTACCAGATTGGCATCTCTTCTGCCCAAGTTGATTTTTGTTCAACAACATGGTTTTGTTAAAGGCTGATCCATCATAGAAGCGATTGGGCTTGCCTAAGAGCTAGTCAAGGATTTGGGTAAGGATATACGTGGGCGTAATATTATGCTCAAACTTGACATGGCCAAAGCTTATGATCAAATCGAGTGGAGTTTCTTCATAGAGGTGCTTAATCGATTTGGTTTCAGCTTCGGATTTATTGCTGCCACTTCTAGATGTTTTGACTCGACTTATTTCTCCGTGGTATTTTAAGGGGTATATAAAGGTTGGTTTACTACTTCTAGAGGACTTCGTCAGGGCGACCATATTTATCCTTTACTGTTTATCTTAGCTCAAGAGGTCCTCAGTCGAAATATCTATCGATCCATGGTAGATGGTCGGGTTCAATCTTTTGTTACTAAAAGACGTTGTCCTTTGATTTCTCATTTGATGTTTGCAGATGATACCTTCATCTTTTGTAACGGAAGCTCTCGCAACATTAGAAACGTAATGAAGGCGATTGAAGAATATCAATTAGCCTCGGGTTAACTTGTGAGTGCTCCAAAAAGTAATTTCTATATTCATCATAATTGTCCTAATGCTCGTCACTTGGCTATCGGTCTTTCCATAGGTTTTAGTCAAGGTGTTTTTCATTGTACTTACCTTGGAGTGCCCCTTACATATGGTCATCTTAAAGCAAGCCACTTTGTTGGTCTTATTGAGAAAGTATCCAAGACAATTGATGGGTGGAAAACTAAGCTTCTATCGAGTGAAGGTAAACTTGTTATGCTAAATCATGTTTTATCCTCATTCCCTCTGCATCTTTTGGCTTCCACTAGTGTTCATAATAGCATTATGGCGGATATGGAATCCATGTTTGCGAATTTCTTTTGAGGGCACTCGGATTCAGGAAAGAAAAAGCATTGGGTGGCTTGGCAAAAATCTGTCAAGATACCTCTTCAGGCGGTCTTTTCTGAAGGATATGAAGTTGGCTTTTTTTTTTCAAGAGGATTTGGGCTCTTCTAAAAGAGAATTGTCTCTGGTGTGATTTTATGCGGTCCAAGTACACTAATAATCTACCTTTATCTCTATGGACAGATCAGATTGGGAGTTCCAAAATGTGGAAATATATCCTGTCGGCTAAAAATACTTTTCTGCAGTTATCGAGATGGAAAGTTGGTAATGGTGAGCTCACTAGTTTTTGGCATGATGATTGGGGCCTTAGTATCCTTGCTAATGACCTACATTTTACCAACTCATTGTCTTCTGTCAAAATTTGCCTTCAGGATAAGGAATGGATCTCTCCAGATTTGGAAGATGATGCTCAAGATTAATCGATCTCCCCAAACTTGGAAGATGATGCTCAGGATTTCTTGGAGGGCTCTATTCCTTCATTGTCATCAGAATTCGATCATCTTATTTGGCTTCCTAGAGATAATGGCGCCTTCTCCATCAAATCAGCTTGGAGGGCCATTCAAGGCGAGGTAATCCCGATTGATCATTATTATAAGCTTTGGAGTCTTCGCTTTCCTTTGAAGATTAAGCTTTTCATGTGGCGGTTGTTAAAAAATAAAATAGCAGTTGATGCTTTCATTTAGAGAATGAGAGTGATTTTGGTTTCAGGATGTTGATGTTGTCTCTTTCGTTCTATTGAGAACATCCAACATCTTTTTCTAGAGAGTGAGGTTGCTTCAAAAGTGTGGCGGAATTTTAGCTCCTTCTTTAAAACTCCTTTTATCCCTCAACCCTTAATACACCGTATTAAGTTGTGGTGGAGTAGACTTAAAGGAAGTTCTCAGTTTCATAAATTAGGAGCGTTAACCCCATCGTTGATTTGTAGGGAGATATGGTTAAGTCGGAACCATGCTATCCATGATAATATCTCCATGTATGATAAATATATTATTTCCAAAGTTAGGAACTGGGTTAATACGCTAAGCCTTCTGATTATCTCTAAGTCGGTTTCCTCTTCTTTTGGGGTCCATTCTCTGGCTCTATTGGGTTACCCGATCAAGCAGGTTATTCATCGACGGTCGTTGGTTTGCCGTTGGTCCCGTCCGCTTGAGGGGTTTTTCAAGCAAAATGTGGATGGATCTTTGAAACGGGAGACCATAACGTCTTCTTGTGGTGGGGTTGTTCGCGACAGTACTGGAGCTGTTAGTTGGGTTTTCTTCTACCCCCTAACGGTTAGTTCGAGTTTCCTAACTGAGTTTCATAGGTTATTCTTGGGGATTCAGGAAGCTCTGCGTTTGGGCCAGCTCCCCTTACTGGTAGAAAGCGATTCGTTAGCTTTGGTTCATTCTATAAGGAATGATAGTCCAGTCTGGTTGATTGCCCATCTCTAGAACACAGTTCAATTTTGGATTCTATCATTTCACATTCAGATTGCTCATACTCATCGAGAATGTAACTTTGTTGTCGATAGTCTAGCTAATATTGTTTCGAATAGCCCGTTATTATTTCCTATAGATAGCCTATTACCTCACGACGTTCTTTCTTACGTTCATGAGGATCAAGAGGGTTTTCCATATCTTAGATTGTTACTTTTCCTCTATTTTAATATAGAGCTCTTTTTTTTTTTTTTTTTTTTTTTTTTTTTAAAAAAAAAAAAAGTACTTTGATTGTCGTCTTTACCACAAGCAACAAGAAGAGCTCATTTATATCTACCAGTAAAAAATGTCCCATCTAGGAATAACATTGGGCATGTAAACTGAAATTCATGAATACACCCATGGAAAGCAAAAAAAAAAAAAAAAAAAAACGCTTAAAGCAATTTGTGTCACCTTCATACTCCAACAACAGGTAACTGTTTGGATTTGTTCTATGGCATGCTTCTATATACCATCTTAATTGATCAAATTCAGATATATAATACCCAAAAAGACTGTCTCTCACCTTTTCAACTCCTAGCCAAGCATGATTGTATGTAATCTCAAGACAATAAGTTTTCTTAAACTCGTGAAGAACATCAATAGGTCGTGTTTCAGGTTTAATCTTGACAACTTCCAACAAACAACTAGCAACAACATTCAAACTCATCATCTTGTTCTTCATAGTTCTATACATTGCACCAGATATATGTTCACTTACCAACTCCCTTATGTTAAAAAAATCCATTCAAATGATCAATACGCCCGTGTACAAACCACTTACAACCTCTTGCGTCTCTGAATGAACAATATGCAGCGATATGAACTTTATCATTTTTTTTTATACTTGTAACTAAATCCAATTTCAATTGAATACTTTCTCAGGACAGTACGAAATTCTTCTACCCCACCTTTAAAACACTGCCCCACACAATTGATACCTTTTGCTCACTCGGCAGATTGTAAATACATATTCTCATGATGCCAAGAATAAGATAGTATATCATCATCCTCATCATTATAAACACATAAACTTGATTCCTCTGATCCATTAAGAGTACTACCTACTACATTACTTGAACCCCCACTAGACGTAGCGATAAAACCATGTCCAGGAGTAATAGCATAGCCATTTATTACAACTTACACAAAATCATCTCTAAATGATATAATCAACACAATTATACCATCATTGTCATCTTGATCGCATAGCATACAGTTTGGATGACCAGGTAACGAATAATGCAAATCAAATGCGATTGATCACAAGCAAATCCATCGACAGACAACCTTTTCTATGAAATTAACAAAATTCATCTCACTATTAATTTTTACAATTCCATTGTAATCCTCGGATTTGCACAAAGCAATCGCCAAATTTGACATCTTATATCTAAATGCAGATATTGCTACAAGAAAAATATAATAATAACATGCATGAAAAAACACATAAATAAGGATAAAAATGCATTTACTACTAAAAAGCAAAACACAGAACACAAAAAAATACACAATTAGAATGTAACTAAACTTACACTAAAACTAGTAGAATGTAACAAATTTTGCACTAAAAAAATTCTAAGATCAAAACGCAGAACAAAAAAAAAACACAATTAGAATGTAACTAAACTTACACAAAAACGGGTAGAATGTAACAAATTTTGCACTAAAAAAATCTAGATATATATCAACGCACAAGAATAACAAAAATAAATCATATCTATCACAAAAAATCACGAATAGTTACTTTAAAAACTCTAGAAAGATCAAACACAACAACTACCAAAAAGAACAAAGGACAAATTTGATCGCGCTTATCAAACATGTATATTACGTTGTTGATCCTAAGATTTTGATGAATAATTAAATGTTGATATTTTTGGTAGAACTAATGGATTTATTGAGTGTTTCAGTTTATAAGTTCCATTGGAGATATTATCATGGAGAAGTTGAGATGAATGCTAAATAGATGCTAAAGAAACTGATAAAGATGATGGACATTAAGAGACCGAAGACTTTGAAGAACCTACGGAAAAATAACTCAGGTTAAATTTTTACTCTTAATGTATCCCGATTAGGATCACATACGACACAAAATATTTTTACAATTATGTGTGTTGATCTCAATATTTTGATTAACAATTAAGTATTGATGTTTTGGTGGAACTAATGTTTAATTGAAGTGTTTCAGTTATTTAAAGTTCCAATAATGAAAACGTCAAATTAAATGGATGCTAAATGCATATGTCAAGATGATAAAGAAAAATTAAGAGTTCGAAAAAATTAGGGAAAACAACTCAGGTGAATCTTAACTCTTAATATCTCATTTAGGAACACACACATGACACAAAATGTATTTTATCTTTTGTGTGTGTTTTGATTAAGTTAAATTATTTACTCCTATGTGAAATAAGAAGAAATAATTTTGAATGACTAAAATATAATATAAGAATATTAGTGGAGCTAATTAAGAGAAGAAAATGGATTAAGGGGCAAAATCGTAAAAGAAAATGAGTTAGAAACGTATTTAGAGAAGCGATCTAGTGACAGCAATCAACTGATGCGTTGACCGGATATAGAAGCTGTAATATCTTGTATCTCTAAGTCGATCGACAGGTCTATCGGCCAAGAAAGGCTGAACTCTCTGAATCAACAAGTCGACCGATAGGTCGACCGGTGAAGAAGTGCTGAACTCTCTGAATCTATGAGTCGATTGGGCAGTCGACCAATGCACGCAGCAACGATAGCTTGACTACAACCTGAATTGGGCAGTCGACTAAACGCGCTATTTCAGGATACTGTTTGATCCGAGATTATATCCAAAAGTAGCCGTTTTTGGTTGAGATTTGAGAGAGATTTCAGGGATATTCTCTAAATTTAAGATATGGTTCATATACTAATTAAATTCTATTAATAAGGTTAATTAAATATTAATGTTTCTCAATTTAGTACTTAAAATAGATTCTATACTTATTAATTAAAATTGAGAAATACTTTGAGGGTTTAATTGAGAGATTTGAAAGATGTTTTTAAGTGGAATTAAACATAAATGAAATTTTTATGATATAAGGGGTCTATAAGAGCTTTTATTTGTCATGACACATGTAAAGTAGCTGTTAGAAGGCTAATTATATATTCTTTTAAATAGACCTGCGAATTTTTATTTATGACTAATCATTCATTGAGAGAGCTAAGAGAGTTTGTATCATTTGTGAGATTTTATAAGAGTTATCATTCTACGATATTGTGAGTTTTTCTAAGAGTGATTTTGGGAATAAATTGCAATCAATTTTTGCTGATACCGGATTTGAAACTACATTGTTCTAATCATTATTTCTGTAGATTCCGGGTGAGATCTTTCCATATTATTTATTATTTATTTTTTATTCTATATTTGAAAATTGATCTTAGAAATTATTTCTGATTTTTGAAGAAAATATTTTTTACAAACAATTTCTTAAATCTGATTACGTGCTCCAATTTGCTACCCATATCTTGTTGAAATCAGATTTTTGTATCTCACGTATTTCTATCACTAGTTGGGATATTAATTGAGTTATTGTTTATCTGGGGTGGTAGAATCTCCGAGTGAGATTTACTTCTTATCAATTTTTGTATTAGTGAGTTGTGACGGGTTAAATACTATTGGGGGTATTTAATCATGGGTAGTCGGGTTTCAGTCTCTTCCTGTAAATAGATTGAGTTAGTAATTCTTATTGGATAAGAATTGCATTGTAAGTGATTTCTAAAAGTTTCATCCTTAGCTGTAAAAAGGATAGTTGGAGTGTTTTGAGAGGTTCTGATTCTTGTGCCTTAATCTTAAAAAGAATTAGGTTATTCTTTAGCATGTAAAAAATAGAGGTTCTTTCTTAACTTGAGAAAAAGATATTGTAAAGGTTGATTCTGAGCCTGTAAAAGAATCGGTGTGCGGGTTTGGTTCTTACCTTTAAAGGAATCTTGATTTTAGTGGGTGCGACCTTCGTGGAGCTCGGGGGACTAGATTAGCCAAGACTAACTTGGTGAACCAGTATAAATATTTTGTGTGCTGCATTACTAATTTGCTATTTTTATTGTTTGGGTATGCACTTAAATTGATAATTTTATTCCGCTGTGTTATAAAGATAATAATTAATTTAGGGTTAAAATTAATTATTTAATTTATTCAAATTTTATTCTGATAAGTTTTTTAATTACCCAAATTACCTCCCTATTGGATATTCTACTAGGCCAACAATGTGTGTTTTTAATAGGATTCTAATTAGTTAACATACTTACTCTTATATGAAATTGAAGAAGAAATATTGATTTAAGAAGATTAGATTAAAATTGAATTTAAGTGTTAGTGGAGTTAACTGAGAAAAGAAATCGGTTAAAGGGGCAAAAAGGTCAAAGAAATTGAATTAAGAAAGGAGTACAACAGGATCGGTTGACCTGCTTAGAGGGATTGGTCAACTGATGAGAAGGTGATGGAATTAGCTGAACTTTCTGAATCATTCGGTTGACAGCTATGTCGACCTATGGCCAAAAGAGGAACTCTCTGAATCATTAGGTCGACAGGCAAATGGGAGAGGTCAACCTGTGAAACTCATTGAATCGTTCGGTCGACAGACAAATAAGCATAGGTCGACCTATGGGCGTAGAGTTTTTGGCTTGGGCTATATCCTGAATCGGGTGGTCAACTTATGTCTTCTGGTTGGTCATTTGATGGACAGTTTCAGGATTTGAGGATTTCATGGTTTTGATCCAAAAAGTAGTTGTTACTAGCCATTTTATGGTTAGGATATGAGAGATATCTTAGGGATCTGATGAAATTTAAGATATATAGTTAATATTTTATTATTTCTATAGATATGGTTCAAGTATTTTGATTATTTCTCAATTTGGTTCATGTAATTCTTTCTATCCTATCTAATTGAGATTGAGAAAATATTTGAGAGACTAAATTGAATATGTTAAAAGATATGATTGAGTGAATTATACCATGATTAAGTCATAATGATATAAGGGGTCTATTGGAGTTATTATCTGTCATGATATATGAGAACTAGCCGTTAGAGGACTTATTTAAATTCCATATAAATAGACCTATTTTTTTGAGGTTTCAATAATTTCAATCATTCATATCTTAAGAGCTATTCAATTCTTGTGCTTTCTAAGAGTGATCATTCTGAAATCATACTGAGTGTATTGTGAGAAGTATTCTTGAGAAGTGTTCTTAAGAAAAATTGTTGTGGATTATTGTTACTGTCGACTTGAAATTTCATTGCTAATAATTCTTTATTCGGTAGATTCCTAGTGAGATCGTTCCAAGTTTTTGTTATTAACTGTTGTGTGATATTATTGTTTAATACTTGGAATTTTGATCTCTGAAATCATTTTCCTGAATTTTAAATTGAAAATTATTTTTGAAACGATTTTTTGAGAAAATCTGATTACGTGCTAAATTGCTTACTACTCATTTTGTTAAAATCAGATTTTGAAATTCTCACTGTATTTCTATCACTAGTATCGGGACATTAATTAAGTTCAAATTAATTTGGGGTGGTAGAAGCTCCGAATGAAAAAAAAGACTTATCAATTTTGTAATTGGTGAGTTGTGTGTCGGATTACATACTATTGAGAGTGTCTAATCAAATGATAGCTAATTTCAATTTCTTCCGGTAAAGAGATTGATGTTTTGATTTTTGCCTAGAGTACAAAAAGATTAGGTGTTAATTCTTCATGAATAGAATTAATTTGATTGAATTTGTAACGGTTCAATCCTTACCGGGTAAAATGATACTTAAAGTATTTTTTATGTGAGATTTAATTCTTAGTCTAAGTATAAAAGAATTAGGTTAATTTTTAGTTTGGGAAAAAGATAGGGTTATTAATTAGTTTGTGAAAAGAAACTGTAAAGGTTGATTCTGAGCCTGTAAAAAGAATCATTTGTAAGAGTTTGGTTCCTACCTAGTTAAAGGGATCATAGTGATTAGTGGGTGCGACTCTCCGCGGAGCTCGGGGGACTGGATTAGCTAAAAATAACTTGGTGAACCAGTATAAATTTCAGATGTGCTGATTTATTTACTTTGTTTATATTTTGTTATTTGGTGTGCATCTAGTTGATAATATTTATCCGCTACTATAATAATAATTAATTTAGGATAAAATTAATTATTTGATTTTTGAAGTATTATTATTTGGATTAAATTTTTTATTTACCCAATTCACCTCCTCTTGGGTAGCTCACTGGGCCAACACACGTTACTAAAAAATGTTGTTCTCTACGCAAAAGGACTTAAAGATCCAATAATAAATCAATCAGATCCTTTACGAAGAACACAATCAATTTCTATTGCAAAAAATTCAAGATCTAACCAAAATTGCGTCGTGAAAGCAACAATTAATAAATAAATCACTAAAAACAGAGTAAAAAATAATATATGTTACTTACATTTGATTTGCTGATCGTTAGTCGACCTCCTGAATCAATAGAAATCAAGATCTCCAAAAACCCTAGTTTGCTGACGCACAAAATCACCAAAAATACAAAGGCAAACTCTGAATTCAAACTACTTAGAGGAGAATTTAAATACAATTACTAACAATCTAAAGAAATTACTATCTACGCTCCAAAAACCATACATGAACACACGCAAGACTTAAAGAGGGGAGAAAAACAGATCAAGAGACTAATTCTAAACTTAATAATAAGAAATGACTAATGGTGGATTAGATCCTAAAAATAGGACTAATCGCAATTATCCCAAAAATTTATTAAACAAAAACATTTACAAGCTCTATTGAATAAGTTTTGTTTCTTCGGCTTTTGTCTATTCATGGACTAGATTAAAAAAATAAAATAAAACAACAGATGGACTTCTAGCCCGGGCCCTAGCTCAAAGATGTTTGGGCTTATGAGCGGGCTCGGGCACACAAAATCGATGACCGGCTTGGCCCGACTCGTTGACTGGTCAAAACTTGATGGGACAACGTTTTACCGGGTTTCAAGATTTTCGAGCCAGATCGGCCCATTGCCAAGATCGCCACCGGATAAAGAGATATTTTTTAATTATTAATGTTGAAGTTTAATTTTCCTTTGAAAACACCCAGGTATTTTTCATTAGGACTGTTGATAATTATATGAAAAAAAAAAAAAGGGAAAAAAAAAAAAAAAGTCCCTTTAGATTCTTTTTCTTGCTTGGGACAGTCTTCCAGCGAACGACGTCGTCCGGTCGTGAACTTCTTCGGTGTCTTTTTGTTTCCCGGAACACAGTATTATTTCACCTGAATTTTGAACAAGTAAAACCAGACACAAGAGTCCGTTCGTTCGAAGGTTCAACTACCCAGATCATTTGCGAACTTCGGAAACAATTCTTCAGAAACCGCTAATAATTTGAAAAATTTCATTTCAAATCCCTAAATTCTTCCAAATTCAGACGGCAACTTAGGTGTACACTTGAATTTCGAGTCGAACAACGACGATGTCATCGTCTTCGATGTTGACGCCGACTCAGAGATACGCCGCCGGCGCTCTGTTCGGTCTGTCCCTGCTCCAGGCCCAGATCCACCAAACCCGCCCTTTGGGCTCTCCCTTCGAAGGTGACCCAACAGACGAACGCAGTAGCAGCGGTAGCAGTAGCGATTCCGTCTCCGAAGATCCTCAGCTGTGGGTCCACGAGTCATTCGGCCTTCTTCGCCCCATCTTCAGGTATAATTACGTACATATGTCAGTGTTTCGAGATATTTTTATTGAATTCGGTGTTTATTTTGGATATCTGCGTTCTGTGATCATTTGGTGTTCGCCATAATGGCCTGTTTGATTGCTGGGAAAATGTCAGCAAATGTAACATTCTAACTTTTAAAATATCATATACCTATGGACATGAGGTGTCCTAAAGTTTCCCTCATATTGGCATTGAGGGTGAGGTTGAAGGTTCTTATTTGATTATGCCGTCATTGTCATTGTTTCGGTGCCTGTACATTGCTAGTTTCGACAATTGTTTTTCATTTGAGGGTAAATCTATCATATTTTCGTGACAGGTTTCTTGAAATAGATAATAAAGCATGGACTGGACTTGAGGAAACAGCTGGCTATTCTCCAGCCAAGCATCATGTTGGAGCGGTATGTCAGATTCAACGGTTTGATGTTCTTTGTAGAATGGATTGTTCGGACTTATCATAACACTTGCAATTTTTGGAAGTATGTTAATGTTGATAGTTCAGTGTATTAAAACTGCTTTGCTTACAAATTTTATCTTGGTTGCTTCTTTCTGAATATAAGTATCGTGAATCAATGTTAATGTTGATAGTTCTCTGTATTAAAACTGCTTTGCTTACAAATTTTATCTTGGTTGCTTCTTTCTGAATATAAGTATCGTGAATCAATGTTAATATTATTTTTCTTTTTCTTACCCCCAGTTAATATTGTTTTTCTTTTTCTTACCCCCAGTTCTTGAGGTTGCTTTCAGAAGAAACCGGCAATGCTTCTTCAGAAGCAATGGAGATGGAACTTGCACTGTCAAACGGTGTTGATGCCATGGCATCGAGCATGGAGAAAACATTTGTTGAGTACGAGTCTAAAAAGGAGAAGCAGCGTGAGTATGAGCATGAATGTCGGGAGAAATTTTCATCTAGTGAGGCGCAGTCGAATTCTGAAACCGATAATAACAACCTCGAAAACCAGAAAGAGACAGCCTCAAATCCACCCACTGTTAAAAATGAACCAAACATGTGTCCTGATAAATTGGAAGAAAAACCTCTTGAAGAGATTACAATGCTTAGCTACCCAAGAAAGTTGGCAGTGCTATATGAGCTTCTCTCTGCCTGCTTGGCAAATGTACCTGAAAATACCAAGAAATCTACCCATAGAAGAAAGGGCTATGATGCTCGCCATCGTGTTGCCCTTCGATTGCTGGCTACCTGGTTCGATGTGAAATGGATTAAAGTGGTTTGTTAATAACATCTTATTACATGATTTATGATTAGCAATATGGGTGATTATATTTATGATTAGCAATATGGGTGCATATATTTGTTGAGTCGTAGATGAACTTTTGCAATGTTATACAATTATTTTCGATAAAATGGATCTTTATTAAATGTTTAGTATACAGCTATACGTAGCCATTCTATATTCTAGTATGACTCCACTAGAACCAAATTGGTAAGTATATGGATTTCATGGAAATCGTAGGAGATGGAGATCCACTTTTTGATGGATATACCTAAGGAGGTCAATTTTGTACTCATCTTTAGTTTTCTGACTTTGCCATTTTCTTAAGTGGTTATTTGGATTTATTGGGCGGATTTGACCAAAAATGGGCCTTTGTTTTTAGCCTAGAAACTAAGCATGGTTCAGTAATTTGTCACCTTAAAGATGCTTCTGTTTGTGATCATTGTATTTGTTAATGCTATAACAAGTTAAGGCTCGGTATCAAAAGCACGTTTTTTTTGGGTTGTTTTATTTTCGGATAGAGAATAAAGGTTGTAAATATCAAACATGTCTTTACATTTTACTTCTGTACTCTGTGATCTGATTTCGGTTAAGATAAATTGGTAAACACAGTGTCCGAGTCTTTGTTCTTTGTGCTTCTGCAATTTCTCGTAAATGGTTTCAAGAAATGGACAGGGTCCAGCATTCAATTTATATGAAAAACCTATGTATCCATATTATTTGGTGCATGCAAATTGTACATCTAAATTATATATGGTAGTGTGGGTTCAACTAGGAGTTGAGTTGGTGATCTTGGGCCTGTCTTGCATGTTTTTTGCTCTTTCCTTTTCATTTATTTATTTATTTATTTTTGTGGGGGTGTGTGTGTGTGTTATGTTTGCTTTTCACCATGCAAGCTTGTAACATAGACTGGTTTTGCTCAAATAATTTGTGCTGACAGGAAGCCATTGAGACTATGGTTGCTTGCTCAGCAATGGCTATACTGAAAGAAGAAGAATCAAAGGAAGAAGGCAAATCAGCAGGAAGCAAATGGGCTAAGTGGAAACGTGGAGGTATCATAGGTGCAGCTGCTTTAACTGGAGGAACCTTAATGGCAATTACTGGTGGTGCGATTCTTTCAATATTTTCTTTTTCCTGCGCCCTGCTTTTGAATATAAGATGCGATTTTCAAACAAGTTTCCGTTAATATAAATAATTTGGATTTTAAGTAATTGTTGTTTCAACAGGTTTAGCCGCACCAGCAATTGCTGCAGGTTTCGGTGCTTTAGCCCCTACATTGGGAACTATAATCCCTTTGATTGGAGCAAGTGGGTTTGCTGCTGCTGCCACTGCTGCAGGAAGTGTCGCAGGTTCTGTTGCGGTGGCTGCATCATTTGGAGGTGAACACATATTTCAATTCATATTGCAAAATTTCACATTTATTATGATTATGGACAAATGATTATGGCAAATACTATATTTCTACTTTATCTACGCAACATTTCAACCGCAAAAAGATAGACTTCTCATAAGTAGATACAGTCATCTTAAATCTATGTGTTTAAAGGGAAGTCTGATCTTCCATCCTGTTTGATACATATAATGACAATTTATTAATGAATGGAAAACTTTGGGCATGCACCCAGATGCCATGGGCAACGCCCAACTTCGCGTCGGGCCAAGTTCAACGGATCTTACTCCTTGTGTTTCCATCACCAGAAAAATCAAACAAGACAAAACTCGATTTTGCACCTGATTGGTGCGTTCTTTTTTGTGTTCATTGCTTCTTAGGTGCCAAAATTCTTACACTGGAGGTGTGAACTAGGTTTGGGGTAGTAGAGGTTATCGTTGAGATGAGGAAGCAGAGGTCAATGTTGGCGAAAATAGAAGAATTAGGGTTGTTTCATTCGTTTTTTTTTTTTTTTTTAATGTTTTATTTTGAAATAGAGCAGTTGTCGCCTCTAATTATTATTATTTTTAAATTAATAAAAGAAAATTTTGGAGTCTTTGACCAAAAGTCAAGGAACATTATGACTTGTTATAGAATAGATAACAAAATAAAGAATAGCATCTCTAAATAGGTTGGCCTCATATGGAACTGTCAGTCTGCCCTTGGAAATACAAAAAAAATAATGTTTGTGTACCTTGTGCGCAGTCTGGTCAATTTATACTGACATATGGATCGTCATAGATAAGAGAGAAAACAAACTTGATATTTCATGCTGTATATTCATATTAATCTTTACTGTTAACACATCAACCATGGCAGCTGCGGGAGCTGGACTTACAGGGACTAAAATGGCTAGGAGGATTGGAGATGTTGATGAATTTGAGTTCAAAGCTATAGGGGAAAACCATAACCAAGGGGTAAGTCCTGTAGATCCCCCTTAGTTGTCAGAACATTCGTTTCTTCTATTATCCTCTTTGTTTGTTTATTAAGTCGATCTGACGCCATGTTCTTGTGTTAGTCTTTTCATGTTCTTTTCTTTCCTTCTTATGGAGTTCTCTTCTATTGAATTAATGGGGGATTCTTCTCACTAAAACCTTCTTCAACCAGCGGCTAGCAGTTGAGATCTTGGTCTCAGGATTTGTTTTTGAAAAGGAGGATTTTACAAGACCTTGGGAAGGACAAATTAATAATCTTGAAAGGTAAAGAAAAATTTGACTCATTTTTTGAGAAATGTGAAACTCAAAATGCTTTTTTATTTTATAGAAACTTTATTCAGCCATCTCTTTTTTCTATTACGCTTGTGGTTGGTGAGATTTTTCAATTATCCAGTTAAGCTTGTCATGGGTGATACAATATATGAGCTGGTATGCCACATCATTTAATATTTTGTTGCTTTCCTTGATGATTGCCTAATGCTGAACACACGATGAACTTGTTTCAACGGTCTGCTTTTCATGTCGGATGTTCTTTTTTTATTGAAGTTATAATATAAAAATTAATTAACCCCCTTGTTAGAATAATTGAGAGACGAGATGTTGGGAAAGAATATGAGACAATTGTATTGATATATGTGAAGCCAACAAAATACTGAGATGTACAACCTAACAAATCAAGACTCATATATACATATGTTAACACCCAGAATATGTATTTTTTTTTCCGGTTTGGACGCTTATAATGATTTTGTAGGTATGCACTGCAGTGGGAGTCTAAGCATCTAATTGCTGTAAGCACTGCAATTCAGGATTGGCTTACTTCCAGTAATGAGTTCTCCTCTAAATGATGATATAATGCATTATCTAATTTTTTTTTTCCCATGAAAAAGGGTAATTTGTGATAATTACTTTGGTTAATTAATCCAGGACTTGCAATGGAGTTGATGAAGCAAGGTGCTATGCTGACTGTATTAAGCACGCTTTTGGCCGCTCTGGCTTGGCCGGCAACATTACTTGCAATTACCGATTTTATTGACAGCAAATGGACAATTGCTGTAGACAGGTTTCTCTTGTTACTTCGCCATAGGAAACACCAGATTGGAAGAATACTCTATTAATGAAGAATATTATTTATAATGGAGCACAAAAAGTAGAATATAGCCTTTTAAAAAAAACATGATCTTAAAAAAAAAAGATTCAATTGATTAAAAGATGTGAAAATTGTTTTGTAAATGGCTTATCAGTTGTGTTGTAAAAAAAGAGTAAGGGCAATGTTTGATAACGCTTAAATTAAAGTGCTGAATTTAATTGTTGAAATTGTAAGTGCTGAATTTATTATGTGTTGAATATATTAAGTATTTAATTTTTTAATACTTTTAAGTTAAAAAAAAAAAATTCTTTCTACAAATTTTTGTTTCTAAAATAATTTTTTCTCTTTATTTTTTCTCAATTTAGTATTTTCTTCATCTATAATTTTTTTGTATATTATTTTTTTTATGAGATTTTACAGTATTGTCATGAAATGTTAGTAGTGATAATTAGATATTCTACGGTATTAAGTGATAAGCACTAAAAAATTAAGTGAATTAACATCACTTAAAATTTTGAACAATTTTTTAATTGATGCTTATTTTTTAAGTGATTGATTAATTTTGTTATCAAACATAATTAATTTGATAAGTATTTAATACATTCAGTTTATGTGCTTAATTGTGTTATCAAACGGGCCTAAGTAAAGTTTTTGTATTTGAAAACAAAGAATTCATACTTGAATTCTGAACCAAACAGGCGCTTAACCTTTTTTTAGGTCTGATAAGGCAGGAATACTGCTGGCCGAAGCATTACTCAAAGGATTGCAAGGACAACGGTACATTAATCCAGTTGAAGTTATGCTTCGTTGCATTTGATTTCAGAGTCTGAAGAAATTGGAGTTCAACTGATACTATTCTTGTTGGGTCATGATTTTTTCAGGCCTGTGACACTTGTGGGTTTCTCCCTTGGGGCAAGAGTAATTTTCAAGTGTCTTCAGGTTTTGGCTGAGAAGGAGAGCAACGGTAACTTTCAATAGTCATAAAGGCACATTGTTGTTAAGCTAAAATTTGCTTTGGATGATCCTAATTCACCTTTTGTTGAATTTTGTTAGCTGGACTAGTTGAAAGGGTTGTTCTTCTTGGGGCACCTATTCCCATTAAAGATCACAACTGGGAAGCCGCGAGAAAGGTACTCTCTCTCTCTCTAGTTGTGTATAAATCCAATGGGTCTAACTCACTCTCAAAAGACATCTTGTAAAATGAAGATTGTCTCTAGACTTATATATAACTTAGGATCAAGTAACAGAAGCGATGTATGATTCAACATGCCTCCTCAAGCACAGGGTGATCTTTGACAAACCACTACGAAGTGTTAAATGTCATAGTATCTATTAGAATGTGTTTATTAAGGGTTAAATGAGTAAAAAAAATATTATTATTGAGTTTTTGAGGATGTTCTGGTGATTTAAAATAATTCACAACCGTTGCGACCGATTCCCAATACGGACAGGCCGATTCTCTTGATACTGTTACACTGTGACCGTTACCGTTACCATTACCATTACGTAACCGAAAACCGCGATTTAAAACCTTGGTTTGCAGTGGTTTATCAAAGTTCACCTTGCATGTAAGGGGTTGTGTTGAATCTCACATTGATATTAGGCTCCCGATATCCGTTTGCACTAGCAAACGGATCTTGTGGGACCTAACATTGATGTGGGATTCAACACGCCTATCATCAGACAAGTGGTCTGACTCTAATATTATGTAGTAACCGAATGGGCTTAACTCATTCTTAAAAGACGTCTTAAAAGAGGAAGGTTACTCTGGGCTTTATATATGGCTCAGGATCAGGTAACTCAAGTGATGTGGGATTCAACATGTCCCCTCACGCATAGGGTGAACTTTGACAAATCATTGCGAACGGATATCGGGAGCCCAATAATCAACGTGGGGCTTTTTGTCGAATTAAAGTTTGCTTATTTCTGTGTTTTTGTAGGTAGTGGCTGGAAGATTTGTGAATGGTTACTCTACAAATGATTGGATGCTTGGAGTTGCTTTCCGTGCTAGGTAAGAATCATGGGAACTGCGTCGGATGCAAATTTTAAGGGCTTTTTTTGTTGTCCTTCAATTCACGAATTGGACCATTTTACAATTAGTCAATTTATAAATTTACACTTTGGCGTTCGGTTGTTAAAAAATTAAAATACTTAATTTAGCTAGCGAACTTTAAATGTTTTTCTCTTTTCATCCTTTAAATCATATGTAAATAGAGAAATATAAATAGGATAATATTTTAGACCGAACGGGGCCCTAAACTATAACAAGAAAATGGTCATCTCATGAAGATGATATACTGACATCTCATGCATGGATAATGTATAGGGTTCCTTCTTAACTAAACCAAATGCTTCTCTTTCTATAAAATTATTAGTGGCATTATGTTATTGTTTCTGTTCCCAGAAAACTTGGAACTGAAACCGAAATATGGGAACAAAAATAATCTGTTTCTTTTCCGTTTCCAATTTTTTAGAACAAATTTCTGAGAACAGTGCAGAATCTGATTCTTTTTGTTCCCGTATTTTTGTTTCTGCTCCAAGTTTTTTGAGAAAAGAAACAGATATATGGGAACAAAAACACTATAAATAAAACGCTACCCTATTCTTTGTGGAAGTGCACTATATTTGACAACCGGTGTATGAACAGCCTCCTTACTCAAGGACTTGCCGGAATTCAACCAGTTGATGTTCATGGAATTCAGAATGTAAGATCCCTTCGGCATCCCGATAATAACAACTAATGTTAATGCTTTAATTTGTTAATTTTCTCTTTAGAAGCAAAATCCAATCTCTATTTCTTTTTTTTTTTTTTTTTCCTTCAGGTTGATGTTACTGAATTCATTGAGGGTCACTCTTCTTATTTGTGGGCAACAGAAAAGATCCTAGAACAACTTGCATTGGACACATACTATCCTGTTTCCACATCAAATTCAACCAAACTCTAGAGTAGTATGTGTTTGATTTTGGTCTCCAAAATCAATTTTTTCTTAAAATCTCACTTGTATCAGATTTTTGTTCCATTTTTCTAGGAAATGAAAATGTATAGATGATGCCCAAGGAACTCCTACTTTGGCTATGCGTCTTGTATTTGATATGAAGCCAAGCTGCTTATTATTATTTTTTTTTTAAAGGTCTAATTCTCTCATCTATGTTCTCCCCGATGTTATGAAACTTACTCCATATGTTGCAAAATTTGAAGTGCACCAGGGGCAAAAGACCTGAAATCATAGAAACAAATTTTCTTGTATGATATGAAGAATTTCATATGACATCATAGTGGAATGTTTAATATATTTACGCTGCGTTGGTACGTTGAAATGAAATGAAAAGAAATTGAATGACAATAAGATTAGAATTAATATAGTAATAGAATAGAATGATCATTATCATTCCTATGTTTGGTGACGAAAGGGATTACACGTGGTATTAGAATGATATCAAAGGGTAAAATAGTAATTTAATTGAATTTTCAAACGGTATAATAGTTAATTTAATTTGATTAAATTTTATTTGAATTTAAATATTTATTTAGTATTTGGTTTTGTTTTTTGGCCAATTATTGATTAAAACTTAATCCTATATAATTGGGATTAACTAATACCAAATTTATCTTGATATTGATCAATCTCATGATTTGTGGGATTATGGATTCCTTAGGAATGGAATGACCATTTTCATGGTCATTTCAATTCCATTTTAAACCTCGCGTAACGCGACCTTAGGGTTTAGGGGTGAATTCCTTATTTGATATTTAGGTCATATCATCAAGTTGGCTAATTTGATTATTTTTCTTATTCTATTAATTAGACTATTTGAGAGAACAACCTCAAAATAATATACTAAAATTGTGTGTGTGTGTGTTTTGTTTTGAAAATCTGTCCTCGTGTGTTTATGAGAAATGCGAGGTGGTTGCAACGGGAGTGGCTAGGAATGTCCTAAAAGTAGGAAATCACATGAGAGTCTACTAATTTCATTTTGTACCCTTATTGAAGACCACCAAAGTAATATACAGAAAGGAATGGAAGAGGGCCAAGATTCAAGAAATATGGCTTGGATACAAATAATGCATAATTTTTTTTCTTTATTGTATGTGTATATATATTTTTTGGTATAAATCTTAGGTGATAAATTTTTGTATATTAGATCTCTCACTAAAAAAATACACTAGATAATCGTTAACGGTTAGGCAGAAGGTTTGGGTGTGATGATATTGCTACAGGCAACTAATTTTGGGATCGATTATAGTTGTCAAATAGCAGTCCCTGTCTTTTTAAATAACAATAACAGATAGGGAAATTTTGTTGTCAACGATGCCCGTCTAGCTCAGTCGGTAGAGCGCAAGGCTCTTAACCTTGTGGTCGTGGGTTCGAGCCCCACGGTGGGCGCTTCTTATTATAGGTTATTTTGTTAATTTTTTTCTCGTTCACATTTTTCTTGTTTCTTTTTTTGGGGTAAATTAATCTTACCGGAAAATTTACCGAAAGAGAAGGAAAAACCAACGTTTAAAAATTAAAACGTGAGGAGGCCAAGTGAAATCCCCCACGTTTCCCGAGGTAGACGACGATAGCTTGCTTCTTTGATGATTTCCGATAGAGATATAGATTATATATAATATCCACCTGCTTCGATCAGTCAACTTGAATGATAATCTTATTCTCGTTAATCGATTCTCTTTTTCAATTTGATTTTTGTTGATCCGATTCGTGAAATTGGTGAGAGTTGCATTTTTGTTGAATTAAGGATAATCGTTGCTGTTTGGAGTGGGGAAAGGTAAATCGAATGGCCGCTCATGCGGCTTTCAGGCGGACGTATCGATTCGGTACCGATTCAGGCATCAGCTTTGCCGCGTCCGCATCGACGGCCTCTCCTTCGTCCGCATTTTTTCTGTGCCGGCAGATTTCTCAGCTAGTCAAATCCAACGGCAAGCGCGTGTTCCTCGTCGACACATTAGCCCTTGTAATTCTCCTTTCTATCTTCGCCTGTTTTTTGAATTGAAATTGATGTTTGGTTATTAGATGGATTAATTTGTAGGAGTTTTGATCCAAATTGTTCGAAGAATGATAGTGATGTTGTTGTTATTGTTCAGGTGAGGAGATTAGAAGCTCAAGGTTTGCCCTCCAAACAGGCGGAGGTCATAACGTCGGCAATAACCGAAGTCTTGAATGATAGCTTGGAAAATGTCGCTCAATCTTTTGTTAACAAAGGCGAAATGCAAAGAGTATGACCTGTTATGTACGCGAATGCCTAAAATGTTATATGAATGTTCCTCTATCTGCTGAGAAGGTTGTTTCTCGTTGTAATTTGGTTCCATTTATGATAACTCTGCATTTGTGTGGCTTCCTGTTTGTCTGTAGATTGAGATGACTCAGGAATCCAACTTGTCCAAATTCAAGTCTGAAGTTCAAAGCTCACAGGTATTAACATATGGCACAGATTAGCTTTATGATTTTCCGTATAAATGTCTCTGAAATTTTCAAATCTGATGAAGCTGAATGTCAATTTTCCAAGCTGGATGAGAGATCCCCAAATTTTATTTTATTTTAGAAACTCGATGTAGATGAGTGCTTAGGTAAGGTGTTGCAAATTGCTATATCAATGTCCTAAACAAGTTCAGATTTGTTCTACATTTGGCGACTGCTGCCATTAATTCATAAATAGGTCTGGCCATTTAGTAAAAACATAAATCCTTTGAGTAATGCTTTGACAACTGAATTCTTGATCCTATAGTCGTTATACTACATGCTGAGACAAGAACGGTAAAAACATAAATTGCAGTCAGTACAAGTAATTGGGAGGATTTTCGCTTTGTGGAACAATGTTGGCCCATTTTTTTTGTGGGACTCTGGAAGTTGGTTCTGTGAGTTGTTCGTCGATATGCCGATTATAACTATGAAAATATACATCTAGTCAGCCTCCTATGACTAGAAGTTCTTTTCACATAGGAACCCGTCTTTTTTCCTTAGTTGATCCTTTTCTTTTCCCTTGTTCGATGTGAAATATCTTGAGGAAGTGATTGATGACCTTCAATTTTTTGGTTTCTTCTCCTTCGACTTATATTTTATTTTTCTGGGCTGCTTAATGAAGGATCAGGGAGAAAAAAGGGGCCTTTAATGATGTTCGAACACCGCATGCTATAAAATTGAGTTGTTGTGACTGTTTGTTTCCCGTTTTCTGGGTTCATCTTTTTCTTGTAAAATACTTTTCATGCTTTTCTTTTAGTGCAGAACCACCATTTTTCTCTCTTGCAACATGAAACTGAAAAGCTCAAGAGCGATATAGATAAGATGCGCAGTGAACTGAGGTTTCTTTGTATTTGCAAATGCAAAAATATCAACTGCCATTTTACTCTGTTTTAATCGAAATCTAAAAAGGAATCTAATGAATTGTCTCTAGGTATGAAATAGACAAAGTGACGGCTGGACAGCGTTTGGATCTGAATCTCGAAAGAGGGTAAGAAAATCCATTAAAGTGCCTTTGGATAAGTTTGATAGATTAATGGAATTTCAAAACGATGTGAAGCCCATCATTTGCAAATTCGTTGTTTGGCTATATTTTTTTGAAGGATTTAGAAAAATTACCTCTTTAGGAGGTATTCAGAGACGTCGTTTACCCCTCCACCCCCAAATTCTTTTCAAAATTTCAAGAAATTTTACAGATACTTTATGAAGTAGCCAAACGTGGAATTAGAACTTATGAATTTTCCTTTATCAAAGTCAAACCCTCTCACAAAATCCTTCATCTAAACACACCCTTAGGTTGTGTTTGGGTAAGGGATTTGTAAAATGATGGGATTTCGAAATCCCGTTATTTTACAAATCTTGTTTGGATAAAACTGAGAACAAAAACAAAAGAACAAAAACAGAAGAACAAAAACCAAGCATTACCCATCTTTGTTCTAGTTCTAGAATCGATTCTCACAATAGAGCCTGTGATTTCTCGCCATCGCCTAACATACACGAAACGACGCGAGTTGTGATTTCTCACAATCAAACAACCCTTTCTCGCCATCACCAAACAAACAACAACGTTTAACCAAATTCCACCTAAATCGGACGAAGGAGATGGACGATGACGATGAAGGAAATGGACAATTTCTGCAACCCTAAATTGGATGATGGACGACGAAGGAGATGGACGATGACGACGAAGAAGAAATCGACGAAGAAGTAGTCGCGAAGGACGACGACGAAGGAAATGGACAACTTCTGCAACCCTAAATCGGACGATGGACGATGAAGGAGATAGACGATGAGGATGAAGAAGTAGTTGCGAAGGAGATGAAATCCTCTCTTGGGAGGATTTGTCAAATTCCACTTATTTTAAAAGGATTTCCAAATCCTTTCTTTCACACTGTTTGACATTTGAACGGATTTTACAATTCCTTTCTACTCAATACCCAAACAAGATATTTGTTAAAGAAGGATTTTGAAATCTTTCCTCCAAATCCCTTACCTAAACACAACCTTAATTTATTTTGTGTAGTAAGTGTTGTACAGAATTATATTGTCATTTTTTCTCCTCCATATGCAGGAGAATCCGGGACGAGCTAGCAAATCAGAATCAAGAAACCGCTAACCTGACTAACAAACTCGATCGAGTGAGTGCACATTATTTTCAAACATTCAGCTGAGGAATTGATTTGGGTAAAAACTGGTTCAAAATTTTGATTTGAAATTGTTTCTGTTTCACTTTTCATGATATTATCCCAGGAAATTCATACACTAAGGGCACAATTGGAAGCAGCAAAATACGATGTGATTAAGTACTGTATAGGAACCCTAGTTTCGATCTCGGCCGTTGGTCTGGCCGTCATCCGAATCTTGATGTAAGATTGTTTGTTGTATTCAGAAACTAACCCTAAAACAAAATAAGCTGCCCGGAAAAAGGGAAGGGGTGGGGTGGGAGTTCATTTTTTAAGAGGAAAATATTTAGTGTAAAATGCTGTATAAAAGATGGAATTCCTTTTCTGAATCTTCCATAATCAATTTTTAAAGACTTGTTTGGTGAAAAGGCACAAGGAGTATGACTTGTTCTCCGATTTCTGTTGTTGTTAAGGTCCTGTTTGGCTTGTAACTCGAAAAATCAATATACCACTATTTTGTTTTCAACAACACAACTCAAAAACACTTTTACAAAACAATCTATCACATCTTCCACTTCTAATCTTATACTTTCATTATTTTTTAAATTCAATTTCATTTTTATAGCTTTATTTTTTTATTTCCTTCTAAATTTTCTCGACCAAATTATTTATCACAAAAATCATCATCATTATTTTTTTTCATCATATTCTAATCAGCCATATAATTTTTATTTTTAATTTTTTAATACATTGTAAATGAAGGAAAAATCATGTAGTCGACCCTATATAAGTGAGGCAAATGTATCTTTGTTGTTAATAAAGAAAATGAAGTCTCGGTGAAAGTTCTTTCTTTCTTTTGACCATTTTGTTTATTTTTTTGTCGACTTTTTGTTTTATTATGTTTTAGTTCCAAATGTAAGCAGGACGATTTTGTAATTTTAATTTATTACTGTCCAAATTTAATTGTGATAATTAATTTTTTAGGGTATTTTAAATTAATTGATCGCTTTAACAACATTTACCAATAAGGACAATATAATAAAGTAAAAAAAAATATATTTAATATTTTAAGCAAAGTCAAATGTGACACTAAATTTGGGACGGAGAGAGTATTAGTATTGAGTATTGAGCATTTGCTTCTAGAATTTATATTTTCTGTATTTTATTTTTTCTGTAATTTTCTCTTTCTAGAAATAGTTGGTTAGGCTTGTTATTCTTGTTGCTTGAGTTGTTATCTATTGTAATAACTTTCCCTCATTTTCCTATATATATTGATGATCTCCTGCTCAGTTGAAATGAGCTGGAGTTCATAACAATATTACCTTCAGCTTCTTCCATTTGGTATCTAGAGCACAGATCCGAAAATGGCCACTCCTTCTGCTTCTGCTTCTTCAGCCCCTCCTTCCTCTGCAATTCAAACTCCACATCCAGATACTACAGCTCTCAACAATAATCCTACTAATTTTCAAATTCAGAATTTACCTGCACTTACTCCCACTCTTGCAGTCAAACTTGATGAACATAATCTGCTGATCTGGAAAAATCAACTTCTCAATATTATAATTGCTCATGGCCTTGAAGAATTCATTGAAGGAGAGCCGAACACACCAGCAAAATTTCTGGATATTGCAAAGACCAAAATCAATCCTGAATACACTCAATGGGAGCGTGTCAACAGAGTTGTTATGAGTTGGATTTATGCTTCTCTATTAGAATCAATGATGGGCAAAATTGTTGAATATCAAACCGCAAGAGAAGTTTGGACTGCTTTAATGCACACCTATGAATCCCCTTCCATTGCTACTATTATGGGCCTCAAATCTCAACTTCACCAAATCAAGAAAGATGGAATTTCTATTTCAGAATATCTGGCCAAAATAAAAAATGTCTTCAATCGATTTTCTGCAATTGGTGAACCACTTTCATATCGCGATAAACTGATGTACACGCTTGAAGGTTTGGGAGAAGAATATGATTCTTTCATCACATCTATTCAAAATCGAGTTGATGAACCTCCTCTTGAAGACGTTCATAGCCTACTTCATACCTTTGAATATCGGTTGGAACAACTAACCAGCGTGCAAAATCTGAATTTTGCTCAAGCCAATCTAGTGGCAGCTACTGGTAATTGACGATTCCAGCAAAATCTAGGCAGATCTTCTTCTTTTCGGCCTTCGTCTTCCACATACGGACAAAATTCGCACCCTAATTTTTCTTCGAAACCTCTTTTTCACCATGTTCGCAACTCGCAACGCTTTCACCAAGCTTGACCATCATCAAACAGTGGATCGATGGGTTACCCACCTACCTCAGCTTCTCAAACTGGACTCCAAATACTCAAAACCCAAAATCTCAATACCAAATATATGGTAAAATGGGCCATATGGCCCACAAATGCTATCACCAGACCAATCTACAGTATCCCTCACCCTTTGCTTCACAAAACAGCCCATCTCCATCCCCTTCCCTACAATCGTCTGCTTCAAATAGTTCTTCTCCTTCTGCAATGTTGGTCACTGCCACACCCTCTCAAATTGATGATGCTTGGTATCTAGATTCGGGAGCTACACACTATTTCACACCAGAGTTTGGAAATCTTACTGCTCCTAAACCATACACGGGATCTGCAACAGCTATGATGGGTAATGGTAAGACAATTCCAATCACCCATGTTGGTAAAATGTCTCTCCCTTCTTCCCTGCAATCGGTGAAATTATTGAATGTTCTCTATACTCCTGCTCTATCTAAACGACTAATCAGTGTTACTAAACTATGTTCTGACAATAATGCCCTTGTTGAATTTTATCCCTCGTGTTTCTTTGTGAAGGATCGAACCACGAAGGCCATATTGCTTAAAGGATTCCTCCACAATGGTCTCTACCAAATTCGTGTCTCCTCTCAACCTTCTGAGCATTTCTCATCCTCACCTAAGGCATTATTTTCTGCATCCACTACTTCTTCCTCTGTTCGAGCCGCTACTGCTTCTCTCTGGCATCAACGGCTTGGCCATCCAACTCATAGGATTGTTCAACAAGTCTAAAACTCTTGTAATCTTGCTGTTTCTTCACCATCTGACTTTTGTAATGCTTGTCAACTATCAAAAAGTCATCGTTTACCTTTCACTCGTTCTCAATCTCGAGCTACTACACATTTTCAACTGGTTCACTCTGATTTATGGGGACCATCCCCCGTTCCTTCCCTCACCGGTGCTAGATATTTTTTATTGTTCATCGATGACTATTCTCGCTTCACATGGTTATATCTTTTGCATGCTAAATCTGAAGCAGCATCTTACTTTGTTAAGTTTAATTCAATGGTGATCAATCAATTTAATACTACAATCAAACAATTTCAATCTGATTGGGGTGGTGAATATCGCTCCATCAATCACCTTCTGATTAATCTTGGCATCAGTCATCGTTTGAGTTGCCCTTTTACGCCTGAACAAAATGGCCGTGTTGAACGTAAAAATCGTCATATTGTTGAAGTTGGTAACAAGCTATGTACTTTTGTGGCTCCACTCTCTGAGCCTTGTACTTTTCACCAAGCTGCTAAACACATCGAATGGCAACAAGCTATGCGCACTGAATGCGCAATTCTACCTGGGAATTAGTACCTGCACTATCTGGTCATTGTATCATTGGCTGCCGCTGGGTCTATCGTATTAAATTGAAATCTGATGGTTCAGTTGAACGGTATAAAGCCCATCTCGTCGCCAAAGGTTACGATCAAACCTATGGTCTTGATTACTTTGAAACTTTTAGCCCCGTAGTTCGACCAACTACCATCCGTATTGTTCTCAGTATTGCCTTTTCTCAGCAGTGGTCAATTCGTCGATTGGACATTCATAATGCCTTTTTAAATGAAGACCTGGATGAACATGTTTTTATGTCACAACCTCCTGGTTTTGAGGACCCCACTCGTCCGGAAGCTGTTTGTAAGCTCAAAAAGGCCTTATATGGACTTAAACAAAGTCCACGTGGATGGTACTCCAAACTTAGCCAGGCCTTACTTCGATGGGGGTTCACGAGCTCGCACATTGACTCTTCTATGTTCATTTGGCGACATTCTTCTATGATTTTGATTACATTGGTTTATGTTGATGATATCCTTATCACTGGCAATGACTCATCCAATATTCAGTCCCTCATTTCATATCTTGATAGCATGTTCTCCTTAAAAGATTTGGGTGACTTATCCTTCTTCCTGAGTGTTCATGTTTCCCGGATTGACTCTACCCTACAACTGTGTCAACGAAAATATATTGGGGATTTGCTTGATCGTGCTCATATGTCAGATTGCAAGCCGATCTCCTCTCCTATGTCTTACATTACTATTCTATCTCAATATGATGGTGATCTACTACCTGATCCTATTGAATATCGCAGCTTGGTTGGTGCTTTACAGTATTGTACCATCACCAGACCGAATTTATGTTTTGCTGTTAATAAGGTTTCTCAATTTATGCAAAAGCCTACTTTCGTCCATCTTCAGGCCATTAAACACATTCTTCGGTATTTAAAAGGCACACCCACATTTGGTATCACTTTTTCTCCCTCTACGTCATTTGGCATTACTGCCTATACTGATGCTGACTGGGCCAGTTCCCCTGATGATCGACGTAGTACTGGTGGTTACTGTTGTTTTGTTGGTTCCAATCTTGTGTCCTGGTCTGCCGCAAAGCAATCTGTTGTTTCTCGTTCTAGTGCTGAGTCTGAGTACCGCGCACTTTCTAATACTGCTGCTGAAGTGATTTGGATTGAAGCCTTACTACGTGAGCTTGCTCTTTCTCCACCAGTATTGTTCTGTGATAATATTAGTACTACTTATCTTGCTGCCAACCCGGTTATGCATGCCCGCACGAAACATATTGAAGTTGATTACCACTTTATCAGAGAACGAGTTGTTCGTGGATCGTTGCTCATTCGTTATATGCCTTCTGAAGATCAACTTGCTGATATCATGACCAAACTATTATCCAACTCTCGGTTTCGTAGTCTCCGTTACAAACTGACAGTGCTTCACTGCCCTTCAGTTTGAGGGGGGAATATTGAGTATTGAGCATTTGCTTCTAAAATTTATATTTTCTGTATTTTATTTTTTCTGTAATTTTCTCTTTCTAGAAATAGTTGGTTAGGCTTGTTATTCTTGTTGCTTGAGTTTGTTATCTGTTGTAACAACTTTCCCTCATTTTCCTATATATATTGATGATCTCCTGCTCAGTTGAAATGAGCTGGAATTCATAACAATATTACCTTTAGCTTCTTCCATTATTAGGTTGTGTTTGAGTAAAAGGTTTGATAAATTTATGAAATTTGCAACGGATGGAATTTAAAAAATTAAGATTTTAAAATTCCATTATTTACAAATTCCTTATTTGGATGATTTTTTAGATGAAAAATTTGATTGTACAATTTCATAATTTTTTCGTTTGGATATATAAGTATTTGTTCGCAGAATTTTGAAATCTATTAAATTTTAATAATGAAAAATATGAAAATATATCATAATATAATTTTTGTTTAGTAATTTAATAATATAATTTTGATTATACATAACTATTTTAATAATATGATTTTTATACCTATTTTACAAATATAATTTTATTATATAATATTTGGAGAGAGGAGAGAATTTTAAAATTCATATAATTACAAAATAAAAAAGAAAAATTTATTGTTTGGTATTCTAAATATGTGTAAATTAGAAAAAAGGCTTTCAATTTAAATAATCAAGTTTATAGTTCTCAAAAATCTATAGAAAAAAGTCATCAACAAATTCCCTCCATGATTATTGTTATTTACGAAATGTGCCATTATGATAATTGCTTAAATATTCACTCAATATTTTAAGACAAAAAAAATTCAGTCCACTCAATTCCATATTCGTTCAATTTTTACTCAAATATTTTGCATGAAATGTTCATTCAATATTCAAAATACTATTTCAGTTAACTCAATTTACTGTTCACTCAAAAAATTCTGCGTGAATGTTCACTCAATATTTTAGAACACTAATTTAATTCTTTCAAAACAATATTCACTCAAAAAATTCTGCGTGAATATTTACTCAATATTTATTCAAATCAATATTCACTCATTTCCAAAATCAAACCTGGACATCCTTTTTAAAATTAAATCTCGTCATCCTAAAAAATATTCAATTACATAAAATGGTACGTAAATACTTACGTATCATATTTAACCCTAAACAATAAGATATAACACGTCAATATTCATGCCAAAAAGAATGTTAACGCATGCATGAACATCATTTTCAGAAATCTTCACTCATAAATTCAAATCTGGAAAATCTAGATCTGAATATGAGAGAGATAGAGATAGTGTGAGAGTGTTCATTGGTAAAAGAAATTAAAAAATCAAACTAAAACTAAAATATGGGGGGGGGGGGGGGGGGGGGGGATGTCAACCTTAGACCATTGAAACCCTAGAAATTCAACTATCTAATGTGCCGACACAGAGCACCGACGAAGACGAGAGAGAGGTATAGACGGATGACGACGATCTGGACCACGGACGCAGACGAGAGATAGATAGCTGATGGTGATCTAAACAATGGCAAAGGCATTGGATGATGGGGAGCACTGGACAAGCCCAGATTTACGTAGACGAAGACGATAGAAAAGAGAAAAGAGAGAAAGATGACGCTGGCGGACGACAGCTGGACGACGATGGTTATACGATGATGGCTTGATGGCATTGAATCGATGATGCCGCTAAACGATTGCAGCTGGACGGTGCTAGACGACTGTACAATGATGGTTGGACGGCGTTGAATAGACGATGGTAGCTGGACGGCGCTGGACGAAGGCAGATGACGGTGGTGGTGTGCTTTCGGCCGAGAGAGAGGGGGGGAGGGGTTAGAGAGAGTGTGTGGATTAGGGTTTTCAACTTTTTCACCATTATATGTACACACAGAGACAAGGGTATAATTGTCTTTTCATTAAAATGGTCAATGATCAAAGGATTAAAAATTAAACTAATTGTACTAGTAGGTTCAAAAGCTAAGACAACTTTTTGTTTGGATTTTTTTCTATAACATCTTTTAAATAAGGACGAAACAATAAATATTTTAATAATAAAATTGGATTGAAGTGAACTAGATGAGAAATTAAAAAAATAACAAATTCACTCTTGGAATGATTTAGAAATAATATGTTCTTTCAGGGAATTTGCAAATCCCTCTTATTTTTTTTATTTTATAAAAGAACGGTTTCATAAATTATTTTTCATAGTATCCTAATAAAAAAATTTCTAAACAGTGAAATTCTGGGTCGAAATGAAATCTTTCTTTAAATTATGCTATCCAAATACAATCTTAATTTATATGGAACTTATGATAATGTATATATTAGCGGAGTTCACTCTTGCCATGTCCCCCTCCCATCCTTTTCTGGATTTTTTTTTTTTTTTCGGTGGAGTGTAGGAAATTTGAATCCCCCGTGAAACCCCTCACACAATTGCGGAACCCATATACAAATAGTCGCTTGCAAACTTTTTTTTTTTTGTGATTTTAGTGGTTTTAGATATTTCTTTCCCATGATTATTGTGTAGTTTTTTTTCCCCTACAATTGGAAATAAGCCTATACAATAGAACAAGAGATAATGGTAGATACTGCATTTTGTTCCGTTGGCTCATGGTATTTTATTTTTTCTAAAAAATAAGGTTTTAAAAAAATAATAATAATTTTTTGCCAACTCAAGTTTTCATGAATTTTCAAAATGTTGGAGTTTAAATAGCAGGTCCTAATTCAAAGGTTTTAAGAATAAATTTGACTTTTAAAAGTTTCAATTGAAAACTAAATAAAAAATTTAAAATAATAAATTAAAACTGATTTTAAATTAATGTTTCAAATGTTCAATTAAGTCAAAAGTTATTGAATCAAGGATTGTGAACCATAATTGGACCTTTCAAAAGTTGATTAAAAATTATTTTCAATTCAAGAAGTATTGGGACTAAATTAAAAATTTAAATATTAGTTTTAGGCCTCCAGATTCAAGATTGATCTTTGAAAAGTTCAATTAAGTTCAAATCAATTTTAATGGAAGTTCTATAATCCTCTTTAGATCACGGGTGGACCAACTGAGATAACTTCTCAAATTAAAAAGTTTAGGTTGTGTTTCGATGAAGGATTTGTAGGAGAAATTTCAATTGGTTAGGGGATTTTGAAATTTATTTTTAGCAAATCTCTTGTTTGGGTAATAGGAGAAGGGATTTGAAAAATTCTTTTTTGGGTGAATAGAGGGATTTAGAAATGAATTTGGGAGAGGTGGGATTTGAGAAATCCATTCAAGCAAAGGATTTGGAAAATCAATCGAGAGCCTTCAGCTCGCTACCAACGTTCGACGACAACCTGTGAGAAGACGACCGGATTTGGCGACGACCACCGATACTGAAGACGACAACCGGAGCTGACGACGATCTAGGCTGAACGACGACCACCATCGCACAGTCGGACGAATGGATCTGGCGACGACCACCGGTGCTGAAGACGACGACCGGAGCTAACGACGATCTAGGTTGAACGACAACAACCAGACGACGATCTAGGCTGAACGACGACCACCATCGCACAGTCGGACGAACGAATCTGAATGGCGACGACCTGTGAGATGAAGACGACAACGCTTGACGGCAAGACTAGGTTTTTTGTCATTTATTTTCCATATTTCTTGCTTAATTTGATGTAGATCTAATTGTTTGTTTCAATTTCACTCTAGATCTAGGTTGGTTCTTTGTTCATTTGCTGAATAATGGGTTCCATTTGTGCATTTTGTGAATAAATTAGGTTTCATTTGTGCTTTTTGTGAATAAATTAGGGTTCCATTTGTGCATTTTGTGAATTTTGTGAATAAATTAGGGTTCAATTAGTGCATTTTTGTGAATTTTCTGAATAAATTAGGGTTCAACTATTTGCATATTGTTAATTTTATGAATAAATTAGGGTTCAATTTTTTGCTAGATCTATTATGTGAAAGTATGAATTTCTTGGGCATTTTGTGACAAATTCTTGGCCTTTTTGTGGTGATTTGTAGTGTACTTTGTGGATTTTGATATTTTGTGCTCATTCTTATCAATAATTGAATAATTTTGTAGTGTTTTTATTTTATTTTTATCTCTACAAGAGTAATGGATCAACAAATCGTGCAAAGAAATCGTAAACGCCTAAGAAACGAGGAAGAGGAAGAAGAAATGGATATCACTATGGTTATGTTTGCTATAATTATGATTTGTGTGCAAAAGACCGAGCTACGAGAGAAGGTGCTGAAATTGCATTTGTGAGGTTGGCTGATGCTGTAGAATCTTATTTTAAATGAAAGACCTCGACCTTCTCGACCCCCTCATCGAAGTTTTCAGAAGTTTTTGAAGTTCTTACTGCGATTCCAGAGCTTGACAAAGAAATCGTTTGTTGTGCATTGAATTTGCTTCAAGATGATGAGCAGAAATTTGACATACTTAAAAGACTCCCGGACGAGTACAAAAAAACTTACCTCTTAAATTGTTTGCCGAAACAATAGATTTATGGGTTATGGGTTGTTCAATTTTATTTTCTTAATTTGTTTTTAAGTTGTTTTTTGGGGACAATATGTCTAATTGTGGACAACTATATTTAATTTGTTTTTGTGGACAATCGTGTGTAATTTAAATTTAGAAAATCTTTTGCGTTGAATTTATCGCGGTGAATTAATATTAGCATGTTGTTAAATATTTATATAAACTTAAAAATCAATAAACATGTAAATTCTGTTTATAAATATTTTATCTACCCAAACAAGAGAATTGTAAATTACACGTTCAAATACTTAAGCTCAAATAGCTATCCAAATAAAGTATTTGTGAAATGAAGGGATTTCAAAATCCCCTTCATTTCACAAATTTCTTGAATTTATCAAATCTCTTACCCAAACGCAACCTTAGGAAATTAGTTAGAATCAAATAACTTGAATCGATATTTAAAGAAGACAATCAGATTCCAATTTTTAACTTAAAGTCTTCGACGATAATAAAAGTACTTTTGAAAAAAAAATGAATCAGATATTCAATTGAGGTTTGAAAAGTCGAAAAACGAAACTCTAAGGTCAAAATTAAAATTTCAAAAAAGTTAGTTTTTGCGCTCAATTGGTCAAATTGAAAGAAAATTTTAAAATATATCATCTTTTAATTGATCAATTTGAGTTTTCAAAATTCAAATTTTGAGAAAATCATTTGAAGTCGAGGTGTTTTGGAAAAATCTAATTTTCACCTCAAATTTGGGTAGTTTTCAAATTTATGAAATCGGTAAGCAATTTCAAATTTATTCTACTTTTTATGGATATAATTAAAATTTAGATGATTTTTTTTTTTTAATTTTCAGCAATTTCAGGAAAACAAAAAAGAAACTTTTCGGCTTAATTGAAAATCAAGAAATGTCTTCATCAATAATTTTTGCTTTACCTCCATTTTTTATATAAGACAAGTTTGGGTATATTTTTTTTCCATAACTATTGTATAGTTGTCTCCTACCTATTTCATTGAGAATAGAATGAAGGGTTACGGGAGCAAAATATCCAAACCTGGGACTCTTTGAAGGAGATGTTGTTTTTTTTGTTAAGACCTGTTTATCCTAAAATTTTGATCAACAATTAAATATTGATATTGATATTTTTAGTAGAACTAGTATATTTATTGAGTATTTCAATTTAAAGAATTTTATAGTACATCATGAAATAATTGTAAAGAATGCAGAGAAGATAACATTATAAAGAAATTATAAATGATGCAGAGACGAATACTAAGAAATTGAAGATTCCGAAGAATCTAGGTGAAAACAAATCTAATCTATTTTTACTCTTAATGTATCCCGATTAGGATCACACACGACATGAAAATGATTTTATGTTTATGCGTGTTTTGATAGGATCCTAATTAGTGAAATTATTAACTCCTATGTGTAATTGAAAAAGAAATAAAGATAATTGATTAAAATTGATTTTAAGATTTTGGTGGAGTTAACCGAGAAAAAAAAATCGGTTAAAGGGGTGAAAATGTCAAAGAAAATAATTAAGGAGAAGAGTTCCAGTATGGGCAATCTACAGGTAAGTCAACTTGTGCTTAAAAGAAGAAGTCTCTGAATTTCTCGATCGACAGGTAGGTCGACCTATACTTAAAAGATGAACTCTCTGTATCTCTAGGTCGACAGATAAGTCGACTTATAAAAGTCTCTGAATCGATAGGTCGACAGGCAAGTCGGCTTATGAGGATGGAATTTTGGCTTGGACTAAATCCTGAATTGGGCGGTCAACCGATGGATGTGTGTCTGTCGACTGATGGCCAGTTTTGGATTTTGAGGATTTTGTGAATTTTGATTTAAATACTAGTCGTTAACTAGCCGTTATTTGTTTACTTAATTGAGAGATTTTAGGGATATATATATTTTAAAGATATGATACTCCTATTTGAATATCCCTATTGATATGGTATATATATTTTAAGTATTTCTCAAATTGGTACATTTAATTCTTTCTATCATATTGATTTGAGTTTGAGAAATATTTGAGGGACTAATTTGAATATTTTGAAAACTATAATTAAGTCAAATATACCTAAAATGACATGCGGATTTCACATGTTAAGTGAACAATATCAAGAACTATTTAGTTCATAAGCTTTTATAATAATCATCATTCTGATATTATTTTGAGAAATCAAATTGTGAGATTAACTGTTGAGGAGTTCTTGAGTTAAAGCGCTGATTGTGTAAGCGCTACCGATTTGAGCTGTCTAGCGTTTCAATCTATAATTCTTCGATGTTATTCTGGAGAGATCTTTCCAAGTTATTAATCTTTATTGCATATCTATTTTTCTATATTTGCTTGGTTGATAAAATATTGATAAAATCGTTTTTTGAACTTTAAATTGCATAACAATATTTTAAAACGATTTTTGGTAAAAATCTGATTACATACTTATTTGTGTGCTACTCGTATATATCATAATTAGATTTTTATATTTTCTTAGTGAAAGTGTTTCAAGCATATTCTTAATTGAGTTTATTACTATCATTACTTGCTTGGTTAATTGATTGTATGAGAAATTGTTTTTAAACTTCAAAAGTATAAAAATTCTTTTAAAACGATTTATGTGATAATATGATTATGTGCTCAATTTTGTGCTACCCGTATTATTTTTATAATAAGATTTTTGTTTCCTCACATTAATTCTATCACTAGTAAATATCGGGACATTAATTGAGTTTAAATTAATTTGAGGTGGTAGAAGCTCCGATGGAAAAAACTTATCAATTTATTGTAATTGGTGAGTTGAGTGTCGGATTAGATACTATTGGGAGTGTTTAATTTAGGATAGCTAGTTTCAATCTCTTCCGGTAAAGAGATTGAGATTTTGATATTTGCGTAAGGTATAAAAATATTAGGTGTTAATTATTTCTTCATTGAATTTGTGAGTGATTTTGTAAATATTCCATCATTAGCTGGGAAAAGGATAGTTGGAGTGTTTCTGTGAGATTTTGATTCTTTAGCCTAAGGTATAAAAAAAATTAGGTTATTTTTTAGCCTGTAAAAAGTAGAGGTTATTCTTGAGCCTGAGAAAAAGAAGAGGTTTGAGCCTGAGAAAATGAATTTTAAAGGTTGATTCTGAGCCTGTGAAAAGAATCATTGTGTAAATGTTTGGTTCCTACCTGTTTAAAAGAATCTTAGTGATTAGTGGGTGCGAATCTCCGTGGGGATCGGAGGACTGGATTAGCCAAGAATAGCTTGGTGAATTAAGATATATCATGGTGCGCTGCTTTATTTGTTTTACTTATATATTGTTGTTTGGTGTGCACCTAATTAATAACATATATCCGCTGCTATAAAGATAATAATTAATTTTAGAATAAAATTAATTTTTTGAATTTTTGAAGTATTATTATTATTCTTATATTTTTTTAATACTACTCAATTCATACCCCTCTTGGGTAGCTCACTGGGCTAACATTCTCTATATGTTAATCTATTACCTCTGATGTGAAGGCCATGAAACTTGTTCTCAATTTTTGCATTTTTTTTTTCCTTTTGTTCGTTTATGCTTCAGTTTAGTGTTTGCTTGAGTCTTTTGTTTTTTGCTTGCGGTTGTTCTTGTTCCTCTTCCTCCCTGTCCCAAACCGAAACCGCACCGATTATCGACAAAAACCACATGGTCTGTTGTTTCTCTGTATAGAAACTGCACCGTCAGGGAGCGGTTTCCACCATAAAGAAACCGAGGACCTCGGTTCAGGGACCAAAAATCTCCAAAACCATGCCGAATTGCACCGTGTACACCCGTACCTATTGTGATGGTGCAATAATTTATTATGATGTTGCCTTAGAATTGAAAAAAGCCAAAAATGTGTGAAAATAAAATAGAAAAATTTGTAGATACATTAATTCGAACTCTAAATTAAGGGAGTGTTCTCCATACAACTATTTTGATTTTACAAATGGAATAAAATCTATAAAATAGTGAGTTTAGGAAGTTACTTCCGGGAATAGATTTGAGTTGATTTAACTAAAAAAAATCTTTTTTTTTTCCCCAAATCAAATGAATCTTGCATGAAGTTGACAATATATATATATATATATATATTATTTTTATTTTTTTGCATTCATATGAACATTACATCCCTAGCAAGTTGTTGTCCTTTCAATGCATCCTAATATATGAAATGTATAAAAAAATAAAATTAAAATAAAATAATATTTTTTAGTTTTAAAACATATCCCCTCCAAAACATTTTTTTCAAAATATATTTTTTAAGCATTTGCAACGGACAGCACTTTAACTTGCATGTTTTCAAAACATTCAAATGCATTTCCATACCCAAGTCATATTTCATTAATAGCCAAACATATGTTATCCCTTATATACAAATTTCATGCATGTATGCCAAGTCCATGCATATCTGCTATCAAATTGTGCACTTTTCGATTCATAAAAAATACACCTTGTTTTCAAAGTATGTATTCGACATATGTATATTCTTTTCAACTGAAAACAATTGGCCAAGTTCATGTCATGTCTACAAAGTCCTTGCATTACACAAACATTTCAAATTGCATGTCCAATTCCCTAATCTTATTCATGTGACGAAGTTCAAATCTCTTAAATTATTTCATATTTCAAGTTCATGTTGCATAAATGGTTTTATTTCATGCATATGTCTAAGACATTCATGCATTCTTCAAATAATCTTGCCACTTATTTCAATGTCAAGATTTATACATAAACCTTCTCGTGGACCAAATTTTTTAATTTCAGAAATAGTAGAGAAGCGATTATATTAGGGGACATTAAAAAAAATATTTTACCTTGTTTAAAAAAAATGTTTCAAATTATTTAAAAAAAAAAAATAGAAGTTCAAAAATATTTTCATACTTTAAGGAGATTCAAAATTTTGTAAGCGTAAAATCTAAACACTTGGACTAGGTTAATTTGAATTTCATTAGACATAGGTACCATCTCCGAACGAGTGTTTTAGGGTGTTTAACATCTTGCTCGAATATTACTAACCATTAAGCTTTTGAATCTTTTGGTTAGACTTTATTTCTCAGAGTCAAACTTTTGGTCCACTTTGAAAAATAAAAAATATTTTCGAAAATCTCGGTAGCCTAACAAACCAATTCAACTTAATGCTAGGTGACAACTCTTTTTTCTTTAAATATTGGCCCAATTTTTTTTCCCAAAATCTGGCGCGTACCAAATCTCTTTCTATTTCTTCTGTTTCAAATAAATAAGATTTCAAAAAAAAAAAAAAAATTCTCTCTTCCGAAAGGGTTTCAAATAAAACAATAATTGACACATAACTTTATTATTTACGGAATTTTTTTTTGGGGTGTGTCAGGAAATCTATAGAGTCTTGACCAAAGTATCGTCTTGAGGAGTATGAACTCCCCAATGATCCTCTAGGGTGTCATCTCGCACTCATAGATCAAGTCCTTTGACATTTGAAAAATGTAATCTTAAGCCTTTTTTTCCCCTTCCGAGTATGTGAATCCTCTCTGGATGGTCTTGATCTCTCCTTGGGCCTTGGGTTTTTCGTTGTATTTCTCTCTTCGGTTATATTGTCCCCGATCAGTAGTGAACTATTTCAAGTGATCTTTCTGAATGTATTCATTAATCTCATTCTTTTAGATCGTAGCCTTTGTTAGTAGTGTGCTCGTGATCTCGGTGAAAGTCAAACCACTTATTTGACTTGTTGGCCTTGCTCCCATTCTTCAACACCAATGACCATCTCACTCGCTTATTATCCGATAGGAGTGAAAAACCTATCTATTTCTAAACCGGATTTGTTAGTTTTCAAGCATTTTAGTTATATTTAATTGTGTTTTAGTGTGTTTTAGTGTAGAACAGGTGAAAGGACGTCAAAGGGCGAGAAACAAGTAAAAAAGGTGGAGAAACGGTGAAGTAAATGTGCAAAACAGGGTTTCGATAAATAAAGATCACCACCTAGGTGAGAAAAGATCAGAATGATATGCCAGCATGCACCGCCTAAGCGGAAAAACCACCGCTTAGGCGAAGTTACCGACAGAAGTTAACTGACTTAAGTCCACCGCCTAAGCGGTGAACCATCGCTTAGGCAGTGACACTCTGCACAGAAATATCTATTTTTAGATATTTTGAAGATATTTCCAAACCTTACCTATTTAACCCTTTTCTCCACCAAACCTCAAGAAAAGAGACGTGAGAGGAGGCTCCGGTTGACATCTTGAGAGCTTTCTTCCACCTTAGTTAGATTAGATTAGTTTAGGAAGTAGATTAGAATAGTTGTAAAGAGTGTTCTTGGCCAATCCTTGAAAAGCTAGAAGAGGAAGTTCATCAACGGAGAAAAGGAAGCTTGGGAGGAGACTGTTCTTTGGCGAAAGTGGACTACTCCACTTTGAGATTTGGCTTTTCTTCCCTTGTTTCCATCTTTGTATTTAATGTTTATTGTTGATGATGATGATCTCCTTTTGATTTAATGTTGTATTGGCTAAGAACATGTTAGTGTAATTTAGAGATTAGTTAGGGAAATGTATAGTTGTGTAAATACTCGTTTGATTCAATATACGTTTATTTAATGGTTGTTGCTTTTAAGTCTGATTGTGTTTATCATTTGATGACGATCTTAATATGCTTGTAACGGTATTAGGGTTGGATTTGAGAATCTAGGGTTTGACACTCGGGAGAGGTAACCCTGAATTCGGACTAGGGTAAACACATCGTTACGACCTAACGACCCGGGAGGGCATTAGTTAGTGTTCAATCGATGACGTTGGGTCAGGACTCACGCGGCCTAGAGTCGTTAAGACATTGAGGGGGACCTCTTCATCGACACGAAGTCGCGTATTCCCTCGTCTTACACTCGGAAGAGGTGGCGGAGGAGTTTACGAACCGAGATTGTCGGATACCTAAATTCCGTTATTGTTAACCGAACGAAATCAAACGTGTATTAAGTGAACGAAATCAATCCCTAATTAATCAACCTAATTAGAATTAACCCACTAATTGTAGTTTAGCTTAATTTAATTTCAATTCACGTCTTCCATCGTCAGGATAACACGGGAAGCCAGTGTGACCCTATCTCTCCACTTACTCTGTCAGCGATAAATCGGTTGTGGAAGACTAGGGCGCAAGAGGTACCCGAGCCTGAGCCTGAAGAAGGGGAAGAGCAAACAGACGAGACGGCTGGACCTTCTGGAGCTCGAGATGAAAACTCCCAAGAAATGATAGACAACAAGCTTCAGACCGTCCTCCAAAACCAATACGAGATTGCTTCTTTCCTAGACCAATTTTCGAGGCAACAAGATCGAGTCCAACGGAAGATTTGGGAGGGCCTTGGCCTTGAGATGGACGATTACCCTCCGATGCCATCTGTGCCGCCACATCTACTCCAGAGACCACACTCTCCTTCCCAAAGTGATGATGGTGATGATTCGTCTTCAGGTGAATAGTAGGGAATAAGTCTTATTCCCTAGGTATGTGTTCAACCCATTTTGTGTGCAAGCATGCTATATGTTTATTGGGTTCGCTGATGTTGGAACACTGCCATGTTCAGGCCTGGATGGTATGGATTGGATGATAGTTTAGTTGATGTTCATCCATTTTGACTTTTTGTAGAAAAGGATGAACAATTATTATTTTTTGAACAGAATGCAAAATTTTTGATGTACAAATTTAAGTTTATATATGTATTTTAATTATGAATGTTTTAGTTTAGTAAGTTTAATTTTTGTTTTTGCATGTTTAGTGTTAGATTAATTTATGTATGTTAGTATTAGAATTAGTTTAGTATTGTGTATGTATAAAGTTGTATTAGCATGTTTAGTTATTGAGTTCATTTGGGCCAAGACTCGATGATGAGAATTATCCCCAAATTGCATATTGAGGTCGGGGGTAATACCTTCCTTGTGTATTTTGTGTGCTTAACATGTCAATTGGGTAAAAATTATCTCGATCCGAAAATTGCATGACATTTGAACTCAATATATAATTATCTGAACGATTAGATGTTGATTATTCGATATTAAGTTCATGATAAAAAATGAGGAAACTAGAACTTGATTTGAGGAAAACTTGAGGCGGAATCCTAGGTAAGGTAATTCCGGAGACGTGATTTAGGCCGTCAATTTTTCGCTTGAACCGTTGTAGCTAACCTGAAAATGTTAATTCCTTATTTCCCCTGTCGAAGCCGATAACGTAATCAAATTCTGAAAATGTTCAAATACTCCTTTCAATTAAATTTTTCCTAACCCAATGTCGCTAAGCCTAATTTTAAAAATTGAGTGAAATCAAGTGAGCGGTCGGGTTTTTGATAAATTTTTATTGATTCGGTATTAGTGTATTCATTTGTCACTTTAGTATTTCTTTTTGTACGCTCCTAAAATAAGTTTGGGCGTGTGTTTCTATCATTTCTTTTTACATATTCCTAAAATTTAATAAATTCGAATAAAGTTTGGGGGTGTGTTTCTCTAACTTCTTTTTGCACTCTCCTAAAACTATAATCATTCGAGTTAAATTAGGAATATGTTAAAAAAAAAAAAAAAAAAAAAAAAAAAAAAAAACTTGAATATAGTTTTCATTTTCTTCTCTTTCGACAAGTAAATACCAGGATTTTCGTTTCTTATTCAGAGTTGTACTTTAAATGTGGGGTCATGAGAAAAGATAGCGACAAGCGATTTTCTCTTGGGTATCGATCAATTAAATCGATTTGCTATTTTTATTCCAGTGATACCCGTGGTCGTTCTCCAAAGCCAAACCAAGCCCTATTGATTTCTGTGAATATCCGAGCCTACATTAGTGGATAGTAGACTCCAATCAAGTGTATGGTTATCCTGAATCCTTTAACGGTTTAAATTATGAGCTTAACAATTGAATAATAGAATCCGGTATTTGACTAGTTATATAGTTGAGTTCTCATACACACACTTCAAATGGATCTAGAATGGTTTTTATTGATATTGATCGTTGAAATTCTAGAACACCACTTGGTGTGGGTTACTTCCCGAACTTGATCCGATTTAGGGATGTTGAGGGAAGAACAAATTGGTCATTTCGATTGAACTTTATATTTACATGCATCTACTTCTTTCATGTTAGTTTAATTTTTCATTTTTAGTTGGTTAGTTCGTTAGTTAGTTTAGTTTAGCATTAGTGTTTTGCTCGAGGACTAGCAAAATTCGAAGTTTGGGGGTATTGATAGATGTGAAAAACCTATCTATTTCTAAACCGGATTTGTTAGTTTTCAAACATTTTAGTTATATTTAATTGTGTTTTAGTGTGGAACAGGTGAAAGGACGTCAAAGGGTGAGAAACAAGTGAAAAAGATGGAGAAACGGTGAAGTAAACGTGCAAAACAAGGTTTCGGTGAATGAAGATCACCACCGAGGTGGAAGTTCTGCCGCCTAGGCGAAAAAGAGGCAGAATATTGGAGTGTTGAAGGGATGAACCACCGCCTAGGCCAGAAAAGATCATAATGATATGCCAGCATGCACCACCTAAGCGGAAAAACCACCGCTTAGGCGAAGTTACCGACAGAAGTTAACTGACTTAAGTCCACCGCCTAAGCGGTGAACCATCGCTTAGGCGGTGACACTCTGCACAGAAATATCTATTTTTAGATATTTTGAAGATATTTCCAAACCTTACCTATTTAACCCTTTTCTCCACCAAACCTCAAGAAAAGAGACGTGAGAGGAGGCTCCGGTTGACATCTTGAGAGCTTTCTTCCACCTTAGTTAGATTAGATTAGTTTAGGAAGTAGATTAGATTAGTTTTAAAGAGTGTTCTTGGGCAATCCTTGAAGAGCTAGAAGAGGAAGTTCATCAACGGAGAAGAGGAAGCTCGGGAGGATTGTTCTTTGGCGAAAGTGGACTACTCCACTTTGAGATTTGGCTTTTCTTCCCTTGTTTCCATCTTTGTATTTAATGTTTATTGTTGATGATGATGATCTCCTTTTTATTTAATGTTGTATTGGCTAAGAACATGTTAGTGTAATTTAGAGATTAGTTAGGGAAATGTGTAGTTGTGTAAATACTCGTTTGGTTCAATATACGTTTATTTAACGGTTGTTGCTTTTAAGTCTGATTGTGTTTATCATTTGATGACGATCTTAATATGCTTGTAACGGTATTAGGGTTGGATTTGAGAATCTAGGGTTTGACACTCGGGAGAGGTAACCCTGAATTCAGACTAGGGTAAACACATCGTTACGACCTAACGACCTAGGAGGGCATTAGTTAATGTGCAATCGATGACGTTGGGTCAAGACTCACGCAGCCTAGAGTCGTTAAGACATTGAGGGGGACCTCTTCGTCGACACGAAATCGCGTATTCCCTCGTCTTACACTCGGAAGAGGTGGCGGAGGAGTTTACGAACCGAGATTGTTGGATACCTAAACTCCGTTATTGTTAACCGAACGAAATCAAACGTGTATTAAATGAACGAAATCAATCCCTAATTAATCAACCTAGTTAGAATTAACCCACTAATTGTAGTTTATATTAATTTAATTTCAATTCACGTCTTCCGTCGTCAGGATGACACGAGACTACGTCAATTGCGGTATTCAATTCAATTATTCACACTTTTCTCTGTGGGAACGATATCCGATCTTCAAAGATACACAATATTAAAACTTTAGACCTCGTATACTTGCGAGCATAAGTAGGCGTGCACAAATTCGCCCATACCATTATTCCTGATATGCATTAACATTGTTCCGAGTAATTAATTCAACGATGTGTAGTTTGAGTATCAGAGGGAAGATCTCAGCCTTCTGGATTGCTTATTAGATCCCCTCCAAGCATAGTTATTCTAAAACTTTAATCGAGATTTGTTGCTACTATACTTGTTCTATATCTATTCATCAACCTTCTACTCATATTTGCACTCTTCTTCATTTTCGCGTGGGCCTTGTAGATGTTTTCATAGAAATAAATTTCGTCGACAAGGAAAACATCGAGGCTAGGGTATTAGGTAGTTCCAGAGCAATCTCATAGAGGAATAAACCTTATAGACCCTGCTCATCAAAGCCTCTACGGTAATGCGTTATTGAAGTCTTCACCTAGTCCTATTTTTGCCAAAACATCTCAATGTAAGCTTAAATACCCTCATCATTCCTCAATCGAATAGAAAGAAAATGGTAGAGTTTTCCCCCTATTTTGTTAATGAGAAATCGATGGACGTTGAGCTCAATGACTCAAAAAAGTCAAAGGCCCTCGGTTTTAGTGTCTTATAGCACTTTCTTATGGTCCCTCCATAGGTTACCAGGAAGGCCTAGTATTTGACCGAATCTAATGCCCTGCGTAGGTCAATGTGGATATGGTAAGAGTCAAGGTGTGTACTAGGGTTGGTATTCCCTTGATAGGTCTTGATTTGAGAAGGCAGATTAAAATTGAAAATGACATTTTCCTTAAGTACCCGGGCAGTGAAAGATGGTGTGTTTCGCTTTATAATTTCCTAGACGTGAGTTTGTAATTTTTTATCTGTTCGAGATTCTTATTTATTTCATTGACTTGGTCTTGTAGGTCATTGTTTTCTTATTGTTCTTGGTTGGACCGCTAGGTTCTTGATCGAAATCCCAGGGAGGTCTCCGTTGAATAGGGAAAGTTGTCAGAGGATAGATCACTTGCTCAACTATTTGCTTATGCATTCGCAGGGGGCCATCGCTTGGATCAATATCGAATGTCTCTTCTCTTAGGACTAAAAAAGTTGTACTTGTGGACTGAGTTGAGAGTGAATGCTATTTGCTTGCTCGGGAAATTGGGCCTTCTGTTTACCTTAGGACACAAGGTTTGCTCAACATTACTTTTCTATTTCTCTACGAAGATGCTCCAACTTGGGCCTGAGCTATTTCTATTCTCTCCATAGCTCTTTTTCTCAATGTTTCTCTCTTCAAGATCTTCATCATTCACCTGTAATAGATTGTGCCTTACTATAAAGAGACACGTTGTCTTGCAACAAAGGTAGTAGTGGTGGTAGTTGAGTTAGACCGACAATCTATTGCATATTCTGGGAGATGTCCCACATTTTTCTCATCAGTTTCATTAGCAATGAGGGGGACTCACTGGACGGGCCAATACTCGAATCTACCGTGCGGATCGGCTGCCTCCTGGCTTCTTGATAGCTAGTCATGATTTTAGACCAAAGGATGTCCTTGAAATTTCTCAAGGATGTGAAAAATAGATATGACCGTCTCCGGTGTTTGAATAATCATCTAGATTTGGACATTATCAAATATGGCCCTCTCTGGTGCTTGAGTAATAACCATCCTAAGTCTTAGTTTTTGCAAAACAATTCACTACAGGTAGGTTAGCCAATGTAGTACCGCCGATGTGAAAATAAATATGAGTTTAGGAAAACTTTTGCATAATAATGACTTACTATTTGCATGTGTACCTTAGTCTGGCAGTTCCCCTTTGTATTTGTAGAAGTGGAAAGGTTTGTTTGGTAAATCTTCCCTAAAATCATGGTTTGATGGCCCAAGAATTACCCAAGAGGGGGGGTGAATTGGGTTTGAATTTTTTTTGTTAATCGTTTCTACTCAATTTTAGCTAAGTGTTTATGTGATAGCGTTAAGTGCACAACGAATATTCAATCAAACAAACAATCACAACACAAATATAAATAGAAAAGTAAAGAGTAGAGTTAGAGAGATTGACACTGGTATTTATAGTAGTTCGGTAAAAACCTTTTGCCTACTCTACTCCCCCGAGCTCTTTCGGAGATTTTACTATCTTTGATCTTCTTTCGGGTGAAGATCAAACTTTCTAAAGTTACCTCTTGAGAAATTTGTATCTCAAGACTTTACAATCTAGAGTGAATATGTTCCACTTATAAATCTCTCCTCTTGAGCAAAACCTTTACTCAAGATTTACAATCAAATTCTCACTGTCTCACAAAATGAAGCTTCAACACTCACAAGATAAAGAAGTCAAGAATCTATGTGTGTGAAGTTATAATACAACAATCACTCAAAAATATGAATCAAGAAAGAAATAGGTGATGTTGTACAAAATTTTGCTTGGAAGCTTTGGTAGTAAATATCTTTGGAGCTATTTGGCGTGATTAATCTTCGTAGTTCACTTTGTTGATTCTTCCAGCAACTTTCCTCCTTTTATATATGTAGACATGTGTTGGGAGGATTTCAATATTGAAGTGTTGAGAGCTGTAGTGACCGTTGGGTGTGATCTCTTTAAATGTCAAGACATATGCTTCTTCCACTTTCAATTCTCTACAGATTTGTCAAGAATCCAACCACTTTTTCCGACACCACAAATACTAGATATATCTTATTAATTGTATAGATCCATTATCTATTTTTTCATGATGGTAGTAGAAAAATACAACAAGTATTCAAATATTCAAAATAAATAAAATGGAGTATAGTGTAGATCATTATTGTATTTAGACAAATCTTGGTGGAGGTCTTCAACGGTAGATATGGATCATTAAAGGCATGACTCCTCCATTTTGAAATTTGATCAAGATAATAAAGAATGTGGTTGGCATGGGACAAAGTATTGTAGACCATAACTTAGCCAACCCTACCATAAAGTAGGTTTACATTTAATACTCCATCTACTTGCACATGTTGGTCAAATTCATGTATCTCATGTGTATAATACTAGGACCACAAATTTATACATCAAATACATGATGTGTAATGGTATTCATACATGACTACAACATATTTAATCATTTAGAAGGATTCCAAATAAGTTTCAACACTTAATTCTATTTTGCATGGAAAACAAAAATTTCAAAGTAGTTCAACCAATTTGTCAATTAAACATGGATATAATATTGAAAATATCAATTGATCATGTAAACACATTAAACTAACATATCATAACATGATTTGAACATTCCGGGCAAGATTTGATATGTAAAACTAATTTTTAGTTCATGACAAAAAGTTGCAAAATGAGTTCTTAAGAGTTTCAAAATATTTTGATCAATTCTCTTCAATTCAATGTTGTTTTGATCAAATTGAATTATGATCAAGATGTTAAACATCCAATATAATGTATAGGAATAATCATACGACACTTAGAACAAGCAAAGGTCTTCAAAACATTAAACCAAGAATAGAATAGGAGGGAGAAAAGCTTATGCTCGAAAGTAGTCGACTACATTTGGCACAAGTAGTCGACTACTTGTGTTGCAACTTCTGTCAACTTTCTGTTTTCATCCGTTTTGGATTTTTGTTCTCGGTTCATTACCGTTTATCATTCTAAACATTTTTAATATATGTGGTAATGATATTCATGATGTTTTGATGATCCAAAGACACAACGTACCTTATGATCATGTTAAGAACGTGATTTTCTAATTTTGCATATTTATGATTAAACGGTAATTTTTTCGATTTTGCATGTAATGAGCAAACACATAATTTACGTTGTGATATTTAGGCATATTGGACATATCAAGATTAATATATCATAATTTTATATACTCTCGGTGTGTGTGCATCCTATAAAGTTCCAAATTCAAAATCTTGCGTAATGTTGTCAAAATGAAAAATTGCATTATTTTAATTATACATCTCAACTTGAATTCATCTCCATGATATGTTTCAGTGATATTTAGATGATCTGTATTAAAAAATATTATTAATACATTTAAAATGTAATATTGTCACACCCCTCCCCGGGCCCCCAACGCCTGAGGCCGGGCGTGACGTCGACTCGATATTACCTGATCGATTAACAATATCCACACACACACACATACACACACACACATATATACACCTACACCGCTATACATTTTATCCAAAAATACATTTACCCACTTCAAAATTTGGGAATACACGTGTCCCAAATATTCACAACAAAACTATAAAAACTCTAAACCCTTTCACGGTTCGCACCTGTCCGGCCAACTGTAAGACCCTGATTTTTATTTCAGTCGTATTTTAAAATATTTCAAAAATACTAGGGTGGATGATGCTATTAATTATTTTGATTTAAAAATTCTGGGGTCAATTTGCAAATTCAAAAACATTTATTCTACACTTTGGAATTCAATTTGTCATTTAATTATAAAATTAAAATTTTAGGGGTGAAATCACAATTTAAGAAACTCATAAAGGTGGTAATTGAACTAAAAAGAAAACTTAAAGAAACTTTAGGGGATGATACTATAAAATGAGGGAAAAACTTTAAAAATATATGTTATAGGAAGATCGATCAAACACAAACCAAGAGAAGAAGGATCGAGATCACGACGTGGCAAGTGGGGATTAAGTTGATCCACTATAAACATGCATTTAAATTACCCCATGTAAATCGTGATCTCAACTCTCGAAAGAAGAAATGCAAAACAGATAAGGAAGAGAGAGAAAGCGAAGAGAGAGAGAGGTTCACCGGCGGTGGGGTGCAGTCCGGCGTGGGTAGTGGCCCTCCGTTCGGTCGGATTTGTGCGTGTGTGTGGTTTATCCGTCGTTCAGACTATTATTCAGCCTGAGGTGTGTGTGTTCTGTTCCAGTCCTTCGTTGTGTGTGGGTGCTCTGTTTTTGTACCGACTATGTGTATGTGTATATGTATGTGCATGTGGGTTGCGTGTGGGTGGCTCATCTGCTGCTGTGTGTGTGTGGGTATGTGATCAGGTTGTGGGTGTGTTCCGTTCGGTCAGATGGGGGTGTCGGTGTGGTCGCCGTCGTCGTCAGAGTAGAGAGTAGAGAGAGAGCAGTCGGTGGGTCCCTGGTAGGTGTCTGTTCACCGGTGGTATGCAGACGGTGCAGGGGGTACCGTCGACGTCGCCGAAGTGTGTGTATGTGGGTGTTTGGTCAGATAGGTGTTTCGGGTATGTCTTGTTCAGACATGGAGCATATGTGTGTGTGTGTGTCGTCGTGTGTAGTTGTGTGTACGTGTGTTGTTCGGCCGATGGCGTTGTCGTTTGGCGATGTGTGTGTGTGGATCACCGGAGTGAGAGTGAGAGTTAGTGAGAGAGAGAATGTCGGCGGGCTGGATTCAAAACTGAAAACAGCAAACAGAAAGGCAAGACAACAAACAAGCGGGAAAAAGAAAGAAAAGGAAAGAGAAAGAAAAGGAAAGAGAAAGAAAATGAAAATTTGCACAAACCACCCCACTAAAATTAATGATCCAATCTCGTGGCCGACGGAAAAATTTGGAAAAGGTAGAATTTCGAACTTCTTTAATATATATATTTAAGTGTCTATATTGAAAATGGCGATAGGAAATAGATCAATATAGTAAATTTCATAATAAAGTGTGGGGAATAGGAAATTACGAAATTTAGGGTTTACAATTCATGATTAAGTTATGTTTACATAAAATATTAATTTTAGGCCCTGTTACAGATAGGTTCACAATTACCGAAGAATCAGAAGTGGAAAGTCAGGGGAGCTTGTGAGTGCCAATTATCATGTGAGTGTACTGTCTTCTTGTAAAAATCTATTTTCATATATATATGATGAAATATGTATTACTTAAAACTGTATAATTTTATAAATGATATGGATCAAACAGGCTTTGGGTGAGTTGGTAAATTGAATTTTTGTTGAATTATGTTGGTTTTAAAAGAAAGTTGAAAAATGATACGTTGAATTTGGTGGTTTTAAAGGATAGTGGAAAAATGCCTGATTTTCTAAAACAAAGGTGGAAAAATGGTTTTTATTGAAATCAGTGGGTATTTTTAAAAGAGAATAAAAAACATGATTTTGGATATTCTCCCCGAAAGGGGTGTGGATTATATTCTCCCCATAAGGGGTGTGGATTTTTGACAATATTGTCAATTTGGACGACGCCATAGTTTTCTTCCCGAAAGGGATGTGGATATTTTTCTCGCAAGGGGTGTGGATTATATTCTCCTCGTAAGGAGTGTGAATTATATTTCTTCCTATAATGGGATGTGGATATTTTTCCCCATAATGGGATGTGGATTATACTGCGCAGTTTATTCCACTAGGAAGACATATCCTAACGAATGGTACGGTACCATTGCAACTCCTGATCGTGAGGTTAAAATGATCACTATGGCTAGCCAGTGAGTGGTGTAGTGTTTGAGATGTGGTGTTTTATCATATTTGGTGTTTTATCATATATGGTGATTGTTATTATACTGATGGGTTGGATGGATTTCATATATTTGATATATATATATATATAGATGATTCTGAATGGTAAGAAGAATGAGTTTTCTTGTGGTGTATGATTTTTATATTACTGTTCAAAGTGTGTTTGTTTATACGTATTAAGCTTGATCCATTTAAATGTTGTATTATTTAGAATGTATTATTATTTTAAAATGTTTTATTAAGAAGGCAGTACACTCACAGGTGAATCAGCTAGGAGTCGGTTCTCTATTGACACTAGTTAGAGTTATGCGTGTTATGCGATGGAGTCATATGAGAGTATTTTGAGACGAGATGTCAGAGGTGAACCTAAGAGAGGTTCATGAGATTTATTTTGTTGTTCTTATATTTGGGACGGGTGTGTTCCTATAGCACTAAATTATGTATATGTTGTATAGATGATTTTATATTGTTTCATGTATATTGTCTTTTTATGAGTTGGTTTGACGGTTAGGTGATGTCATGTCAACGTCACGTCGGCCCCATAGTGACGGGTGTCCGGGGTGGGGTGTGACACCAACCCTCCAAAATGACACCACTTCTTGACTCTACCTAGTGCCAGTAGTGGACCCGCTCCTAGATGCGGCACCTGAAACTAAATATTTTATCAGTGTATTATCTTCATAATATAACAACATTTCATGGATCAAGGACAATTATTAAACACCACTTTTTCAAATATAATATAATATAACCGCACATCAAGCCGGAATAAAATTTCACTACCATCATTGCAATAAGATAATGTATTTAAATCAACCAATCCAAACATTTCGACATATAATAAAATACCGCACTCATATTTTTTTACTAGTCATAGGATCGTTTCACCTCACGATCGGGAGTTACGACGGTACCGTAACCTGTACAATTGTGCCACCTAAGGTGGCTGATAGTGTCAGGGCTATTCAATATCCCCAATGGTAGGGGCAGGCATCTGTAGGATTTGCACTCCTGACAGGTCTCAACATGTCAATAACATAATCAACCACCTGCAGGACTTGCCCTCCTGATGAGATCACACTATGGTACAGTCGGATAATAAAACCACTTTCCACATTTAAAAAATCTACTTGATCCCCAAAACGTCATAAAATGATCCATTTTAATGGATTTTTTTTTTTTCACATTTTAGCACGAAAATATAATTTTGACAATTTACATAGAAAACAGTACACTCACCTCGATTCTTACGTCACTGGAACTACTATTGTCAGAATACTACGCGGTCGGCGTCGCCTGTGAACCCAACAACCAAAGAGTCAAAACTAAAAATTTATTTAAAATAAATCTACTATACAATGCGTGACCCTAAAATGCACCATTTTCCATTCCCAAATTTTCTCGATTATACAAAATTACTAAATGCCTAGTTTTCTTAGGTTAATATTAACTGTACAAAAATTACCATAATAACAATTACGAATTTCTTCCTATTAATAATTTAGACTACAGAAAAATACTAGTTGACTATTAAATTTTTTATTAATCTACGAAATACTAAAAATTATCGTTTTGATAAAACTTGCAATTTTTTTTCTTTAAACTACATTCTTCGCAGATTAGATAAATTTATACCTACTATATTCCTCGAACTCAGGGATATATTTTTGACATAAACGTGATATATATATATATATATATATTCTACGTATATATGTATGTATATACAAATGAAAAATTAGGGATTACTTTGTGGGAGGTCAATGTTCCTGCTTCCGTGTTTTTTTTTTTTTTTTGTCAGCCGAGCACATACATTTGTATGTATTGAATATATATATATGTGTGTGTGTGTGTGTGTGTGTGTGTGTACACCACACCACCGCCTTACTTTTCCTCCCTTTTTTTTTTTTTTTAGTTTGTTTGGACTTAGACACGTGGGATCTATCCTACCCACAAAAAGTTTGATTTTATCTCCTCTTTTCTTTTTTCTTTTTTTAATATATATATACAATTAGCTATTTAAACCCAAAAAATAATAATTAATATACTATTAGCTCCCCAATTTTATTTTATTTTTCCAAACTTTTAAATATCCAAGTAACCTCTAAATTTTTTTAAAATAATTATTAAATAACATATAGCACCCCGTTATTTTCTAAATGTTCTAAAATGCAACTAAAAATTATGCACATGCAAAAGTCGGGTCTTACAATCCTTCCTCCCTAAAAGAAATTTTGTCCCGAAATTTTAGTTACCTTGAATAAATAAATGCGGATATTTATTCCTCATCTCATTTTCTCGCTCTCACATTGCGTCCTCCACCGAGTGACTGCGCTATAGTACTTTCACCAATGGAATCGTTTATGTCCACGACACTTGATCTTTAAGGTTCAGAATCTGGACTGGCTCCGCAACGTATGTCAAGTCCTATTTCAATTCGATTGGTTGAGAAGTCAATACATGTGAAGGGTTTGTCATATATTTTCTGAGCATCGATACATGGAAAACGTCGTGTAATCTAGATAATTCTGGCGATAGGGCTAGTCAATAGGCCGTCGTGCCAACCCGTTCTAGAATCTTGTATAACCCGATATACCTCGGACTTAGTTTTTCCTTTTTCCCAAATCTCATTTTACCTTTCCACGAGGATATACGCAAAAACACATAATTACCCATTTCAAATTCCAACTCTAGCCTACGCTTATCAGCATAACTCTTTTGTTTACTCTAAGTAGTCTTTAGTCTTTCTTGAATCATTTTCACCTTGTCCGCCGTCATCTGGGCTATATCCGGCATCAATAATTTTTGTTCTCCCACTTCAATCCAACAGACTGGAGTCCTATATCTTCTGCCATACAACACTTGATATGGTGCCATCTTGATTGTCAAATGGTAGTTATTGTTATAGGCAAACTCCATCAACGTCAGATGGTCATCTCAATTACCGGGAAATTCTAGAACACAACCCCTCAACATATTTTCCAACGTCTAAATAGTACGCTCTGATTGGCCGTCAGTCTGAGGATGGAAGGCTGTGCTGAATTTCAACTTGGTACCTATAGTAGCTTGAAGACTTGGGTCAGAACTTCGAAGTAAATCTCGGATCCCTATCCGACACTATAGAAACTGGTACACTGTGCAATCGGACAATCTCGTCAATATACAATTTTGCATACTTACCAGGGAGTACGTCGTTTTCATGGCCAGAAAATGAGCAGACTTGGTAAGCCTATCAACAATCACCCAGATAGAATTATGTCCCTTTTGAGTACGTGGTAATCTCGAAATAAAATTCATCGTGATATGTTCCCATTTCCACTCTAGGATAGGTAGAGCCTGCAATAACCTACCTGGACGTTGGTGCTCGATCTTGACTTACTGAAAAATGAGAAACTTGACAACAAATTTTGTAATTTCTTGTTTAATTCCATTCCACCAATAGTGTTCTCTCAAATCCCGATACATCTTGGTATTGCCTGGGTGTATTACATATGCTGAGCTGTGCGCTTCCTTCAGAATATTCTTTCTTTAGATCGGCATTATTAGGTACACACAATCTATTCTCAAACATCAAATCTTCATCATTCTCCCTGACGCGATAGTCAGCTCTGTGATCATTCTTTACTTCATCTCTGATTCTTCCTAATTAGGTATCCGACCTTCATGCTTCTATAATATGGTCGATCAATGTCGATCTCAGAGTTAAAGTCGTAAGTAATGCTGCCATCTGACCAATCGCCAATTGGACTCATAAAAATCTCAGCTCGGCATATAGGTCAGTATGAATAACTTGAGGGTGGGAAAGATCCGCTTCTAGTTGCGACACCTGAAACTAAATATTTTATCGGTATACTGTCTTCATAATATAAAAACATTTAATGGATCAAGTATAATTATTAAACACCACTTTTTCAAATATAATATAATATAACCGCACACCAAACCGGAATAAAATTTAAACGCCATCATTGCTGTCACAACCCGTCCCAGACACCCGACATCCCGGGGCTGGCGTGACGACATCACGACATCATCTAAACAACCAACCTAATTTTATATAACGACAATATGCATACAATTAATAACCCATCAATCTATATAAGCTATACATATTCTCTATTATGGGGACACACTCGTCTCCCAAATATGTTATCAAAATAAATATAAAAACCATGAACCTCTCACAGTACGCCTCATACAACTCATCTCAAACCTCCACACGACTTCATCGAAGGACTCTACCTAACGCCAGTAAGGGACCGACTCCTAACTGCTTCACCTGCGAGTGTACTGCCTTCTTAATAATTTTTTTTTAAATAATAATACATTCTAAATAATACAATATTTAAATAGAGCAAGCTTAACGCGTATAAATAAACACATTTTTAACAGTAGTATAAAAATTGTATACCACGAGAAAACTCTTTTTTCCTACCATTCAGAATCATCATCCATATATATATATATATATATATATATATATATATATAATATAAAATCTATCCAAACCATCAGCATAAGATAATATGATAAAACATTGAAGACGATAAAATAAAACACCACATAACTATATATGATAAGACACCAAATACGATAAAACACCATCTCTCAAACACCACACAACTCTTCACCACACCATATCACTCCATACTATACCACATCACACCACACCTCGGCTAACCATGTGATCGTTTGAACCTCATGATCGGGAGTTGCAACGGTACCGTATCCCGTAGGATATGCCTTCCTAGTGGGATATAACAACGCTCCGCTGGATTGTGCCAGACGGGTGAAACAACGCTCCGCTGGACTGTGCCAAACGGGTGAAAATCCACCACCAATCTCCACCTCACCACAATAACAACAACTCATCTCCACCTCAACAACAACAACTCATCTCCATCTCAACAACAACAACTCAATAGAAAACATCAACGCTCTGCCAAAGCAGATAAAATCAATAGTATCGACAAAACAATAACAACATCATCAAATTACAATTCCATAATATCAACATCTATCTCCAAAACCAATTTAATCCAAATATCATTTTTCCATCGTCTTTTAAAACCAATTAGATTTAACAAATCATTTTTTTCCATTATCTTTAAAAACTAGCGAAAACTACATTTCCAAATCACCCAAAACCACTTTATCCATGTAAGTTATAAATGCATTCAGATTTTAAGTAAACACATTTTCCATCATATATTTGAAAATAGATTTGGCAAGAAGACAGTATACTCACATCGATTCTCGCATTGCAAAATTATCACTGACCACCCTCTATCTGAACGCCGGTGCCTGTGAATCTAATAGCGACAGGGCCTAAATTAATATCTTATGTAAAATACCCTAATCATGCAATGCAAGTCTTAAGTTCAGTGTTTTCCCATTCCCCACATTTTATTTGTAAAAATTGTTATTCGATTAATTTTACTCCGCCACTAATTACTGTATAAAATTTATTCACGTAAACGGTCCCAAATTTACTATTCCAATTACACAATTTTTTATGCTAAAAATTTAATTTAATAAATTACACTAAATTTAGCAAAAAACTTTATCAAGATTTACCGTTGCAAAATTGTTACGATTTCAGGAATTGTAACGCCAAATAAAATTTAATTTATCGAGAATTAATAATCGATAGAAATTTCACCTGTTTCCAAATCGTTCGGCGGCCACAAGATGGGTTTGAATTTCTCTGGGGTGATTTTCGCAATTTCCCACCCTTTTTTTTTTTTTTTTTTTTTTTTTTTTTTTTTTTTTTTTTTGAGCTTACTGTTTCTGTTTCGGTTTGTTGTCTCACCGCCACACCACCTCAATGCCGGCCACCCATGGCCTCTCTCACGTTGTCGACTCTCACCGTCGGTAAATTGAACCGAACACACACACACGCAGCCGGCACACACACACGTCCACTTGCTCTCTCTCTCACTCTAACATTTTACTCGCCACTGGCCAAACTAACCGGTGGTGACATACCCACCACCTACGACTCCCTCACCATGCACAGAACACACACCCACACACAACGAACACCTAAACCCAAAATCGACGGCCGAACATCCACATCCACATCCACATCCACTTCTCTGGCGACAAAACGACACCCACTAGTGGACCTTTCTCTTTCTAACTCTCCAGTTGGCGATACCCACTCCACCGGCGACACAACCACGGGCCGATCAACACACACAAGATCGACGCTGAAACACACACAAACGGCACACACACACACTCTCCGAAACATATACACACAACAAAACACACACAAACACACAATCGACGGCATCCACACACTCACCGTCGGCTTGGACGAACTCCCCACCAATCACACACCCCCACGACCGTCGGATCTCACCTACCGACGAACCGGCCTCTTCTCTTCCCTCTCAGTTTTCTCTTTCTCTCCGCTTCTTCTCGATTCTTCTCCTTTCTCTTGACCCACGCACCGTTATATACACACACACACACACACACATATATAAAATATAAAGTATCTATGTTTTAAATACACTTTCCTCCCCATAATTACCTTAACTCTTCTTTTTAGTTCAATTTACCTCTTATAATTTTTCTTAAATTGCAATTTGATTCCTAAAAATTTTATTTTAGAATACTAACAAATATTTTGCATTCCAAGTTTAAAATAAGTATTTCTAAATTTTGAAATTTTACCATAGACTTTTAAAAATAATTTTTTTAATTAGCACACTTTCACCCCGTATTTTTCTACATGCTTTAGAATGCAATTTAAATGACGTACGTACAAAATTGGGGTCTTACAATTGCAATAAGATAATATATATAAATCAACCAATCCAAATATTTCGATATATAATAAAATACCGCACTCATATTTTCCTACTAGTAATAGGATCGTTTCACCTCACGATCGAGAGTTACGATAGTACCATACCCTGTACAATTATGTCATCTAAGGTGGCTGATAATGTTAAGGCCATTCAATATCCCCAATGGTAAGGATAGCCACCTGCAGGATTTTCACTCTTGGCAGATCTCAACATATCAACAACATAATCAACCACCTGTAGGACTTGCCCTCCTGACAGGTCACAATATATCCACAACATAATTAACCATCTGCAGGATTTGCCCTCCTGATAGGTCACAATATATCGTCCTACAGGACATGCCCTCCTGTTAGGACTAACAACATCCCACAGGACATGCCTTCCTGACGGGATTACACTATGACATAGTCGAATAATAAAAACACTTTCCACGTTTAAAAAATCAACTTGATCCCCATAACGTTATAAAATTATCCATTTTAATAAACCTTTTTTTTTCCCATTTTAGTAACAAAATATAATTTTGACAATTTACATAGAAGACAATACACTCACCTCGATTTTTGCATCACTAGAACCATTATTTTTGGAATACTACGCGGGCGGTGTCGCCTGTGAACCTAACAACCAAATAGTCTAAACTAAGAATTTATTTAAAATAAATCTACTATATAATGTGTGACCCTAAAATGCACCATTTTCCATTCCCAAATTTTCTCGATTATACCAAATTACTAAATGCCTAGTTTTCCTAGATTAATATTAACTACACAAAAATTACCATAATAACAATTACAAATTTCTTCCTATTAATAATTTAGGCAACAAAAAAATATTAATTGACTGTTAAATTTTTTATTAGTCCACGAAATACTAAAAATTGTCGTTTTGATAAAATTTACAATTTTTTTCTTTAAATTATATTCTTCATAGATTAGATATATTTAGGGTTAATTAAATTTTACCCCCTGTGATTTGACCTATTTGCACTTACCCCCATGTGGTTTGAAAATCGTCACTTACCCCCTTGTGGTTAGATTTTCAAACCACTTATCTCCTTGATATAGGGGGATAATTGCAACAAATATCTTACCACAGGGAGATAAAGTAAAAATTGGCCAAACCACAGGGGGTAAAGTGCTATTAACCCGATATATTTATACCTACTATATTCCTCGAAATCACGAATATATTTTTGACATAAACTTGATATATATATGTGTGTGTGTGTGTGTGTGTGTGTGTGTGTGTACACTACACCACCGCCTTACTTTTTTTTTTTTTTTTTTTTTTTGACTTAGACATGTGGGATCTATCCTACCCACAAAAAGTTTGATTTTATCATATATATATATTGTAAATTTACATTAACCCCCGCCTTCATAACTCAAAATACTATTTAAACCCAAATAATAATAATAAATATACAATTAGCTCCCCAATTTTTTTTTTCTAAACTTTTAAATGTCCAAGTAGCCCCTAAATTTTTTCAAAGTAATTATTAAAAAATATATAGTACCCCGTTATTTTCTAAATGTTCTAAAATGCAACTAAAAATTATGCACATGCAAAAGTCGGGTCTTACAAATACCCCAGAAATTTATATTCTTAAAAAATATTAATTTAGATAAGTTTGACATTTATGGAGACGGTTTTGTAAATTTGTGGTATAAATATATACTTTATAATTTTTAGAGATTAAATGTTTAATTTATATTTTTGAAAATATTATTTTATATAAGTGTAATACTTTTGGGAGTTAAGTGTTATTTTAAAATTTTTAGGACTATTACGTTATTTAAAATATACTTTTAAGAGTTTTGTGATATAATTATTATTTTCTTTATTTTAAAAGGGACATTGTGTAAATAAATAAATTGTTGAATTCGTTTCCTTCGCACCGAAGAAAACAAATCCCACCATGAGTTTGAGTTATAATATCCATATATGAGCAAATACATTACACGTGTTTATGTTTAATAATAATAATAATAATAATAATAATAATAATAATAATAACCATTATGCTTCTCTCTTTATATATATATGCATATAGAGATTAAAAAGAAAAGTAAAGTTACATTTCACTTTATATACACGGAATGTTTTGGCGAGAAAATTATTCTGATTACTTATAATAATTGATGTAATATTGTTTGGAGTATTTTAATTAAGAGTTTTTTTACTCCTACTCAGTAATGGCTGCTTACATGAGAATCCTAATGTTGGTAAACTCAGTACTAGAAATTGATAACCTAAGTGTTGAACATTACGTGGGAAAGCTTGTTTTTGAATTTACGTCCATGAATTTGCGATTTCTGCTTGATACACTGTGCTGGAAGCTATATGTGTTCTGTTAAGTTGGATAATTGATATGCAGTGTAAGGCTGTAAGCTCAATTGTTTTTTTTTTTTTTCAATGTTTTCGAGAAAGGAGGAGCATGGCTCAAAGAAGCATGCAAAAACTTGGTAGATTATTATTCTGCATAAGATTCAGTTGAGACTCTGAGTGTGTTGTCTTACCAATTTGATTTGTTTTTTGCTCCTATAAGGGAACTTTAACTTGATCTTGCATGGCATTAGTGAAACTAGTTCACTTTTCATGGCTTCCAGTTAATCCAAGGATTTGTAATCCTTAGCCAGAAAAGAAAATAGACACTTAGTACATAACTGCTTAATGATAAAGAAAGAACCTATTGTTCTTAACGAGGATCAAATCATCATTTAGAATAATCAATGCAAGATCCCTTTCTTTTACAAGTTTCTTGCACCTTTTTACTTGAGTTGATTTAAAAAGTTGGGCAATATTTTTCTGGAAACATATATGTGTTTGTTTCTTTGATTACAAATGTCTGTATTCTGTTGCATTGTCATACGCTGCTTCTGGATAGATTTAGTATGCTTATAGAATTGCTTTACTTTATTATAACATTGGTCTCAAGTATAGGGTGAGTATTTAAATGGACCCCAAGAATCTTGAAACTAGTATCCATTACCAATAGTAAGTTACGTAAAACTTGGTGAGTGTCGTGTTAGTCATGGACCATAAGATATGTTGTTGAATTTAAAAAGAGCAATTTAAACGTGTTTACTATTTTCTATATAAATTATCAAATTTTATTTTTATTGGCCTAGTGAGCTACCCAAGAGGGAGGTAAATTGGGTTATCAGAATATAACACTTCAAAAATCAAGCAATTAATTTTATTCTAAAATTAATTATTATCTTTTATAGCAGCAGATATGTGTTATTAACTAGATGCACACCCAAATAATAAAATATAAACAATATAAATAATACAACACACAAAAATTTATACTGATTCACCCAGCTACTCTTGCCTAATCCAGTCCCTCGAGCTCCACGGAGAGTCACACCCACTAACTCAAGATCCCTTTAAAGGTAGGAACCAAACCCTCACAATGATTATTTTCGCAGGCTCAGAATCAACCTTTATAATTCCTTTTTACAAGCTAAGGAATAACCTCTATCTTTTTACCAGGTGGAAGATTAACCTAATTCTATTATAGGGATAATTACGACCTAATTCTTTTTATACCTTAGACTCAAGAATTAAACCTCACACAAACACGCTCCAAATATCTTTTTACCCGGTAAGGATTGAACCGTTATAATTTACTCATAATTCTATAAAGAAAGAATTAAAACCTAATCTTTTTATACTCTAGGAAAATATCAAAATATCAATCTCTTTACCGAAAGAGATTGAAACCAGCTACCCTTGATTAGACACTCTCAATAGTATCTAATCCGATACTCAACTCACTAATTACAAACAATTAATAAGTGATTTTTTCACTCAGAGCTTCTACCACCCCAGATAAATTCAAACTCAATTAATGTCCCGATACTAGTGATAAAAAAGTGTGAATTTTAAAATATGATTTCAAATAAAGATGGGTAGTAAGAAATTAAGCACGTAAACAAACTTTCTCAAGAAATTGTTTCAAAAAAAATAATTTTCAATAAAAAAATTTGGAAAACAATTTCAAATATCAAATTCCAAATAATAAATAACAGAATCAAGCAACAATTAATATTAAGTAATTTGGAAAGATCTCACGAGGATTCCACCGAAATAATAATGATTAGAATAGCAATAACATTTTAGATCAGTAGAAGCAATAATCCACAGCAAAATATTTCGCAAGAACAAATTTCAAGAAAGATCTCATAATGCACTCAGTATGATTACTGTTAGAAAGCACGAGAGATGAATTACTCAGAATGATTGGGATTATCTTGATTAATTTAAAAACTCAAAAACGCAGGTTTACTTATAAAGGAATAAAACAAGCCCTCCAACGGCTAGTTCCCATAAATCGTGACATTTAATTACATCAATAGACCCTCTATATCAAAATGATTCATTCTTGGTATAATTCAATTAAAATATCTCTTAAAATATTGAATTAAGTCCCTCAAACTTTTACTCGAAGTCAATTAGATAAGATAGAAAGAATTACATATACCAAATTGAGAAATATCAAAACTACTCGAACCATATCTATAGAGATATTTAAATATTAATTAAATAACTCAAAATATATCAGATCTCTAACATATCTCGTATATATTAACCATAAATGGCTAGTAATAGCTACTGTTTGATCAGAATCCTCGAAATCCTCTAAACCTGAACTAGATCCATATGTCGACTGACCAAGGCTCGTTTGTCGACCACCCGATTCAGAATGTAGCCTAGCCAAAAATCCTTCGTCCATCGATTGACCGCCCATACTTCATCTGTCGACCGGAAGATTCAAAGAGTTACACAAGTCGACTCACCTGTCGACCGGAAGATTCAGAGACTTTCTCTTTTGGACATAGGTCGACCAACTGATTTAGGGAGTTCACCATTTAAGCTCAGGTTGACCTACCTATCGATCGAGAGATTCAACAACTTCACTTATCTTTCATAAGTTGACCTACAAGTCGACTGATCAATGCTGGAATCATCTCCTTAATTCGATTTTAATTCATTTTCTTTGACGTTTTTACCCCTTTAACCGATTTTTTTTCTCGGTTAGCTCCACTAAAATGTTAAATTTAATTTTAATCAATTATATTTATTTCTTTTTAATTACATATAGGAGCAAATAATTTAACTAATTAGGATCCTATAAAAACACACATAATTTTGAAAAATATTTTGTGCCGCGTGTGATCCTAACCAAGATACATTAAGAGTTAAAATTTAACCAAAGTTATTTTTCCTAGGTTCTTCAATTTCTTTAAACTCTTAATCTTCCATCATCTTTAGCATTGTCACAATATCTTCATGATCATTTTCATCACTGGAACTAATAAACTGAAACACTCAATAAAATTGTTAATTCCACAAAAAACATCAACATTTAATTGTCCATCAAAATCTTAGGATCAACAATTTTCATATTAAATTATGGAAAAACAATGTTCATGGAAATGAATAGTTTTATGATATTAAATGGATGAAAAAAAAATTTGAATGTGAAAAATGATTTCATTATCCTACTATGCCATAGTGTGATCTCGTCAGGAGGGCATGTCCTGCGTGATGTGGTTGGTCCTTACAGGAGGATATGTCTTGTAGGACGTTGTTGTTATGACCTGTCAGGAGGGTAAGTCCTGCAGATAATTGATTATATTGTTAATATGTTGAGACCTATCAGGAGTACAAATCCTGCAGGTGGCTGCCCCTACCATTGGGGATATTGAATGACCCTGATACTGTTGGCCACCTTAGATAGAACAGTTGTATAGGTCTCGGTACTATCGTAACTCCTGATCATGAGGTGAAATGATCCTATGGCTAGTAGGCAAATATGTGTGCAGTATTTTATTATATATCAAAATGACTTGGTTGGTGGATTTCAATGCATTGTGGTAGGGGAGATTTTGTGCACGCCTACTTACGCTCGCAAGTATACGAGGTCTAAAGTTTTAATATAGTGGATCTTTGAAGATCGGATATCGTTCCCACAGAGAAAAGTGTGAATAATTGAATTGAATACCGCAATTGACGTAGTCTCGTGTTATCCTGACGACGGAAGACGTGAATTGAAATTAAACTAAGCTAAACTACAATTAGTGGGTTAATTCTAACTAGGTTGATTATTTAGGGATTGATTTCGTTTACTTAATACACGTTTGATTTCATTTGATTAACAATAACGGAGTTTAAGTATCCGACAATCTAGGTTCGTAAACTCTTCCACCACCTCTTCCGAGTGTAAGACGGGGGAATACGCGATTTCGTGTCGATGAAGAGGTCCCCCTCAATGTCTTAACGACTCTAGGCCATGTGAGTCTTGACCCAACGTCATCCATTGCACACTAACTAACGCCCTCCTGGGTCGTTAGGTCGTAACGATATGTTTACCCTAGTCCGAATCCAGGGTTACCTCTCCCGAGTGTCAAACCCTAGATTCTCAAATCCAACCCTAATACCATTACAAGCATATTAATATCATCATCAAACCCTAGATTCTCAAATCCAACCCTAATACCATTACAAGCATATTAATATCATCATCAAATGATAAACACAATCGGACTTAAAAGCAACAACCGTTAAAGAAACGTATATTAAACCAAACGAGTATTTACACAATTACACATTTCCCTATCTAATCTCTAAATTACACTAACATGTTCTTAGCCAATACAACATTAAATCAAAAGGAGATCATCATCATAAACAATAAACATTAAATACAAAGATGGAAACAAGGGAAGAAAAGCCAAATCTCAAAGTGGAGTAGTCCACTTTCGCTAAAGAATAGTCCTCCCGAGCTTCCTCTTCTCTGTTGATGAACTTCCTCTTCTAGCTCTTCAAGGATTGGCCAAGAACACCTCCTAAACTAATATAATCTACTTCCTAAATTACCTAAACCTAACTAAGGTGGAAGGAGAGCTCTCAAGATGTCAACCAGAGCCTCTTCTCACGTCTAGCCTTTTTAGGTTTGGTGGAGAAAAGGGGTTAAAATGAGGGATTTGAAAAATATCTTCAAAATATCTAAAAATAGATATTTCTGTGCAGAGTGTCATTGCCTAAGTAGTGGTTCACCGCTTAGGCGGTGGACTTAAGTCGGTTAACTTTTGTCGATAACTTCGCCTAAGCGGTGGTTTTTCCGTTTAGGCGGTGCATGTTGGCATATCATTCTGATCTTTTCTCACCTAGGCGGTGGTTCATCCCTTCAACTCTCCAACATTTTGCCTCTTTTCCGCCTAGGCGGTGATCTTCATTCACCAAAACCCTGTTTTGCACATTTTGTTCACTATTTTTCCATATTTTTCACTTGTTTCTCGCCCTTTGATGTCCTTTCACTTGTTCTACACTAAAATAAAGTAAAACACAATTAAATATAACTAAAACGATTGAAAACTAACAAATCCGGTTTAGAAATAGATAGGTTTTTCACACCTATCAATACCCCTAAATTTAGAATTTTGCTAGTCCTCGAGCAAAACACTAACGCTAAATTAAACTAACTAACGAACTAACCAACTAAAATGAAAAATTAAACTAACACAAAAGAAGTATATGCCTGTAAATATAAAGTTCAATCGAAATGATTAATTTGTTCCTCCCTCAACATCTCTAAATCAGATCAAGTTCGGGAAGTAACCCATACCAAGTGGTGTTCTAGAATTTCAACGATCAATATAAATAAAAACCATTCTAGATCCATTTGAAGTGTGTGTATGAGAACTCAAATGTATAACTAGTCAAATACCGGATTCGATTATTCAATGGTTAAGCTCATAATTTAAACCGTTGAAGGATTCAGGAAAACCATACGCTTGATTGGAGTCTACTATCCACTAATGTAGGCTCGGATATACACAGAAATCAATAGGGCTTGGTTTGGCTTTGGAGAACGACCACAGGTATCATTGGAATTAAAATAGAAAATCGGTTTAATCGATCGATACCCGAGGTAAAATCGCTTCTTGCTATCCTCTCTCATGACCCCACATTCTTAGAATACAACTCTGAATAAAAAACGAAAATCCTGGTATTCACGTCGAAAGAGAAGAAAATGAAAAATTGTTATTATTATTATTATTATTATTATTATTATTATTATTATTATTATTTAACATATTCCTAATTAATTCGAATTGTTTCAGTTTTAGGAGAGTGCAAAAAGAAGTTAGAGAAACACACCCCCAAACTTATTCGAATTTATAAAATTTTAGGAATATGCAAAAAGAAATGATAGAAACACACCCCCAAACTTATTTGAGGAGCGTGCAAAAAGAAATACTAAAGTGACAAGTGAATACACTAATACCGAATCAATAAAAATTTATCAAAAACCCAACCGCTCACTTGATTTCACTCAATTTTTAAAATTAGGCTTAGCGACATTGGGTTAGGAAAAATTTAATTGAAAGGAGTATTTGAACGTTTTCAGAATTTGATTACGTTATCGGCTTCGACAAGGGAAACAAGGAATTAACATTTTCAGGTTAGTTACAACGGTTCAAGCGAAAAATTGACGGCCTAAATCACGTCTCCGGAATTACCTTACCTAGGATTCCGCCTCAAGTTTTCCCCAAATCAAGTTCTAGTTTTCTTATTTTCTATTTTGAGCTTAATATCGAATAATCAACGTCTAATAGTTCAGATAATTATTCATTGAGTTCAAATGTCGTGCAATTTTTGGATCGAGATAATTTTTACCCAATCGACATGTTAAGCACACAAAACACACAAGGAAGGTATTACCCCTGACCTCAATATGCAATTTGGGGATAATTCTCATCATCGGGTCTTGGCCCAAATGAACTCATATCTAAACATGCAAACCAAACTTTATACATACACAAATCTAAATTATATCTAATACTAACATACTTAAATTAATCTAACACTAAACATGTAAAAACAAAAATTGAACTAACTAAACTAAAAATTTAAAAACTAAAAATTTAACTAATCTCATATTGGTTCTGGAGGACGGTCTGAAGCTTGTTGTTTATCCTCTCTTGGGAGTTTTCATCTCGGGCTCCAGAAGGTCTAGCCGTCTCGTCTGCTTGCTCTTCCCCTTCCTCAGGCTCAGGCTCGGGTGCCTCTTGCGCCCCAGTCTTCCACAACCGGTTTATCGTTGACAGAGTAAATGGAGATATAGGGTCACACTAGCTTCCCCCGGATACAGTTACATCAGCTAATCTGAAAATATGGGTTAATAGTGACGAAAACGGGAGCCCACCCTTTACCGTCTTCGTAGCATGAATGATCGATGAATAGATCAGAAATCCAACGTTGATTGGTTGTCCGGTTTGAATTTTATAGATCAAAAAGGCCCTGTCCTTTGAGACATCTGACAGATGTGATGTCGGTAGGAGGCTTCCGCAGATGAAGTAGTGCCAGATTTTTGAAACTAGCTTGAGGCAACTCACCGAAAAGGTAGAGACGTTCAGCCCTTGGTGTTTCCACTTTACTGTGCCAGATGTGATCTTTTGAATGACCCTATGCAAAGTAGGGTCTTGGCTTTTAAGGGACTCCGGTGCCGACAGTCCAAAGAGATGGTTGATAAAGTCGGGACTGAAGATGATAGGTTGATTCCGAACCCTTGCTAGGTCGTCAATACCCTCTGTAGCATTAGCATAGAACTCTTTGACCAAAGCAATCTCACCTGGGGGTGGCGATTTGCAGAATTCCTCCCAGTGGCGGCTTTGGATTTCATTTTGAAATTCTACCGGGAGGTCTTCAATCGGACCGAAACCCCGTTGACGTATGCAGGCACGATATGTTTCGTGTTCTTTAAAGTGCACCTCCGCTTGTTTTGACATAAAGCGGGTGGCATCGTAGTCAACGTCAGTCGGCACCCTAGGGTATGAACTCGACCTTTCTCCTCTAGCCCTCTTATTTGCTGCTCTTTTCGGCATTTTCTACCACCACAATCACAAAAACCCAATACAACCTCATCATATATGAACAATTGAAAAACATAAACCTCCCTAATCACTTTGTCAAGAACACATACATCCCAAAACGAATACCCATTTAAAATTTTCAAACAAATTTCACAAATGTGACATCCTATATTAGTTCACACACTTAACCAATCCAATTAAACATGTGTATCATCAAGAATCAAACCAAAAACCCATTGAACTTCGGAATCGCGAAACTAGGGTTAAGGGGTTTTGGGCAAAATTTCAAAATCGATTGATTTCTTTGATATAATCATGCAAACCAACCAATAATTTCAACAACTAGACTAAATGTAATGTAAAAGAAACTTACTTGTTGAGAATTAAACTTAAAATTCTTCCCCAAACTTCCATACTCCTAAATTCACTTCCGAACACGTTCCGAAGCTATGCCGGCTTCCAAAAAGAATAGATAATCAAAGAAATAGTAACAAAAATCGGGTAATTTGATACCCTAAGTCTCATTTCAAAAAAATAACGCTTGAGTTACCGTCCCCAGCTGGACTATCATGTCACTAAGTATTTTTCACCAAAATTCCCCATAGACAAGGAATTTGGGCTCAAATGCTCAGTCGAATCAAGATCATAGATTGAAGTCAGCTTCTCCTCTCGGTCCTTATCATTTGTAATAAGCTCAATCTTGGGATTAATAATTTCAATCTTCTTCATCTTTTCTCGCACTGCTTGATCTCATAAACACAATGAAACAAAAATAAAAATTAAAAACAAAACAAAAATAAATGTTAGGATTAACACTCGACTACTTAGTCGCAATATTAACTTAGAATTCACTCTAATCCCACGTTAACAGCGCCAAAACTTGGTGTGTTGACGGAACTAGGATACGATACATTTGGTTCTCCTATTTAAAACTTAAGTTCTGAGCCGATACCGCGTTTCTTTTGCAATATTCAAATAAAATTCACATTAATCCCCGGCAACGGCGCCAAAAACTTGGTACAGTTGATTTTGTGCACGCCTACATACGCTCGCAAGTATACGAGGTATAAAGTTTTAATATAGTGGATCTTTGAAGATCGGATATCGTTCCCACATAGAAAAGTGTGAATAATTGAATTGAATACCACAATAAACGTAGTCTCGTGTTATCCTGACGACGGAAGACGTGAATTGAAATTAAACTAAGCTGAACTACAATTAGTGGGTTAATTCTAACTAAGCAGATTAATTAGGAATTGATTTCGTTCACTTAATACACGTTTGATTTTGTTCGGTTAATAATAACAGGGTTTAGGTATCCAACAATCTCGGTTCGTAAACTCTTCCGCCACCTCTTCCGAGTGTAAGACGAGGGAATACGCGACTTCGTGTCGACGAAGAGGTCCTCCTCAATGTCTTAACGACTCTAGGATGCGTGAGTCTTGACCCAACGCCATCGATTGCACACTAACTAACGCCCTCCCGGGTCGTTAGGTCGTAACGATGTGTTTACCCTAGTTCGAATCCAGGGTTACCTCTCCCGAGTGTCAAACCCTAGATTCTCAAATCCAACCCTAATACCATTACAAGTATATTACGATCATCATCAAATGATAAACACAATCGAACTTAAAAGCAACAACCGTTAAAGAAACGTATATTAAACCAAATGAGTATTTACACAACTACACATTTCCCTAACTAATCTCTAAATTACACTAACATGTTCTTAGCCAATACAACATTAAATCAAGAGGAGATCATCATCATCAACAATAAACATTAAATACAAAGATGGAAACAAGGGAAGAAAATCCAAATCTCAAAGTAGAGTAGTCCACTTTCGCCAAAGAACAGTCCTCCCAAGCTTCCTCTTCTCGCTTGATGAACTTCCTCTTCTAGCTCTTCAAGGATTGCCCAAGAACACCTCCTAAACTAATCTAATCTACTTCCTAAATTACCTAAACCTAACGAAGGTGGAAGGAGAGCTCTCAAGATGTCAACCGGAGCCTCCTCTCACGTCTCAGCCTTTTTAGGTTTGGTGGAGAAAGGGGTTAAAATGAGGGATTTGGAAAATATCTTCAAAATATCTAAAAATAGATATTTCTGTGCAGAGTGTCACCGCCTAAGCAGTGGTTCACCGCTTAGGCGGTGGACTTAAGTCGGTTAACTTCTGTCGGTAGCTTCGCCTAAGCGGTGGTTTTTCTGCTTAGGCGGTGGCTGCTGGCATATCATTCTGTCCTTTTCTCGCCTAGGCGGTGGTTTTCCCGCCTAGGCAGTGGTTAAGCCCTTCAGCACTCCAACATTCTGTCTCTTTTCCGCCTAGGCGGTGATCTTTATTCACCAAAACCCTATTTTGCACATTTTGCTCACCGTTTTCACTTGTTTCTCGCCCTTTGACGTCCTTTCACTTGTTCTACACTAAAACACAATTAAATATAACTAAAACGCTTGAAAACTAACAAACTCGGTTTAGAAATAGATAAGTTTTTCACACCTATCAATACCCCCAAACTTAGAATTTTGCTAGTCCTCGAGTAAAACACTAACGCTAAACTAAACTAACAAATAAACTAACCAACGAAAATGAAAAATTAAACTAACACGAAAGACGTATATGCATGTAAATATAAAGTTCAATCGAAATGACTAATTTGTTCCTACCTCAACATCCCTAAATCGGATCAAGTTCGGGAAGTAACCCACACCAAGTGGTGTTCTAGAATTTCAACGATCAATATCAATAAACATTCTAGATCCATTTGAAGTGTGTGTGTGAGAACTCAAATGTATAACTAGTTAAATACCGGATTCGATTATTCAATGGTTAAGCTCATAATTTAAACCGTTGAAGGATTCAGGAAAACCAAACGCTTGATTGGAGTCTACTATCCACTAATGTAGGCTCGTATATTCACAAAAATCAATAGGGCTTGGTTTGGCTTTGGAGAACGACCACGGGTATCATTGGAATAAAAATAGCAAATCGGTTTAATCGATCGATACCCGAGGTAAAATCGCTTGTTGCTATCCTCTCTCATGACCCCACATTTAAAGTACAATTTTGAATAAGAAATGATAATCCTGGTATTCACTTGTCGAAAGAGAAGAAAAGAAGTTAGAGAAACACACCCCCAAACTTATTTGAATTTATAAAATTTTAGGAATATGTAAAAAGAAATGATAGAAACACACTCCCAAACTTATTTAAGGAGCGTGCAAAAAGAAATACTAAAGTGACAAGTTAATACACTAATACCGAATCAATAAAAATTTATCAAAAACCCTACCGCTCAATTGATTACACTCAATTTTTGAAATTAGGCTTAGCGACATTGGGTTAGGAAAAATTTAATTGAAAGGAGTATTTCAACCTTTTCAGAATTGATTACGTTATCGGTTTCGACAGGGGAAATAAGGAATTAACATTTTCGGGTTAGCTACAACGGTTCAAGCGAAAAATTGACGGCCTAAATCACGTCTCCGGAATTACCTTACCTAGGATTCCGCCTCAAGTTTTCCCCAAATCAAGTTTTAGTTTCCTCATTTTCTTTCATGAGCTTAATATCGAATAATCAACGTCTAATCGTTCAGATAATTATATATTGAATTCAAATGTCGTGCAGTTTTTCGGATTGAGATAATTTTTACCCAATGACATGTTAAGCACACAAAACACACAAGGAAGGTATTACCCCCGACCTCAATATACAATTTGGGGATAATTTTCATCATCAGGTCTTGGCCCAAATGAACTCACATCTAATCATGCAAATACAATTTTATACATACACAATACTAAACTAATTCTAATACTAACAAATATAAATTAATCTAACACTAAACATGCAAAAACAAACATTAAACTAACTGAACTAAAAATTTAAAACTAAAACATTCATAATAAAATACATACATAAATTTAAATTTGTACATCAAATTTTTTTCCATTTTGTTCAAAAAATAATAATTTGTTCATCATTTTCTACAAAAAGTCAAAATGAATGAACATCCACTAAACTATCATCCAATCCATACCATCCAGGCCTGAACATGGCAGTGTTCCAATATCAGCGAACCCAATAAACATATAGCATACTTGCAAACAAAATGGGTTGAACACATACCTAGGGAACAAGACTTATTCCCTACTGTTCACCTGAAGGAAATTCCTCTCTACCACTATCACGTCGGAATGAAAATTGTGGCGGTTGTAAAAAGTGCGGTGGCAATGCCGAAGCGGTCGCACATGAACTTGTGGATTTGATCTGGTGCACACACTAATCATAACGTTTCAACAAAATATGAACAACATAGCATGCAATTTTGTTTCACACAATTTAACAATCCATAGAAACTAAGTTATCACCAAAAATCAAACCAAAATCCCAAAGTGATAAAGAAAATCTCGAAAATGGGGTTGAAAATTGATTCGTGGTGGATGATTTGGGGTAGAAAACTCAAATTTTGGTAATAGAATGATGATTTTTGAGTATTGGAACGGTTTGGAAGTGAGGTTTTAGAGAGAATAGTGGAGGTTTTTGGGGAAGGAACCTTGCAATATTCAATTTTTTGAACGAACGGGTTATTTTTAACAGCAGAAGGTCCACCGCTTAGGCGGTGGCGGTGGAACTCTTTTCTTTAAAATCAAACCTTCTGACGAAATTCCGCTTAGGCGGGGTTTTTTTCGCCTAAGCGAAATTTCACCAGTGTGAAAACATTTTGTTCTGCTGTTAATCCGCCTAGGCGGTGGTTTCTCCGCCTAAGCAGTGGAGCGTATTTTTAAAATTTGGTGCATCCTGTATTTTTACCTCCTAAGCGGTGGTTAATCGCTTGGGCGGTGGCCTATTTTCACCCACTCTGTATTTTTACCGCCTAAGCGATGGTTCATCGCTTGGGTGATGGGCCTTTTTTGCTGAAAAACACCTACTCTGTATTTTTACCGCCTAAACGGTGGTTTACCGCTTGGGCGGTGGGCCTGAAAATCCCACTTTCATGTTTTTCTCAAATTTTCAAAATACGGCTCCACCCCGTACGTTTTCACTTCGCTTGTTCAATGTTTTAAAACTTAAAATACTTCCCCAAACTTCCATACTCCTAAATTCACTTCCGAACACATTTCGAAGCCATGCCGGCTTCCAAAAAGAATAAATAATCAAATAAATAGTAACAAAAATCGGGTAATTTGATACCCTAAGTTTCATTTCAAAAAAATAGCGCTTGAGTTACCGTCCCCAGCTGGACTATCGTGTCACTAAGTATTTTTCACCAAAATTCCCCATAGACAAGGAATTTGGGCTCAAATGCTCAGTCGGATCAAGATCATAGCTTGAAGTCGGCTTTTCCTCTCAGCCCTTATAATTTACAATAAGCTCAATCTCGGGATTAAGAATTTCATTCTTCTTTATCTTTTCTCGCTCTGCTTGATCTCATGAACACAATGAAACAAAAATAAAAATTAAAAACAAAACAAAAATAAATGTCAGGATTAACACTCGACTACTTAGTCGCAATATCAATTTAGAATTCATACTAATCCCACGTCAACAGCGCCAAAACTTGGTGTGTTGACGGAACTAGGATACGATACATTTGGTTCTCCTATTTAAAACTTAAATTCTGAGCCGACACCGCGTTTCTTTTGCAATATTCAAATAAAATTCACATTAATCCCCAACAACGGCACCAAAAACTTGGTAGGCGTTGACGGGAACAGAATTTGACAATATTCAAATAAAATTCACATTAATCCCCGACAACAGCGCCAAAAACTTGGTAGGGGGTGCATTTGTGCACGCCTACTTACGCTCGCAAGTATACGAGGTCTAAAGTTTTAATATAGTAGATCTTTGAAGATCAGATATCGTTCCCACAGAGAAAAGTGTGAATAATTGAATTGAATACCGCAATTGACGTAGTCTCGTGTTATCTTGACGACGGAAGACATGAATTAAAATTAAACTAAGCTAAACAACAATTAGTGGGTTAATTCTAACTAGGTTGATTAATTAGGGATTGATTTCGTTTACTTAATACACGTTTAATTTTGTTCGATTAACAATAACGGAGTTTAGGTATCCGACAATCTAGGTTTGTAAACTCCTCCACCACCTCTTTCGAGTGTAAGACAGGGGAATACGCGACTTCGTGTAGACGAAGAGGTCCCCCTCAATGTCTTAACGACTCTAGGCCGCATGAGTCTTGACCCAACGTCATCGATTGCACACTAACTAATGCCCTCCCGGGTCGTTAGGTCGTAACGATGTGTTTACCCTAGTCCGAATCCAGGGTTATCTCTCCCGAGTGTCAAACCCTAGATTCTCAAATTCAACCCTAATACATTTACAAGCATATTAATATCATCATCAAAAGATAAACACAATCGGACTTAAAAGCAACAATCGTTAAAGAAACGTATATTAAACCAAACGAGTATTTACACAACTACACATTTCCCTAGCTAATCTCTAAATTACACTAACATATTCTTAGCCAATACAACATTCAATCAAAAGGAGATCATCATCATCAACAATAAACATTAAATACAAAGATGGAAACAAGGGAATAAAAGCCAAATCTTAAAGTGGAGTAGTCCACTTTCGCCAAAGAACAGTCCTCCCAAGCTTCCTTTTCTCCGTTGATGAACTTCCTCTTCTAGCTCTTCAAGGATTGCCCAAGAACACCTCTTATACTAATCTAATCTACTTCCTAAAATATCTAAACCTAACTAAGGTGGAAGGAGAGCTCTCAAGATGTCAACCGGAGCCTCTTCTCACGTCTCAGCCTTTTTAGGTTTGGTGGAGAAATGGGTTAAAATGAGGGATTTGAAAAATATCTTCAAAATATCTAAAAATAGATATTTCTGTGCAGAGTGTCACCGCCTAAGCGGTGGTTCACCGCTTAGGAGGTGGACTTAAGTCGGTTAACTTCTGTCGGTAACTTCGCCTAAGCGGTGGTTTTTCCGTTTAGGCGGTGCATGCTGGCATGTCATTCTGATCTTTTCTCGCCTAAGCAGTGGTTCAGCCCTTCAGCACTCCAACATTCTGCCTCTTTTCAGCCTAGGCGGTGATCTTCATTTATCGAAACCCTATTTTGCATATTTTGTTCACCGTTTCTCCACTTTTTTCACTTGTTTCTCGCCCTTTGACGTCCTTTCACCTGTTCTACACTAAAACACAATTAAATACAACTAAAACTCTTGAAAACTAACAAATTCAGTTTAGAAATAGATAGGTTTTTCACACCTATCACATTGCTTTATTGTGATAGTAGCAGTGGACTTTTATTTCGGATCAGTGTGCGGTTATATTTATGTTATATTTTGAAAGGTGGTATTTGATAAATATACGTGATCCGTAAATTCTTTTTATATTATAAAGACAAAGTGAGCATTGTTGGTAGCGGAATATTACATCGCTACTTTCACCACAAGTGTACGAGTCAAGTTTTAGTAGAGTGGGAAGAGTAGGGGTTGTCGTATCCACAGGGATTGGATTAAACTGTTGTGCAGTACCACAATTGTGATAACCTCACTTTATCTAGGCGATTCAAATTTAGATTTTTGTTTTATAAATAATATACTAAACTAATTAACTAATTAAACTAAAATACTATAATACTAATATGACGTTTAGGGGAATATATTGTCTAGGGATTAACTTCGTTTACTTAATCGTGTTTGATTCAATTTAGTTTAAATTAACGACATTCAAATCTATCCGATAATCTAGGTATCGGAAACTCACTCACTACCTCTCCCGAATATAAAGTGAATGAATATCTGACAATCAATGCCGAAGTCCCCCTCCAGCGTCTATATAACACTTAGTCACATGAGTCTCGCCCCAACCTCACGGATTGCACACTTTCTAACGCCCTCTCGGGTCATTAAATCGTCACATTGTGTTTAAACCCTAGTCCAAATTCGGGGTTACCTCTCCTGAGTGTCAAACCCCATATTCTCATTATATCATAACAAGCATATAATAGTCGAAGAATGGTAAACACAATCGGATAAACATGAACAACCATTAACAAAACATCGATATATTCAAAACGCGTTTTCATAGAGTATATCAAGCCCTAAACAATATATGTTTAGCTATACATGGTCATAACCCAATATTCAACTACAATCAAGCTAAACATGATCAAAACTACTAAAGGTTTAAGAAATAAGAAGAAAAACAAAGGAGAAAAGACGTTATCTGAAGAACCGACGCTTCCACGTCCATGATTTCCACTCCGAGCTTATTCCCTCTTCTTCAATTTGATGATCTCCTCCATTTGGTATTGTCTTGGAGCTTTCAAGACTCCCAAAAGCGTGGTCTAGGTGTTGGAGAGCAAAGGGGTATAAGACAAGGATCTAAATATTTAAAAAATATCTTAAACACAACTAGACAATGACCGCTGCAACGGTGGGCGACCAGTAGGCCTTCTGTTATTTCACCGTTGCAATGGTGGATGTCACCACTGCAGCGGTGAACAAACAAAGAGTTTTTTAACTCTCTGTTGTTTGACCGTTGCAGCGGTGGCTTGACCGCTGCAGCTGTGAAGATGCTGCAACCAACTTTGATCCTCTTGATCGTTTTTCATCTGATTTCCTACCGATTTGCTTGATTATTGGTCGTTTATGTCCCTACATCTGATTTACATCAAATCGAACATAAATACAATTAAATATTACTAAAACACTCGAAAACTACCAAATTCGACTTGGAAATATATAGACAATTCAACCTATCAAATACCCCCAAATTTGGAATTTTGCTAATTCTCGAGCAAAACAGTCACACTAAAAATAAAAAAATACAATCAAATAACTAACACAAAAACTAAACAATGAATAAAAACACAAACAATTTAAACATAACGATATGCGAGTTTTGAATTCAACTATTGAGCAAAACGATTTCCCTCAATGGCCCCCAATCATACCTAGTTCAGGAGTAAAATGCACCATGTGGTGTTCTAAAATTTCAACATTCGATAATGGTAAACGCCATTCTAGATCTTGTTCAAGTGTATGTGCGAAAACTCAATTATACAAATATCCAACAAACGGATTGGATTATCCACCAACGAAGCTTACGAATTAAAATCGTAAAGGATTAGGATATCCATATGCCTGACTGGGTTCCACTCTCCACTAATATAGGCTTGAAAATCCAAAAAGATCAATAAGACTTGGTTCGATTTTTGGAAAATAGCAAAGGGTATATCGGGAATATAAAACAAGTTAATGTCATTAACTCAATAATACCCAAGGCACAACGCTTGGCACATAAACATACTCGTAACCCCCACACATTAAAGAAACAATCCTGAACAAACATTTAAGAACGTTGTACTCACTTGTCACAAGAAACGAAAATAGAACGATATTTACATACGTTTTTTTTTTTTTTTTTTTTTTTTTTTTAACGTGAACCACACCTCCAAACTTATTTGATTATTACAATTTCACGGGTGCAGTTAAAAAAAAATGACAAGTAAGTACTCGAATATCGAACCAACGAAAAGTTCGTCCAAAACCCAACCGCTTACTTCAAGTAGCATACACGAATGCTAACTTGATTTCACTCAGATTGTGCCTTCAGTTTAGTGACTTAGGTTTGGAAAAAGTTTTATCGGCTAGGGTATTTGTTACGTGTTCAGAATTGAAATGACTTATAGGTTTCGACAGGGTAACGAGGGATAAACATATTACAAGGTAAGCTTCAAAGGCTCAAACAAATCAAATGAATGCCTAAATGATATCTCATGAACTACGTCGCCTAGGATTTTACATCAAGTTTTCCCCAATCAGGTTCTAGAATACTTAAAATTATCATGAATTTGGCTAATGGATAATCGGTCTCAAATCAATTGGATAGCTATACATTGAGTCTACGTGCTCATTCAAATTAGAATCCACAATAACTTTTACTAAAACGACATGTCAAGCACACAGAACACACATGAATGGGCATTACCCTTAACCTCGACATACAACTAGGGGATAATATCATCATCGGGTAATGACCTGGATGAACGCAAAAACTCAACACATGCACAACAACTACAACTACAAGCACAAACAAACTTACACTAACAAAACAAATATGCATACAATAAACTTAAACTACACAACAAGTAATAACAATAAAATATACTAAAATACTACACATCACCCCAAAATTAAAACCGACAGTGTCTACAGTAACCCAATCATTATTCTCAACAATTGAAATATAGCATGCCGACGAAGGGGGTTAGAACATGTACCTGGGAGGCAAGACAATCTCGCCTTCGAATGAAGTCGGCGGTGATGGATCTAATTTATTTTGAAAACTTGGGCTGCCTCCCAAGAAGCGCTTGGTTTATGGTCATCGGCTTGACATGAAGAAGTGTTTGTTAAAGAAAGGCTTTCGCCCATAGTATGTGTCATACAACAAAACATATGGGTCTTGATTTAGAACGCCCTCAAGCTTGGATAAATGTGGCATTGTTCGACTTGAACTCTCAATAAGACTCAGCTCCGGATTTTGTGCTTGGTTGGCATGAAAGAATGTTGCAAAAGGTAGTGGAGGACAATTGAGCCACATTGGATCCTCATAGATGTGATCTTCTTGGATCGGAGGCGACATCAATATTTGAATTTCAAGAGGTGAGGATTCACAATTGTTAACATGTGATTCTTCGTTGCCAATCCACACTTGGGTTTTCGCCTCAGTAGCATAATCGTCAACGAACTTACCCAAGCTCCTTCTGCTTGTATCCGGTTCCTCATGATGGATTTCACATTTGGATGTGACTTGTGTGTCTCTCAGTGCCACTGTATTTGACTCGGTCTCAATGAAGCAAATGAGCTGACCGATTTGAGTCTCAAAAGACTTTAGGGTCTTATCAATTTCAGCACAAATCATCTCAATAGTATCAAAACGAACATCATGCTCATTGCAACGATCATTCATCTCTCTCCAGAAAGCCTGAGTCTCCCTCATAAATTCAACGAATATTTCCTCTAGGGTGGGAGAAGACTCCACATTTTGGTCTGGGGTGTTAATCCATGGCATCGAAACCGTGGAATTACCCCCCAAGCTTTGGTAGCTTGTTGAATAATTCCAACTATAAAAATCAAACTCCTTTATGTCTTCTAGTAACCAATAGGCTTCGTCCGTGGTTAGTTGGTCGAATGAGGTGGTACTGTTTCCTCCTTCAACCCAATTTCTTATTGCAGCTAGTAACCCATTGAGGAAGTTCAGTAGTTGGCACTCTCTCAGGAAACGATGGTTTGGGAACCAAATAAGAAACTCCTTGTATCAATCCCAAGCACAATAAAATGGCTCGGAATCTCCTTGAAAGAAATGCAACAGTATTTATTGATCTAACATCTTCAAGTACCTTGAAGGAAAAACAAACTACAAATAAAAAATTATAAACAAAATAAATGCCTAAATTAAAATCAAGTTATTTACTCACAATATTAACAACAATCTAAAAATCAATCTCCGGTAATGATGCCAAAAATTCGGTAGCGGAATATTACATCGCTACTTTCACCGCAAGTGTACGGGTCAAGTTTTAATAGAGTGGGAAGATTAGGGGTTGTCGTATCCATAGGGATTGAATTAAATTGTCGTCAAGTACTGCAATTGTCATAACCTAACTTTATCTAGGCGATTCAAATTTAGATTTTTGTTTTATAAATAATATACTAAACTAATTAACTAATTAAACTAAAATACAATAATACTAATATGATGTTTAAGAGAATATATTGTCCAGGGATTAACTCCATTCACTTAATCATGTTCAATTCAAAACTCTAGTTTACATTAACGTCATTCAACCTTATCTGACAATCTAGGTATTGAAATCTCACTCACTACCTCTCCCGAGTATAAAGTGAATGAATATGTGACTTCGCGTCAATGCCAAAGTCCCCCTCAAGCGTCTATACGATACTTGTTTACATGAGTCTCACCCTAACCTCATGGATTGCATACTTTCTAACGCCCTTCCGGGTCATTAGATCGTCATGTTGTATTTAAACCCTAGCCCAAATCCGGGGTTACCTCTCCCGAGTGTCAAACTCCATATACTCATTATATCATAACAAGCATATAATAGTGGAAGAACGATAAACACAGTCGGATAAACATGAATAACCGTTAACAAAACATCGATTTATTCAAAACACGTTTTCATGAAGTACATCAAGTCCTAAACAATATATGTTTAGCTATACATGGTCATAACCCAATATTCAACTACAATCAAGCTAAACATGACCAAAACTACCAAAGGTTTAATAAATAAGAACAGAAACAAAGGAAAAAAGCCATTATCTGAAGAACCGACGCTTCCACGTCCATGATTTCTACTCCGAGCTTGTTCCCTCTTATTCAATTTGATTATATCCTCCCTTTGGTATTGTCTTAGAGCTCTAAAGACTCCCAAAAATATGGTCTAGGTGTGCGAGAGCAAAAGGGTATAAGACAAGGATCAAAATATCTAAAAAATATCTTAAACACAGTTAGACAGTGACCGTTGCAGCGGTGGATTCACCGCTGCAGTGGTGGGAGACTAGTAGGCCTTTTGCTGTTTTACCACTGTAGCGATGAACAAACAGAGAGTTTTTAAACTCTTTGTTGTTTCACCACTGCAGCGGTGGCTTGACCGCTGCAGCGGTGAAGATGCTGCAACCAACTTTGATTCTTTTTATTATTTTTCACTCGATTTCCTATCGATTTACTTGATTATTGATCGTTTACGTCCCTACACTTAATTTATATCAAAACAAACATAAACACAATTAAATATTACCAAAACACTCGAAAACTACCAAATTCGGCTTAAAATATATAGAATAATTTCACCTATCAATTGTCTTCTAGGTAAATTGTCAAATTATATTTTTGTATTGAAATGTGAAAAGAAAAGGTTTATTAAAATGGACTAATTTATGATGTTATACGAATCAAGTAAATTTTTAAAGGTGAAAAATGGTTTTTATTATTCGACTATGCCATCGTTATCTTCTTGTCAGGAAGTCATGTCCTACGAGATGTGGATATATGTTGTTACTTGTCAGGCAAGTCCTGCAGGGTGGATATATATTGTTATTTGTCAGGCAAGTCTTGTTGGGTGGATATATGTTGAGACCTGTCAGGAGTGCAAATCCTGCAGGTGGTTGTCCCTACCATTAGGGATATTAAATGGCTATGCCACTGCTTTCCACCTTAAATGGAATAATCGTATAGGTTACAGTACCGTTACAACTCTCGATCGTGAGGTAAATGATCATATGGCTGCGAAGGAAGTATGTTATTTTATTATAGATAAGTGAGTTGACCAGTTGATTTAAATTCGGTTGTTCTGTTACAGTGATATTTTTGTTAAGATTTGGATACTGCCCAGTGTGACTATATTTTATTGAAAAATGGATTTTGATAAAAAAAAAATACTTGATCCATAAAATGCTTTTATATTACGAAGACAGTACACCCATAAAATAACTCAAATAGATATTAGTCCATAACTAGTGTTAGGTAGAGTCGGAGTGTGGGGTCACTATGAGACTTTCGGGAGTCAATTATTATTTTGAGATATTAATTTGAATTTTTTTGAGCTGAACTGGTATCTTTGAAATCCGAGATGAGGGGCTCTATGTAATATTTTTTTTATATACATTTTTCGTGATTATTGAACTTGTCATGTTATGTGAGTATTGAACCTTGAGATGAAATATATTATATGTGGTTTGAAACGTAATTATGTGATTTGAGATGTATTTGGTTTATATAGTGTTGGCCAGTGAGTTATCCAAGAGGGGGGTGAATTGGGTAGTATTAAAATTTAATCCAAATTTAACACTTCAAAAAATTAAATAATTAATTTTATTCTAAAATTAATTATTATCTTTATAGCAGCGGATAAGTGTAATAAGCTTTAGGTGCACACCCAAATAACACAAGATAAAATAAAAGAAATAAACAATGCAGTACACACCGATATATCCTGGTTCACCAAGCTACTCTTAGCTAATCCAGTCCTCCGAGCCCCACAAAGATTCGCACCCACTAAACTCAAGATTTCTTTACAAGTAGGAACCAAACTCTCACAATGATTCTTTTCACAAGTTCAGAATCAACCTTTACAAATTTATTTTCTCAGACTTAGGAATAACCTCTACTTTTTACAGGCTCAAGAATAACCTAATTCTTTTTTTACCTTAAGCTAAAAAATCAAAATCTCACAAACATTCCAAATATCCTTTTACCCGGTAAGGATTGAACCGTTACAAAATTGCTCACAAATCAATTCAATCAAGGAAGAATTAATATCTAATCTTTTTCTACTCTAGGGAAAGATCAAAACCTCAATCTCTTTACCGGAAGAGATTGAAACCAACTACCCCAGATTAGATACTTCCAATAGTATCTAATCCGCACATAACTCACCAATTAAAAAAATTGATAAGTTCTTCTCACTCGGAACTTCTATCACCTCAGATTAATTAATACTCAATTAATTTCCTGATACTAGTGATAGAAATAAAGTGAGGAAACAAAATCTGATTATAATAAAGAATGCGGGTAACACAATTAAGCACGTAATCAGATTAACACACAAATAATTTTAAAAGATTTTTATGCTTTTAAAGTTCCAAAACGATTTCTCAAAAAGATCAATTCACCAAGCAAGTAAAAATAATCAAATACTCAATTAAAGAATAAGTTTGGAATGATCTCACCGGGAAAACACCAATGAATTGCAAAATAGATCGCTAGACAGCTCAGATTGGTGACGCCAAATAAATTAGCGCTTTAACTCAAGAACTTTAACTCCAGAATAATCTCTCAATATTTTTCAATATAATATCAGAATGATAACTCTTAGAAAAACTTAGGAACTAAATAGTTCTTGATATTGTATTTTAATATATGAAATCCGCAGATCTATTTAAAGTCACTTGAAACAAGCCCTATAATGGCTAGTTTTCACAAAATATGTCATTTAAAATCACCTATAGACCCCATATATTGATTCCTTTCGATCTTGGTATATTCAACTTAATAATATAACTTCTAACACTCTCAATTTAGTCCCCAAAATAATTTGATCTTAATCAATGAAAGTACAGAAAGAATTATATTTAAATATATGGACTAAATCGTAAGATCAAAATAAAATCCCTTAAATTTCTCCCATATTTTAGGCCCAAAATATTCTCCACCAAAATAGCAATATTTAAACTCAAAATTTGCAGGTTTAAATATAGGAATTTCAAAGATATCTTATAACAACTATTTTTCAAATATTATGTCATTAAATGACACCTCAAGACCCCATACGTCATATATATAATCAAAATAGATCGTTTTCATTTAAAAATATTCTTGGAAAATCTCATTTCGGTCCTTAAAAATTTTTAAATCGAAATTCATCAAAATAGAAAGTATTAAAGCACTTTAATTAAAAGAACATTTAATTAAATAGACCAAATTAATAGGGATAATAAAATATATAGACCATATCGTAATTAAGTACAGATCCCTACAATATCTCAATCAGGTAAGCCAAAAATGACTTGTTAACGGCTAGTTTTGAATCAAATCCATGAAATCCTCTAAACCTGAAATAGACTCATCAGTCAACCGACTAACACCCATAAGTCGATCGCTCAACACCCATAAGTCGACCGCTCAATTCAGGATACTAGTCAAGCCAACACCCTTCGCCTATCGATCGCTTACCCATCCATCATCTGTCGACCAGACGATTCATAGTTCATTTTTTAAGCATTGGTCGTTTGACCTGTCGACTAGGAAATTCATAGACTTCTTCTTTTCTGCTCCGGTTGACTTACCTGTCGACTTGCCAATGCTGGGAACCTCTTCTAAATTCATTTTTAATTCATTTTCTTTAACATTTTCGCCCCTTTAACTAATTTCTTTTCTTAATTAGTTCCACTAAATTCTTAAATTCAATTTTAATTAATTATCAATATTTATTTTTCAATTACACATAGGAGCAGATAATTTCACTAATTAGGATCCTATCAAAATACACATAAATTTAAAAACTTTTTGTTATGTGTCGAGTGTGATCCTAATCGGGATACATTAAGAGTAAAAATTAACCTGAGTTGTTTTCTCATAGTTTCTTCAAAATCTTCGACCTCTTAATGTCCATCGTCTTTATCAGTCTCTTTAGCATGCATTCATTACTTGTCATCATATGTTCAACGTTAGAACTAATAAATTGAAACACTTACTCAAACCGTTAGTTCCACCAAAAATATCAACATTTAATTGTTCATATCTTAGGATCAACATATAGTTTGACATGTATTTAGATATTTGAAACGTATTTGGGTGGTTAAGACATAGTTACGCGTTGGTGACATATTTACGTGTTTCCAGATATTTATGTGGTTTGAGATATATTCATGTATTTACAAGATTGACACGTAGCTGTGTAATTCATATGTGTTTATGTGTTTCGATACATATTTATGTGATTAAGACGTATTTATATATTTCGATACATATTGATGTGGTGAGAAGTGTGTATATATTTCGACAAGTATTTATGTGTTTTGAGACGTATTTAGTTTATTGACACAAATGTATGTGTTTTGATACGCATTTATGGAGTTCGGTTGTATTTATGTGTTTTGAGATGTATTTATATGATTTTAACATATTTAGGTATTTTGAGACATATTTATGTGTTTGAGAAATATTTATATGTTTTAGAAGTATTGTGAAAAGTTTATTATTAGAAGTTTGGATTGTGTTGATATTTATGAAAAAAATTACGAGATTATTGAAATTCTAATGTGGATATTGAAGATGATTGTTTTTAGTCGCACGGGACAGTCGACGACAAATTTGGGCTATCTATTGGATAAAATGTTGGTTGTCGCGATATTGAAATGTTGGATGAAATTACTATATGTTGGCTATGCGATATGGCAATGGACTTGAAAAGTAATGCCAAGTGGGAAAAATTATTGGGGTCGTAGACTTGTTAGAATTAAGATAGACTCAATCCAATGAGACTACCATGGTGCTTTAAAGATATATTATAATTTATTACTATTTTTATCAGAGCAGCACAGTAGAAGCATTTAGAAACATGAGATTATTTGGTAATTGATTATCTGTACTAGGTGTTATCGACCAAAGTGCACCATGTCCGTATGTTGTTGGATATAATGTGGGTCACTGTGAATGAGAATGTTGCGATGAGTGAAATGAATGTTGACGAATATGAATTTTAGGTGACTTTTGGTTATGGGACCGTACATAGAGAACAATTGTTCTAAAATTGAGTGTGGCTAACATTACAATGCTGTGTGATTCTGAATTATTACTATTTTGAATGAAATTTCGATGACGAAATTTATTTAAACGGGGTAGATTGTAATACCTTGGAAATTTATATTTTTGAAAAATATTATTTTAGATAAGTTTAGCAATTTTGGAGACGATTTTGTAAATTTGTGGTATAAATGTATACTTTATAATTTTTGGAGATTAAATGTTAAATTATATTTTTGAAAATATTATTTTATATAAATTTAATATTTTTTCGATGTTTTGTATATTATGAAAATTTATAATAAATATTTCATATTTTTGGGAGTTAAGTGTTATTTTAAAAGTTTTAGGACTATTATGTTATTTAAAATATATTTTTAAGAGTTTTGAGATATAATTAATATTTTCTTTATTTTAAAAGGGACATTGTGTAAATAAATAAATGAATAAATAAATAAATGACTGAATTTATCTCCTTCGCACCGAAGGAAGCAAATCTCACCATGAGTTTGAGTTACAATATCCATATATGAGCAAATACATTACACGTGTTTACATTTAATAAATATTATTATTATTATTATTATAATAATAATAATAATAATAATAATAATAATAATAATAATAATAATAATAATAATAATAATAATAATAATAATAACCATTCTACTTGTCACCCCCCCACCCCGGACACCCGTCACCTATAGGGCCAGCGTGACATCGACACGACATCATCTGAGGGACAAACCAAACTAGAAAGCGACAGTAGGCAATCATAATTATACAATCACAAAATCAGGCTATAAACATCTTCTCTAACTAGGGGACACACCCGTCCCTAAATTTTTAATAACAACAAAAGATAAAAATAACAATGAATCTCTCCTAGGTTCGCCTCAGGCAGCACCTCCCAAAATACTCCCTCGCTATACCATCGCCGGCCTCTACCTAGTGCCAGTAGGGAACCGACTCCTAGCTATTTCACCAACGAGTGTACTACTTTCTTAATAAAAATATTTTTATATAATAATACATTCTAAATAATACATCATTTAAATATGGATCAAGCATAAGTATATAGATGTCACATAGCTTGTAAAAGTCTTCATAATATATGCAGTGAAAATAAAGCAATATATATAAGTTCCATTTCAAAACCATCTAGTATAAATATCATACCGATCACCACAATAAATAATAAATCACCCAGTATAAATAAAACATCACATCTCAAACCACCACTCCACCACAACACACACTGGCTAGCCACAGTGATCGTTTTAACCTCATGATCGGGAGTGACAACGGTACCGTAACATTCGTAGGAATGTCTTTCTACGAAATATCCATACCCCTTTTGGGGAGAAATATAATTCACACCCCTTACGGGGAGAAACCACACCCCTTTTTGGGGAGAAATATAAACCACCCATATCCAACAAAAATTATTTTTAAGCCTTCTTTTAGAAATCAACACAATTCCCCAGAAAATTCATTTTACCAACTCATCCCAAAAACCTGCTTGATCCATATCATTTATGAAACCGTACAGTGTAAGAAAACACATATGTTATCATATATATATATACAGAAAATAGTTTGACAAGAAGACAGTACACTCACCTCGTTTCTTGTGCTACAAAAACAGTACCGTCCAAAGCCTACCGGGATGTTGGCATTTGAGAACCTAATAATGATAGGGCCTAAATTAATATTTTATGCAAAATAATCAAATCGTGCAATATAGACCCTAAGTTCCAAAATTTTCCATTTCCCACATTTTACCTATGAAAATTATTATTTCGGTTAATTTTTTTTCATTAAAAATTACTGCATAAAAATTTAGTAATACGAACGGTCCCAAATTTATTATTCCGTTTCCAAAATTTTGATGCTAGAATTCAATTTAATAAACTAAAATAAACTTAACGAAAAAACGTTACTCATTCCGAATCGTTCACGGGTCGCGAAATAGATTTTTAATTCTTATCGGGGTGGTTTGTGCAAATTCTTTTTTTTTTTTTTCCCCCTTCTTCTTCTTTTTTTTTTTTTTTTTTTCCTGTTTCTGTTTTCTGTTTGTGCTCCGCCTGCCGACACCACACTGGCCGACCAGCCACTCTGCCAACGACGCACTGGCTACTCATAACAGTTTTCAGTAACACACCCATGCACACGCATACACACACTGATCAAAACATTGCACACATACATACACTGTCTTACACACCCACCCCTTAGCACGGTCGCCGGCCGAACAGAGTAAAACACACACACATGCACAACACCGAACCACAACGCCCACACACACGATCGCCGAGGGTCGACAGACGACGATCCGAACAACACTCCCACATACCCACATTCTACCGTATTGAACTGAAACAGAGGACGCACACAAGCATGCACCGCCGTAGCGGTGACACACACCGTTGGCCATACCGTAGCAACGATCACTCACGCATGCAGTCGAAGCAACACACACATACACACGCTGCACGAAACAAGAATCAGAACACATACACTCCGTCGAAACGCCACCGTCAGACGAAATCGAAACCCACCGGCGATCCTATCGCTGATCACATACACATGCATGCACACACCTACTAGAATGATCAAATAAATATGCATAAGTACTCACCAGATCGAAGATCATCGACAAACTGAACAACCGAACCTAACGTCCGCTCACCGGCGATGCTAAGAACGCACCCGTCACGCAGTCGATGAACCACCCCACCGACCGAACCACTTTCACTCTCCCCTGAAACTGACGAAGATACCTCCACGATCACGCATACGAGTAACAACCACGAGCACCCTGCCGGAGGAACATCGATTCAAGGAAGTCCGATCACCCTTCCCTTGCTCCAGTCCTCTCTCTCTCTATCTAGAATTTATCTAATTTCAAATTTGATGGAGGCTTTTTGATCAATGCACATGCACGAGTATGTATATATTGCATGGATTAAGTGGTGGAAATCGTTCCTAGCCTGCCACGTTGCCTCTCCGTTCTCTCCCTTCCGGCACACACAAACGGCGTATGCGTGTGTATATATATATATGTTTTAAAAAGTTTTTATTAAATTACTATTTTCCCCCTCTAATTTCTTAAAGTCTTCTTTTTGAGTTCAATTCAACATTTATAAGTTTCTAAAATTGAAATTTGATCCCTAACATTTTCAATTTTTTATTTTTAATTGGCAATTCGCATCCCAAGTTGAGAGTAATGTTTTTAAATTTACAAATTTGACCCCCAAGTTTTGATTTGAGTTTTTAATCAATAAAATTTTTACCTAAAATTTTCTAATGCTCTAAAATGCAACTATTTATGACGTACATTTTACGATTTAGGTTTTACACTCTCTCTCTCTCTCTCTCTCTCTCTCTCTATATATATATATATATATATGCATATAGAGATTAAAAGGAAAAGTAAAGTTACAGTTCACTTTATATACACAGAATGTTTTGGCAAGAAAATTATTCCGATTCCATTTCGGATTTCAACTCGAATTTCAGGTAGAAATTCTAACTCTTTTAATATATGTATTAATTTTTTCCGATTGTGAGATTTATGTTATTATTGTTGTTGAATTTTAACTATTAATTTTCATGAAATATTATTAGTATGTGAAAATTATGTAGAAATCATGTCAATGTATTTTATTTGTTGTACTAACTAAATGCACGTATTAGAAGGGTTGGAGTTCTACTGAGAGTTGGCTTACAATCCCACAATTTTGATTGCAAGGCCAACGAAAGGGAAACGGAGGCAAGAATTTTAGTTGAATTTCTATTTAAAATTGTAATAGCTGTATTTATTATTCACCGTTGTAAAATCAATTCGATAAATTGATAAATTATAAATTCGATAATTAAAATTACGATTAATTACACTTTACCCCCCGTGGTTTGGCCAATTTGCACTTACCCCTTATAGTTTGAAAATCGTCACTTACCTCCCATGTGGTCAAATATTTGGTGCACTTACCCTCCTACATCAGGGGGATAAGTAGTTTGAAAATCTGACCACAGGGGGGGTAAGTGGCGATTTCCAAATCACATGGGGTAAAGTGTAATTAACCTTTAAAATTATCGCCGCCACATTGTAAATTAAAAGATTTTTATAAAACGAATTACTAAATTCTTGTTGCCATCTCATTATAAAAATTACCAGATTTTGTAGAATAAAAATTCATTCAATCGGTTTTAGTATTAATTCTCTAACGGGAGAAACCGCGTTGCGACTTTAGGAGACCAGGTCGTTACATAAAACGTCAAATGCGGTGTTATCATCAAAATCACATTTAACGGAGGATCATATGATTGAAACCGCTTAGGCTAACATTGTCGATTCCCATTAATGTCCACAAGATTTGTGGGGATTGAAGAGATTACTCATGTTATACCAGATTCATGATCCTCTTTCCTTCTATAGTGGTATTTGGTAATTGTTCCCAAGTAGGTTTATAGTCCGAGCTTGAGACGAGTTTTCAAACATTCTCGGTTGTCCCAAGGAAGATCCATTAACATGTTGATCTGTGCGCATTCCTCAGGTGACCCAAGGATCGTGGTCGGCATCAAAGATGTTCTCAATATTCTTTCTAGTGTCCTGAGTAGAATCCTCGCATGAGTAAGGCACAGATTCACGTGCATTGCGTATGAACACTATTAAGTTATACACAGATTCTCTGAGTTCTTTACCTATTTAGATCTTAGAAGATGTCAAATTCCTTGACTAATTCCCCTTTGCATTTCATTACGCTTTTAGACCAAAACAGACGGGGAAGGGTTGGTGTTAAAAGACACCGGCCAAAATTCGCCTATTTTCAAATTGTATTTTTGTTTTTACTACAAAGAAGAAACCAGATGATGGTCAACAGGTTTTTTTTCAACTGTTGGGCCCCTCCCCTTATCATTATCCAATTTTATGAATTTTTAAAAATAACTAAATTTAAGAGGATTGTGATAATAGTTAAAGAATGTAAAAATATATATATATGAACAAGAAAACAAATATTAGAAAAAATAGGAGCTTAAATAGGGGGAAAACTTCTCTCCATATTTTCACGGACACCTATCCACACGTGGACCTCTCCTTAATTAATAGAGGGAAGGGGCCTAATAGCTGAGAAGAAACCGACTGACCATCAGCCAGTTTCTTCTTTGTAGTAAAAAAAATACAATTTGAAAATGGACGCGTTTCAACCTGTCTTTTGACACCGGCCTTCTTCTATCCATTTTGCTCTAGAAGCGTAATAAAGTGTAAAGGAAATTTGGTATATTCAAACCTCTAATAGGTAAAGAACTCAAATTCTCTCCATATTAGAGCAATTCCGACCTAATAGCCAAAAGGCTAGGTAAATTGATTAACTACCATTTTGGCTCAAGAATAATGAAAAGAATAACTCCAATCCACTAGCCATCATGATAGGCAAAATGTCACTTCCCTTATATATGAGCGATATTTGGAGAGTGATAGGTGTAAATTACCTACGTATTTCCAATCTGAATTTGTTAGTTTTCAAGTACGTTTATAGTTATTTTTATATGTTTTTATACTTTTTGTATAAATCAGGTGTGCGGAGCAAAAAGATAGGAAACTGGAGCGAAAACGATGAGATCGAACCGAAGGCGAGTCGAAGTTACGGTGGATAAACAAGCAAGGAGGCAAAAATATGAAGGAAACCCACCGCCTAGGCGTCCAGACCTCCACCTAGGCAGTGAAGATGCTGAGAATGACAAAAGGCTACTAACAGCCCACTGCCTAGGTAGGAAATTCTTCTGCCTAGGTGGAAGCCTCAGTAGAAACATTTTCAAGTCCACCGCCTACTTCTTCGCCTAGGCGGTCACCAAACCTGCAAAGCCAGTACAGGTGTTGTAACTTCGAGACTATTTTGGACTATGATTCAATCCAATTTTGGAAATACTCAAAACATGGAAGTTTTATATCTTTTTCTTAGCTTTCCATAGGTTTTTGAATCACCTCAATCGAAGTTCGGATGAAGAAGTTACTGCTAAAATAAAATTACAAACTTGCAGTAACTTCGCCTAGGCAAAGTTTTCTTTGCCTATGTGAAATTCCGGCATAAAGTTAACCGACTTAACTTGGCCTAGGTGAAAATCCTGCAGTACAGCCTTGATATTTATTAGATATTTTGAGATCTTTTGGCCAATTTTTAATCCCTTCTCTCCTCCTCTCTTCCCTCTCTTCAGCCCTTAAGGCCTTAGGCCATATTTTAGGAGTAGGATTAGGGATTTTTTAGGGAGATTTCTCAACCCGAGGTGGAGGATGAAGAGGGAAGCGATCGGTGGACGGTTCTAGCGACAAATCTTCGGATATCGGCTAAGTTGCTCGTTTCTTCTCTTTGTTTTCTTTATTTTGGTAGTTGTTGAGCATGTTTAGCTCGTTTTATATTGTATAAATGGTTAGGGCCATGAGTTAAACATAGATTGTAATAGGGATTAACGTATTATTTATGAAAATGTAGTTTTGGTTGAATTTGTGTTTCGTTCTTGGTTGTTCTTCGTATGTTGATTGTGTTGCCATGTTTTCTATGATTATATGCTAGTTTAGATATATTGAGAATACGGAGTTTGACACTCGGGAGAGGTAACTCCGGATTCGGACTAGGGTTAACACAACACGACAATCTAACGACCCGGGAGGGCGTTAGAAAGTGTTCAATCGATGACGTTGGGGCGAGACTCACGTGACCTAGAGTAGTTAAGACGTTGAGGGGGACTTTGGCATTGACACGAAGTCACGTATTCCCCTGTCTTACACTCGAAAAAAGTGACGAGGGAGTTTACGAACCGAGATTGTCGGATACGCCGAACGCCGTTAATGTTAACTAAAACAAAATCAAACGCATTTAAGTTAATAAAGTTAATCCCTAGGCAATCTATTCCCCTAAACAATCTCAAATTAGTATTTATAGTATAGTTAACTTAATTAGTATTTTAGTTTAGTATTAGTATTAAATTAAATTCCATTTTTAGCGCCTAGATAAAGTCAGGTTATGACAATCGCGATACTCGATAGTAATCTCAACCAATTCCTGTGGATACGATACCCGACCGAAAGGTCCACTATACTAAAACTTGATCCGTACACTTGCGGTGAATATGGCAGCGCATTATTTGTGGCCACCAGAGAGCTTCATCTCTCTAAGCTAAAACAATTGGCTAAAAAAAAGTTAGTTATTTTGGGTATTGAGTTATTTTATTTGGTTATTAAATTAAAATGAACTATTTTAATTAGATTAGTTTGGATTATTTAATTAAAGTGTATTATTTAATTATTTATTACTCAATTTTTTTCTTTTATATTATTTCATTTTGATATGGGTAAAATTCCATCCCCTACCATATGCTTGCCTCCTAGATCAAAAGTGACTCGTAATCAAATGACCTGATGAGTCTGGTCGCTCAACAGCCCAGATGTCTCCTTGGGTCGGTTAGAATGAAGCCTTTTGATCAATCGCCAAGCATTAATCTCCAGTGTTCCCCTCTAATATTGCCACTAAAGAGCATGTCGATCGGTGCAGTCAACCCGACCTTCACCTCAGTGCCCAGTCCGACCTGTATTTCCTAAAAGGCTTGGTCCATGGGCTTCTCTATCAGCATACCAAGGCCCAGGCCCATGGCTCTAATCCTCCACACGTTCTCCACGTGTCTGACTGATTAGTACGGATAATCGAGCTTAAGGCCATAATTTTCGACATGCTAATAACGTCCTCGCTTATAAATAGAAGACTTTGCCAAGCCATTCAGGTGGTGAAAAACTTGAGGTAACAACCTTGTTTTATCTAAGTGACTTTTTTTCTTCCTCCCGAACTTTTACTCCTACATCTTAGGGGACACGCTAGGCACACCCCAGCTAGTCCTATGTGCAGGTTACAACCTTGAAGGTTAGGCTGGACAAAGCCTAAAGCAGCTCGGATATGCGCAAAATCGAGCTGCAGACGGATTGAAGATTGTGGCCTAGAAGAAGTCGACCTCCAAATCAGCCCCAACTCTCCACGTCAGAAGAAAATAGGCATATAGATTCTTTGGCTAACGTAGCCTCGTTGGTTGAGTACATGCTTAAGCGCACAGTTCCCGTAGAGTACCTCGCCGAGCCGAGTACTATCGCCTCAGATGAGGTCGTGATTATATGCGCCCTCAGCTCCGATCTGACCTGGATGGATCTGATCATGAGCTAGCTCGACGATGGAATGTTGCCCGTAGACCAGGCTGAGGACCAAAATGTATGATACCGAGTTGCAAGGTTCGTCCTTTTTTATGGAATTTAATATCACAAATCCTTTCCTAGCCCCTACTCCAGATGACTCCTACTTGAGGAGCTGAATACATAATGGGAGAAGTCCACGAAGGCATCTGGGGAAACCACTCAGGAGGACAGGTCGTTAGCCCAAAAACTACTTCGACATGGAGACTACTGGCCAAAGATGCTTGAAGACATAGGAGAATTCGTGAAGAAATACCCATCAAATTGGATTTTAACGCTAATATAAAATTTAATGGTTGAAGTGTATTTTCCAAATCACAATCACCGATTCATCTTCTTCATCAGTTCATCGAACCAAAACACCAACGCCGAACAACCGAATATCACCACCGCTGAACAACACCACCCAACCAAACATCACCACTGCTGAATAATGCCACCGAACCACACATCACCACCACTGAACAACACCACTGAACAACACCACCAAACCAAACGACACCGCCCAACACCATCGATTCTTGGTTCAAGACAACGAAGATCGAACACAAAACAAGCGAAAATACGAAATCGATTGCGAGCTCTGGATATATGAAACTGCTTTACTCCCCATTCTTCTCACTCCACAAAAACCAAACCTCGAATTGAAACCCGAATAACCCTATATCCAGAGTGAAATCGGTCGTCAAATACCAAATTAGAGAGTGAGAGAGAGAGTGAGAGAGAGTTACAGAGCGAGGGAGACGATAAGGGTTGTTGAGAAATTGAGAGGGCTTAGAGATGGCGTTACCTAAAAGGGATGAGCAATTGGGAGACAAAACATATCATCATTTTGCTTCTGTGCAACAATGGAAGCATTTCAATGTATTCAATTTTACCTCCATTGATGTTAGTGTTTCCTCCATGGAATTATTTGAAAAAACCGTTGGATTTTTACTAGAAAATAAAAAATAAAAAATTCTACACCAAAAAAGACTGAAAATTGGCCAAAATGGCGTCGGGTTATTCTCCACCTCCATTAATCATCCAGATCGTCTTCATTGTCGTTGGGTTCTTCGTTGTCGTCATGATCATCTTCATTGTCGTTGGGTTATTCTACATGGAGTCCACCCATGGGTTATTCTCCATCATCGTCGGGTTATTCGTCCTTTTGGGTTCTTGAAATGGACCCAAGAAGAGCATCTACCATCTCTATTGACGAAGATGGTGATGAAGAAGAAGAAGAAAGAGTGAGTGATGGGTATTATTCTTTGTTTAAGGATAAAATCATGGGTTTTTTAAGGTACTGGTTTGAAGATAAGCAGTCGTCGAAGTTCGACGATGGTGGTGGTCGATTTGGGGCTGGAAGTGGAACAAGGATAAGCGAAAAGGCCAAACGAGCACTCATCTAATTACAATGTATACCCTTTTTTTTTATTATTATTATTAAGTTCTATTTTGAACCCTCTATTTACAAGGATTATTTGGTCATAAAAGGGTAATATAGCCATTTACTTTGATAAGAAAATAGTCAAAATGAAAATTTTAACTTTTAAAGGATATTTTTAGAATAAAAAATGACCTAAGGGTTTAGGTATCATTTGACCAAATAGTTCAGGGGGTGTCGCATGTAGTTTTTAAAGTTGACGGAATTCCGATGGTTTTGGTTAAAAGTTGAGGGGGTGTAAGTGGAATTAACCCTAAATACCCATTTGGATTGGAGTGACTTCTTGATTTTAGGTAGATTTGTTGATTTGCCTATTCTAAATGGCTCTCTTGCATTGGAGTTGCACTACCATATGAACTATCTTGCTATGAGACGAATGTGGGCTTTTCAAAAGAGATTTTTACCTTTTTAGGTCTGAAAACTTAGCAAATCATCAAAATGGGTCTGTTTTCATCTTATTTTCCTAATACGGTCTTCCCGGCTTTGGTAAAGCCGATTTCATATTTTTTTTAACTTTTCTAAAACCAACCTTGAGAAGGCCAGTTTTAGAAAACAAAGGCTGCCACGGTGGCAGCCCTCTCCCCCTCTCCCTCTATCCCCATGCACATCCCCATCCCATTAAAAAAATTGGTTTGGTCGTTTGTTTTTCATTTTGGTGATTATATATATATATATATATATATATATATGATAATTTTAAAGTTTGTTTAATATTTTAAAATTAAAAATTATATATGACTTATAATTATTTAGTAACATGTAATTAATTTTAAAAAAAATATTGAAAAAAAATTATTTCAAAAAAGAAATAAGATTTTAAAACATAATTTGTAAAAAAAAAATGATAGTTTCAGACTTATAATTTATACTTGTTGTATTTGTTAGGAACTTTTAACCATAAATTTATCTATATATATTTTTTTTTATAAAGATTAATATCTGATAATATTAGTTAATTATTTTAAAAAATTATATGAAAGAATATGATCTCAAAGGCAAAATAACTTAAAATAATAATAAACGTCATACTGAAATTAAACGTATTAACCAGTACAATTAATCATAAAAAGAAAAAAAAAATATTAGATAAACATATTTGTGATTTTAGTTCTTTACAGTTTAATTGTTCTTTATATGTATGTCTCTATGTATGTATGTATATGTGTGTGTGTGTGTGTGTGTGTGTGTGTATTAATGATAAACGATGAACTAAATAGTGCAATCCATCCTAGTAAAGTTGAATAATCAACTAGTACTAATAACATTGAAAAAGTAGTCACTGATTTGTCAAATCAACGCTGACAATGGTTGTATCAATGACAAAGGCTAGAAAAATAATGCATCATCCAATACTTTATTCAATAGTTAAAAAATCCTAAAAATGACTAACAAAACCTAGAAAAAAATAGAAAAAATTCGATATAAACAAATAAAATTGTTTATATTGTTTTCTTTAACAATTAAAATATATATTAAATTAAATCTTAGTAAAATATAACAGTAATAACTTTTATTAGGAATAAATTGTTTAAAAGTTGTTTATTAAGTGAATTTTGGTTTGTTAGTTATTATTTATAGAATTTTTAATAATTTTTAAAAAAATGAGAAAAGAAAAAAAAATACATATTTCATAGAATCCGGCCCTGCTAGGGCCGGATTCAAGGAAATTAAATCCCACCCTAACAGGGCCGAACTTTGATCATAAACTATTTTCTTTTTTAATTTTAATTTTTTTTAATATTTTTAAATTTCAAATCTAATAAAAATTATAATTTTTGTATAAATTTTTATATAAGTATTTTGTATAAGTTTGTATAAATTACGATTTGTAAAACACTGGAAAGGCTGTAAAGACAACTGGACAAATTGTTCAAAACACTGAAAAAACTTGTCATGAAATGTTAATGAACACTGCAAAATTTTGTTTTGAAACAACATGCTACTATAAAAACTGAGTTTTCTATAGGAACTCTTCATCCTATAATTTTTGTGATGTCTTCAAATATTAATTCAACTGAAGAAAGATCATACGGTATTTCAAGTGAGGAAAACACATATGGTGTTTGGGGTTGGCCTAGACACAGGGATCACTATAGTTGTTGGGTTCTACAACCATATTATGATGACTATTAGAGCGATCAAGACACTAATCCAATAGAGAATCACGTCAGACTACGCCAAGAATGGGAATACAGGGTAAAAGAGTCTAACAATCATATATCTTGTTTGAGAGCTCTTAATGCACTGGTTTTGCATTGTCTAAGTCTTCAGATGTCTCGACGATGTATAATTGATGACACAATTGAGATCGAAGATGCTATTACACGAATTTGCCTAGAGAATAATATAATGTCGTTGCACAGGAGTTGATATTATCTACCCCAACTAGCCAATGAAATGACTGCCGTAAGTAACATAGCACTCTCTCCGAACGAATACCATAACGTGATAACTAACAATGAATATCTGTCTGAGGGATACATATCCAGTGAAGAATAAAAATATTTGGGCAATTGAATTGTCCTTTTAAGTGTTTTTTGTGACTATTTTTGGGTCTTTATGTACCGTATTTCTTATGTATTGTATTTTCTATGAGTTTTGTAATTTTCGTTATTATATTGTGTTTGAGTTTTTTATTTCTAATGTACTGTCTTTGTCATGAGTTTTTATTGCTTATGTACTTGCTTAATACATGGCGAAGGGATACATGTTTAACAATGAATAAATATGTATATACATGTCTTGAAGATAAAGTAGAAAGGACAACCAACATGTATAATAACGTATAAATAAAGATATTTACATTTGGGCAGTTAATCTACCGTATATATTGTTGCTTTTGAAATGGATAAAGCATTTGAATGGGACATATGTCATTGGAATTCAACCCATTGTATTTAATTTGTTCAAGTGTAGGCTCCACTCCAATAACATCCTCGCACATCCCTTGCCAGCTAGTAAGCTCGTAATTATTATATGTGTCGATCATGGCACGACCTTCGATAGGGAGACCCAATAAAATTCCATATCCTCCAACGTTACCGTGCACTCTCTGCCTAGCAGGTGAAATGTATGTGTCTCTTGTCTCCATCTCTCAACCAACGCCATGATCAAGGCATGGTCTAATTTCCTACTACCGAGACGATGTATCCCGTAGAAACCTGCAATGTGGAAATAATAAATTATCCTAGGGTCTAACAACTCACACCAATTTCCTAACTCTATTCGTCTGCACCTCAATGGGAAAGCGTTGTCCTCTAATATAAAAGCAAACTTTTTTAATTATTACAAATATGATATAATATTTATTAATTAAAATTATAACTTGAAATTTGTACTCCCGAATACCAAACAATAGAGGACATGTGGTTTGCTAGATTCAACAATAGCGTAGCATCAATTGGTCCAACAATAGTATCATCTATAGTAACTGAAAAAATATCATAACAGGCATACACTAATAACATTTACCAATAAACAAAAATATAACAATAACATTCAAATAAATATTATATAAGGTAATGATATTAAACTAAACTATAATAATAACTTATATAAAAGTTATATTTCTATTGTACGACTAAATGGTATCGTCCATAGTAACTGAAAATTTCATAACCAATACATACTAATAACATTTAGCAATAAACAAAAATATAATAGTAGCATTAAAATAAAAATTACATAAGGTAATGACATTAAACTAAACTATAATAATAAATTATAGCAGAGTCATATTTCTACGACTATTTCAGAAACACAACTCCGTCCACGGTTCGTTGTCTCTGGGGACATCTTCGTTTTTCATGCCCAGTTTCCGTACACAAACTGCATATTTTAGTCAACGTCCATCTCGTTTTGAATTGTTGTTGTAGATGGTCGTCCACCTCTAACAGTCCTAAGATGGTGTGGATGAGGAAGCATGATTGGTCGGTGGGCAATAAGCTTCGTGCGGCATCGGATTGAAGTAGTTCTACCAAATCTGTGAATACACTTCCATTATGTACGCAGGATCCACGAGTAAAAATGGATCCTCTCCAATAGCAGTAGTCACCGCCATCATGTGCGATCATGGAAAGCGATATATGACATATTTAACACAAGAACAACTAGGTTCCGGTCTAAGAAAGATAACTTATTGATTGTGTCCCCCAGAATCTCGTTGCCTAGTTTTTACTTCAAAACTTCCGTCAATCCTGTGGTAATTTAAATTTACAAATTGAATGACTTGAAAGAATAAAAATAGGAACAACTTGAACTCAAAACAAGTAATGCAAAATTACATGTTGAAGCTAACACCTTCGTGTGTATTTGACCTAGCTTTATTCTTTTTTAGTTTCTCGATGATGTGTCGATTATACTTAACTTCGTTGGAATTATCCCTGACTGCCTTACAACATAGCTCATACAATGCGATAAAACATAATTTGAACTACTACGGTGGTTGGAACATTTCTCGCCCCCTTAAGCACATTTTTAAATATTTCAGCAAAGTTTGTAGTCAGTATATCCCAACGTTTATCCTCATCGTAGGATAGTGCCCATTTTTTGGCTGGTATTTTTTTTAACCAAGCCTTTACCTCTAGTTTAAGCTCTCCAATCTTCTCCATGATCTGATCAAATTTTCTAATCTAGTGGGCACTAACAGCTTTCCAAACAAGGTATTTCAATTGTTGATTTCGGTATATTTTGATGAAGTTTCTCTGGATATGACGTAGATAATATAGGTAATGTCCACGTGGTACGCGGGATGGATTCTTCCAAATATCCTGAACAACAGACTTGATAGACTAGTGTCGATCCGATATGAGCGTGACATCAGGTAACTGGCCAACGACATGAACATAGAGCTTCGTTAAAAACCAATGCCAACATTCATATGTCTCTTCCTTCAAGAGTGCAAAAGCAATGGGAAAGGCTCTATTGGACTACAGAACGCCAATAGCGATAAGCAATTTCCCTTTATAGCGGAAAACGTGTTGTCAATGCAAATCATCGGTCAGTAATACTTGAATCCTTGTATTGCGAGCTTGAATGCCCAGAAGAATTTGTCCAATATGAAAGAGCCGGGGGTATCACTAGGAAAGTAGTCAAATTGCGCCACAGTACCGAGGTTGAAATGTTGTAAGGCAACAACATACCGAGATAACTTTTCATATGACTCGTCCCAATCCCCAAATAACATCCCTACTACTTTGGTCCTCACCAACCAAGCCATACAATAGGATACCATGAACTTATAGTTGTCATATATATTTTGTTTGATAATAGCTATCATGAGTTTGAGATCACACTGCAACATTAATTAATGCAAGGATCCTTATTATTTAAAATTAAAAGTATACTTATAAAACTATTTAAATTGATAACAATCAGAAACTTACAACAATTTGATTAAGCAATATATGAACAATCATTCCCGAATCTAAGTTGGAATGATCTTGATTCGTCTTCGAAGACAGATACATATGCTTTCCACCTTATCTAGTGACCTCAAAGTAACCATGATTTTTTTCCAAATGGCACGCAACCGCCACTGACAACCATTTTTGCACTCAACAATCTACTTCTTCAGCTTGCTTTCCCTGACGATGTACTCACCATTAATTTCGATGTTGTACATCTTGACTGCATTTTGAAGTGAATCTTTATCCTTAAAAACCATCTCGATGTTGAACTCTGAGTTTTCAGAATCCCATGTCTTCATGTCCGATTTGTACTTATAGTCTCTTATAATGGTTGTCTCTCCACAGTCGTATTCTGACATATACGGGATCGGGGTCTCGTAGGTCATCTACATATTATCATCATCGGCATCATCGATGACGTCATCAATCTCGTCGCGATCCACAGGTCCAATGTTCCCTACTATCGCGTTGATGTCATCCTCGTTTAAATCATCTACTAGGTCGTTTGTTATCAACTCCTCATCAATATTCTCATCGAAATCTCTTGCGTCAAAATGGTTGTCCATTGCAGATAGATCGTCCATCATCATCTTAGGCTCAACCACTAGCTGCCGAACTATATTTGTCGAACCACCACAAATGTGAGATAGGCCTCGCTCAAAACTTCCACTAGGCCCTATGTCAGCCTAGTAGGCCAACTGGGATTGGAAGTTTCCAACATGGACTTACGAGTAACCTGAGGGATTGTACTGGGAAGTGCTCAAAAAATCGTTCAGATTGCATTCTTCCATTAGCGTCCTACTATATGACCCTACTTAGTTGGTTAACGCAAAACCAAAATATTATGTTTCAATGACTTTCTTCTCCACGTAAAATTCAACTGTATATACCGTGCGAAATTGCAAAGGTATACGCAAGCACACTATAAGCGCGTCGTCATCTTCAACCAGATACAATGTACTCATTCAATGTGACTTCCATTAATACAGTGGGTATCGGCATTAAAGCTTTAAACGTTCATTTTGACTGTCTAAAACTACCTTTGGCCTAATTGCATCTAGAAACTCGTCCAACGTCGTGCCGATATTAAATGATCTTATGTCTTTAGGAGGCATATGGTACGATATAAATCCATTTGGTTCTTGTATAATACTACCACCCCAATGTAACATGACGTTCTTCATGATTAAACTTTAAAAAATAAAACAATTTTAATTAATAAAAGAAGCTAATTGGGTACATAACTTATACAAAATTTATTACTTATAAAAACTTATAGACAAATTAAATTTTTTTTTAGTTTTTTAAAAATAGTAAAAAAAAAAAAATTGACGTAATCCGCCCTAGAGACAGGGCTGAAATATATTTTATATTTGAAACTGATTCCGGCCCTGGCAAAGCCAAAATCAATTTCAAACATAAATTGATTCCGGCCCTGCTAGGGCCGGATATTAATGTGTTAATTTTATTTTATTTTTTTCCTTTTCCTGACTTGTTTTTTTATAATTTTTTTCTTATTATAAATAATAACTCACAAACCAAAATTTACTGAATAAACAATTTCTAAGCAACTTTTAAACTATTTTAAACAACTTTTTCTAATAAAATTTATTAAGAATATATTTTACAAAGTTTAGTAATTCAATATTTATTTTACTAAGATTAGTAATTTAATAATTTAAATTTTTATATCTAAACAATATAAATAATTTTATTTGAATTAAACAAATTTTTTGATTTTTTTATAAACAATTTTTTTTCCAATTTTTTTTTCTTACTTATACTACAAAATTTATATACAACTTCTTACTTATACAAATACAAAATTTAAAAATTTATAAAAACATTTACGATATAAATCCATTTGGTTCTCGTATAATACTACCACCCCAATGTAACAAGACATTCGTCATAATTAAACTTTAAAAATAAAACAATTTAATTAATAAAAGAAGCTAATTGGGTACATAACTTATACAAAATTTATTACTTATAAAAACTTATACAAAAAATATAACTTTTATTACATTTTTAGAAATACTAAATCAAAATTACAGAATCCAGCCTTGACAGGGCCGGAATATATTTTATATTATATTGATTCCAGCCTTGTCAAGGCCGGAATCAATTTAATTGATTCCAAATTAATTTCTTGAATTGATTCCAGCCTTGGTTTTAGTTTATTTTTATTTTTTGCTTTTCTTTTCTCGATTTTTATTTTTTTATTTTTATAGTTAAATTATTCTTATTATAAATAATGACTAACAAACCAAAATTTACTTAATTAACAATTTTTAAATAATTTTTATACTATTTTAAACAACTTTTCTAATAAAATTTATTAAGCATATATTTTACTAAGTTTAGTAATTTAATATATATTTTACTAAGTTCAGTAATTTAATATATATTTTACTAAGTTCAGTAATTTAATAATTTAACTATGTCTAAACAAGATAAATAATTTTATTTATTTTAAACAAATTTTTCTTTTCTTTTTTTATAAACAATTTATTTTTTTCTTATTTATACAAAATTTATATATAACTAATTTTATACAAAATTTATATATAATTATTAAAAATTTACGATATAAATCCATTTGGTTTTTGTATAATAATATCACCCCAATGTAACATTGATGAAGCTTTAAAAATAAAACAATTTTAATTAATAAAATAAGTTAATTGAGTACTGAATAGTGTAAAAATGGTTACTCTCACGCAACCAATGAAAGACTGTCACGTGTTAACAACTCTCCAATAGGGCCTGTTCCTACCAAAGACTAACTATGAATATTGTGTTGGGCAGAGGCATATCTCAAGCCCATGTCGGCCATTTCAAGACCTCGCCAACAACATCCTCCAGGAGTAGCAGGCCAACCGCCATCGGGATGGAGAAATCTCTTCCCATCTCAGCATGATCATCCATACTGGTCCAGCCCATCTCGGAAATTGACTCCACAAGCTCCTCAACAAAATGTTCATTTTCCCATCTTCGGCTGTCCGGGAAGGGCAGGGAAGAAACTCTTCTAAACTCTCCCTTCTTGTCTCTGACTATCAGGGAAGGGCAGGGGATAGAACTCCCCATCTCGTGGACAGTAGGACGAGTTCATCTCGAATCATGGGCCAATCCAATTCTCCTCTTGCTAATATTCTAGTCTATAGGCCTCAACAAAAGGGCCAAAAATGCCAAGCCCAAAAAATTAAGCTCTCTACTTGCCTTTTCATTGGCCACGCGCTGGGATGGGACACTAATCCTTACTTAAGTCCCTAAACTAATTAATTCACTGCCTATATAAATAAGGGCATACCAATGCCCAAAGGTACACCAAATTTACTCACCCTTCTCGATAGCATATTTTCATATCCTTCCCCTGAGCGCTGATTCTCACGCTGGAGGGGATACGCCCAGTCCATCCCAACAAGGTTTTTTGTGCAGGTGGCAAGTTGCTGCCCATCTCAGCTCGGACCCATCCCAGCTCGAATTCATTCCTTCTCAGGTAAGAAGACTATCCATGGATCAAAAGACTTCTAGGTTGCTTCACCACTCAGAATCCATCCCGGATCACTCCAGCCCCGCCCATCCCGGTCCAGATAGGCTGATCCTAGACTTCTCCATCCCCACTGCTGCTTAATACCGCCAAGGATGCAGAGGAGTTGTTCGTATACATCGTTGCTTCAGACACCGCAATCAGTGCGACTCTTGTCCGAGAAGATGAAGGAATCCAAATACCCGTGTATTATTCAAGTCGAGTGTTGATTGACGCCGAGACAAGATACCAGCGGTTCAAGAACTTGGCTCACACCTTCTCATCACATCAAGGAAGTTGAGGTAATATTTTCAAGCACACATGATTGTCGTTCTTACTAATCAACCTTTGAGGCAAGTTCTTCACTCGCCCGATGTTTCTGGTCGACTCATGAAATACTGTCTCGAGCTCGACCAATTTCATATCGATTACTAGCCCAAGACATCCATCAAAGGGTAGGTCCTAGACAACTTTATTGCCGAGCTGACCTTCCCAGAAGAACCAACCCGAATGACCATGACCCCACCTGGAAAGAAATTCATCTCGACCCCGCGGAGACGTCGGAATGGACCTTCTCCCAGGACGGATTAAACAATGATATTAGCCCGAACAAGTGGCAACTCTTCACGGATGGTTCCTCAAATGTAGGGAAATGCGGAGCCGGTATGGTTCTAGTAGCCCCGGATCAGGAAGAGATTAAATACGCCCTCGGATTGGGGTTCCGGGCTACCAATAACGAAGCTGAATATAAAGACCTTCTCACCAGACTCAGGCTTGCAAGGGAATTCAATGCCAAGGATATCCAAACCTTCTACGACTCGCAACTTGATGTAAACCAGGTTAATGGTGAGTACGCGACTAAGAATTCAAGCATGACCACTTACCTCGGGAGGGTAAAGGCACTAAAGGAAAATTTTGAAATTATCCAAGTGTGACAAATCCCTTGAGAAGAGAATAGGCACGCCGATGCTCTCGCCAACTTGGCCTCCACGGTGGAATTCTCCCTGAAGAAAAGTGTCCCCGTCGAGTACTTGGAGGAACTGAGCACAGTAGTTTTCAACCATGTGTCCACTATATGTTCCCTCTCCGAAGAACCGACCTAGATAGAGTTGATAAAGGATTATCTCCAGAACGGAACACTTCCCTTTGACCGAGAAAAGGCCAGGCAGATGTGCTACAAAGTAGCAAGGTACATCTCCATCAACGAGGTACTTTATCGACAATCTTTCTCGGGACCATACTCCTGCTGCCTGAGGCCTGAAGAGGCTGATTACGTGATGAGGGAAGTTCATGAAGAGATGTGTGGCAACCACTCAAAAAGAAGGTCCACGGTTCACAAGCTCATCAGACATGGATACTTTTAGCTGAACATGCATAAAGACTCCATGGAGTTTGTGGAAAAAAAATACAATAAATGTCAGATGTTCGCCTTCCATCCCCAACTCTCCCCAACTGTTCTCATCCCCATTACGAGTCCTTGGGCCTTTGCCCAGTGGGGCATTGACCTTCTCGAACCATTCCCCCAAGGGACTAGGCAAAGGAAATTTCTTATTGTTACCATCAACTATTTTACGAAATGGGTAGAGGCCAAGCCCCTTGCATGGATCTCGAAGGCAAAGATCAAAGACCTTATTTGAGAAAGCTTAGTTTGTTGTTTCGGAATACCCAAGGCTGTCGTCTCCAAGAACGTGAAACAATTTGACAATGATCTCTTTGTGGAATTATGTGTTGGGCTGGGGATTTAGACCCACTTTGCCTTTCTAGGGCATCCGCAAGCCATTGGACAAGTGGAAGTAACCAATCGCACCATCCTCTACAGGCTCAAGACTAGATTGGATAAATCAAATGGGAGATGGGTTAAAGGCGTGTATCCCATTCTTTGGGCCTTTCACAATACAGCAAGAACCCGCACGGGGGAAACCCTTTTTGCGATGACCTACAGATCAGAGGCTGTGATCCCTGCCGAGATCGGCGTACCCTTTCCCTAGACAGTAGTGATCTTTAGCTCGGATAAGAACGACGCATCCTTGTCTCTTAACCTAGACCTCCTTGAAGAAAAAAAAAAGAGTGTGCCTGTGTCCAACAAGCAACTTATCAACAAACAACGGCCAGGTACTAAGACAAACGGGTCCACCCTCGGTCGTTTGGCATTGGCAACCTCGTCCTCCGAAAAAGTAACCCTGTCCACCAAGGATCAAACTGCAGATAAGTTAACTCCAACCTAGGAAGAGCTATATCGCGTCACTCGTATTGCCCATCCTGACACCTATGAGCTAGAAACGAAAAATGATGTCCTCCTGAGACATCCTTGGAATGCAGACCATCTAAAGCGCTACTACCCCAGTGAGGAAGATGCGATGGACTTGTAAAAATTTCATTTTTAAAGCTTGTAATACAACGACCAATCAATCAAATAAATCTTTGGTTCAACCTGTTCTCTATTCTCCAAATTTTGCACATAAAACGCCTGCCGGGATGGGCATTCCTTCGTCCCATAGAGGATGAGAATGTGCCATCCCCAGCCTATCTCCAAGAAGAAACGGCATCCCGACGAATCTTGCCAAGGGTGATATCCAAGAAGAAATGGCTTCTCAGCGCACTGCACCAAGGGTGATCTCCAAGAGAAAACCCATCCTGGCACATTACGTAGAGGGTATAACCTGACCCTCTCCATAGGTCGATAGTTTGTGCCTGGGAACTGACCACGATTGTCTTCCGACGGCGGAACATCGATCGAGTCTAAGGGCCTACAACTAAGTATCTCACCCCTAATAGCCGAGCTGAGCTCAGGTGACATAAAGGGACGATGCTCCTATAAGGACAAATTGGGATAACCTGAAAAGGCCTAAGGATGAGCCCCACCAAGGAGAACCCACCAGTGACTGACCATAGGGGGCTGACCGACGGTCACCCCCTGGGGACTGCATGGGTCAGAAGCTGTATGAGTACTACCCCTGAACTAAAACCTATCACCCGAGCTCTGCTCGGATGCTAGGCTAGGGAGCAGAGAAGATATGAACATGGTAAAACAACATAGAACAATGTCTTTCCCAAGAATGAAGGATATAATTTCTTCTCGGCGGCTTGGCCGAAAAGGTGCATGAACCTAGAAGGGAAGAAATTGAATTTTTCAAACAAAAACTGCACACTAGCTTAATAGCCAACCGAAGGTCATGCTGAACCTAGGCTCCGTGACCGAGAAGGGTGTGGCCTAAACAAATCTCCCCTTAACCGGCACGCTAAGATGGGATAAAAAGGCCGAGATCAAACCTCATGCCAGTCTCAACACATCCAAACTATGAACGATGTAGCCGCAAACAAATATTCTTAACGGAACATCCAGCATAAAGCTTGAATGAGGAAAATGGGAAAATGAATAAAACAACAAAGTAACAATAATTGTCCGTCGAAAGTAAAATACTGCCAAGATCGGGAAGAGTTGAAAAGGACATCCGACTAAGTAAGGCAAAGGATAAAAGACGAACATAACTAGAAAAAATGTTCAAGTCCCCAAGAATGACCGAGATGAGCACGGGCAATTCACCAAGTAGAAGCTAAGTTTCATGTTCATGTACCTAGCCAAGCTCAGATTATTTCCCATCCCAACATTTTCGATATCAAGCTAGGGGAAAATCTCTGCCAATGGGAAGAAGAATCATTGTAACCCATCTCAGCTCAGATTTATTTCTTCTCGGGTAAGAAGACTCTCCACGGATCAAAGGACTTCTAGGTTGCATCACCACTCAGAATCCATCCCGGATCACTCCAGCCCTGCCCATCCCAGGCCGGATAAGTTGATCCTGGAACTCTCCATCCCCATCCTAGCACGGGAGAAGATCTCCATCAATAGTGACCAAACCATACCATTAAGGTCGTCCAAGATTCGACATCAACAATCACATAACTTATACAAAATTTATTACTTATAAAAACTTATACAAAAATTATAATTTTTATTAGATTTTTAAAAATAGAAAAAATTAGAATTTTAAAAATAGTAAAAAAAAAAAATTGAATTATATTGATTTCAGCCCTGCTAGGGCCGAAATTAATTCTTCAAATTAATTCCGACCCTGACATGGCCGGAATCAATTAAATTGATATTAGTTTAATTTAATTTTAATCTTTTATCGACTTTTTTTTATATAATTTTTCTTCTTATTATAAATAATAACTAACAAACCAAAATTTACTTAATAAACAATTTCTAAATAACTTTTAAACTATTTTAAACAACTTTTTCTAATAAACATTGTCAAAAATATATTGTACTAAGTTTTGTCTAAATCTAAATGACTAACATAAAAAAATAACTATATTAACTATAAAATAATAATTACACAAAATCTAACCTAAAAAAATATATTAACATTAAAAACAATTACCAACAAATAGCCTTATAAACAAAAAAACATAATTACACAATTTTAACCTAAAAATATATATTAATATCTAAAAAATTGAAATAAAATAATATATTATTACTAACCTCAAATGGTAAATCAAGCTGAAACTCCAAAATCTTCGATCAACACAAAACTAAAAAACTCTTATAGACTCAAGTAATAATATGATGAGTGAAGTAAAAAAAAAAAAAAATGAGAGATGATAGGAAGGTATTTATAGAAAAAACAAAAACAATTTTAAAATTTAAAATTGGATATGATCCATGAAATATACCATTTATTCGATGGTTAAATGATCTGTTTTGGATTCTTTCAAATGTCAAATCTTTCCTGTTTGAAGTGAGAATCCAAATTCAAATCTTTCCTTTTTTCCTTTTTGTAGTGAGATTCTGATTCTGATTCTTTATATATAAAAATTGTTAAAATAACTTTGATTTTAATAAATATAATTAAAAAAAAAATAGTTTAATATTTTAAAATTAAAAAGTATATATAAATTATAATTATTTTGTAACATGTAATTATATTTATAATTATAATTTATATATAATTTTATTTTCAAAATATTAAAAAAATTATAATTATATATAATTTTATTTTCAAAATATTAAACAAAATTATAATTATAAAAAAATTGAATTATACTGATTCCAGCACTGCTAGGGCCAGAATCAATTAAATCGATATTAGTTTAATTTTATTTTATTCTTTTATCGACTTATTTTTTTTAATTTTTTTTTACAATTTTTCTTCTTATTATAAATAATAACTAACAAACCAAAATTTATTTAATAAACAATTTCTAAATAACTTTTGTCTAAATCTAAATGACTAACATAAAAACATAACTATATTAACTATAAAATAATAATTACACAAAATCTAACCTAAAAAAATATATTAACATTTAAAAAAATTACCAACAAATAGCCTTATAAACATAAAAACATAATTACACAATTTTAAATTAAAAACATATATTTACATCTCAAAAATTGAACTAAAACAATATATTATTACTAACCTCAAATGGTAGATCAAGCTGAAATTCTAAAATCTTCAATCAACACAAAACTAAAAAAACTCTAATAAACTCAAGTAATAATTGGATGAGTGAAGTGAAAAAAAAAAATGATAGGAAGGTATTTATTGAAAAACAAAACAATTTTGAATTTTAAAATTGGGTATCATCCATGAAATATACCATTTATTTGATGATTAAATGTTCTGTTTTGAATTCTTTCAAATGTCAAATCTTTCCTGTTTGAAGTGAGAATCCAAATTCAAATATTTCCTTTGCCTTTTTGTAGTAAGATTTTGATTTTGATTCATTATATATATATATATATATATATATATATATATATATATATATATATATATATACACACACACACACACACTAGCGTATAACCCGTGCCTGAAGGCACGGACAAAAAAGAGATAACTTTAACATTTATGCGATTAAACAAAAAAAATCAACAAACTCAACACCAAAAATATTATTACTTAATCACTTATATATTAAGGTTATCTCTTTCAGCCCGTGCCTTCAGGCACGAGTTATACGCTATTTTCTTTTTAAATCATCATGATCGTCGATACATACCCCATTGTTATTGCTTGACTCCAACATATTAGAACACCCCCAATATAAAGAACAATGCAACTTTATGTTTGATCAAGAGAATGAAATGCCAATTCGACATAACATCAAAATAGACCGACAAGAAGAAAAAACATGAATTTCAAATTCTAAAGCACAATAAAATCATCACTACAACAAACATGTAATGAACTTCTGGTGCTTCTTTCTTATAATATTTTTTCTAGTTGTTTCATGGAAGGAAAAGTAATCGAGTTCTTATTTTTGGAAGCCCCAAAAAACATGTGTCCCAAAACAAAACAAAATAAAACAAAACAAAACAAAACGCACCCTTAGTATTCAATAGTATATCATATTTTGGATTTCCGAACGACTGTACCATTTCATAATTCTTTGACTAAAATAATGCATATATAGTATTGCATAGTTACATCTACAATACTAAATGCCATCAAAAATTAAAAAAGACATGAAACGAATCATATAAGAGAAAATATTTTGCAAAAATAAACCACTCACATTAACCAAGGTGATCCCTAACAATGAAATATTATGTCTTTACTTCTCTAACATTTCTGTAAAAGAACTATCCCCTACCAAACCAAAGCCATTTTCAAGATATAAAAACGCATTCCCAGTGAGAATAGATATCTTACCTTCTCTATCGTTGATAATTCTTGAATTCTTTGAGAGTCTAATCATCCCCTTTATCACCATCAAACTCTCCTTGCAAAACTACTATTTCCACAGTCAAGCTCTTTTGCAACCACAATCAAACAATGAAAAAAAGAATGTGTCTCTAGATCAAAGCAAGAACATACCATTGAAAAACCAAGCAATAACTATTCAACAACTATGCGTAGAAACTACACTCAAAATGAAAGGATCCAAAAAACAAAAACAAAAAACAGATTTTCTACAAATCTCCCTTACAGTCACACAAAAAAAAAACGAAACTAATCAATGGTTGGTAGTCCCCCACTCGTCAAGAAAACCAATGGATCAATGTCTCCCCAATGTGAGAAGAAGCTCTCGTCATTGTGAGGAAGGGAGAAACTGCCATCGTGGCCCCAATCCGTACTTGGGAAGTATCTCAATCAATCTTACTTCGACAGATTCACTGAATCAATCTCTAACTTGGGAAGTATCTTAATCAATCTATTCACTGTATAAATTACTATACACATTCAAAAACAGAAAACAACAAAAAATCAAAAACAAAAACATGAATTTTCAAATTTTGAGAAGAAAACAAAGGTTTTTTTTTTTTTTTGTTTTAGAAGTGTTTCTGGAATTTACCTCACATTTTCTCTTGATGTTGAAACATTTGTAAATCATGTCCTCAGCAGTAAAAACTTCATCAATATTAAAAATAAATAAATAAATAAAAATATGAGAAGAAGTCGTCGTCGTCGCGAGGGAGAAACCACCATCGTTCGTGACCCTAATCAAACAGGTGGACTGAAAAATCAAGTTTTAGACGAATCAGTAAGGTTGTTTGTTGGATCATCATTCACAACAACAAACGCACATTCAAACATAGTTAAAGTACACATTCCCCACAAAATCAAGGGGAAACAAAAATTACAAACACAAAATTAATTTCTCCCAAAAGATGACGTAAAAAATGAACATGGGCATGATGGCATTGTGGTCGGGGTTGTGACAGAGTGTATTTGGAACGTGTGAAAGGGGGAGAGAAAGATTGTACCTGAGAGCAGTGGCAATGAGGTTTGTTGAGAGAAATGAGGAGCTATGTTATCGTGTTAGGGTTTCGCGAGGGAGGGGGCAACACCATCGTCGCGAGGGATAAGTCGACACTGTCATCGTCGCGAGTGTGGGATAAGTCATCGTTGTGAGTGAGGGATGGGGTATTGTCATCGTCACGAGTGGTCGTCGTCGCGAGAATGGAAGAGGGTGAAAGTGAAAAAAAAAAAAAAAAAAAAAAAAAAAAAGAAAGATAGAGTAGACCGAGAGTGAGTGAGTGAGAGAAGTTCGGCTGAAGATTAGAGGAAGAGAGATGATCGGCAAATGGATAGAGGAGGCAACGTTTCGGTTCTGCTAGGGCTCAAGGTAAGAGGCAGTTGGTGAGTGCGGGAGGGGCTCTATTGGGGGGTAAATGAAGATTAACCAAACTAATTTAGAAAATGATTAAAATAAGAAATAAATACTCAATTAGGAGAAATTGGGCAATTGAATGGCTAAAACAAAATTGATTCCTTAATTGTTGCCCCAAGCTTTTATAGATTTCTTTTTTGGAAAACCCAATTTCCTTTCATGGTCCTTAACTAATGTCACTAAAATGTCATAATCAGCATTTATTTGTCCTAATAACAATTTTATTTGTCCTAATCAGCAAAATTTGTCATGTTTTATATGTAAGACCCCGACCTTTGGCATATGCATAGTTTAAATCGCGTTTTAAAATATTTTGAAAATATTGGGTTGATGGTATAAATTATGATTTAATTTTAAATTTGAGGGGCTAATTTCGTAAATTTTCAAAACATAAAAATTTGAAATGGGTTTAATTACTATCCTGATTTAAATCAGCAGAGCGGTTCGCGATATGAATTTAGGTGATTTAAAAAGTTTAGGGGTTAAATTGTAAATTTTATAAATATAATTATGAATGGGTTTGATTAAAATCTTAACCAAAAAGAGGGGGAGTATTATGTAAATTATATATATATAGACAGAATGTGGAATCGAACGGTGAGGGAGAGGCCATTTGGTCAGCCGCTTGATCACATATACACGCACATATATATATATATATATATATATATATATATATATATATATACACACACACACACACACATAGAGAATCCGGAGAAGGGTGGAGAAATAATCAGAAAAAAATCGAAGAGAGAGAGAGAGAGAGAAAAAATAAGAGATAGAGTGAACCGGGAATGAAGGGGTTCGTCGGTGGTGGGTGTTCGGCCATCGAGGGTGGTTTGCATGTTCAACGTACGTGTGTGGGCTGTTATGGGTCTGTGTGTGTGTGATGATGATGTGTATGTTTGCATGTGTGGGTTTGATCATCGGCGATAGTAACGAAGAGAGAGACAGATCAGTCCGGCGGTGAAGTGTGGTTCGTCGATGGTGAGGCACGGCGGTCGGCGGTGTGTGTAAGTAATCTGTGACGGTCTGTGTGTGTTTGGTGTTCGGTCAGTCTTCGACGGTGGGTGTGCTAGGTCGACGATGAGCAGTCGGATGGTGTGGTGATCGTTAGGTGGTTGCTCTTCGGGGGTGCCTGCTCGTCGTTGTTCTCTGCTGCTTTGTTGATCGCCAACGGCGTGGATGCAATCGTCCGGAGAACTGCATGTGTGTGTGGAGTCCTCGGTGAAGTATGGTCGTCACCGGTAGGTAGGTGTGTGTTCAACTGGGTTCTGGTATGTGTGCGTGTGTCCCCTGTTTCTGTTTCCATGGGGTGATAATGATGGGTGTTGGGTGTGTTGTATGTGTAGTGACGGTGAGGACTTCGCCGCAGCAGTGGCGTGCTGATCAGAAATAGTAAACAGAAATGGGAAAAAGAAGCGGGAAGAAGAAAGAAGGAAGAAAAAGAAGGGAAAGGGGGAAAAGGAAAAAAAATGGAGGAATTGCACAAAACACCCCACGAAAAATATAAATCCAATCTCGCAGCTGGTGAAAAATCCGGGGGAGGTAGAACTCCACACTTCTTTAGTAAATACATTTAATTGTCTCAATATAAAATACATGTTATCATTATCGTTGAATTTAGTATTATATGTTCGCATGAAAAATATCGAGATAGCGATAAGAAATAGTGAGATCGTTCGCATAAATAAATTCAATATAATAAATAGTAAAAGAGCAATATTAGTTAAAGAGACATAGTTTATAATACAAGATGAGGAATATGAAATTATGAAAAAATTAGGGCCTACATGGTTCGAATAGAGTATTTTTTATATTAAATATTAATTTAGGCTTTGTCACCAATAGGTTCGTAGGCACCGGAGTACCGGTAGAGAATAGGTGGTCAAAGTCTTCAAAAACAGGTAATCAGGTAAGTGTACTGTCTTCTTACCAAACTATTTTTCTATGTATATATATGATGAAAGATGTGTTTACTTAAACGGTACGAATTTATAAATGATATGGATCAAGCAGATTTTGGGTGAGTTGGTAAACTGAATTTTCGGAAGATTTTGATGGTTTTCGAAAAGAAGTTGAGAATGAATTTTTGTTGGATTTGGTGAAATCGGACGGTGTTTTTAAAAGAGAATAGAAAGCATCTATTTTTCTAAAAATGCCTGATTTTCTAAAAATAAAGGGTGGAAAGGTGATTTTGATAAAATCAGACGTTTTCTTTAAAAGAAAGTGTGAAATATGGTTTTTGGATTTAAAAGTTGGTTTTGAGGAAAAGAGATAGGCTTGGCGATTTGACGATGTTGAGTAGACAGTATTTATTGAGTTGTGATTCGATGATGATGTATTTGATTTAACGATGCCATAGTATTTATCCACTTCGGCAGAGTGATATTAGACGTTTATACTGCGCAGTGATTATCCGCTTCGGCGGAGTGATGGGTGTTCGTAGGAAGGCATATCCTATGGATGGTACGGTACCGTTGCAAACTCCCGATCGTGAGGTTAAAACGATCATTAAGGCTGGCCACCGTGTGTGTGTTTGAGATGATGTTTTGAGATATGGTGTTTTACTTATACTGGGTGATTTATTATTTATTATGGTGGTCGGCATGATTTTTATACTAAATGGTTTTGAATGAAACTTATATATAGTGCTTTATTCTCACTGCTAATATTATGAAAACTTTTACGAGCTACATGATGTTTACATATTTAAGCTTGATCCATTTAGATGTTGCAGAATAAATTATTATTATTATAAAAATATTTTTACTAAGAAGACAGTACACTCGCAGGTGAAATGGTTAGGAGTCGGTCAATCCCCTACTGGCGCTAGATAGAGTTATGCGGATCTCGCGATAGAGTCAATTGAGAGAAATTTTGAGACGAAGTGTCAAAGATGAATCTAAGTGAGATTCATAGGATTAGTTTGGTTGTTCTTATAATTGGGACGGTGTATCCCTATTAGATGGAATTATGTATATGTGGTATAGATGAATTTTTTTATATATATTGTCGTATTGTGGTTGGTTGGTCAGATAGGTGATATCATATCGACGTCACGCTGGCCCCACATGAAGGGTGTCCGGGGTGGGGTGTGACATTATATATATACTAGAATATAACTCATGCCTGAAGGCACAAGCTATCATTTTTTTTGGTAGTTTAATAGTTAATTTAATATAAAAAATAACATAATTAATTAAGTTACAATTCAAATGTACACAATATAGAGAATACTAGATAAAAAAGCTCAAAAATTTGATAGAATGCATTGTTTAAACAAAAAAATTAAGTTATCAATTCCTATTTTCAAATAAATACAACCAATAATCAGTAGCCAACAATCAACAATTGTTTTAAATTAATAATAATAACGTAGTAAAAAAATACATGGTAATTAAACAATTACAGTCTCATTTGTTTATACAAACCAAAATTCAAATTTCTATTTTCAAATAAAGAAAATAATAACACAACAAATATCATAACGGTTTTCAATACACACTAATACATAATTAAGATTATGGGGTAAAATTTAAAAAAAAAACTAAAAAATGAAGCTCCCTTTGTTTTTACAATATTCTTGGACCTTATGTTTTCAAATTAAGACAACAAAACTCTACAATATAAACTTGACATCCATGGCTACTAAACACACCATCCATGGCAACTAAAACTTACCTTAAATAATTTAGATAAATCTCTACTCTTTAATAGTCTTGTACCGAACCATTGTCACCACCTAGGAAAAAAAAATTATATTAAATCCAAAAAAAAACACAAATTTAAAAAGATTTAAACAAAAAATAAAAAATTACAGAATTAATAATCTGGACATTTAAATCTTTCATTGAAAGTGAACCAATGTTGAAATATTCTTATTTCTTGCAATTATCACCCGCTACACTTTCCATATGAGCAACATTTGACATAATATGAAACACAAAAAATAGCAGCAAGAGAATGGAGTTGTATACAATAAAGGAGATTTTACCAAACTAAAAATAACATTAAGATTGTGTTTATTTTAAGCATGTCAACCTTTATGTCGAATCTCAACTCAAGATACTAGTAGTTAACAGACCACAAAAAACAATGAGAATTTTTTTATAATCCTTTAAGTTGAATGAGGAAAACCACACCACCAATGATCAAGAGTTACTTCCACCAAGATTATACGCAGGAAATACACACATCCCACCAATGCCGAGCTTAAAATATAAATTCAATAGTGTTGAGATTTGCACACAAAAAATTCTATTTAATCCAACATAAAATCTCAGGGGTTTCACATGTGGTTCATATAGCCTTATACATACATTGCACAACTATGTTAGACCTTGACCATGACATTTTACCTCTTTTTACTTATTTTTATTTTTCATTTTAATTTTATGCCGGCAATAATTTTCCGATAATTCTTAAGTCTTAACTTATTATTAACGTGTAAAAAAATAGATATACAAAATATTATTTATTATAACAAATGATATTCAATTGTCTGAATATCATTTTTTCATCCTAATTTTAAAGCTTACCGACTTATCACCAACTGTGATTTTATTAAGATAAATTATTTCAGAAACACTTTTGACTATTTATGTAAAAAAACAAAAATAAAAATCATGGCTCTTATGTCACGTGATACCCAATTATTTGAGAAATTATAGTTAAGAAAACAATATTCAATATAATGGTTAAAAGTAAGAATTTCAACATTTTTCATCATCATTGAGGAACACCTTATTATAAATTTTTTCACTCTCTCTAGAAAACATTAATTTTTAAACAAACACAAAATCTATACATCAATTAAGACCAACAATAATTGCTATATTATTATATTAAAAGAAAAAAAAAAACAAATAACAAACAACTAATCTTAGGTATCCATTTTAAGCATTACTAGATGATAACATTGTTAAGAATACATATTCGTTAAAACTTCAATTTACTGTTAAAAATACATGTTCGTCAAAACTTCGATTTGGGTATATCTCATTCGTCTTCGGAGTCTTCTTCCAAATGCTTTTCATTTCTAATAATTGTCTTCTTTGTAGTTTGCATTCAAAATGGAGGACATAATTACAACAAAGAATATATAAACACAAATACATGCTGAAATATGCCAACACACGATACCAATGAAAAAGTTAGAAAGAAAATCAAACAGTAGAAATGGGTTGCGTAAGCGCTTACAAAGTCATCGAGCTCAATACGCCATCGAGCTCAATACCGAAGTTAAAGCCCAAAACTTCAAATTCTGCTTATGCTAAATGAAGATGGTGAAGATTTACAACCAAATAGACGTTGTGTTTGGGAATGAAGACAATTAGAAAGAGAATAGAGAACTCACTGTAAGTGAGACTTAGGGCCTCGAATAGGTGGTCTCGACCGACGTTGACAGTAGGCATTGTGGTGGCAGAACTTCACATCAACGAAGGAATGTATGAAATTTGAACACAACATGCCCTATTATTTAACGCCTATAAAATAAGAACCAAACAGGAGGTTAAACCTTTTGACACTGTTAGTTGGATCTAAAATATGGCTCAATGAACACTAATTTAGAAACTAAAGAATTTTAAAAAACATAAAATAGTAATAACCTAGATGCATCTCCTGGAGTATGAAATATAAATCAAATTAAGAATAATCTTATTAAATCCAATTACTTAAGTCAAACATCCCGGATTAGAAATTCGACAAAGTAAAAAATATCAACCGCTTAATGTATGATAATCAAAACATTTCTTTTAAGAGGTTGTGGGTGCTTTAGTGTTAGAATTGGAAGTATAGAGTATAGGCATTAGAATATGGAGCTTTCGGAATGACTCCAGTATCTTTCTGAGTCGAAACAACAACTGGCTTGAGAGTGGTGCCTATAGATGGTGCATCAGAAAAACCTGCAATAAAGAAACTAATAGTAATTAAAATCTCACATTGATCTTAACAAATTCCATATGAGTCCCAAATTATAGCCGGCAGCAGCTAATAAATAATATCAATGTGCATTATGCTCATAATATGCAAAGAGAAAAAAACCCAGTTGCTAAAAAACATGTGTTGCTTCAATTCACCAACCATTATCAACCTTGTTCTAGTAATCACAATCTAAACATCACTTTCTCAAAGCAAATTCTATCATATCTGCTCCTTCAAAATTCACAAATCATTGTCAAAATTATTCTTGAAATTATAATCTAGACAGCTAATTTCAGAGGTAAGGTAATAAAAATCCAAAAAATAGAGGTCTAGGCCACCTAACATGTAATGATGATTGTACATGGATACACATCTAACATGTGATATAATTTCAATTGGAGTAAAATATTGAAACCTCAAACAGGATTAGTCAAATTGGCAAGATAAATCCCCAAAAAAAATAGAGGTTTAGGCTAATTGACTCACCTCTTGCTATTATGTTGTCCGTAGAAGACGTTTTACTTGGATATGTGAAAACAAAGAAATTAAATCAAAATACCTAAACGAAAAATCAAATAAAAAACACTAAAACAAATAAATTCAAGAATGGGGCAAAATCACTAAAATGAATCAAATCCCTACAATCAAGAAAACAAATGAAAATCCCTACAATCAAAAAATCAAATCAAAATACGTAATACCTAATCGAATCAAACAAATCAAATTTAGTCCCTAAACAAAATGTAACAAAAAACCCTAAAACAAAATCAATTGTTGCGATTAAATAGTGACAATTGATGAACAAATGTAACATATGCAATTAGCTTTACCTCTCTACAGCAGTAAGGCAAATTCCAAGCACAAACATTGAAGTCCGAGCCGTGTGATGATTTCCCCAAAAATATGAGTCAAATATACAAATTATTAGCCCTAAAAATAAATAAAAATGTCCTAGAAGCAAACAAAAAGACAGGGAACATACATAGTTAAACCAAACAAAATGATAGTAAAAAAAGGGTAATACTGAAGTGGAGGAGCTGGCGTTAGTGATGGAAAAGCTAGAGTTTGAAATCTAGTATATACCCCCGTGCGAATCTGGTGTTATCTGACGGAAGTTCTCATCGCCCGTGAACTGACTCCATCTGACGATCTATTGTCCCGTTTCATGAAGAAAAAATACAACGACGGAAAACCCTCGATTTTGTTATCGTAGGCAGGGACACCTCATCAATCGCGGTGGTTTCGCGAGGCGATAATGCCCAATTGAAGGAAGGATGGTTGCGTGGAGGCTGGAGAGCCGATCTGGAGATGGACCCTCATAGTGTTGCTCCGGCTGTAATGGCGACGTGGGTTGGGAGGGTAGAGGTTGTTGTGGATCTACTCGGATGAAGAGATGGAGCAGACGCGAAGATTTGAAGTAAAAGATCAAATTAAAAAGTGAAGCTTGAGAAATCTCATATGTGCCAATGAAGAGGAGAAGAAGAAGCTTGAGAAATTTCTGAATCAGTTGGTATGAGAAGATCAAAGACTGAGAGAATGGATTAGGAAGAGGAGCCGGAGGATTGTGAAGAGGGCTAGTTAGATACCGCAATGGATATCGAGAATGATTAGGTCAGGAGAGAATATGCAGATTTGTTAGAGATATTGAGAAATTTGGGGATAATTTTTAGGTATTTTTCAAAATGGATTTGATCTTGACCATCCAATGAAAACTAATCAAATGGTCAACAATATCTCTTAATATTATGCAATCTCAACCGTTGGATATTCGATCCAACAGTCTAAAATGTCTTAAATATATAATTTGTTCATATTCAATCTCAACCGTCAGATATTCGATCCGACGGCTCAAAATGTCTCAAAATATAAATATGTTGTGATTTATAAATAGACTAACATATAACCCGTGCCTGAAGGCACGGCTGTAAAACAAACAATTTATAATAATATCATTTTATTTTTTTGACACGATCTCTGTTTAAACAATATTTTTTGAGTAAAAATATAGCAGAGGTTATATGGTAGTATTAAATAAATTATACTACAAATAATTAAAAAAGATACACCATTCCATCAATGTTATTAATTCCCAAGAAGAGAAAGATAAATTATACATTCTTTACAAATACACTCTTCATATACCTATATAAAACTTCTAACAAATTCTCTTTTCTGCTTTATCTACACCCTAAAATAATTAAAATATAAAAGAAATGAAGTTAGACATGAAAATTACATAGAAAGTAAAGAGAATCTTAGAGTTATAAATTTTATCACCCATTGAGATCATCAAATTTAAGAAATGTCCCTTAGCCATCTTAACAAATAAAAAATATGGTCAAACTAAAACAATATGTTCTATCTCACAACAATTATGAATAAAATGTTTAATTTAATGACAATATATCATATTAAAAAATAATAATATAAACAAAAATTCAATAATTACAACATAACTTTACTTGAAGATACATTTGAAAACTGAAAAAAAAAAAAAAAAAAAAAAAAAAAAAAAGGAGGAAAAAAAAATGCCTTAACCTTACCACATCAATTTGACAAATTGCGATAACAATCAAGTATTGTCTCACGGCACGTGAATGATACCACCTCCACAATTCAAATCTTTTTTCAATAATGCCTATAGACCGATAGACAAATAAAAAAAATATCAATAAATCGGAATAAAAACCGATTAAAAAAAAAAGCTTATTAAATTAATAAATAAAATAAAAAATCATCTATTTATTCTAATATTTCTCTATTCCAATTATATATTGTTTAGTTTATGTTTTGAATCTGATTCATCGAGATCTTGATGAATCGTGCTGTAATCGATTGAAGAACAATCAGAATATATATTCTAATTAGAGTACCGTTCCTTGCCACTTGCTGCTTCTTAATTTCTTCATCTCGATTATTAGAACATGGTGTGCTGGTATATGATGAACCAATTGAAATGTCTTCAGATTCAATTCTTACCTGGTATCTTTAACAGACCCATGATCAAGAAAAATCTCGATTTATATAGTAAAAGCCAAATGAAAATTCTTCACATGTTTTTTATTTTTTTTCAATAGTAAGATCGGGTTACATTTTATAAGGGGAAAAAAATTGGATATGACTTGTTTATAAAGTGTTGCTTAGGATCAATTTCATTTTTCCCTTTCTAGATTTTTTTTTTGGGGGGGGGGGGGGGAGGGGTTTAGGGTTTTCCAAATCTAAATTATTTCCATTTTAAAATATCCCATATGAAGACCGTTTGTGTCATTATTCTTAGTACCCATACGTAACTTGTGTAACCCAAATTTTCAATCTTCAATGATGAAAACAAAAAGCTCCTTGTAGAATGATATGATAATATCAATCCAAGAAGCTAATCTAGGTCCTACAAATAGCAAAACATGTTTGCATAATTCTATTGGTCACCCACGTCTCCTTTAGGATATATTTGTTATCTACATTTGTTTTTGTTTTTTTAAACACATGGATCTCATGTTTTTCCTCTTTATTACTTTAATTTTGTTCACTTATAAGACTATGATTAACAAATATGAGAACCAGTCTCTTAGTTTCTGAATATCATACCTGAAACATGAACTGCATCATAATCGTAAAGATCATGCTCCCACTTATCATCCTTTGGTCTCTGCCTGTAGAAAATGGAGTTTGTTACATAGGCCAATATAAATATAGATAGGACACATTTTATTGTAGTACACTTTACCGTATAGGGTAAAGGCCAATGCAATAGATAGATAATCTAATAAGGGTAGAGCTACCTCCACAAATGAAACACCACCACCTACTACTACTATTTTAAAAGACCCTACTCTTCTCTTCTTACCTATTAGCATTTATGCATGTGTTCTATCTGTGTGTATGAATACGATGATCAAATCAATTGAACACCAAAATTTGTAATCTCTCATGTGTTCAATCAACCATCAACAAATTCAAGCAATTTTTTTTTAAAATACACTTACCCCACAACACAATTTCATGTCCAAATTTAAGATGCTTATTTAAATCTATAACATGGAGTAATTAGACACCAACATGATCATGATCCATGAGGATAGAAATAGGTTAATCCCTGTAGAATCCAATAAATGCTCACGAAAATATATACACACACACATGGTTTGAGCAAGAAAAGTTGCAGAAATCAATGTATCTAGCAGTTATACTGTCATACACTTTCATTGAATAATTAATGGCATGCACATGTTCATCCCCAAGGCAAAACACAACACAATCACAATTCTCTTTCTGTTGTTTGATTTTATTGTTTTGTGTAAGCATTTAGTAGTCATCAACTGAATTTAATATGAAAGAAATAAACAAAAAGCTTTATTTGACCGACACTTCTATAAAATTCCATACAAACACACAAATTTGAGCAACGATTAATTCCATTCTTGTAGCCACTACATAATTCCAAAACAGAAACACTGAGTTATAGGCAAATTAGAGAGAAAGGGAGATCGAGTTGGATAGGGATTTCCTGAGTTATAGGCAAATCAAAGCTAGAATAGGCAAAATCAAAGCCAAATCTGGTTAGATAAATCAAAATTGATCATACCATACACTTACATTTCAATCCAGCTATTGAATTGAGCCGAGATTCATTTCAATCCAAAATTGAATTATTTTCCATTTCAAATAGCAATCGAAAAATAGCCTGTTCCAAAAGAGAAAATATAGAGTGAGGAACAACAAACCAGGCCTGTTGTCGTTGTAAAACACCAAATCCGAGTATCTTCGCAGCTCCGTCAACTGCTCAGTTGCTACCATTCTCAAAGTCAGATTTATACAATTTGTGGTTGGGTCTAAACAAATTAAACACAAATCTATAGAAATCGAACTTTTATATTTAGCCAAATCAAGCTCCGGTTTGTGTTTTGATGGAGAAAACCAGAAGAGAGAGGAGAGAGAGACACAAAGCAAGAGTAACATACCTTAGCATAGACAGAAAATAGTAACCGAAGATGGTGATGCAAAGGAAAGTATTGGGCGACAAAGTGGCAATGCGATGATAGCGATGCAACGGCGATTCGAAGGCGCGGCTATGGCAACCCAATGACGACGCAAAGGCAACGAAAGAGGGAGAGAGGAGAATCGCGTGTCGGGGTTTGGGGGGATGAGGGTTTAAGGTGAGTGTGAGGGTAAGAGAGATGGAGAGTGAGACTGAGAGAAGGGTTAATTAAGGAAGGCTTGATTAAATTGAATCCTAATTAGTAGTTTAATTAAGGAATATTGGATGAATCAATATCTAAATCAATTAATTAATTAGTAATTTAATTAGAGAAAACTGGATAAATTGTTACCTAAAATAACATTAATGCCTAAACTTTTGGCCCTAATCAAATTAAATTTGCCAAAAGTTTAGGCATTAATGTTATTTTAGGCATTATCATTACTAATTAATGTTAATTTAGGGCCATATATGTATCTCAATATTTAAGGAATTAAGGAATATATATATATATATATATATATATATAAAAGGCCTATTTCCTTTTTTATAGTTCAATAAAACCATTTTTTTTTTTATATTCTCACTAATTGCTATGTTTAATAATCGAAAATTAAGGAATTGTGTAATTGAATTAATTAAGGAAATGAGTTAATCATTTACCCAAAATTGAGTTAATTTTTTTAAGTTTGTCCTGGTCAGCCAATTTATTTGGCCTTCGAAAATTAAAGAATTGTGTAATTACTCAATTGTGAAATTAAATTAATTAAGAAAAGGAGTTAATCATTTATCCAAAATTGAGTTAATTTTTTTATGTTTGTCCTAATCAGCAAATTTATTTGGCCTCGTCATCAACTTTATTTGTCCTAATCATATTTTTTTTGTCCTGATCATAAGTTTGTCCTAATCAGCTAAAAAATCGTCCTGATTTATTTTATATATATATAATTTCGATTTCAATAATTATAATTTTTTTTAATTTTTTTTAATATTTTAAAATTAAAAAATATATATATAATATAATTATTTTGTAACATGTAGTTATAGTTATAATTATAATTTATACTATAATTTTATTTTCAAAATATTAAAAAAATTATAATTACATATAATTTTACTTTCAAAATATTAAACAAAATTATAATTATTAAAAACATTGAATTATACTGATTTCGGCCCTGCTAGGGCTGGAATCAATTAAATGATATTAGTTTTATTTTATTTTATTCCTCTGTCGACTTTTTTTTTTTTTTTTTTTAACAATTTTTCGTCTTATTATAAATAATAACTAAAAAACCAAAATTTACTTAATAAACAATTTCTAAATAACTTTTAAACTATTTTAAACAAAATTTTCTAATAAAATTTATTAAGAATATATTGTACTAAGTTTTATCTAAATTTAAATGACTAACACAAAAACATAACTATATTAACTATAAAAAAATTATTACCCAAAATCTAACCTAAAAAGATATATTAACAGTTAAAAAAATTACCAACAAATAAGCTTACAAACATAAAAGCATAATTACGCAATTTTAACCTAAAACATAAATTAACGTTTAAAAATTTGAATTAAAACAATATATTATTACTAACTTCAAATAGTAGATCAAGTTGAAACTCCAAAATCTTCGATCAACACAAAACTAAAAAACTCTAATGAGCTCAAGTAATAATAGGACAAGTGAAGTGGAAAAAAAAAAAAAAAAAAGATAATAGGAAGGTATTTATAGAAAAAAAAAAAAAAAAAAAAAAAAAAAAAAAAAAAAACCAAACTTGAATTTTAAAATTGGATATTATCCATGAAATTATCATTTATTCGATGTTAAATGTTTTGTTTCGGATTCTTTCAAATGTCAAATCTTTCCTGTTTGAAGTGAGAATCCAAATTCAAATCTTTCATTTTTCTTTTTGCAGTGAGATTCTGATTCTGATTTTGATTTTTTTTTTTTATATATATATATATATACCCAGTGAGCTACCCAAAAGAAGGATGAATTGGGTAATATTAAAAAATTATCAGAGAAAATACTTCAAAAATCAAACAATTAATTTTATTCTAAAATTAATTATTATCTCTATATAGCAGCGAAAATATATTATTAACTAGGTGTACACCAAACAACCAAAAATAAACAATGTAAAGAAAATAACACACTAGAAATTTATCCTGATTCACCAAGATAATCTTGGCTAATCCAGTCCTCCGAGCTCCACGGAAATTCGCACCCACTAATCACTAAGATTCATTTAAACAGGTAGGAGCCAAATTTTTACACAATGATTCTTTTTGCAGGTTCAAAATTAACCTTTACAAATTCTTTTTCCCAGACTCAGGAATAACCTCTTCTTTTTCTCAAATTCAAGAATAACCTCTATTTTTTACAAACTCAAGAATAACTTAATTCTTTTCATACCTTAGACTAAAGAATCAAAACCTCACAAAAACACTCTAACTATCCTTTTCCCAGATAAGGATGGAATATTTACAAAATCACTCATAAATTCAATCAAGGAAGAATTAACACCTCAATCTATTTATCAGAAGAGATTGAAACTAGTTACCCTTGATTAGACACTTCCAATAGTATCTAATCCGACACTTAACTCACCAATTACAATAAATTAATAAATTTTTCCTACTCGAAACTTCTACCACCTCAAATCAATTTAAACTCAATTAATGTCCCGATATTTACGAGTGATAGAATTAAGTGAGGAAACAAAAAAATCTGATTATAAAAATAATGCGGGTAGCACAAAATTGAGCATGTAATCAGATTATCATACAAATCGTTTTAAAATATTTTTTATACTTTGAAGTTCATAAACAATTTCTCAACAATCAATTAACCAAGCAAGTAATGATCGCAATAAACTCAATTAAGAATATGTTTGGAACACTTTCACCAAGAAAACATAAAAATCTGATTATGACAAATATGAATAGCACACAAATAAGTATGTAATCAGATTTTCACCAAAAATTATTTTTAAATATTTTTATGCGATTTTAAGTTCAAAAAATAATTTTATCAAGATCTTATCAACTAAGCAAATATAAAAAAAATAAATATGTAATAAAGACTAATAGCTTGGAAAGATCTCACCCAAATAACACCAACAAATTAAAGATTGCAAATGCTAGATAGCTCAAATCGGTGACACTTACACAATCAACGTTTTAACTAAAGAACTCCTTAGCAATTGATCTCACAATTTGATCTCTCAAAATAATATCAGAATAATGACTCTTATAAAAGTTTATGAACTGAATAGTTCTTGATGTGATGTCAACATTATATGAAATTTACAGGTTTATTTAAAACCATTTGAAACAAGTCCTATAACGGCTAGTTTTCACAAAATATATCATTTAAAATTACCTATAGATCCCATATATTGATTCCTTTCATTTAAGGTGTATTTTACTTAATTATAGCTTTTAAAATATTCAATATAGCCCCTCAAAAGAATTTTCAAACTCAAAATCAATAATATAGGAAGTATTAAAAGGACCGATTTGAAAAATATTTTAATTCCATGTACCAAATCTATATAGATATTCAAATGAGAGTATTATATCTTAAAGATATCCATATCCCTAAAATCTCTCAATCAAGTAACCAAATAATGGCTAGTTTTTGAACAAATCCCGAAATTCCACAAAACCTGAAATAGACTTATCAGTCGACCGACCAAGACATGGATGTCGACCGTTCGATTTAGGATACTAGCCAAGCCAAAATTCCTTTGCCCATCGGACGACCGCCCATCCATCATCTGTCGACTGGACGATTCAGAGAATTTCTCAAGTCGACCTAAAGATTCAGAGAGTTCATTCTTTGGCCATAGGTCGACCTACCTGTCAACCGAACGATTCAGAGACTTTGTCTAATTTTCATAAGTGAACTTATCTGTCGACTGGACCATGCAGAGCTCCTTCCTTAATTTTATTTTAAATAATTTTCTTTGACATTTTCACCCCTTTAATCGATTTTTTTTCTCGGTTAGCTCCACTAACTTCTTAAATTCAATTTTAATCAATTATCTTTATTTCTTTTTCAATTACACATAGGAGCAAATAATTTCACTAATTAGGATCCTATAAAAAACACACATAATTATAAAATTATTTTTGTGTCGTATATGATCTTAATTGGGATACATTAAGAGTAAAAATAGATTAGAGTTGTTTTCGCATAGATTCTTCAGAATTTTCAATCTGTTAGTATCTATCTTTGCATCTTTTACAATTACTTCATGATATTATTTGGACTCTTTAAACTGAAACACTCAATAAACATATTAGTTCCACCAAAAACATCAACATTTAAATGTTCATCAAAATCTTAGAATCAACAATGTAATTATAATTATGATTATAATTTGTATATAATTTTATTTTCAAAATATTAAATAAAATTATAATTACACATAATTTTATTTTCAAAATATTAAACAAAATTGTAATTATAAAAAAAAAAAATTGAATTATACTAATTCCGGCCCTGCTAGGGCCGGAATCAATTAAATTGATTTTAGTTTTATTTTATTTTATTTTATTCTTTCGTCGACTTATTTTTTTTTTTTACAATTTTTCTTCTTATTATAAATAATAACTAACAAACCAAAATTTACCTAACAAACAATTTCTAAATAAATTTTAAACTATTTTAAACAATTTTTTCTAATAAAATTTATTAAGAATATATTGTACTAAGTTTTGTCTAAATCTAAATGACATAAAAACATAACTATATTAAATTTAAACTAATAATTACACAAAATCTAACCTAAAACATATATTAACATTTAAAACAATTACCAACAAATAACATTATAAACATAAAAACATAATTACACAATTTCAACCTAACAACATATACTAACATCTAAAAAAATTGAACTAAAACAATATATTATTACTAACCTCGAATGGCAGATCAAGTTGAAATTTCAAAATTTTCGATCAACACAAAACTAAAAAACTCTATTGAACTCAAGTAATAATATGATGAGTGAAGTGGGAAAAAAAAAAAAAAAGAGAAATGATAGGAAGATATTTATTAAAAAAAAACGATTTTGAATTTTAAAATTGGGTATTAACCATGAAATATACCTTTTATTCGATGATTAAATGTTTTGTTTCAGATTCTTTCAAATGTCAAATCTTTCTTGTTTGAAGTGAGAATCTAAATTCAAATATTTCCTTTTCCTTTTTTCAATTAAATTTTGATTTTGATTCTTTATATATATGTGTGTATGTGTGTATGTGTATATATATATATATATATATATTGATTGTTAAAATAACTTCGATTTTAATAAATATATATATTTTTTTTTTAAATAGTTAATATTTTAAAATTAAAAAATATATATATATTATAATTAATTATAATTTATATATAATTTTATTTTCAAAATATTAAATAAAATTATAATTACATATAATTTTATTTTCAAAATATTAAACAAAATTGTAATTATAAAAAAAATGAATTATACTGATTCCGGCCCTACTAGGGCCGGAATCAATTAAATTGATATTAGTTTAATTCAATTTTATTCTTTCGGTGACTTATTATTTTATTTTTTATTTTTTTACAATTTTTCTTCTTATTATAAATAATAACTAGCAAACCAAATTTTACTTAATAAACAATTTCTAAATAACTTTTAAAAACAACATTTTCGAATAAAATTTATGAAGAATATATTGTTCTAAATTTTGTCTAAATCTAAATGACTAACATAAAAACATAACTATATTAACTTTAAAATAATAATTACACAAAATATAACCTAGAAACATATATTAACATTTAAAAAAATTACCAACAAATACCCTTATAAACATAAAAACATAATTACACAATTTTAACCTAAAAATATATATTAATATCTAAAAAAATTGAACTAAAACAAAATATTATTATTAACCACAAATGGTAGATCAAGCTGAAATTCCAAATCTTCGATCAAAACAAAACTAAAAAACTCTAATGAATTCAAGTAATAATAGGATGAGTGAAGTGAAAAAAAAAAAATGAGAGATGATAGGAAGGTATTTATTAGGAAAAAAAATGATTTTGAATTTTAAAATTGAGTATTATCCATGAAATATACCATTTATTCGATAGTTAAATGTTCTGTTTCTGATTCTTTCAAATGTCAAATCTTTCTTTTTTGAAGTGAGAATCTAAATTCAAAATGAGAATCCAAACTCAAATCTGTCCTTTTTCTTTTTAAGGTGAGATTCTGATTCTGATTCTGATTCCGGCCCTGCTAAGCCCAGAATCAATTAAATTAATATTAGTTTTATTTTATTTTATTCTTTTGTCGACTTTTTTTTTTATTATTATTTTTACAATTTGTCTTCTTATTATAAATAATAACTAACAAACCAAAGTTTACTTAATAAACAATTTCTAAATAACTTTTAAACTATTTTAAACTACTTTTTCTAATAAACTTTAGGGTTAACAGCACTTTAACCCCTGTGGTTTAAACTTCGCCAGTTTCACCCATTGTGGTTTGTGGACCTAAGTGAACACTAACTCCGTTGACGGAAAGATTAAAATGTCAATTTTACCCTTCTGTAATTATTAACACTTTTTGGGGTGTAAAGTGCAATTAACCCAAATGCCCGAGGAAAATGAGACTTTCTCTCTAGGTAACGCTTTCTCGCCTAAAACCCCAAGAATAGCAACGGCAACAAATGGAGACCCTCTGCCGCCGCCTATTCAACCTGATTCCTCCATTCGAATCCCGCCCCTGTCTCTTTCTCCAACCTCTGTCCCTCCCATCTCTAACCCTAAAACCACCCATCAGATTCCATTCGCACAAAAATCGTTCAAAATCCTATTGCAATCGAAAGCCCTAATTCTATCCAGGAAACAAGTGGAATTATAGTTATAAGAGTTAATAGCACTTTACCCCCGTGGTTTGGCCCATTGCACTTTACACCCCTGTGGTCTTGGAACTAAATACAAATCTAACATTTTCAGTCAAATTTGACCGAAGTGTTGCTCATGCGCCATTTATGAAGTTAGGCTTTATTTGGGCATGATTTCTCTCTAAATCATAATTTTATTATTCCTATTTAACCATCATTTCTTCTCCTTACATAATATCTAACCATCTATACACATCTCACACAATTTCTTTCCTTCACCAATACATTTTTCTTTTATTTTCTCTCTTATTATTTTTTTATTTTCTCTCTTATTATTAATTTTCATGTCTTCAAGTTTTTATGGTGATGATATTGGGATTAATTTTTAAAAAAAAAATACAAATACTATTGCAATTTTTGCTATGTTTATTGTAATGAAAAGAATATGTAAACTTTGAACTATCTATCTTTTTGTTATTGACCTATTATCCAATGAAATTCAAAATATACAATAATTTCATACATCTCAAAATGCATAATTTCACCTTAATACATCATGTTAATATATCAAAATGCATAAACATATCAACAATTACATTTTACCATATGTACCATTGTAATACATATCCCATTAAAATACTTCAAATTAAAAACTGTAAACACCATTGTATTAGAAACATAAATTTGAGAACAAAACACAAAACAAACGTCAAAATCGAAGATCATCAGTAGAGTTGCAGTAGACAGTCCCATTCGTTGTAGAGAGATCGATGGTGGCGATTTCGACGAAAAACAATTGGCGACGACATCGATCCAAACAATTTTGGGAGAAATGGTGGCGATGACATTGACCTACATGATGATTTCGGCGAAGAGAGAGAGAGAGTTATTACAGAGCCGAAATATAGGCCGAGGAAGAGGCCTTTGTGGAAGAAGCCGTTGGAGAAGAGGGCGATGGATGGAACGGCATTTGTTATGGAGAAAACATCATCAAGCTCAAACAGACCTTCTTTGGGTTTATGATGAGACTAAATTTCAAAAAAAAAAAAATCCAAAATCATTCAAACATCTTAATTTCATTACACGACACACACTGTTTTCACTCTTTAATACTAAAAACCAATTCATTTGATGTCCAAATTGAACTCTACAATAGTCCAATTGAAGAAAACAAAATAAATATTTTACCTGTTTTGCTCACTAATGCTTACTGATCTAGTCACTGCCTTCTTCTTGGCCTCTGCAACATTGCCTTACCCAATAACGTCGTCTCCACTGCCTGCCAATCCCATCTCCCAACTCCACAGACAATGATTCGCAGATCGTGAATGACAGACCATTGTCGCCAATCACCGAAAATCAGACAAAAAAACTCAAGCATAATCAAACAAACAAAACTATAATAAAAACAGAGAAATCCAGCCCCCATTTTATAAAATTTCATAGTTCAAATTCAGAACTTGGACTCAAATAAAGGTATTGATTCTTCAGATTTCAAACACAATACACCCGGAATTTGTAATTTCACAGTTCAAATCCATTCCCTAAATGAAGGTTTTCTTAAAGGTCTATCATCTTTAAAAATGTAAGCTACTCCAAATCCCACATTTTTTGCGGCAAAGCGTTTACAAATTGAAGAAAAGAACAAATTACCTCATGAATGTCGCCGACGAAGAGGGATTTCTGGATCTGTGAGGCGCCGGTGGATCGCGATGGTGATGGTGATCAGGGAGCACAATCACAATTCCTTTGTAATGTTCAACCACAATTATGAGAAAATAGAAATTTGGGAACACAATCAAAAAACCACAACAAGGTTGCCTAAAAAATGAGAATATCCTCTGTAATGTACTGAGAAAAAATCCCAATAAGCACAAATCAATTTATATAAAAATTTCACAATAAATTATCAAGAAATCTAGCAATTAGAAAGAGAATCTAGAAAAAAAAAATCAAATGGACAAAAACAAAAATTAATCTAGAAAAAAAAAAAAAATCTTACCATTGAAGCCGTACATCGTGTAGATCTGGCAAGGAATTGGTGCGTGGAGGATGGATCGATCAAAGGCTGAGCAAAGTGGAGCGATCGATCGAAGGCTGAGCTAAGAGGATCGAAGAAGATTGCTACGTAGAGGGCTTCTGGTAATGTTGAGACAGAGGGGTAAAGACTGCGATGATGGTGCGGCGAGGATGGCGATGGCATGCGCGAGAACTCGAAGGACTTCAAAGCAATATGACGAAGAGGGAAGCAGATTTTCAGTGATGGCGATAATCTGGCGATGATCCGGCGATAGCGGTGGTGTCGATGGGAGGTGACCAGATCTAGGGCTGATTCACTCACATAGTAATCGCCATCAAAGGCTGATAAATAGGAGGAAGATTTCGAAGCGTAAATGTGAAGATTTCTCTGGATTCTCAAGAGTTTTTAGAGAGAGAGAGACTCTCATGAGGCATTTAAGGTTAATTATACTTTTTACCCCAATAAGTGTGAATAATATAAAGAAGGACAAAATAGACATTCTACATTTTTCGTCAACGGAGTTAGCGTTGCACTTAAGTCCACAAACCACAAGTGGGATAAGTGATGAAGTTCAAACTACAGGGAGTATAATGCAAATGGGTCAAACTACAGGGGGTAAAGTGCTATTAACCCTAGTTATAATTATAATTTATATATACTTTTATTTTCAAAATATTAAACAAAATTATAAATATAAATATATCTATATATATAATAAATATAATATATATAATTTATATATACTGATTCTGATTGTGGTAGGGCCGGAATCAATTAATTTGATTCAAATTAATTCCCTAACAGGATCAGAATCAATTTTTTTTTTTTTTTTTTTTTTTACAATGTTTGAAATAAATTCAAAAAAATTGTATCCTTAATAATTAAAATAATTTAAGAATAAATGAAATTCAAGAAAATAATTAAAAATCAAAATCATAAAAAATATGGGAAAGGCAAAATATTTTCCCATGTACAAACGGAAAAAGGACAAAAAAAGTAATAAAATAAAATAAAAACACTTTAATAAAGAATAAAACTGATGCACGTTGAAAAAAGAAAAAGAAGGAAGAAATATGAAAGTCAAATGTCAATTTTTTTCTTTTTGCAGTGAGAATCTAAATTCAAGTCAAATGTCAACTCAGTGAGAATCCAAATTCAAAATTTGGTCTTGGAGAGTACGGTGGCGTTTGGTTAGTGTTCCCACTTTTCTCAACCCAACTGGGATGGGATGGGTTGGGTTAGGTTGGATTGAGAATTTTGTTTCCTTTTGCGAACAGAATTGCGTTTGATAACGACAATTTTTGTTCTGTGCTGAGAACAGAATCATGTTTGGTAACGATTTCATCCTAAAACTATTTTATTTTTTTTTTAGATTTTTTTTTTTTTTTTTGTTTTGGCGGCGGCGGCGGCCGGTCGCTGGAGGTAAATGCCGGCGGTGTGGACGGTCACCGGAGGTGGCCAGCGACGGTGGAGATGGGCAGCGATAGCGGCCAGCGGCGGCGGAGATGGCCGGCGACGGTCACCAGACGGTGGGTGGTGGTGATCGGCCGGCGGATGAAGACAGAAGTTGAGAACTTTGAGTTGAGTTTTTTGGGCACACAAAAAAAAAAACCCAACTTTTTCTTGTTTTGGTTTCTTTAGGATTTTGAGAATCAATTCTTATTTTTTGGGTTGAGTTGGGTTGAGTTTTATGTTTGCCAAATGCGTTCCCAAAAATCAAACCCAAAATTTTTGAGTTGGGTTGGGTTGGAATGGAATGGAATGGAAACATTTTTCTTTTATTTTTTAAATTTTGATTTTTAATCATTTGATGGTATTTTATTTATTGGTAAAATATTTTTAATAATTTCAAAAATAATATATTTTTTAAATAATGTTTTTTATATTTTTTTTAAAATAATTACCAATTACAAAATAATTATAATTTATATATAATTTTATTTTCAAAATATTAAAAAAATTGTAACTATAACTATATATATATATACACTAGCGTATAATCTGTGCCTTGAAGGCACGGGAGTAAAAAATATTGAACTTAAAAAAAAAAAATTGTCATAATTTTTCTATTTGTACAACATTCTACACCTGTTTTATTAAAATATCAACAAAAATTAATATTTAGATACCATCATCGACTAACAACAAATATTACAAATACAACATAATTAATATCCAATAACTTACATATTAAACTATCAAATAATATCACAATTATGCATAAGTTCAACCAAAACAAATCAAAGCGAAAAATACTTACTACTTATTCAAATTATAGTTCTTCAATACTACATTTCGCCTACACAACAAAATAATTAATAAGTCAAAAACAAAACATAGTTTCATGGGAAATAATTAAAATTAAAAAAATAAAAATAAAAATAGAAAAAGAACTTTGTAATTTAAAATGGGAAAGAAACTTGCATTACTTTCTCTATGACTCCAGTTTAGTCTTCACCAGCAAAAGTTTACCTTAACTTCTTTGATTTAAACCTGTACAAATAAAAAATATAAAAATTTATTGGGTATATAGAAAATGAGCAATCGAAAAACAAAATAATATAAAACAAAAAACTAATTAAATATATAGCAAGCAATCCAAAAAAAAAGAATCATAAAATAGAAAATATGGGTTAAATAGATAATAATCACCATTTCATATTCTAAAATAAAAATGGTTGACATATACTTATTGCTCACAATTCACATATCACTTAACTTTCAAAGCTTTTAGGGGTTGCAACATTTATAGAAGATAACAATTCATTAATTGTAGTAAATTAATCCACGAAATGTCAGTAGGAGTAATAGGTGCAAAAAAAAAATCAATTGCGTTCATTTGGTAGTTTCCACATCAATTCGGAAATTGATGGTAGCATCTCTAAATATAATTATATTGATGTAAAATAAAATTAATTTTTTTATGTATAATCATATCACACAGTCAAACTAAAAATTAAACCATATTAAAAATAAATATTAAATTTATATAATCTCGTCAATAATTAAAAAATAACATGACAAATAAACTCAATCCATAAATTAGTAACAAAAAAAAAAAAAAAAAAAACTCTTAGTTACACTTGGGCACAAATAGCCCAATTACTCAAGAACATCTTTATGACTATAAAGAAACCCAAACAAAATCAAATCAAAGTCATTACACCTAAAAATAGACATTGAGCTCTCAAGACTTCACCATGCAAATTTGTTCCTTTCACACAAAACAAAATCAAACCAAAGCCGAACTTTTGCCAAGTATGAATTTACAAACTTCATAGCTTAAAGACTAAATAAGAAAGAGAAATCAAAATTACAATTAAAAAAAATAGAGATTAGAGGAGAAAATAAACATTCAATTATGAAAACTAAAAACAGTGTGCCAAACAAACCACACCGAAAATAACAAAAAATAAAATAAAAAACATAATATAAGTCATCACAACTAAAATAAAATTAGAAGACTAAAAAAAGAAGATATAAAACTTCAACAACCAAATATTGTTAATTGTCGCAACAATGAGATATAACTGAATACATTTTATTCAAGATAAAACCAACAATTCTATACAGCTACTTTACTTCTTCAGTTTCACCTGCACAACCTAAACTAATTTTATACAATTAAAATTGTAACTTTAATAATTTTCAAATTGACTTTAGGTTAAAATCCTTACCATACAAACAAAACATACAGTTGATTTGGGTGGGTAATTCAATCTGTCATGCACTCAAATCAAGTTTTGTAACCTTATTATCATCTTCATGATCATCAAGATAATTCTGGTGCAAATAAGAGATGAATCCCCAAATCGCCATTAACATGGCCACAACCTTGACCCCATTGATCTCCTCACCATATAAAACAGCAACAGCAACAGGAGTTAACGGCAAACTCAACATACTGATAACATTAGAAAACAGCGAAGGCAACCAATAAATTAGACCCCAAACACCCACAGAGCTAACTTGCTAAGCCAAAGCCGCACCCAACAGAGAAACGGTTGTGGCCGGCGATGGTAGCAACAATGGTGAGAAGAAGAGCAGCAGAGGAGAGACAGAGAGAAAGTGAGAGCTAGCTTTGTAGGGAGAGGCGTGAGTAGTAATTAAGAGAAATAGACGGAATAATCGGTGGGAAAAAAAAAGGGTTAATAAATAGTGAGAGTGAGAGAGTGAATTAGGGTTTAATCAATTTGATTAAAAAAAATAGATTAAAGACAATTGTAAAATTGACCGAATTATAATATCATTTCCTATTATATCATATATAACTAATATATATAACCTTATTTCCATTTTGAAAAACTCAATTTCCTTTAAATTATCTAATTTATATTATAAATACCAATAACACCAAATTCTTAACTAAAATATATAAGTAATCAATATTATATTAATTTAATTTCCTAAAATATATAACTAATTAATATGCATATCCTTATAAACCATTTTATATATAATTATATACCATTATTTCCATTTCGGCAAACTCAATTTCTTTCATGGTCCTTAACTAATGTCACCAAAATGTCCTAATCAGCATTTGTTTGTCCTAATCATATTTTTATTTGTCCTAATTAGTAAAAACTGTCATATTTTATATAATAGATAATATAATATAATAAATTAAAAAATGACTAATTTTTTTAATTAATTTTAGTGTCTCTATTTAAGGTCATGAGAGAAAGAATTAAGAAATAGAGAGAGAAAATTAAGTAATTAAGAAATTATATATCTTTTTATCATTATATATATTTTTATAAGCCAAAAATAATACTAATATAACTTTATTTCCTTTTAGACAAATTTAATTTCCTTATATATTCCTTAAATTAAGACCGCAAAATATTCTACTCAATAAAAATCGTCATGTTTTATTTGTCCAAATCATAAGTTTATCCTAATCAGTAAAAACCATCATATTTTATATAATATACTATAATATAATAAATTAAAAAATGACTAAATTTTTTAATTAATTTTGGTGTCTCTATTTAAGGCCATGAGAGAGAGAGAATTAAGAGATAGAGAGAGAAAATTAAGTAATTAAGAAATGATATATATTTTTATCATTATATATATTTTTATAAGCCAAAAATAATATTAATATAACTTTATTTTCTTTTAGACAAATTTAATTTTCTTATATATTCCTTAACTTAAGACTGCAAAATGTCCTACTCAATAAATTTATTTATCTTAGTCAGCAATTTTGATTGTCCTAGTCATATTTTTTTGTCCTAGTCATAAGTTTATCCTAATCAGCCAAAAAGTCGTCATGTTTTATATACTAGCGTATAACCCGTGCCTTTAGGCACGGGTGTAAAATAACAACCAAAAAAAAAAAAATTGTCATAAACTTATCTATTTCAATAATAACTAACAATCGAGATTAACATTATCTATCTATTTCATTTGAACAATAATAATGATTAACAATTGAATATCAATAATAATTAACAATCGAGAAAAACTTATACAGGTATAAAATAATGGACAAAACACAGATTATATGCAAATAATAAATATAAATATCATTTTAACCATATTATCAATTCCTATTAAAAAACATAAAGATTATATATTCTTGACAAATATATACTATTTATATACTAACATAGAGATTCCAATAGATTCTCTTTTTTCAGTTCATCTACACCCTGAAAAATCCAAAAAAAAAAAAAAAAAACAAATTTGGACATAAAAAATTACACGAAAAAAATAATATAAAAAAATCAATAATATAAAAAATCCAATAATATTCTACAGTTTTATCTATAATTTAATATGCACAATAAATTACAAAATAATAATAATAAAAAAAATATATCAACAATAAAGAAATTGTATAATTCAAATACTATTACCAAACTATTAGTGCATCACATGCCTAAAAACACTATTTTGCTTCATTAAGGAACCCTCATTACAAATATACACTTACAAAATATTTCAAGAAAAATCTAGCCAAATAGAAACTTCCATAAGACGCATTAAATAAATATGTTACGACAATAATTCATGTCTTAAAATGAATCTCACATGAACATACATATTCTTACAACATTGTAAGAAAAATCAATAATAATATGACCTTACCTTCTTCTATGCGAATAACATACACATTCTTACAACAACATAGGGAAAACTCAAATAATATGACCTTACTTTCTTTTATGTGGATAGAATCAAAGTATAAATTACAAAAAATATATATATATATACACCGAACAAACTATTTACACTGGGATGAAAAATAAAATAAACTCGTTATTTGGAGAAATTTAGAACTGGACCAACACTATCTAACACAAAAAAAAAAATGATATTTAAAAAGAAAAATGCTTCAAACTATGACATTAAAAATTAGATTTTGACAGAAAAAAAATCATTTAAATTAATCCAATTCAATGTTATCAAAGTATTTCGTTAAAGATTCCAAGTAATTGGAGTATGAAACTAATTGAAAATATCCCTAAATTAATTCAAATAAATGTGAAGAAACTACCCGCAAAACCAATTGAATGGAACACAAAAAATCAAGCTATTATTATGATACGAATTAAAATATTTAGAAAAAACATAAAATACAGCTAACAAAATGAGAATAAAAATCAAATTGATAAGCTCGAGAGAAATTATACACCGTTTAGGGCAAGAATCGAACCACAGTAATTGTGTACGCCGTTTATCACTGGCAGTGGTAGTGAAATTGCTCCAACTGTTCAATCAATAAAGAGAGATTCCTGTAGTGAATGGAACGAAACAAATAATCTAAATCAATAAAAGTCATTCATAGATGTGATTGAGATTAAAATACAAATATATATATATATATATATATTATTTTTAAAAAGAGTGGTAAGCAATTATTAGTGTCCACAAAATGATTTATATTCCTCATTATAGGAGAAACAAAAACAACTATATAATACTTTTAGTTAAAGAATGCTATTATTTAAAAAAAAAAAATTGTTGCCACAATAAAAATAAAAATAGTTTAAACAGTTTGAAGAGACAGAGCAAACTCAAAACACCATGAATGTGAAAATTAACATTATTTTACCAAGAAGAATATTACAAATGTAAAAAATACCAAATAAAAAATTATTTTTTAGAACACATGAAATAATAACAAAAACACTATATTTGAGACATTACAACCATGTATTCATATTACAAATCAAGAAACACTTAGAACCAATTGAACCAAGACACAATCTATCATAGATGGAGCTTTATAAATTAAATCAAATAACAATAGTTATGTTCAAACTAGAGAGATGCAAAGTTAGAGAGCGAGATGACATCAAAAAATATTAATCAATTAAACTTATACTCATAACATAACCATTACAACGCAAGCAACAACAACAATAATATAAACTAAACAAAATCTACATCTGTGAAGAAAAGAGAGAATTTATAAAACTAATAATCTTCTAAACTTCATAAAACATAAGCATCATAAATCAAAAAACATACCAGATTTCCTTTTAAAACAAAATACCATTTATAGAGAGAATTTCAAAAACTATTGATCGATTAAACTTCTTCTAATAACTAACATTACAAATCGAGCACAATGTCAAGCAATAAGACTATTACTTGTTGAAAGTAAACAAAAAAGTAAACAAAATCTATCGAGAGAGATTTTAAAAAACTACTGATCAACTGAACCTGATTTAATACCATAACCATAAATCAAGTAGAACATCTAGTTGAAACTAAACAAAATCTAGGAGAGTTTTCCATACCTGTTTTTCAGGACTGCATTCTATAATTTCCAGTGATTTTAATCGTTGTTTCAGAAGTAATACACATGAATTCGTTCTGAAATTGGAGTTTGATCATAACTCAAGCATAAGCCCCTATTCGGATGCCAAGAAAACTGCAATTGAACAGAAACAACATAGGCAAACAACAAAAGGAAACAGAAACACAAAGCTAATTGGACACATTTTTTGCAAACCATAGGCAAATGGACAAACATTTAGCCGCAAAAATCAATGATTCATCCGCAAACATACAATCGGCAGAAGCAAACAGCCAAAAAAAAAAGTGAACAGAAACAAAAACAAAAACCGGGAACAGAACATAAACAGGAATGGAAATAGAAATAGAAACGGAAATAGGAACATGTATATTTCTCTAAAAAATAATTCAGGAGATAGTTTTAGGAGATGGCGGGTGGAATGGCAAACATTTATTTTTCTTCAAATTCTTAAGAAATTTAAAAAATAGTCTCAAATTACTTTTAAAATTTTTGGGAACAAAAACATGTATACCAATCGCGTATCTGGACGTTAATCTTAAAATTTAGGTAGCGGAAAAAGGAATCAGGGAACAAAAACAAAACGGGGCATAATACAACGGTGGAACGATGCCATTTCACCATTTTAATTATTCACATTCATTAAACTTAATTCTCCACATCAACCATCATGATTCACATTTATTAAACTCAATTTTCACTTTAGTCAATATGCACTCGATTATAACAAAATAAATCCAATTAGTGCAGTTTCACATACTAACAAAAAACAGAAACAGAAATAGGGAATAGAAACACAAACACAAACAGGGAACATAAACAATCAACAAATGGAAACAGAAACCCAAAGCTAACTGGACACATTTTTTGCAAATCATTGGCAAATGAACAAACATTTTACCGCAAAAATCAATGATTCATCCGCAAACATACAATCGGCAGAAGCAAAACAAAAAAGAAAAAGAAAAAACAGTGAACAGAAACAGGAAACAGAAACAAAAATCAGGAACAGAACATAAACAGGAACGGAAATAGAAATAGAAACAGAAACATGAACATGTATATTTCTCTAAAAAATAATTCAGAAGATAGTTTTAGAAGATGGCAGGTGGAATGGCAAACATTTATTTTTCTTCAAATTCTTAAGAAATTTCAAAAAATATCCTCAAATTACTTTAAAAATTTTGGGAACAAAAACATGTTTACCAATCGTGTGTCTGGACATTAATCTTAAAATTTAGGTAGCAGAAAAAGGAATCAGGGAACAAAAACAAAACGGGGCCTAATACATTGGTGGAACGGTGCTATTTCACCATTTTAATGATTTACATTTACTAACAAAAAACAGAAACAGAAACAGGGAACATAAACAGAAACATAAACATGGAACAGAAACAATCAACAAATGGAAACAGGAACAACAACAGCAACATAACAGAAACAGAAACAGGATAGAAACAGGAACGGAAATAGGAACAGGTATATATCTCTAAAAAATAATCCCAAAAAGTATAAATATAACTAAAGACATTTTCAATTTCTAAAAAACACAAATATAAACATTTGAGTGATACTTTTGAAATCAATGATTTTTTTTAGATGACAATCATGTACCTGAACACAATCGAAGGCGAAGGGAGACGTCAACGACAACGGCGACAACAACAACAGAGGAAGCAAGACCTTATGTTGTAGCCGATGAATGATTTCTTGAGAGGGAGGGAGAGATCCGTGAGCATTAGGAGAAACAATAAGCTGTGTTCATTCCATCCACCTTCCAGAAGAAGCAATTAAAAAAAAAAACGAAGAATATTGAGTCCAACTATCTAAAGATATGCTAGGGAAACACGGTTACAAACACTAAACTAAATAGAAGCAGAAGCAGGGGAATATCCAAGCAAATAAATTACGCGGGTTAAACAGTAAACGAACGCCATCTCAGATTGGGGCCCGAACGCCATCGAAACCCACCTGTTGGATAATTTACCAATTGAAATATCCCGCCAAATCTTAGTCCCAAAAAAGAGACCGAATAATTACCTTGATTGAAATTATTCTATTGCCTTTGTCTCCAGCATATCAGAGGGGTTTCATGCAAAATGAAAACACGGAACAACAAATACCAACCTAATCCAAAATAAAATTAATCATTTATATCCATTTACATTTTGCTCCCAAAAAAAATAATAAAGAAAATGCTTATTTACTGAATAAAAACTGCAGTTATCAAAAACTAATGTACACAACACAAACAAATTAAGAGTGAAAATAAAAATTTAAAAGTACAATTGGAGTACCTGCAATTGCTCTCAAACTCCGAAGATGATTAATATATGATAATCGACAAACTGATAACAAAAAAATTATCAAAAGAAAACAAAAATTATGAAGGTCCCCTTGCGCTATTTCTATAACAAAACAAATTCAGTTTTTGTAATTTTCACACTACCAAAACCAAGGAGCAAGGAGCAAAAAGAAACAAAATTCACTATGTATAAATAGAAATCAAGTGTTGCTACAATTACCTCATCCAACTCATACTCCAAGCATAGAACTCTTTATCTCCAACCATAGAATTTCCATCCCACTTCACTGCAAAATAAAAATAGCAATGAGGAAAATAAAATCCACATTATTATATAATAAAAGAACCCAAAGAAATCGATAATAGCTTACATTGTGTCTCATCTTCAATCCAAACAGACAAAAAGAGGAACAAAATTTAAATGAAATAGGGTAATTAAAAACAAACAGAACAAATCAACTATGTTAAAAAAAACTGGCGGAATAGAACAAAACTTAAGAGGAATAGAAACACACGTGGCGGCAAGAGAAGCTAGAAATAAAATAAAAAAATTATAATGAATACACAAAAAAAAAAAAATCAATTTGAACCAACAAAAAAATCAGAAATCAGAAGCTGGAGAATTGAGAATTTCAGAGATGGTGGTGGCCGTGGTTTTGGATGTGAAATCAACAGAGGGCTGGTAAACATTGCTGAAATTTCAATCCCTAGAAGAAAAAAAAATCAAGCTCAAATTCAAATTATTCAATTCAAATTCAGCTGAATCTTTTTGTTTAGTGTTTCTGTTCCCAGATTTCTAAAAAGATTGGAACAAAACAAAAACAAAAAATAGAATCATAAACAAAATAAAAAACCGAATCATAAACTGAACAAAAACCTTTGGTGGCATTTGTTCCCGAAAACTGGGAACAAAAACAGAATTTTTGAGAACCAAAAAAAAATATTTTTAGGTTGTGTTTCCTGAGAGATTTTTAAAACAAATTTCTATCAGCAGCTCATAAATGTTTTCTAGAACAGAAGCAGAAACAGAAATTTTGGGACAAAAAAACTGAAGCAGAATACTAAAATAAATGCCTCAGGTTGCGTTTGTTAAGTGTTTGATCAAGTTGAATTCAAGTAAAACCCATTTCATAGCTCCAAAGTATGAATTGAAAATCAAATTCCAAAAGTAAAACCCATTTCATAGCTCTTGTTCCAAGTTTTCTGAGAACAGTAACACTAAACAGACGCCATCTAAATAAACACTACAAACGCTAGGTAGACTAATTTCTAAGAACTGAAACACTAAACAAACGGCATCTAAATAAACACTAAACAAACGCCATCAAAGAGAACATGGGAGTAGACTGGATCGGAAATTAGGGTTGATGTTAGTTAAACATACCTGAAAAGGGTTCTGATAATTAGGAAACGACATTGCTTCAGCTCCAGGGGTCGCCGTCCAAGCATCAATTGGAGAATCTGAAATTGAAAAAGAAAAATCGCAAAAAAAAAAAAAAAAAAAAAAAAAGAACAGTCAAAGAAAGGATGGAGAAATATAATAGATCGATGAGAGAGAGGGAGAGAAATATCACTCTCTGCTTCCCATTTCAGCACAATAATGGACTTCGAAACTGTTAAAGAGGTGATTCTTTAAACTTCCAAAAGCATGCTTATTCTGGGCAAAAGAATCAAGATAAAATGATTCTCTCTCGATCGACTTTGTGAGAAAAAAAAAACAGTGTTGTGGCGTCTGAGAGAGGGGCAGAGGAAGCGGTGCCAAATCAATGGTGTTGTGGCGTGCTGGTGGCTAAGAGAAGACAAAGGGAGCGAAGAAGAGGCGGGACAGAGCCACCCCGACCATCACCATCCAGATCCGCCCACCGCCGGCCATCACCATCCAGATCCGACCACCTCGAACGTCATCGCCCCCAAATCCGACCATCGCGACGCATTACCATCCAGATCCGACCTTGCCACGATCACCACCGGACATCGCCAGCCAGACCGTCGCCGAACTTCACCGCCTTCAAATCCGACCACCGCCATCTCGATCTGGCCATTTTGAACCAGATCGACAGTGAGATCGGGAGCAGTGAGTGAAACGATGGTAAGCGGCGAGATCGGCAGCCAGATTCGGCGGCGAAGGCAATAGCGAGATTCACCGATGGAGACGATGAGCTGGGGATTCGATTTCGGCGACGGCGGGGGGACGCGAAGGCGATGACGACAGAGATGGAGACGGCGAGTGACTGGGATGGCGATGGCGGAAGATCGACGATGGAGGAAGATCGGGTGAGAGTGAGGGTGAGGTAGAAAGTTAACAGAGAGAGTGAGACGGGTGAGAGTGGGTAGGGGCGGCCAACCCTAATTTTGATTTTCAATTTATATGTAGATTAAATCTCATCCAACGGTTGGGAATGTCTTTGATGTTTGTCTCTTGATCCGACGGTCCTGAATGTAAATGAGCTGATTGATTATATATATATATATATATATATATATATATATATATATATATATATATATATATATATATATATATATACTGATTCCGGCCGTGCCATGGCCGAAATCAATTTCAATGATTCCGGCCCTGCCAAGGCCAGAATTAATTCAAAAATTAATTATGGCCTTAACAGGGCCGGAATCAATTAACTAGTTTAATTTTATTTTTTCCTTTACTTGATTTTTTTATTTTTATTTTTTTACAATTTTTTAAAATTATGTCCTTAATAATTAAAAATAATTAAAGAATAAATGAAATTCGAGAAAATAATTAAAAATCAAAATCTTTTAAAAAATGGGAAAGAAAAAATATTTTTTCATGTACAAAAAGAAAAAGAGAAAGAAAGTTGAAAAAAAATTATAATTATATATAATTTTATTTTCAAAATATTTAAAAATTATAATTATAAAATTGGAAAAAGGAGAAAGAAAATTGGAAAAAAAAGTACTTTAACCTGTACAAAAAGAAAAAGAATGTATACTTATGTATTTATCCTTAATATAGTTATATTTTTATCCTTATAGATATATTTAGATTTAGACAAAAAATTAATTTATTAACTTTACTATAATATGTCATTTAACCTAATATAAAAACTTATACAAAAATTATAATTTTTATTACATTTTGAATTTAAAAATATTAAAAAAAAATTACAATTATAATTTTTGTTTCATAAAATCAGTTCAAGTGGAAAGCGGGTGTGGAAACGATAAGGGCAAAGATAAGGAAAAAATGAAAATCCATTGCACTGGTGATGGTTTAGGAACAAGGGACCATGCTACGTACCAAGATGAGATATGCACATGGTATAGAATTCAAATACACCGGTCAAAGGTCATATAATGGAGTGAAGACGAATCGCGTTGCCTAATACTATGGTGTGACGCCCGAGAGAGGTTGTGTTACCCACAAGACGTGTGCGGTCCGTGAAATGTTATTACAAATATCACTGATGTTCAACAACAATTAGATCTCTCTGGCGCATGGATGAATCCCATCACGAGAAAACAAACTTTCTTAATACACGGTGATCCTTTCAAACAAACTGTTCAATGGGTCAATCGTCGTTAACACGAGAGTTACAACTACACCGAATGGGACAAAAACATTGAAGAGGTAAAGAATTTACAATGGCCAACGCTAATGGCAAAAAGAAATCTTTATGAGCCAAGGTCTCATACGTATTACCTCAAGATTCTGAAATTACGGTCTTTTGAAATTTTGAAAAACGAACCAGATAACATCGGCAAAATTTGTCACGCATTGAAACGAGAAATAAAACAAATGGAGAAAATGATTCATGTTAAACAGAGACTTCACCAGATTCGAAAGACCAATGTCCCAAATGCAAACGAGCAGACGTTAAAGTATTTTACCGATCTGAAATACACCGATGACCCAAAACTGTCCGATTATGAAGACGAAGAGATTCACTACGAATGGTTTGATAAAACCATTCTAGATGCTATAAAAGTTCAATGATGGATACTATTTTCTAATTTATGTAATGTTTTAGTTTTATTTTTATGATTAATTGTACTGTTTAACGCGTTTAATTTTAGCATGATGCTTATTATTATTTTAAGTTGTTTCGTCTTTAAGATCATATTTTTTCATGTAATTTTTAAAATAAAATAAAATTAATATTTTTAGATATTAATGTTTATAAAAAAAAATAAAAAGATAAATTCATGATTAAAAGTTCCTATCAAATACAACACACATAAATTATAAGTCTTAAAATATCATTTTTCAAAAAAATATGTTTTAATATCCTATTTCTTTTTTGAAATAATTTATTTTTCAATATTTTTTTAAAATAATTATATGTTGCAAAATAATTATGATTTAAATATATTTGTTTTAATTTTAAAATATTAAACAAACTTTAAAATTATCAATATATATATATATATATATATAAAAAAAAAACAATCACCAAAATCAACATTGTTTTGAACAACTTTTTCATTGATGGTTTGAGTAATGATTCTTCAACCTTTGTCAACAGTTTGAACAACATTTTCAGACATGCCTTTACAGCCTTGTTTTACTATTGATTGACTTTTGGGGGCATACTTCTTCAGGCTTGTTTCAACCTTTGTTGACAGTGCTTTGAACAAATTTACTACGATTGATCGGACAATTCAGTGCAATGTTTATATCCACATATGTGTATATATATACATGAGACTTTATGCCAATTGCAATTACTCTAAACACACCTTAAATCGAATTTAGAAATTTTAATATCTTGTTTTACCAAAATAAAATGTACACGGTCATCGTTTAATGAGACGTCACTGGCTTTTAGAAGAAGAAGTTTTATACTCTTTAGATCAAAGAGTTCGTTACTCTTTACGGTGGATTGTAAGGATGCGAGGAATACACTTATCGTGTCAACCAAGCACAGGTTATGGTAAACGGATGCAGGCAATACATTATTCCAATAGTGCATTAATTAGCCAAAACAATGCCAATAAACATGTCACATGATTTTCAAATGGCGTTGTATCACTACCACGAAAAAAATAACCGAATGCAAATTCGAATTTATCGACACGAGCTTCAAATGACGGCATGTGAGCGTCTAGAAAAAGATTTGGTTGCCAAAGCGCGTACTTACATGAGATGTTTAAGGAAATCTTAATATCAGTCAGATATTGAAATGTCTTATGATGAGAGTAATATTTAATGTTTTTGCATTGGTGAATTCTAGTTTAATTATGTATTTCTTTTCAAGTTGAATGTATCGTTTCTACGTTAAATTATAATAACGCGACTTTTACTAAACAACTGACTTTCTCTCTTCATTTAAATTCCAAAAACACACATACAATAACAAATGTTTACAATACTAGGACAAATCATAGAAAGAAACACAATAGTCCATTACAAACAATATTTTTAATAATTTCATTTATTCATAAATTATTTTTAATAATTCAGAAAAATCCTTTTTTTTTTCAATTAAACGGATAGTGACATTTTTTTAATCGATATATATATTCTTCATTGATCAAAGATTTAATTAAATTTATCAATTTTTTTGACAAATCATAATTTGGGTATATAATCAATTATCAATTATTTTCGTACATAATTTTTTTAGGGTTAATAACACTTTATTTCCCTGTGGTTTGGTCGATTTGCATTTATTCTCCTGTGGTTTTATTTTTGGCACTTACCCCCTGTGGTCTTGGACTAAAGTGCAACTATTAAAATTAGGGGTAATTGTGTCATTTCACTTTATAATTAAGGGCAATTTTGTCATTTTATTCTAATTAATTTAAGGGGATCTATTTGCAAAATTGTTTAATTAAAAGTGTCAAAATGTATTTTGTAAAACCCATCTCTGTTTTTTTTTTTTTTTCCAAACATTCTGCAGTACTATTCTGGAGTACTCCGGCGAGTTAATGGGCCACCACCTCCAACCATCAACATACGGCCACCACCGGCAACCATGAACACGCGGACACCACACTTCCATCCACCACCTCCAACCACCAACCTTTCCATCTATTTCCTCTGCAAATAGACTAGACTATCGCTACTCCATCTTCCGTCACCGCCGAAACAACCGACCACCACCACTACTCTTATCTTTCACTGTCGAAATAACCAAACACCACTCCATCTTCCTTCCCCCCTCCGGAACAACCAACCAACACCATCACTCAAAAATCCTTGCTCGGATTTATAGATCCAAGCTTCAGATCTATTAATCCAAAGCTTGGATATAATTTTTTGCATATATATATAGAGACAGAGAGAAATAAAGAGAGAATTAGCCCAAGTGAATTCTCAATAGGCCCAAGTGAAGCACCGAAAACCGAATCCTCACCGGAGAGAGAGAGTTCACCGGAGACGCCGTGGTGCAAGCGAGGAAGAAATAAAAAATACACAAAACCGAGCTCGATGACTTCCAACACCAAGTGAGGATTCGAACAATTTGTGGACGGAGGAGCTGTGCTCGAAAATCTCGCAGTGCGACACGCTGATTGTGAGGAGTGGGACGAAGGTGACTTGCCAGGTGTTTGAAGCGGGCAAGGGGCGGAGTTTGGTTTGGGAGTGGGAAGATGAACAGAGCGTGAGGTGAAGAAGATGAAGAACACAAAAAATAATGACACTATTAACCCTTTAAGTTTTAGAATAGTATTAAAATAAAACCTATTAAAAAATTTAAGGGTATAAATGTCATTTAATAATATTTAACTGATTTTTATTGAATTTTCACGTTGACCATTAGATTTACCAGAAAATTTAACCGTTGCACTTTAGTCAAAGACCATAGAGGGATAAGCGCCAAAAATAAAACTATAAGGAAATAAGTGCAAATCGGTCAAATTACAGGAAATAAAGTATTATTAACCATTTTTTTTTATTACTTATACAAAATTTAAAAATTTATACAAATTTATAATTTTATAAATCGTAATTTATACAAACTTATATAAAAATTATAATTATTATTAGATTTGAAATTTGAAAATATCAAACAAATTTTACAATTAAAAAAAATAAAAAAAATTAGACCCTAATTTTTGTTTATCATTTGATGATAAAATAATTTTTTATTTTTATAGAGTTGTAATATATACTTTTCCTTGTGGTTCGATGATGTAGTAGAAAACTACATCGTCATCGAAACAGTTCATCTGGTCAATTTTGACGATTATTTAAAAATTATTCACTAATCCGTTTTTAGTATTCTAAATTTTATTATATAGTGTTATGGACATAATTTGTATATGAAATGACCTGGGTTCATTTCATGTATGGATAAATTATTGTTTGTTAAATCCAAATTACCGAAAAAATTACATCGTCATTGAAACAACTCATCTGGTCAACTTCAACGATTTTTTTAAAAATCATTCACTTGTCTGTTTTTAATCTTGTAAATTGCATTATGGAGTGTTTTGAATGTAATTTATGCACAAAAAATAATAATTTTATTTAAAATATCGATATACCGCCGTTACTTAACTTAAAGTTGCCGAAAATATTAAAAATATCCTGGTCATTTTACATCAAACATTTTTTTTCTTCTAAAAAGCTTAAAATAGTGTCCCAAAAAAATAGTGTTATGTTCATAGTTTGTGTAAAAAAAATTAGGTTTATTTCGTTAACGGATAAATTACTTTTTGTTAACTCCAAATTATCGAAAAAATTATGCCGTAAACGATTTATAGATAACAAGCGAGCATACCTGCTGATATGATTCTTCACAGTCAAGTATCAAGATCTAAGAACTCTGCATTTACAATGTCCAAAAGGTTAAGCTCAGCCAGATATCCATTACCAGGTGGGCTTTTTTAGTACTAAACGTTTTCCAAAAATGTAGCACAGGTCCAATTAATTGTGGACGTGACATATGAATGGTCAATTTTAAGAGAAGTTATCACTTCATTGCCATATTTGAAGACGATGACCACATAGTTCTCCATCTTTTAACAAATACCAAAAAAATCCTCTCATCAATTATCATTTTATCCGTATTTTTATCAATAAAAAAATAAAAAGGACCTATCTGGTAAATTTAGAATAATTATTTAAAAGAAAAAAGGTAAAAAAAAAATTAAAAATATGGGTGATAAATATTAATAGTTTTAAATGTTGAATTAATGTTTTATAGATTACATGTTTTTATTTCTTATCATTAAATTTATTTTTGTTATACTTTCATAAAATATATTAAATATAAAATTAAACGATCAATTCTGTTGTATATGTGTGTTGACCCTAGATATTTTGATGGGTAAATTAATGTTGATGTTTTAATGAAACTTATGGTTTTATTGATTAATTTCATAATTAAGTTTCATTTGAGAAAGTGAGAAAACAATGGGATTTTAATATGACATTTGATGGAAATTCAAGATGGTTGCAATAAAAATATTGAAGATTTTTTTAGCGGAAAATACTTTTTGTATTTCTATGTAAGAACAACTCAATCATTTTTATGCTCTCAATGCTACCCGATTAGGATCACGCACAACACTTATAATTGATTAGGATTATTTAAAATATGATTAGAAGGGTTAAATTTAAGTATCAAAATATTTTTCCTAAAAACTCGATCAAGAAAATATTTTGAAAATTGGAAAAAGTGATTTTTAAGCCTGAATGGTCGAACAGAAGATTCAAGATATGTGCTTTGGTGTTTTAGGCTGATTGGCCGACCATCTAGTCAACCGACTAGCTTTCAATGGCTAGAAAATTAGCCATTGAAGGTATAACCGGTTGACCGATGGTAGAGGTGATCGACCGATGGAGTAAAATTTAAATTTTGACTAGAAAGATTTCGGAAGATCATATGCCCATTTTTCTTGGATTTGAACATTTGAATATTATATTTAAATAGGGTTTTGCTATATTTGAAAGATATATCATATATTTTAAAGATTTTAATATTTATTCCACATATTCTCTTATTCTGTGATTTATACCTGGAAAACTTATTTCTATCCTTTTGGGTTTTAAATTAAAATATTTTTGGTTACCAATCTAAAAATCTCAAAAGGCTAATATGTGGTTAAAATAGCCGTTGTAAGCTAGATTAAAATTAGGGGTCTAAAAAAGTAATTTTTGACAATATTTTTTGAAAAAATAGCCATTGGAATAACTTTGAAATTCCTATAATTCTAGACCTGCGAATTTCAAATTGATTTGAATTTGAATATTACTACTTCGGCGGAATTTTAGTAGAGAATGTTTGGGGTCAAAAATATGAGAGAGATTTATCTAATATTATTTGGCCTTACGATTTAGTCCCTATATTTTCTGATTTTTTTGATAAAATTCCTTCTATACTTTAATTGACTTCATCAATTTATTTTGAGACTAAATTGAGATTTTAAAAAGTTATATATTTTTTTTTTATCAAATATAGCAGTTATAAATCTATTAGATATATGTGGTCTACATATGCCATTTTTGGGCATATTTTTCAAAAACTAACCGTTTTAGGCATAGTTTAAATTTTATACATATGGACCTGCGAATTTCATTATTTTGAATGAAGAACATTTTTAAGAATATATATATTTTTCAGAATTTTACAAAGAGAGAACGTATTATATTCTAAAATATTTTTGAGAGAAAAATTTTGCAAAACATTCTTGATCGAAAAAAGTGTTGTTCTTTTCATACTGGGTTTGAGTTTTACATTTGATCTTCTTAAAGAAATCCTTATGAGATTGTTCTTGTTTACTTGTTTAAATTAATTGTGCTTTAATTGATTAATACCTTTTGATTGGGCTTGTAGTGATTTGTTTAAAGAAAAATCGTTTTAAATTTTTAAGTATCCTGAAAATCTTGTGAAATGATTTTTTTTGCATGTTAATCTAATTTACATTACCTTTATGCCTTAATTGAGTAAAAACATATTTGTATCCTCACATAATTCTATCACACAGTATATCGAAACATTGAGCATATCTTGTATTGAGGTAGTAGAAGCTCCTGTGAAAAGAAAAAATATATTTTTTGTATTTGGTTAGTGTGAAAGGATTAGACATACTGGTTCTAAACGGGGATATGTTTGATTCTTAACTTGTAAAATGATTAAGTTTGATTCTTAACTTGTAAAAGGATTAGGTTTGATTCTTGCCTGTAAAAGAATTAGGTTAATCTTTAGCCTGGTAAAAAGATATTTAGATTTGATTCTTAACTTGCAAAATAATTAGGTTCTTCCTGAGTCTCGTAAGAGAAAATTTGTAAAGGTTTGATTCTGAACTGGTAAAAGAATTAGATTAGTCCATAACCTGTGAAAATGATTGTAAGGGTTTGATTCCTTCCTGGGAAAGGAATCGGGGTTAGTGGATTATAAAATCCCTACAGGCGCTCAAGGGATTAGATGTAGGCAAAAATAGCTTGTCGTACTAGGATAAATCTGCGTGTTCAATTTCTTTATCCACATTTGTTTGGCTGTGCATCTAATTAAATATGTTTCCACTGTTACTCAAGATAATAATCGGTTAGGGAAATTGGTGAATGAATTATTATTAATTTATTTGTTTAAATTTTTATAACTACCAAATTCACCTCATTTTTTGTTTAGATATGTGGGCCAACAATATGTAATATTCAAATGAAAATGAAAAATATGTACTGATATAATTTTTTTCTATACCCACATTTTGTGGAAGATTCTTTTATGAGATTATCTGTCTGAACTAAACAATAAAAATTCCTTACATATGTAATTATGTTTCTATGGATATGTGTGTGTATATATATATAAATCACAAAAAAATTATAAATATCATTTTATTTATAATAATGAGAAAAAAAATTTAAATTAGTATATAAAATACTATTACATAATTTTGTTAAATATAATTAGTAAAATTAATTTAATTTTATTTTTTAAATCATAGTTAGTTAATTTGTTTCCTCTAAATGTGATTATCAATTAAAAAAATGACTTTTTGTTGTTTGGATCCTTTTTAACTTTCTCTTTCCTCACTAATTCGTTTTTTGAAAAAAGTTATTTTTTAATCCTTTTGAAAAATATTCTTATAAAAAAATCCTTTTCAAAATTAAAAAAAAAAAAGGACAAATATACCCCTTATATATACATGAAACCCTAAATTGAGAATCATATTTTCATCTCACAATTGGCCGTCTCTCCAATTTCCTCTCTCTCTGAACCCTAGATTTCCAAAATCATTGTACCCGTTTCCCCAAACCTCTCTCTCGAGTCTCCATGTCACAGCTGAATGACCGCCTACCACCACCGCCAAACAATTGCGCCCAACCCCCGCCGCACTTGCACATGAAGATGACGATTGCGATGGGCGAATGGTCGGGACGATTGTGGTGGTGATCAATTGACGGTGGTGGTCGATTGAAGATGGCGGACGGTTGTCTTCTCTGTCCGTCTCTCTTTCTCTCTCAATCTATGGGGCCAGCAGCAATAGTGCTCGATCTGTGGGCGAACGGCAAGAATGATTGCGATGGGCAAATGGTGGGACGATTGTGGTGGACGAATTCGGCGGTGATTGATTGAAGATGGCATCGATGGTGGACGGTCGTCTTTATCAATTCGCCACTCTTTCTTCCTCTCTTTCTCTCAAGATCTGAGAAGTCCAAATCTGGTACGCCACTACCGTCGGTGATCTCTAGTGGCTAGTGGTGGACGTTGGTGGTGAAACGGCATGGGTGGAGCCAAATCGGCAGTGTGACTAGTTCGTCGACAACAGCGAATGGTAATGGCGAACTGCGGTGGCGATTTTGTGTTGATCTGAAAATCGTTCAGATTGTGAAGAGCCGAATCAAGTTTGTCTTTTCAAAAACTCAGATATAAAATTTTTCAGATCTGGGATAATGTGAATATTCACAACGAACCTCTTGTTTGATCGATTTGTGTTTGTGAAGATTTGATTCAAAATTCTTTTTTGTGAATATTCATGTGATTAGGTTTTATTTTTTATTGAATGTTCATTGTTTCATTTTGGTGTTGCGGTTGTGATTTTAGTGGAATTTGGTTTATTGATTGTGATTGTTCATTTGTTTGTGTAAATGTTCATATCAGTATATTTTGGTAAATTATCATATCGTTGTGTTTTGGTGAAAGTATATATTCGAAGTGTTTTGGTTGAAAGTATGAACATTCACAGCAACACAATTAGTATACATATGTATTAAATATTCAAAAATAACAAAAATGAAATGTAAATGTTCATGTTCATATCAATTTCTTCCGTAGTTTTTTGATGTTTTGGCGAAATTGCATTTTCGATATGTTTCGTGGAATTATGAACATTGACAGTAATATAATTAGTATAAATATGTATTAAATATTCAAAAAAAAAATTTTAAAAAAATGTGAATGTTGATTTCGTCGAAAAAATGATTTTTCGTAAATTAATTTTTCAAAAAAATATGAATATTCACAAACCAGCAAAAAGTTACAAAAAAATAAAATTTATATCGTCGGAAAAATAATTTTTCGTAGATTAATTTGATGTATTTTTTTTTTAAATTTCTATCAACGGTGAATAGATCTAAATTTTTATTAATTTTTTCAAAAACATGAATTTTCACAAACTAGTAAAAAATTATCCAAAAAATTGAAATTCATATCGTCGGAAAGAGAATTTTTCTAAAATTAATGTGGTGTATTTTATTTTTTATTTTCTGTCAACCATTAATCACGTGTGATGATTTTAATGATTTGGTGGGTTTTGAAAAAGTGAATACTCACATTTTTTAACAAAATGACATAAATTGTAAATATAGCACAATTAAGGGGCAATGACGAGAGATTAAATTCTAAAAAGATCACGGGGACCAAAAACTTAATGTAGACATTTGAAGGATCATTTTCTCAATACACTCTCTTATAAGGACTAAATAATAAAATCACCTTTAAAAAAAAAGGCAAAATACATTTTAAACCCTCTAACTATTGACACGTTTCTAAGTAATTCTCTTAAATTTTTTTCGTTTAATTTTAAACCCTTTATTTATCATGGTGTTTTTAAAAAATCATTCTGTTAGAATTTCCATCCAGACTAACAAAATTAGAGGGACAAAATTGTCATTTCATTTTTTTTTATTATTATTTAATCAATTTTTTCTCTTTTTTTTTTTCCTTTTCTTTTTATTTTTCTGCAAACACTCCCTCTTTGACTCTCTCTCTCTCTCTCTCTCTCTCCCTCCCTCCCTCGCTACCGAACACACATAGAAGGTGTCCGCACTCTCTGTTAAACAGAGGGTAACTACCCGCAAAGACGTGCTGTCGTAACTTCCGGCGGGAACCGCCACAAAGGTTCCCAAGCTGAGATGATTCTTGAGCAGGAGGAGAGAGAAATTGGGTGGGGAATTTAATTTTAGAGAGAGAAGATAGGAGGCAGAAGAATCAGGTATAAAAAGGGGGCAAACGCCATAATCCCATTACTCCGACGACACATCTCTCTCATTAATTGCAATGATGAACGACTTGCCACCGTAAAGCCTTCAAAAAAGGGCCTTTTTTTTTTTTTTTTCCATTTTCTGCTTCTTTCTTATCGCGTTTCTCTTTTTTTATAAGCTCAGTTTCTTTGCATACACACCATATACCTGTATCTTCGTACCTCCTCTCTCTCTCTCTATATATATATATTGCTCAATTCTCAGTTTTTCAATCCGTGCTCTGTTTCTCAGCTATCTGGGTTTTCTCTGTTTTTAGATTTGAAGCTAAATTAGCATCACTCTGATGCTAAATCATAGCACGATTTGCATGCATGAAAAATATGCCTACTTCAGGCAACCCATAAAAAAGGAACAACTAGCCTTCAGACAAAAATAAAATAAAAAATAGGAGAGAGAATCAAAGATGGAAGGTGACAGCGTTTCAGAGGAGGTGAGAGAGTTCGACGCTAAAAACGACTGCGAGAGAGTGGAAGAGGTGGAGAGAAATTCCGAGATTGGTCCCAACAAGACTCTCTCTCTCTTCACTGACCGCATTGGTGACCTAATTTGCAAGATCCGCAACTCCCCTGCCTATCTCATGCTGATATAGTGGTATGAACACGAGTTCTTAACCTAAAAAAAAAATAAAAAATAAAAATAAAAAAAATTCTGACAACGGATTTAATCGAACTTATTTATGGAAGCCGCGTATTTCGGGGTTGACAATCCCGGGAACTGAGATCCCGGGATTACCAACCCCGGGATCTTCCTTTTAAATATTTTTTTTTTTTTTTTTGGACATAATGTCCCGGGGTTACCAACCCCGGGAACCTAAGAGTAGCCGGTCACGGACCGCGACCGGCTGCTCTATGCCCTGTCAGCTGCATAAAGCAGCTGTTCAGCTGCTTTATGCAGCACAGTTTTGAAACCCGCCCCCCCCAAACCCCTACCGGCTGAGCCCATATAAACTCCAATGGCCTTCTCCATTTCATGCAATTCTCAGTCTTCTCCTTCTCCTTTCCCTTCTCCATCTCCTTGTTCCTTCCTCAATTTCACAAATTTTGATCATTTCATTTTTGGTGTAAAAATTTAACGAAGATTGTTCATCAATTTTTGACAAATTTCACAACTTCACACTTCTTCCTCCTACTACAAAAGGTAAGTTTATTTTAATTTTTTTAATTTATTTGTTAATTAGATTAATATATTTTTTACTTATTAAATTTACTTACTTGTTTAATTGTTAGTTTAATTTTCTTGTTTGTTAGTTTCATTGATTACTTGTTTTTTACACATTATATAATACACTATTTAATAAATTAGTTAGTTTAGTTATTAATTTAATTTTTTTTAAACATGAAAAAAACATTAGAGGATAGTTTAATTTTAATTTGTTACTTGTCTAATTTGTTAGTTAATTTTGTTAGTTAGTTTACTTGTTTAATTTGTTGGTTCGTTAGTTAAATTAATTTGTAAATTAGTTAGTTAGTTTAATTTGTTAATTTAGTTGTTAAATTAAAAATTACACTATGGCCCCTTTCACATGTGTAGAAAAATATAGATTAATATATTATTTAAAAATATTGTTAGTTAGTTAGAAAAATACACTTTGACCCCTTAAAGTATAATAATTAGAAAAATATATGATTTAATGTATTGTTTTAGAAAAGTTTTAAAATAAATTGTTATTTGTTTTTGTTTTTTTTAATTTAGTTAAAATATTGAATTATTTAGTTTAATTTATGAATTTAGTTGTTTAATTATAAAATTTTAAATAAAAATTGTGCACTTTCACCCCTCAAAATTTGACAAATTACAAAAATTAAAATTAAAATATATTGGTTTAAAATAAATTCTAACTTAATTTGACTTTATTTTTTTAATTTAGTTGTTTAATTAAAAAAAAATACATTTTGACCCCTCAAAATATGACAATTACAAAAATATATAATTTAATGTATTGTTTTAGAAAAATATAAAATTTAATGTATTATTTTAAAATAAATTGTTAGTTGTTTTTTTTTTTTCTTTTTTTTTTTTTTTTTTAAATTTAGTTAAAAATTTTAATTAGTTAGTTTAATTTATGAATGTAGTTAACCCTTCAAAGTATGATAATTAGAAAAATATAAAATTTATTTTATTATTTTAAAATAAATTGTTAGTTGTTTATTTTTTTTGATTTAGTTAGTTAAATTTTAAGTTAAATTTAGGAATGTAGTTGTTTAATTTATAAATTTTAAATTAAAAATTGTGCACTTTGACCCCTCAACATTATGCAAATTAGAAAAATATATATATTGGTTTAAAATAAATTGTAAGTTAATTTGAGTTTAATTAAAAAAATCCACTTTGACCCTTCAAAGTATGACAATTAGAAAAATATAAAATTTATTTTATTATTTTAAAATAAATTGTTAGTTGTTTATTTTTTTTGATTTAGTTAGTTAAATTTTAAGTTAAATTTAGGAATGTAGTTGTTTAATTTATAAATTTTAAATTAAAAATTGTGCACTTTGACCCCTCAAAATTATGCAAATTAGAAAAATATATATATTGGTTTAAAATAAATTGTAAGTTAATTTGAGTTTAATTAAAAAAATCCACTTTGACCCTTCAAAGTATGACAATTAGAAAAATATAAAATTTATTTTATTATTTTAAAATAAATTGTTAGTTGTTTATTTTGTTTGATTTAGTTAAAATTGTGAATTAGTTAGTTAAATTTTAAGTTAAATTTAGGAATGTAGTTGTTTAATTTATAAATTTTAAATTAAAAATTGTGCACTTTGACCCCTCAAAATTATGCAAATTAGAAAAATATATATATTGGTTTAAAATAAATTGTAAGTTAATTTGAGTTTAATTAAAAAAATCCACTTTGACCCTTCAAAGTATGACAATTAGAAAAATATAAAATTTATTTTATTGTTTTAAAATAAATTGTTAGTTGTTTATTTTTATTGATTTAGTTAAAATTGTGAATTAGTTAGTTAAATTTTAAGTTAAATTTAGGAATGTAGTTGTTTAATTTATAAATTTTAAATTAAAAATTGTGCACTTTGACCCCTCAAAATTATGCAAATTAGAAAAATATATATATTGGTTTAAAATAAATTGTAAGTTAATTTGAGTTTAATTAAAAAAATCCACTTTGACCCTTCAAAGTATGACAATTAGAAAAATATAAAATTTATTTTATTGTTTTAAAATAAATTGTTAGTTGATTTTTTTTTTTTTGATTTATTTAAAATTGTGAATTAGTTAGTTAAATTTTAAATTAAATTTAGGAATGTAGTTGTTTAATTTATAAATTTTAAATTAAAAATTGTGCACTTTGACCCTTCAAAATTATGCAAATTAGAAAAATATATATATTGGTTTAAAATAAATTGTAAGTTAATTTGAGTTTAATTAAAAAAATCCACTTTGACCCTTCAAAGTATGACAATTAGAAAAATATAAAATTTATTTTATTGTTTTAAAATAAATTGTTAGTTGTTTATTTTGTTTGATTTAGTTAAAATTGTGAATTAGTTAGTTAAATTTTAAGTTAAATTTAGGAATGTAGTTGTTTAATTTATAAATTTTAAATTAAAAATTGTGCACTTTGACCTCTCAAAATTATGCAAATTAGAAAAATATATATATTGGTTTAAAATAAATTGTAAGTTAATTTGAGTTTAATTAAAAAAATCCACTTTGACCCTTCAAAGTATGACAATTAGAAAAATATAAAATTTATTTTATTATTTTAAAATAAATTGTTAGTTGTTTATTTTTATTGATTTAGTTAAAATTGTGAATTAGTTAGTTAAATTTTAAGTTAAATTTAGGAATGTAGTTGTTTAATTTATAAATTTTAAATTAAAAATTGTGCACTTTGACCCCTCAAAATTATGTAAATTAGAAATATATATATTGGTTTAAAACATACTCAAAGCCATAAAAAATTAACACTGTAAACATTGGTATAACAACATACTTTTATGATTGAGTTTTAGTTGATGATATTATTTTCTTGTTTTGTTTTGCCTTTTGAAATGATAGCCGCTTGAAATGGATCACGTCCGTTTGTTATTGTATTGGGGTGGTAGAATATTGGAAGGTACTGAATTCGGGATTAGTTACAGTACATCAGCTATAAAATCTTTGGTTGTCCATAGGGGAACAACCTTAGATGAATTAATTGAGATGATAAAACCGTGTGTTCTTGAGAATGAGACTGATGGGAATTTGAAACTGAAGTGTAGGATGCCGATGGCACTTTTCGGGGCGAATTATAAATATACCATATTTTCTATCGGGGATGACTCAGCATTAAATCAAGTACTTGAGTTACCACTTTACATACCCTCGCTTCTTGCTGTTGAGGTGTATGTAGAGGTAGAACGAGCATTTACTGATGGTTCGAATTTTTTCCCTGGAAGTGGTCATTTTACCAACTTATTGTGTCATAGTTTTAATCCGTACAGTAGCCAATCTGATGGCCAATTTTTTGGCACCTTCCCCCAAGCAGTCCAGTCTAACTATATTGTCCCACCCCCTTACATTCCAGAACAATATCATTCCCACAGTACTCCCATGCCGCACCCCCAATCTGATCATGATCAGGGTACCAGCTCTGGTCTTCCACATCACCATTATTCACCGACTAGTCCACCGCAACATGATACAAGTAATTATGGTGGTGAGTTTGATACAATTGATAGTCGTCATGATGTGTCAGAGGAAGAGTTAGATGCAGATGTTGCGTTTGACCCAGACGAAGTTGTAGATGCTGGGCCTAGTGGGCAAGGTAGTGAGAATCAACAATTGCCGTTGGAAAGGGATATTCCATTTTTCAATAACTTGGAATGGGGTGACGACGATGATATGGCAAAATACGAGCCGAAATTGCGAAAAAAAAAAATTAGACACCAGAGATGGACGAATTTCGTGTTGGTATGGTCTTTAAGGATAAGGAACATGTGCAGCAGGCCGTTAAATATTACCACGTGAAGAAAAACAAAGAGTTTCGTGTGTTGGAAACGAACAAAAAGGTCTGGTCAGTTCATTGTTTGCATGGATGCAGTTGGAGGTTGCGGGCGGGTAGGAAAAAAAGTCACAGCATGTTTCAGATTACGCAGTATGAAGGGCAGCACACATGTTTTTATAATCATACTGCTGTAGATCATAAAAATCTGGATTATGGACTCATTGCGAACCTAATACTTGGACAAGTCGAACAGGATCCAGAATTGAAGATTGGCGTGATTGTGGCTTACGTCAAGGAGTCTCAGGGATTCACCATCTCCTACCGAAAAGCTTGGATGGCTAGAGCTAAAGCCATCGAGACCTTGTTCGGAGATTGGGACGAATCTTATCAGAAGTTGCCGAAGTTTATGTTCGCGTTGCAGCACTATAATCCGGGAACGATTGTCGAGTGGAGGATTGTGTCGACTGATATGCCTGCCTACAAGACGTTCGACATGGTATTTTGGGCATTCAAAGCTTCAGTTAACGGATGGCGTTATTGTCGCCCCGTAATCACCATCGACGGGACGCACTTGTATGGTAAATACGAGGGAAAGATTTTAATCGCCATTGATATGACGCCGTCTAACAAGTGCTATCCATTGGCTTTCGCCATCGTACCGACAGAGGACTACCGATGCTGGCGATGGTTCATCTACATGCTTAAGAGGCATATTGTCGAAAATCACCCTGAGGTAACATTGATATCGGACAGACACGGCGGCATTACTAGTGCGGTTGACAGTATTTGGCTTAATCAACAAAATGAGCCTGTCCGACATCATCGATTTTGTTTGCGTCACCTTTGCAGCAATTTCAACAAGATTGCTAAAAATTAACATCTCAAAGATCTTGCTTGGAATGCGGGTGCTGCGATACAAATTCGAAAATATAATGCTATCATGGAAGAGATAAAAAAAATTGATGTTCAGGCGCATGCATGGTTGAGCAGTCATCCACCTTATAAATGGACCAGGGCACACGACGATGGTAAGCGTTGGGGAGTGATGACGACCAATTATGCAGAGGTATTTAACAACTGTTTGAAGGGTGCAAGAAATGTTCCAATTACTGCATCCGTGAAGATTACGTTCTACAGGATGGTTAAATACTTTGATATTGGTCGACAACAAGCTCTAAAGGACTCGGCCGATGGTTATGTATATGTTAAACATGTCGTTGAGAAAATACTGAAATCTCAAGCCAAGTCTAAAACATACGAAGTTCAAATATTCAATCGGTAATTTATTATTTTTTAATTATTTTCATGTTACATATAACTGCATCGACACATATTTAATGTAATATAATTTTTTTTTCTAGAGAGAACATGATCTACCACGTGAAAATTAGAAAGATTCTCATTGGGGGCCTGATCGCTCATGAAGTCACATTAGGTGATAACACTAATTGCACATGTGGAAAGTACAAAATTTGGCGATATCCGTGCTCTCATATGCTTGCGGCCACCGAGTATAGTGGAGTTGATGCATTTCGCTATATTGCAGCTGACTACACAATGACAAACCAATTGATGGCATGGGAGTCATCGTTTCGCCCGATTATTCACGAGGACTACTAGCCAGAGACCAATTTTCCGAACCTTATTCCAGATCATGATAGACTTTGGGTTGTTCATCGTGGTCGACCAAATTCCACTCGCATTCAAAACGAGATGGATCAATCGCGGAGAATAATAACAAATCGTTGTGGTTTATGTTCTCAAACTGGACATGATAGGCAGAGGTGTCCATCCCGACCCTGTCATACGCCCAATTAATCTTGTCGGTTCATTATAATTATGTTTATACTACTCCATTTGTTTGTTATGTCAACTTTTATATATTATAAATTCCATGCACACATTTCTTCATGATCAATGCTATATTTTGTTTATAAATGTCATTAAATTTTAATTTCATACTAACAAATTTACCACAAGTGTTGACGGACCAAATTTTAGCTATGTCAATCCCTGGACTCGAAGATGTTTCAGTTCTACATATACAGGCGCAACATAGGTCTGAAGTAGTATGGGCAACACAGGTAAATATTTAGGCTATTGCATTATATTAATTTTTATATTTCAGTTTTTAAAAAATTTAATGTTATTTATTGTGTTTTATTTAATGTTTCAGGATATTCGTTCTCTTGACTGTCCTGGATCCGATGGAGGAGAATAGAGAGAAAATGTTCCCCCTCAAATTATACAATTGATAGAATCAGTCGGTTTCTACGGCCCGTTCAGGTTGTGGCCGAAGCGATTGGATAGGGCTCTCATAACTGCATTGGTAGAGAGATGGCGTCCGGAAACCCACACTTTCCATCTACCCATCGGGGAGATGACCATCACATTACAGGACGTTGTCGTCTTGTTGGGTTTACCCGTGCATGGGAAGCCGGTTATCGCCAATGAGCCAGCGCAAGCGGGACCCGAATGGCAAGCACTTTGCCTACAGCTCCTTGGAGTAGTACCACCAGAGGCACAAATTAGGAATGGGTGTTTGAAGCTCAAGTGGTTACGGAACACCTTTGCCGAAGTTCCTGAGGATGCCGACGAGGAAGTCATGCATTGCTACGCACGTGCGTATTGCTTGCTTATACTTGGCCAGATGTTGATGCTTGATAAATCGCAGAACAGCGTCAGGCTAATCTACCTCTCATTACTTGGTGACTTGACACCTAGCGTCAAGTATAGCTGGGGCAGTGCGACGCTTGCAGTCCTCTACCGCGAGCTATGTAAGGCGTCGAAGGCCAACACGAAAGACATAGCCGGTTGTCTATTTTTGTTGGAGTGTTGGGCCTGGGAGCGGTTGCCAAGACTTCGACCTGAAGTTATCCATGAACCCCAGTATGACATCGCAATCGCAGAGCTGGACTTCGGTAATGGTGTGATGTTCCCAGCTGCTCCAAGGGGTGCTTGGTAACTAATTCGTATTTTATTTTTAATTTTATTTACCATGTAATAAATATTTATTTATGGATATTAAACTTATGATTTATATGTTTGTTGTACAGGTGGACCCTCGAATTCAATTTAGAAAACTTGCCGATGCATGTTCTAGCGGTATATCGCGATCAGTTAGATCGCTTGCAGAATGACGAGGTTACTTATTTATTTATATCAAAATTTAAATAAATTTATTTCTTTATTTATTTAAATAAATTTATATTTTGTTTTGTCAGGTTATTTGGATGCCCTATATCTTGTCGACTTTGCCTCCATATACTACAGATGGAGAAGATATATGGATAGCATCACTACCTCTCATTTGTTCCGAGGTCGTCGAATACACGTATCCCCTGCGTGTGCTACGACAGTTTGGTTATCGCCAAGGGGTTCCTCAGCCGGTAATTATGGATCGGGACTTGCACAAAATGACTCGGCGAGGATACTTTGGTGTAAACTGGACTGAGAAGCACCACGCACATATAGTTGCGTGGAATAGACGACGAGCACCAGATGTGCGCAGATTTCAGCAAGGGATAGGGGTTGACCAAGGATACATGGATTGGTATTGGAGAATCACACGAAGGATCTTGGTCAACCCGGTGTACCGACCTGAGTTTGGGTATCTAGCAACGGGAGGACGAGTTGTGTTAGAAGTATGGCCCCCATTTGACTGTACCATCTGTTTAGTTATATGAGTTTGATTATGTTGTTATTATTCATGTATTAATTAACCAATTATATGTGTTTCGTAGGATACGGAGGTATCAAACCTGATACGCTTGAGTGATCTAACTCTGCGGTCGGGTACTGCAAAATCAGGTATTGCATTGGCTCATGCCATCAATGATGGCACCATTGGGAGGATGCACCGAGGAGTACCATGCCATGTGGCACCTGACGTTCCTCTATCTCCGCAGCCTGCACATCAGTCTTCTCCTCAGCCATGGACTTCTAATGCCTACTATCCAGATAGTGTGGGTGATGTCGGACCATCCACATCGTACAACATGGGTGCTTATGACGGACCATCTAGCACGTACGGATTGGGTGACGGTGCTGGGCCTTCCAACGTGTACCAGATGCACGACCCTTATTCGCATGAGCCATTGCAGCTAGGTACACAACCGTCACCTTCATTCTTCACTCCTGCGATGGACGAAATTGTCTCAACTTCAGGCGTGAATCCTCCAATGGCATTTGTCCAACCGACAAGATTGGAAAGACAAGTGTCACCGGTGCCATGGTTGGGGGACGATGGACAAGTTACACAGCTTCATGACGAGGTTGAGGAACCTCCGATTGCTCAACGCCGAGGGCAGAGGAACGTCCAACGTAGGCCTTGTGGTACATAGTTAGTTAAATAGTAGATAGTTTAAGTATAGGATTGTAAATATAATTTTTTGTAAATAATCCTCTCTTTTTTTTAACGTTTGTAGAGGTTAAAAAGTTGTTAATCTACCGTACATATTTATTCTTCTTGAATTTGAAAGAAAATTTTTCGAAGGTAGACATGATATAGACAAGGTATAACAAACGCAATACATAATAAAGACAATACATAAAAAATAAAGTACATAACATCACGAAAAATAGTTGTCAAAAAAATATTAAAGTAACAAACTAACTAAGAAATTAAACAATTAATCTAACAAATTAAATTAACTAACTACTTAACAAATTAAATAAGTAAAGTAAATAACAAACAGATTAACTAAATAATAATTTATTCAAATTTTGAGATGTTAAAGTTCCTAATTTTTAATTAAATAACTAAATTAACAAATTAAATTAACAAAATAACTTAAAAAATAAATTAACTAAATTAATTATAAATTAAGTAAAAAATATAATAATCGAATTAACAAATATATTAAAATTACCTGAAAATCCGAGAGATGAAAGAGTTGTAAGAAGGGGTCGGTTGGAGAAGGCCGAGAGAGGAAAGAGTTCCAAACAGCTGCGGAAGGGGAAGGGGTTAGATTTGGCGGATTTTTTTTTTTTTTTTTTTTTTTTTTTTAAGATGGATGGTCCCGGGGTTGGTAACCCCGGGACCCGTCAGCCGCCGGAGATGCTGTCGACGGCGACGGCGTCTGTCCGGCATAACATCCCGGGATTACCAATCCCGGGATGGTCACGGCTTCCGCTAGCCGCTTGTGCAAGCTTCAGCTGCTTGCACAACGGCTATAGCTTAGGGTCCCAGGGTTGGTAACCCGGGACCATTTGTCCAAATAAATAAATAAATAAATAAATAATCCGAAAATCCCGGGGTTGGCAATCCCGGGATCTCAGTTCCCGGGATTGCCAACCCCGAAATACGTGGCTTCCGTAAATAAGTTCGATTAAATCCGTTGTCAGAATTTTTTTTTTTTATATTTATTACGTAAAGAACTCGTATGAACACACACTACACGCATTACTCCACCACCATCCTTTTTCACTTCCCCTAACAATCCCTTTTCTCATCATTACTGAAATTTCAAAATAAATACTTAAATAATCATATAATAAAACTAATAATAGTTAAACAATATTAATGTAAACATTAACTAATTATATATAGACATTAAAATCAAAATCAAAATCAAAATCAAAAAAATTATGTTAAGCAATTTAAAGTATATACTAAACCAGAATTGTAACGTTAATGTTTACATACAGAAACAGAACGATCAGAGAAAAAAAATAACGTTTACGTAACAAAAATATAAGAAGTAACAGTGATAGAATGTGTTAACGTTAACGAAACAGAAACATAAGAAGCAATAGTGACAGAATGTGTTAACTTTAATGTAAAAAAAAACAGTGTTTTAAACTTTAAATAAAAACTTACCTAGATATTCAAATAACGAATTGAATTGAAGTAAATTGAGGCTAGAGTTTGACTCTATACCCTTAAAACAAATTCGCGTCCACACACTAGTGCTAATGGTTGAATGGATGTTTGCCTCATAGGGTACAACGATCTTCAAGTTTTTGGTACAAGCATTTGAACTCAACGTGGATTTGACCCAAACCCGATCCAAATATGGATCGGATTGACCTGACCCAAACCTGACCTAAACGCCGATCGACCCGATTCAAGTTTGATAGTTAGTGGTTTGCCTTTGTTCCCAACCCAACTTATAAGTTGATACAAGCTTGAGTTTTTTTTTTTTTTTTTACAACCAATGTGGGATAACTATACCTTACAATTCAAGTTGTCCCTTCCAAGCAATATAGGATAACTACACCTTACAACTCAAGTTCTCTCTTCTTAACCAATGTAGGATAACTCATCCATTATGTTGATCTCGAGGTTTTGATGGACAATTAAAGATTAATGTTTTCGGTGGAGCTAATGTATTTGTTGAGTGCTTCAGTAAAATAGTTCCATTTATAGGTTGAATCATGAAGAAATTATCAAGGGTACAAAGATGAACATTGAAGAAATGAAAAGTATTAAACATCTAGAAGAAATTAGGTGAAAACAACTCAATAATTTTTATACTCTTAATGCAACCCGAATTAAGATCACACACGACACTATTAAATTAATTATATTTTTATGTGTTTGATTTGATGAATTTTAGAATTCTAATTAGTATTAAAATATATGCTCCTATGTGAAATTAAAAAATAAAATTGATCTAAGTGAGAATAATGTTTAAAATTCAATTTTAGAGTTAATTGAGTTAACCGAGAAAAACAATCGGTTAATGGGTTTAAATATGGAGTTTTGGAGTTGAAATAAGTGAGAAAGTGACTAATCGGCATCAATTGATCAACTGATCCGAGGATGGGTTAACTGATTGAAACAGTGAGATTTCAAAGAAAATTGGAAAGATCCTGCATCGATCGGTCAACTAACCAGGAAATGATCTGTCAACTGATAGGCGTAGGCAAATGGGAAGTGGGGGATGTTAGACAGATTAGTTGTTGGTATGACGATTGGGGATATGGTGTCCTTTCAAATAATGTTTATGGGGGAGTTTCTGATGTTGACTGTTCACGAAAAAATGGCAACAAATTATTGGCGGCAAGCAGATTTAACGGATCATGAGGTGGATTTTCTAGACGGAATCGAGCCTATTTTGAATGGAGAGAACGATCGGCTCATTTGGCTTCCGAGTAGAGATGAAATTTTTTCCATTAAATCAGCTTAGGAGGGCTTGCAGGGAGAGATGCAGGATCGTCATCATTTCTCGTTAATTCGGAAGCTCAAAATTCCATTAAAAATTAAAATATTCATCTGGTAGTTGTTTCATGGGAAAGTTCCAGTAGACTATATTATCAGAAAGATAGGCATTTGTGTAGTTTTTTTTTTGTCACTATTGTACTAACAAAAAGGAGGAGGACTTCCGTCATTTATTTATTACTAGGGATGTAGCTTCCAAGGTATGGCATTATTTCACTCAGCTTTTTCTCATTCCATTGATTTCTCAACCTCTGTTTCATAGATTTTATCTATGGTGGTCAGGTTTAAAGGGCATGTCGTCTTTCCACCAGATGGGCTCCCTTATCCCGGCTATGCTTGTATGGGAAATATGGTTGAGTCGTAATGCGGCGGTTCATGAAGATAAGAAAATGTCAAGTGACACCATTATTATTAAGGTTCAATGTTGGGTGGGAGAGATTAGCCACATTATCGTTCCCTATTCCAACAATTTTGTTTTTGCTTCCAACACGTTGGAGTTGCTTGAGTGTGCTCATATCAAAAGAGAGCTACGACATCCGGTTAGATGTCAGTGGTTTCCCTCTCCAGTTGGTATTTATAAACTCAATGTTGACGATGCTTTCAAACAGGGTACAGGTCAGGCATGTTGTGGTAGTATTATTCGAGATCAGTACGGTCATTTTTACCGAGCCTTTCATCATCCTCTAGCTTGCACTTCTAGTTTCCAAACAGAGATTCAGACCCTCTTTTAAGGTATTCAATTTGCTCTTACTCATGGTTACCTTCCCTTGGCTACAGAGAGTGATAACAGAAACATTGTTCTTGCCATTCGAAATCCATGTCCGAATTGGGTCTTATGTTCCAAGTGGCATACCATTTAATTCTGGTTATCGTCATTTCAGATTTCACTTCCTCATGTATACCGAGAAAGCAACTTTGTTGCAAACTCTCTTTCTAATATTGTTAGTCCTTTTAGTACAGTTTTTGATAGTAAGATCTCCCTATCCATCACTATTAGGCGTTGCCTACATAATGATGAGTTAGGAATTCCTCACATTCGGCTGTAATGCTTGTTTCCACATAATAAAATTTTTATTTATTTAAAAAAAAAAAAAAACTATATACTTCCCTACTATTTGATGCCATCGTTTTATAAATTCACATTTCTTTGCACTTAGCAAGCTCATTGATTTGTATAAATTGGTTGCTATTTTGTTTTCATTAATAAGTATGTTCGACGGATTGGAAGGCAACCGATGCAATTAACCTTATTGTAGACAGTCAGTTTGATCTGTTGGATGTCTTTTTCTTTTTCTTTTTAATGAAAAACTATTTTTCTTAACATCACGTCAAAAAAAGAAATATTAAAACGTTTATCGAACTATTTGGTTCGCTCAATGATGAGAAAATGACACACGAGCGGTTGACAATGCAAGTTGTGTTGAATGTCTGCATAGCTTTCACTACGTAATGATTATTTTATAACAAAATCTGCTTTTTATTTGTAATTAAAAACATGTATTATCTTAGGTATTTAAACAAGCTCATTATTAATAAAATATAATTAAATAATTTGTAAAAAATGTTAGCCCTTAGATTTGAAGGTTTCGTATCGTGTTATAGCAAGTGGTGATGGGTTGAATGTCACAGTCAAGTGTGACATGCCCAAAATCAAAATCTAAATTTAAATCTAAATCTTTTTTTTATTATTACATGCCATGATAAATATCCAAATATAATTCACCACAAAAATCACAACGCTTACAAATAACCACGCTTCATTTACAAACACATTGCTCTCAATCTCATTGTTAGAATTATTGTATTTTTTATTGCTTGATCAACTGCTGGTCCCTTCCCTTATCCTCCTCCAATTTTATGAATGTTTAAAAATAACTAAATTTAGGAGGATTGTGATAATAATTAAAGAATGTAAAACAAAAACAAAAATATATATATATATATGAACAAGAAAAAAATATTAGAAAAATGGGAGCTTAAATGGAGGGAAAACTTCTCCCCATTTTTGCATGGACACCTGTCCACACGTGGACCTCCCCTTAATTAATAAATGGGAGGGGCCCAGTAGCTGAGAAGAAACTGACTAGCCATCAGCCAGTTTCTTCTTTGTAGTAAAAAAAAAATACAATTTGAAAATGGACCAGTTTCAACCTATCTTTTGACACCAGCCTTCTTCCGTCAGTTTTGCTCTGGAAGTGTAATAAAGTGCAAAGGAAATTAAGGCCCCGTTTGGTTAGGGTTCCTAACCCAACCCAACCAAATTCAAAAAATTTCGATTTGATTTTTGAGAACGCGTTTGTCAAACACAAAACTCAACCCAACCCAACCCAAAAAATAAGAATTGATTCTCAAAATTCTAAAGAAATCATAAACAAAAAAAAAATTATTTCTTTTTGTGCCCAAAAAACTCAACATAAAGTTCTCAACTTCCGTCTTCATCTGCTGGCCGACCACCACCACCCGCACAGGCCACCGTCCGGTGACAATCGCCGGCAGCCGCCACTGCCGTCTCCGGCTACCTCCGGCAACCTTCCTCTGCCGCCGGCCATCTTCGGCGACCGTCCTCGCCGTCGGCGTCCACCTCTGGCAACTGTCCGCCGCCTGCCGGCAACCGTCGCCGGCCACCGCCGTCGCCGCCAAACACAAAAAAAAAATTCAAAAAAAAAAATTAGTTCTAGGATAAAATCGTTACCAAACACATTCTGTTTTCAGCACAAAACAAAAATTGTCGTTGCCAAACGCAATTCTGTTCCCAAAATTCTCAACCCAACCCATTCCAGTTGAATTTAGAAAAGTGGAAACACTAACCAAACGCCACCTAAGCATATTCAAAACTCTAATTGGTAAAGAACTCGGATTCTCTCCACGTCACAGCAATTTCAAGCCAATGGCCAAAAAGCTTTGTAAATAAATTAACTATCATTTTTAACTCATGAATAATAAAAATAAAAACTCCCAACCCATTAGCCATCATGGTAGGCAAAATATTTTTTTTCTTTATATATGAGCTATATTTGAAGAGTTTCATCCATCTAGGCAAAAAAATTTGGCTCCAAAAAAATTAGTTATTTTAGGTATTGAGTTATTTAATTTGGTTATTAAATTAAAATTAACTATTTTAATTAGATTAGTTTGGATTATTTAATTAAAGTGTATTATTTAATTATTTATTACTCAATTATTTTTTATATTATTTCATTTAATTATATCTCATTGTATTTTTATTGTTCAAATTTTAATAATTTAAAAATTAGTTAATTTTATTTTTTTTATATATTCAATTTATGTATTGGGTTATTTGGTTTGGGCAAGTGTTTAAATGGGTATTTGGTGAAAAAATTTAAATAAAAATTAATAAATTAAAAAAAAGATTAATATAAATACCTATTTGGATTGAAGTACCTTCTTAATTTTGGATAGATTTATTGATTTGTCTATTGTCCGAGCTGTCAGAACTTTCTGGCTCTCCGCGGTGTTGTGAAGTTGTGAATCTTGTGGTAGAGAGAACATGTGGAAAAAACAGTGCGTTCCAGCAATTGCAGCCAAACGAGCACATGCGGTTTACAATGTCCAAAAGGTTAAGCTCAGCCAGATATCCATTACCAGGTGGGCTTTTTTAGCACTATACGCTTTCCAAAAATGTAGCACAGATCCAATTAATTGTGGACGTGACAAATGAATCCAATTAATTGTGGACGTGACAAATGAATCCAATTAATTGTGGACGTGACAAATGAATGGTCAATTTTAAGAGAAATTATCACTTCATTGCCGTATTCGAAGACGATGACCACATAGTTCTCCATCTTTTTAACAAATACCAAAAAAATCATCTCATCAATTATCATTTTTATCCGTATTTTATCAAAAATAAAAATAAAAAGGACCTATTAGGTAAATTTAGAATAATTATTTAAAAGAAAAAAGGTAAAAAAAAATTTAAAAAAATACCTCTAGGAATTTATTTATTATTTTCTAAAAATAAATATAGGTAATAAACATTAATAGTTTTAAATGTTGAATTAATGGTTTTCTAGATTACATGTTTTTATTTCTCAGTATTAAATTTATTTTTGTTATACTTTCATAAAATATATTAAATATAAAATTAAATGATGAATTATGTTATATATGTGTATTCACCTTAGATATTTTGATGAGTAAATTAATGTGATGTTTTAATGAAACTAATAGTTTTATTGAGTAATTTCATAATTAAGTTCCATTTGAGAAAATATATGGAATTTCAATATGACATTTGATGGAAATTCAATATGGTTACAATAAGGACATTGAAGATTTTTTGAGTGGAAAATACATTTTGTATTTCTATGTAAAAACAGCTCAATCATTTTTATACTCTCAATGCAACCCGATTAGGATTACGCACGACACTTATAATTAATTAGGATTATTTGAAATATGATTAAAAGTGTTAAATTTTAGTGTCAAAACATTTTTCCTAAAAACTCGCTCAAAAAAATATTTTGAAAATTGAAAAAAAATGAATTTTCAACCTAAATGGTCGAACAAAAGATTCAAGATGTGTGCTTTGGTGCTTTAGGCTAATCGGTCGACCGTTGGGTTGAACGATTGATTCTGAGCCTAAAACGGTCGATCGTTTAATCAACCGACTGGCTTTCAATGGCTAGAAAATGAACTGTTGAAGGTATAACAGGTCAACCAATAGTAGAGCTGATCAACCGATGGAGTAAAATTTGAATTTTGACTAGAAAGTTTTGGAAGATCATATGTCCATTTTTCTTGGATTTGAACATTTGAATATTATATTTAAATAGGGTTTCGCTATATTTGAAAGATATATCATATATTTTAAAGATCTTAATATATATTCCACATATTCTCTTGTTCTGTGATTTATACCTGGAAAACTTATTTCTATCATTTTGGGTTTTAAATAAAAATATTTTTGGTGACCAATCTGAAAATTTCAAAAGGCTAATATATAGTCAAAATAGCCGTTGTAAGCTAGATTAAAATAAGGGGTCTAAAAACGTAATTTTTGACAATATTTTTTTAAAAAATAGCCACTAGGATATCTTTGAAATTCCTATAATTCTAGACCAGCGAATTTCGAATTGATTTGAATTTGAATATTACTATTTCGGCGGAATTTTAGTAGAGAATATTTGGGGTCAAAGATATGGGAGAGATTTATGTGATTTTATTTGACCTTATGATTTCGTCCCTATATTTTCTGATTTTTTGATCTTTTTGACAAAAAAAAAATTCTATACTTTAATTGACTTAGATCAATTTATTTTGGGACTAAATTGAGAGTTTAAAATGTTGTATTTTTTTTTAATCAAATATAGCCGTTATAAATCTATTAGATATATGTGATCTATATATGTTATTTTTGGGCATATTTCTCAAAAACTAACCGTTTTAGGTATAGTTTAAATTCTGTACATATGGACCTGGGAAATTCATTATTTTGAATGAAGAACATTTTTAAGAATATATATATTTTTCAGAGTTTTACAAAAAGAGAACATGTTATATTCTGAAATATTTTTGAGAGAAAAATTTTGTGAAAAATTCTTGATCGAAAAAAGTGTTGTTCTTTTTATCTCGGGTTTGAGTTTTACGTTTGATCTTCTTAAAGAAATCCTGATGAGATTGTTCTTATTTACTTGCTCAAATTAATTGTGCTTTAATTGATTAATACCTTTTGATTGGGCTTGTAGTGATTTGTTTAAAGAAAAATCGTTTTAAATTTTAAGTATCCTGAAAATCTTGTGAAATGATTTTTTTGTCTGTTAATCTGATTTATATTACCTTCATGCCTTAATTGAGTAAAAACATGTTTGTATCCTTACATAATTTTATCACATAGTATATCGGGACATTAAACATATCTTGTATTGAGGTGGTAGAAACTCCTGTGAGAAGAAAAAAAAATATTTTTTGTATTTGATAAGTGTGAGAAGATTAGACATACTGGGTCTAAACGGGGATATGTTTGATTCTTAGTCTATAAAAGGATTAAGTTTTATTCTTAACCTGTAAAAAGATTAGGTTTGATTCTTAACATGTAAAAGGATTAGGTTAGTCTTTAACCCAGTAAAAAGATATATAGATTCGATTCTTAACCTGCAAAAGAATTAGATTCTTTCTGAGTCTCATAAAAGAAAATTTGTAAAAGTTTGATTCTAAACTGGTAAAAGAATTAGGTTAGTCTAGAACCTGTGAAAAGGATTGTAAGGGTTTGGTTCCTACCTGGAAAAACTATCAGGGTTAGTGGATTATGAAATCCTTGCAGGAGCTCAGGGAGCTGGACGTAGACAAAAGTAACGCGACCGTCACCTAATGAACCTTCATGTCTTTTCATTGGTGCTAATTCAACTATTAAGCAGTTAATTAATTGTTTAACTGCCAATAATTAAACTTTAAACTATTCTGACGAGTCAAGATCCGATCCAAACCCAATCCAAATATGGATCGGATTAACCCGACCCAAAACCCAACCTGAACCCCGACCGAAGCTTAAGTTTTTTTTCCACAACCAATGTGGGATAACTATATCTTACAACTCAAGTTCTCCATTCCAAGCAATGTAGGATAACTACACTTTACAACTCAAGTTCTCTCTTCCCAACTAATGTGGGATAACTCATCCATTATGTTGATCCCGAGGTTTTAATGGATAATTAAAGATTAATGTTTTTTGTGGAACTAATGTGTTTGTTGAGTGTTTCAATAAAATAGTTCCATTTATAGGTTGAATCATGAAGAAATTATCAGGGGTACAAAGATGAACATTGAAGAAATGAAAAGTATTAAACATCCAGAAGAAATTAGGTGAAAATAACTCAATAACTTTTATATTCTTAATGCAACCCAAATTAGGATCAGACACGACACTACTAAATGAATTATATTTTTGTGTGTTTGATTTGATGAATTTTAGGATCCTAATTAGTATTAAAATATATGCTCCTATGTCAAATTGAAAAATGAAAATTGACCTAAGTGAGAATAATGTTAAAAATTGAATTTTAGAGTCAATTGAGTTAACCGAGAAAAGCAATCGGTTAATGGGTTTAAATGTGAATTTTTGGAGCTGAAATAAGTGAGAAAGTGACTAACCAGCATCAATTGGTCAACTAATCCGAGGAGGATGGGTCAATTGATTAAAACAATAAGGTTTCGAAGAAAATTAGAAAGATCCTGCATCGATTAATCTACCGACCAAGAGAAGATCGGTCAACCGATAGGCGTAGGCGGATGGAAGGTGAAACTCTCTTAATCGATCAGTCAACCGATTGTGGGTCAATCGTTCAACCGACTGTGGCGATGGTTTGGCTTGGAAATCATCTTGAATCAATCGATCAACTGACCATTAGAGGTTCGATCAACCGACTGCCTGTATAGGTTTGGCCTAGCTTACACGCTAAATCAATCGGTCAACCGACCAGGCAGGGTTTGGTCAACTGACAGTTTTGATTGAGATTTCGAGAATTTAAAGGTTATGGTAAAAAAACTAGACGTTACTAGCCGTTTTTTACGATTCCAATGGAGTATTTCAGGGGATTTGAAACTACTAAAGATATGATATATCTATTTTGATATCCCTATTAATTTGGTAAATATAATTAAAGATTCTCTCAATTTTAACAACTAAATACTTCCTATGTTTGTGATTAATGTTTTAGAAATATTTTATAGACTTAATTGAGGGATTTAAAAACTATTTTTAAATTAAATACACCAGAATTGAAAAGATATGATATATGGGGTTTATAAGTGTCTTTTAGAAGCCTATCATTTGAAAACTAATCGTTGGAGGGCTTGTTCTAAATTTGTTTAAATAGACCTACGAATTCAGATCGCAAAATATCATTAACTATTAGTTCCTATGCTTTTATGAGAGTTGTCATTTTGCTGAGATTATTTCGAGAGAGAATTTTTTGCGATCAAAATTCTTTAGCTAAAGCGCTGTTGAATTAACATCACTAATCTGTGCTATTTTGCAATCCTTATTTTATACTTTGGTGTTATCCTGGTGAGATCTTTTCAAGTTATTATTCTTAAATTTGATTTCATATTATTGTTGATTACTTGGATTAAAGATCGTTGAAAAATTGTTTTCAAACTTAAGAGCATAAAAATTCTTTTTAAAACGATTTTGTGATATTATCTGATTACGTGTTTAATTTTGTACTACCCACACTTATTTATAATTAGATATTAATTTATCTCACTTTAATTCTATCACGTAGTAAATTTCGGGACATTAATCGAGTATAATTGTTTTAAGGTGGTAGAAGCTCCGAGTGGGAAAAAACTCATAATTGTTTTTTTGTTCTTATGATTTTGAGCAGATTAGACATAATTGGGTCAGTGTGTAGTCAGGGTAGCTAGGGTTTCAATCTTTTCCGGGAAAAAGATTGAGGTTTGATCTTTGCCTAAAGTATAAAAAGATTAGGTTATTTTTTTCCTTGAAAAGAATTAGGTTTTGATTCTTCCTGAATTGAAATGAGTGAATTGTGAAGGTTACATCCTTATCTGTAAAAATGATACTTATGAGATTTGTAAGGTTTGATCTTTAACCTGTAAAAGGATTAAGTTTGATCTTTAACCTGTAAAAGGATTATGTGGTGATTCTTCCTGTAATAGAATTAGGTTAGTCTTTAGTCTCGTAAAAATATAAGATTCTTCTTTAACTTGGGAAAAGGAAAATTATAGGGTTTATTCTGAGCCTGTGAAAATAACCATTGTAAGGGTGTGGTTCCTGCCATTAAAAGAATCAGAGATTTAGAGGTTGCGAATCTCCATGAAACTCGAGGGACTGAATTAGGTAATGCTACCTTACTGAACCAGGATAAATCTTGGTATGCTGCATTATTTACTTTCTTTATATTTTGTTTGGGTGTGCTCTTAGAATTTAACACTTATCTACTGCGTAACGAAGATAATAATTGATTTAGGATAAATTGATTATTTGATTAATTGAGTGTTGAAAGTTTTAATTGTTTAAATTTTTATAACTACCCAATTCACCCCCCTTCTTGAGTAACTCACTAGGCCAACACATTATATCTTCAGCCAATCTCAAGTGAGTTCCTTTAAGAATTAAAATCTCATTCAAAACTTAATTATTTTTTGTATATAAATATACTACATCGATTTTCAAATGACGAGGAATGCAATGGAATAATACTACAATTAAATTATTGAATGGGTCTCAATTTAATTAATCAATTAAAGTAGCAAAAAAATTTAACACCTTTTTCTATACAATGATTTGCTAACGTTAAAAAAAAAAAAAAAAAAAAACTATTTTGGCAGGTGGCGGAGCTTGTGGTGTGTAAAGAAAGATAAAGTATTAGAGAGAGAGAGAGATAGTAGGTATGATAAGGGGTTGCGTCAAGAGAAAGAGAAATAGTGGGGATGATAAGGAGTTGCGTCAAGACTGTTACCTGCAGCAAGAAACTACCCAGAAACATGAAAACCAGCAACAATATGCCGAAACCTGTACCAGTATATATCAAACTTGCGTACATCTTAGGCCTTCGTGTCTTTCCCACTCACCGGTACTTTTTGTTAATGATTATCGCTTACCAAAAATAGATCACTTACACTCTTTTACGGAGGGAACCACCCTCTGTAATAGAGGGTTCACTTTCATAATAAATGGTGGTTTCACCCTCTATTATGGAGAGTACCACCCTCTGTAACAGAGGGTGAAACCATCCTCTGTTACGGAGGGTGACGGCGGCATAGATGGTGGCAGCAGAAGAAGGTGGTGGAGAGAGAAAAGTTGGGTGAAGAGGGGGAGAGAAAGGGTGAAGAAGGTGTTAAGGTATAACTCGAAAATACTTGGTCAGCCCATAGTTTTCATTAGCCCAACCCAAAAATAGGCCTAACCCGCACACTATTAGACAGTTCACGGTTTAAACTAGCTCAGCCCATATAATATTGGTTTGATCCACGGTGTTGGCCCAAACCATCCCGACCGGCCCGCTGTCCACCCATATGTTGTATGTTAGTTACCCAAACAACCAAGTATTGTTAGTTTCTCAACAGGATTTTTTCAATCGGGCAAGTATTATGGTGTGTGTATTGTCTTCTATATAAATTAAAAAATTCCATTTTCGTATCAAATGTAAGAAATTATTTATTAGAAAATAATGATATTATAACTTTAAATAGATCAAATAAAATTTTAAATATAAAACGAAATTTATTATAATCCTGTTATGCCATAGCGTGTGACTCGACAGGAGGGTAGTCCTTCGGGATTGTGTGTGCCGACATGAGGGTAGTCATTCGGGATGTGTGATATATGTTGTTGACTATTAATGTGATATTGTGTTTTATACCATATGTGTGCCCCTGCCATTGGACATATTGAATGTCCCTCACACTAAAATCTTAGATTGCACAGATGTACATCATACGTTATTGTCACAACTCTTGATCATGAACAAAACGATCCTATATCTAGTATAAAAATATGTGTGATATATTTGACTATAGAAATGAGAATGACCAGGAGATTCAAATTCAATTGTTTCATCATTATATCTGTAAGATTTTTATATTGCTTAGTGTGTGACTACACTTTTAATGTGGGTACCATCAACTTCTATTATTAATTTGTGATTTCGTCGAATGCCATCCACTGTCAGTGGAACCCCACTAGAATTCTCTGTTGTTTGTCGTCACTGTCACCACCTACTTTGTAACTAAAATCGTCTTACTTGTAACTCAAATTTTCCTTTGTGATTTGAGTTGCAATCAATTTCCCTTTTTAACCATAATTTACTATAGGACTATAAATTAACTCCAAAGATGATAAAATGCAATTAATTAACCGTTAGTAAAGATAGTGAAAAAATGGTATTGTAGAACAAATTGCATTTTGTCAAATCTAATCTAATATTAAGAACTAAAATTTTAAGACATTGAAGGAGATTTAACTATTGCTCATCTCTTTAATCTTAGTCCATCTCTCACTTCTATTCAAATGGATGGTCAATATTAGTTCTTACCATCATTAATGTATTCTAGCACTCCTATTCAAATGGATGGCTAAATATATTAATAACACAAATACAAAAATACCTGAAAAAAATTAAAAACAAAATCCAAAATTATATTAATATCATATACAATATAATTTTCTAACACTTTGATCGAAATAATTGCACATAATTTTACTAAAATGTAATATTTTTCTAACTATGTTACAAATACAAAAATTATTTTGAATAAGCACATTTCTTTAAAACTAAATTATGTTAAACTAAAATTTCATTATTTCATCAAACATTAAACAATACTCTTAATATCAAGAATTAATATATTTTTCACTCACAAAATTAAATAAAAAAAAATGAACCCTACTAACCAATACAAAATATTTTTTTAAAAACGACAAATGTAAACTTACATTTAAATAATCAAATAAACTACATGTGAAAATTATTTTAAAATCCATCCTCAGCACTAGCCTAAAACTAGTTATATTATAATTCGAAGACATAATTAAAAACATAAAAATAATAATTCAATCTAATCTTATATATAATAAAATTTTGATTTTTCCACTAAAATTGATGTATCGATGTATGTTTCAAATAATTAAATCGATATTTTAATTACTATATATTAAGAAAGAAAGCCTTTACGACTCATTTGGTTGAACGGAATCAGGATGGAATGAAATCGTCATTCCACCATTGATTCCGATTTTCTTGTTTGGTTGTCCAACGAAATAAAAAATTTGATTCTATTGGAATGTAAGATGATAGAATTGAATTCCGTAGTTTATGGGTTGGAATCAACTCAGCCCAATAGAATCAAAAAATAATTTTCATAAAACTCATTCCCAAAAGCTTATCCCTATTATTAGAAATAATCTATTTTTTACTCATTTTGTTTGTCTAAATAATCTATCATTAGACGTATATTCAAAATTGATATCTAAAAGGGCATTATGAAAATTTTGCTATGTTTTATCATTCAATTATTTCTCTCATTCCATAACAACCAAAAAAGATAATGGAATAGTGATTTCATCGACAAATCCATTCATTCTTTCTCTCCAATTTTATTCCAACTTGTTTCCATTCTATCCAACAAAACGAGTCATTAGTGTTGTCGATTTCCTAGTTTGCACATGTGATACAAGTGCCTCTATTCGGTTCTGTGAAGATCAATGAATAACATGAAAAGTCTAGAGAGAAAAGAAAAATGGCGACTAGGGTTTATTATCTCTGAATAATGAATACAAGAATATAATAGAAAATCTAGGAAAGAGAGACTTATATAAACGTACAATAAAAAACCTAAAAAACAAGTAAAAGACTATTCTACCCTTACTAAATAATAATAATAAACCCAAGTAACTCTAATATCCTCTTTCAAACTCACGATGTTGCTATAAGTAACATCGAGAGTTTGTCAACCAAAAATTGAAAACGCAAAACAAGTCGGCAATTTGCATGGATGATGACACAAAAGACAAAATAATAGTCCCATGTTGAAGATGATGACGAGTGAGATGACAATCATTCTTTATGTGCTTGGTCCGTTCATGAAAGAGTGAATTATGAGCAATCTGAATAACACTTTTGTTATCACAATACATGGGAGTGGGATGAGAAAGATAAACACTCATATCTGCAAGTAACCAACACAACCAAACTATTTCGGTGGTAGTGGATTCCATCGCACAATACTCAGCTTCCGTGGAAGATTTAGAAACAACAGTATACTTCTTGCTCTTCTATGAAATAAGAGAATCACCAAAAAATACACAAAAACCTGTGATAGACTTACAATCTGTGGGGTCACTAGACCAATCAACATCAAACTAGGCATGTAGCTCCAAAGACGAGGTCAATGGAAGTAAGAGACTCCCCAAAATACACTAGGAATTGAGGCAGATAGTAAGAGAGAACGAGCAGTTTCAACAATGTGCCTATGTTTCCTTTGAACAACACCATTTTGCTCGGGAGTGTCAGTACACGAGATTTGGTGAATTATTCCATCTAAAGCAAGCAAGTTAGTAAAGGAATTAGAAATGTACTCCCCACCCAAATTACATCTAAAGAATTTGATAACAACAGAATGTTGGGTCTTAATAAGAGCTCAAAACGTTTGAAAAATACCAAAGAATTCAGAACGACGTTTCATAAGATAAACCCAATAATATCAAGTGTAATCATCAATGAAGGAAACATAATATCTAAACCTCTCTTATGTAGAAATCAAGGAAGGTCCTCACACATCAGAGTGAATCAAATCAAATGGTGCAAGTGAAAAAGAAATACTTCGATTAAAAGGTAAAGCAGAACATTTTGCCAGTTTACAACCACTACAATCAGAAATATAATAAGCTGATAAATTCCCTAAGGATCCTTTAGATTCCAAGTATTTTAAACGAGATGTTGAAACATGACCAAGACGAGAATGCCAAAAATAAAAACTAGAAGAAAAAGAAGTCAAATGAAAAGACGATAAGTCAACACTGGAAGCTGCAACATCTAGTACTCATAGCTCATCCAGTATATAGTCTTCCCCTGCCTACGGCCTGTCCCAATCAGCTTTTGAGATTGCAGATCTTGCACATGACAAGAGGTAGAAAAAAAATAAACTGAGTAACCAGAATCACATAATTGGCTAACAGAAACAATATTCAATGCAAGGTTGGGAATATGATAAACACTTGAAAGAGATAACCGAGGTTTGACAACAGAACCAATGCCTGCTAATGGCATCGAAGTACCATCAGCAATCATAATAGATACAAATGATATATGATTTAAAGAAGCAAATGATGGCAAATCAGGTGACATATGATAAGAGGCTCCACAATCTATAACCCATATGGAGGAAGACATAGCTGAAGAACTAGAGAACAACAAACTTACTGAAGATACAGCAGACATGGCACGCAGTTGTGCGGTAAGAAACTTCTGAAATTATTCAGTAAGGGTCTCCATTATGAGATTAGAAGATGTTGGGTCTCCAAAACCAAACGAAATTGATGATGACGATACAGTTGCAGCAGTGTAACTGTAGAGGCCTGTAAGGACGTTTTTGAGATCGATTGTCAGATTTCAACTGGAGAGGCAGCTGTTGCTTTATTCTACTCAATTTAGGACATTGAACCTTCCAATGACCTTTCTGCTTACAGAAGGTACATTCATAAAAAAAACGGGCCTTAAATAGGGCTTGTTTTGATGATTAAGAGGTAGTTTAGAAGGAAATGCCAGAACAGATAGACTGGGTGATTGGAGAACCCTTGTGTCTGATTGAGATTTGAAGCGTATCTTATTGGCCAATAATTCACTAACCACTAAGTCAACAGAAAGAAGTGGATTACGGTGTAGAATTGTCCCACGAAGTCCCTCAAAATCATCACATAACGCCATCAAAAATTAGACCAAACGTTGTTCTTCCCTACGAGCAATGTACGGAATACATGCTTGTAATTATGTAAATTCCGTAAGAGCTAATTGATCCCAAAGATCTGTTATAGCCGAGTAGAAATTTCTGGATACTCATATTCTTCTTCTTCAGTGCTCGAATATCATATTCCAATTGGTATTATTTTGCAAAATTCAACTGTGTGTACAGCCTTGATAGATAATCCCAAACCTCTTTGGCGTACTCGTATTTCATCAATTGCATACCAATTGAAAAATCAACAGAGTTGTTAATATAGGTAATAATTTTTGAATTATTTGCCTCTCAAGTGTCTAACGAAGTTATATAATCTTCATCCATTTCATCTTTTGGCTTGACCAACGTACCACTAATATAGCCCCACATCTTTTTGCCTTTGAGAAAAAATTTCATCACATAACTCCAATATGAAAAAAATTTCGCATTCAATCTCATAGCAATAGACTGAAGCGAATCATCTCTTTCGGAAGCCATTACAAATACCAACAAACGAAAACACAAATCTAATGAAACGGAAAAAGAAAATCAAATTCCAGAAACAAATCGATGATTCGCTGCAGAGAAAACCAAATCAGAGTTGCACAGAAGCTAAAACTGTACGAACATTAACAATCATAATCGTACGAGTCTGTAAGAACGTCGAAACTGTATGGACTCCAAAAAAAACTGTATGAACATCAACAATCATAGTCTGTACGAATCTGTATAATCATAGTCCTTGTAGATGGAATCAAGTTTCCTTCCATGAGATTAGGCTCTTAATACCATGTGAAGATCAATGAATAACATGAAAAGTCTAGAGAGAAAAGAGAAACGGCGATTAAGGTTTATTATCTCTGAATAATGAATACAAGAGTATAATAGAAAACCTAGGAAAGAGAGACTTATATAAGCGTACAATGGAAAACCTAGAAAATAAGTAAAAGACTATTTTACCCTTACTAAATAATAATAATAAACTCGAGTAACTCTAATAGGTTCTATTTATTCTAAGTATTTTTATCATTTTGAAGTACATGGTCCTCTACTTGAGGTATTTGCTTTGTTATGCATCCAGATTTGTAACTCTGGTGCCAGTTGGGCTCTATTTAGGATGAATCTGATTTTCGAATTCTGTGTAAATGATACCATGATCAAGCATTCCCCAAGCCCTAATGCCACAAGCCCAGGACCAAGACTAGGAATAGGACCGGCCGGGGGGTCGACAGTAGCAGCGGCGATGCGCACACATGTGACTCTATTTATGTTATAACTTTTTAGCCTACTTTCTGTTCATATCAGTTCAATACCCTAAAGAGCTTACCTTCAAGAGAAAACTTGAGTATTATTAAATAATTCCTCATATTTTTCAGTAACTAGTACGGGATTAACCCACACGATATATCAATCAACAACTTCAAATGCGTATTAAAGAACAATTTTGATTCATCTCTAAATGATTTTTTTCACAAATAAATATATCATTCATTTTTTTCACCAAATAGAATATATTTGTATGTTCATATGCCCAATTAATGATTGAGTAATTGGATCATAAAATACCAAAAAACTATTTCTATACAACAATATTCACATTAGCCTCAACTAATTGTAAATGTGAAGGATGTGTTTTATCTTTTTAAAATGGTGTATTGTTGCATTCTTTACAAGGCATAGATCTCTACCATTAATGTCAGCACCAAGTGACTAGATAATTCTATTTTAAAACGAGAATGAAATTAGCTCAAAATGAATAATGTAGAACAAATTTGAGTCGTGTTGATAACGCCTTATAAAATCAAAAACAAAGAATGAGCAAAATGCTCAAGAACACTAAATAAGATAAAGAAAAGATAGAAAGAGAATGAAAATCTAAAATATTGTATTTCTCATTTTTATTTTTTTTTTATCTAGAAAACTAATTCACAACACCACTATTGCTTAGAATCATAAAGAGTATAAACTCAAAAATGAGTTTTCCCACTCAATACACTACTTATTTTTTAAAAATATAACAAAATAAAAATGGCCATAAAGGAGGAGATTAGGAATATGAGGAGATAGGAGTTAAAGAAAGTGAAAAAACCGTCAATTCCATAATTTTATTAACATAATTAAATATTTAGTTAAAAGAATACCCCATTACTTAAAATTGTTGGTTTCACACAAAATTTTGATTGTGGCTAGATAGCAAGTAATTTGTGAAGTATTTTACTAATCCAAATATATACATGATTGGGTAAGACGCGTATAAAGACAGTCATCCAATCAAAAGATGAATACATATACAATCTGGAACATTACATCAAATTAACCCAAATATGTTATAGAATTGTGATTACTTTTAATTACACAATATTTGTATCCCCTCTATCATTACGTACACTCTCTATCTCAGCAATGGCTAATCTCGCCACAAACGTAGCCCTTGTCTCGTCGTTTCTCTCCGTTCGGCCATTCGCGATCCCCTTTCTATTTTCCTCTTTTCACTCAACCGACACCACAATGCTACCGTCTTCTTTCCTTTCATATGGTATAATTCTCTCTCTACAATCATATTCATCTTCGATCCAACTGTGTTTACTACCAGTTTGATTAAGTTTTCCCTGATCATAGGCAAAGTGTTACACTCGATTACTTCTTTCATATTAGCCATGAATTTTCATCATGACATTTAACCCTTGATTTCTGTCAGTCATTTTTATGCCTGATTTGCATCCAGTTTACCCTCTCCTTGAATTGAAATTGAAATATCGAAGTAGCTATAGCTGATGCAGAAAAGAGTTATACTAATATAGATTTATATAAGTATAAATCTTTTAATTTCTCTCCTAGGTTTCGATTAGCGACTTTGTGTTTTTAAGTATTGAAAAACAATGAATTATGAATCTTATCCCCCACACTAATTCACGATGTTAACTATATACTTCCCTATTATTTGATGCCATCGTTTTATAAATTTACGTTTCTTTGCACATAGCTAGCTCATTGATTTGTATAAATTATTAAATTGGTTGCTATTTTGTTTTCATTAATAAGTATGTTTGATGGATTGAAAGGCAATCGATGCAATTAACCTTATTCTAGACAGTCAATTTGATATGATGGATGTCTTTTTCTTTTTCTTTTCAAAGAAATTCTTTTCAAAGAAAAATTATTTTTCTTAACATCACGTTAAAAAAAAGAAATACTCAAACGTTTATCAAACTATTTGGTTAACTCAATGATGAGAAAATGACACACGAGCGATTGACAATGCAAGTTGTGTTGAATGTCTGTATAGTTTTCACTACGTAATGTTTATTTTATAACAAAATCTGCTTTTTATTTGTAATTAAAAACATGTATTATCTTAGGTATTTAAACAAGCTCATTATTAATAAAATATAATTAAATAATTTGTAAAACATGTTAGCCCTTAGATTTGAAGGTTTCGTGTCGTGTTTTAGCTACTACTACAAGAGGTGATGGGTTGAATGTCACTGTCAAGTGTGACATGCCCAAAATCTAAATCTAAATTTAAATCTAAATCTTTTTATTATTACATACCATGATAAATATCCAAATATAATTCACCACAAAAATCACAACGCTTAGATTGGATGAATAAACAAATAACAACGCTTCATTTACAAACACATTGCTCTCAATCTCATTGGTAGAATTATTGTATATTTTATTGCTTGATTAATCATGATGGATCAAAGAGTATAAAGATTAAATAAAATTTGAACAAAAATTAAGGTAAACACTTTTCTATCAATATCTATTAATAAATTAAGAAAGAAAAACAGTTTAACAGTTCAAATTTAATTTTAAAATATAAATAGTTGAGATTCAATTTGTACAATCTCTTTATCCACTAACTTCAAATTTTTCTGTATCACTCAACCCAATCAATGAAGAGAGAGAAAATTTGGAGAGAATTTTTTTCATACTTTTACTTTCAGTGCAGTTTAATTTAATTATATTTTGTCTTCTCTAAATAATATATATACACACACACTTTATTTACTGATGATACCTGAAATTGGGATAACAGTAATTTAGAGAAAAGTTCTCGTTCTCCTCCGCTCTTTATTTCGAATTGGCCTACACAAATTCTTTCACCGGGAGTGGGAATGTGTATTTCGGTGAAAAAACCTCATGCGTGAGTAAATACCTTAGGTGAGGATAATTCAGAGCTCAATGTATGAGAAATTGAATGTACATTTCTCACACTAATTTGGAATATTTATAATTTTTCATTTGGCAAAAAACGTGAGAGAGAGAGAGAGTGTGTGCAAGCAAGAATCTGTTTGGAGGAAGATTCTTAGGCATGATCAGCATTGTTCAAATTCTTAAGCGTGATCAGCATTGTTCAGATTCTTAAGCGTGATCAATATGACCTCTCCAAACGAACATTCTAGTCAGGTCAAGCTACCAATTTTGGGTGCTCATGGCCCAATCCACGCACAGGCCAACACGTAGGTGTGGACCCAATTGATACGGACGTTCTAAACCCCAACGAAGGAGCTTGAGCCTCCTGATATGGTCTTATAGCGACATCATTCTAGGTTCGACATATTAGAAGCTCATGTAGCAGGCCCATGACCAAAGTAGTTAAATTTAATTATATTGTGTATCCTTCAAGTTTCATACTTTATTATTAAGCTAATAAATTTAAAAATCAATAGTGTATTTAGAAATAATAAAAATTACATAAAACCACATTTTTTTCAAATGATTGAAATTTAAAGGATTTGTATTATTATTATTTTTTTTAAATATCCACACGGCAAGAGAATTCAATTCTCCCTCTTCTTTCTTTGTCTGACTCTTTGGAGTTATTTCTTGTTTTTCTCCCCAATCATGTACTTTAAGAAGAACAAAAAAAAAAAAAAAAATAGGAAGATGTTTTTCAGCTGTGACCGTGACTGGATCATTTCCACAAAGATGCACAAAAAATATGATGAACATTAATCAATCAAGTGCGCACAGTAGTCGCGGACTCGGTACAGCAACGAGTCGAGTCGCCCTGGGAGCGGTGAGTCCGAACACGTCGTTCATGTCGAGCTCACTCGGCTTCATTCCGTCCGGCAACTCCCACGTAAAACAGTGGAGGAGGTGAGCCACCGCCATCTCCAGCGCGTACAGCCCTAACTGCATTCCGGGGCAAGACCTACGACCCGACCCGAACGGCAAGAACTCGAAGTTCCCCCCCTTGAAGTCCGCCACGTTGGGCTGCAAAAACCTACTGGGTTTGAAGGAATCCGGCTCATCCCAGGAGTTCTTGTCGCGTCCGATGGCCCACGAGTTAATCATGACGCGTGACTTAGCCGGAATGAAGTAGCCGGCGACCTCCGCGTCCTCCGCCGTCTCGTGGAGGAGGAGGGGGATCGGAGGGTGGAGACGGAGGGTCTCCTTGAGGGCACACTTGAGGTAGGTGAGCTTATCGAAATCGGACTCTTCGACTCGCCGGTGAAGGCCCACAACGTCGGCGAGTTCTTGTTGGACCTTTTTAAGCTCCTCTGGGCTTCGCATTAGCTCCGCCATGGCCCATTCGATTGCTGAGGCGACTGTTTCTGTCCCACCAAACATTACGTCCTATAAAATTATTAAAACCTCGTTATAGAGAGAGAGAATGATGATGAATTTGTAATTAAAAATATAAATCCATGAAAGCCGTGTGTTACAAGTTAAAAAACCCTTTGCTCAGTAAGAAAAATAAAGATTAGTCTATAAGATGTTTACTTTTTTAGTCTTTAATTTGCCAAATAGATTGGATTTTTATGACATGATTTGGTCAATTTTTATGACCCTAATTCAGTTTTATGTTTTGTCTCATATCTCCTCCTAATTTAGCAAGGTAATCAATTAAAAACTTATGACTAAGGGAAAATAAATTAAATATTTTAAGGCATGTGTAACTTTCAACATGAAAATAATTTATGGGAATTCAAAAACATTATATGATTTTTTTTTCCATGTGTAAGAGCCTAATATATTTTTAACAAAAAAAATATATTCTATAAATTAAGAGATATTTTATATTTTAGAAAAAAAAAATTATCATTGGATTAATTAGATCCAACCGTCTAGATCCATTTGACAATATTTTGTAATCATTTTTATACTATTTTTTACCCTTAACAAGTCTCCCCCAAACCCTCACACATTTTTTCCTCTAATTTTTTTCCACAAATTTGTTAATAAATCAAGACTTGTTTTTAATGTCCCTTGGATTATTCCAGAAAAATAAATGGTTAAGATTAGTAGATAAAATATTTAGAAAGAAAAATTATTACCTAAAAATTCACACCCCACTCATAAAGTAATTGAATTTAATTATATTTAATACCTTTTAAATTTTATTTATTTATTTTATTAATAAAAAATTTTATTATTTAATATATTTTTAAATATTTAAAAAATTAAAAATCGATATCGTTCCTTTAAGACACGAAAAGCTCTCAGTCTATATATAAATTATTAGGATGGTTTTTTGGTGAGAATTTATTTGGTTGGATTGAATGAGCAGGTGGAGGAAAATATTAATTTCAAAATAAATAAATAAAGGCAGACAGTGAGTGAGCTGTTTGCGAAGCTAGAATGATATACCAAACCTTATATATCTATATTTGTTTTTTTTAAAGTGAAGTGACATTTTCATTTTCTTGCTAATTTAATCAATCTTTAGGCTGTCTTTTTGTCTCCTTCATTATTTTTTTTTTCTTTTTATACCAACAAACGAATCCAATCATTTTTTATTTTTAAAAAAATAAAAATAAAAACATATAAAACTTAACAAAAATAATGTCTTTAGCCCACTTATATAGAGTCAACTAAATAAATTTATTTACGCTATAGAGATCGATCAAGGGTCATTCTTCTACCAGGAAAAACATATATAGAAGTCCAAAAATATTAAATGCCCCAAACTTATGGTACTCAAAACCTAGACACCATTAACTCGATGTTATCCTATTTAATCACTCCATGCATTATTTTTGTGTCTAAAATAATATTTGGGTTTTTATTTTTTAATTTTTTTGAGTCAATTTTTTTTATTAATTTATATAAGTATTTTAGTTGAATTGGATAATATAAAATATAACTTCAACATGCATCACATGTCAACATTCTAGAGTGGCTATAGCTTTTGTTTGGATTTTAAAACAAAAATAAAAAGTAATTTATAACATGGAAAAAATAATAAAATAATTTTTTTTTACTCTTATTTTTTGTTTTTCCATTTACCATGATAATAGCTTTGATGTTGGCTCTGGTGAGCTTGATGGAGTTCTGTAAATCCTCGGACTCCGTCACTTTAGCTTCATCACTGTAGAAAGCCAGCAACTCATCCACCATATCCGTGTCTTCCGCCTCAGGGCCGCCGATCTCCGCCGTCTTCATCTTCTTCTCCTTCTTCTCCATGTGATCATCTATGATGGAGTCAATGAACCCGTCTAGCGAACCCCGGGCCTTCTCCAGGCGGCCGTTGAGACCCTGCGGGTCGACCCACCCAAGCCACGGAATAAAATCCGCTATGTTGAAAGCCCCAAACAGCTTCGAGAACTCCTGCAATATCCCGATAAACTCGTCCTGTCCCTCCTGAGTGCTGGACCCGAACGCCGCCCGATATATGATGTCTCTGGTCAAGCAGAATACCAGCTCTCCGACGTTGACAGCTTTGCCGGAGCTTGACCCGACGGCGCGGACCATCCCGTCGACCTCGTCGCGGACGGAATCCCACGATTCGGCACGCTTGCGGCTGAAGAGCTTCATGACGCAGAGCTTCCGCATCTGGCGCCAGAACGGGCCGTAGTGAGCGAAGGCCATGTCGGCACGATCGTAGGTGAGATAGCTGATGGCGATGGTTGCGGGGCGGTTCGAGAAGATGTTGTCTTGGACCTGGAGGACCTGTCTGGCCACGTCCGGGCTCGAAACGGCCACCATGTGGAGAAAACCCATTTTCATGTGGAAGAGCCCACCGTACTGCTTCGCGAGCCGAGCCAGCCCACGGTGGGTTAACTGGTCCATCAACGCCATGTTTCCGATCAACGGCCACCCTTTGGGCCCCGGCGGGTAACGTTTCCGGCGAAACCTTGAGAGAAGGAACAACAAGAATAGAGGCACAATGAAGGAAAATATGACCGCTTTGGGGTCCAAAGCTTGGAGGAAGGAATTAATGTCCATTTTTTTGGGATTTTTCCCTCCACTTTCTCTCTCTAGATGTGTTCTTGTGGGTGGGAAATGCAACTGAGAAAGAGAATGTTGCTAAGATTGAGTGGAGATGCGAAGGATGTTTAAATAGAAGTTATATGGTTGTAGGTCCTGTTGGCACAAGTTGGTTGCGATACTATTACTTTTTTATCAACTGCAAAATATTTAAATTATTTTATTTTGAGAAAGGCGTCAATTATTATATTATAAAACTTTCAAGTTTATCCAAGAGGTTATACAGGTTGATAAGGGGAGATGTCCCCTTCTTTGTCAATCAAAAGTCGACTTTCCTAAATAGCACTCAATAATTAAATTTTGAATTTAATTCTGGATGCACCATATGACCGATATGGAGGAATGTGTCTTTAAGATCATCCGGTGAAATGATTAGTCGAGGTCCGCTTAAGCTAACATTACTCAAAAAACAAAAAATAAAACTTTCAAAGGGGAAATAAAATTTTATGAAAAGTAAGGGGTGCATAAAGTTAAAAGTTAATTAAGAGAGACTGGGATACGAAGGATTTTGTTTGATTGTGGAAATTGTCCTTTACAAACAACCCCCACACCCCCCAAAACAAAAAAATTCAGAAAAATAAATAAATAAAAATAAAAGAGTAAATTAATTTGGATATATATTGGAAAATTTTGTTTTCTCCTCCAAAAAGATATTGTTTAAAGTCCATTAAAAATCTCGTACCAAGAAAAACTTGTATTTTTCACACTAATTAATTTATTATTTTGATTTAAATAAATTTTTTACAATAAATATAATAATTATTAATTTAATTATTAATATAAATAAATACGTTTTTATTTATATTAATAATTAATTTTTTTATTTTAAAATTACAATTTACAAATCTCTAAAAATAAAATATTATCTTTTTTAAAACAAGAAAAAAAATTTATAAGTTCAAACCAGAATAAAATAAATAATAAATCTCATTAAATCTTAAATGATAAACCTCATTAAATCTTTGTAATTTTATGATAATTTATTTTTTTAATAAATGGTTGGAAGAGATAATTTTGAATACTAAATCTTCTAAAAAAAAAAACACATTAGCTAATTGTTAGATTGTAAGTTTTGAATTTTTTTATTTTTAATATAATCTTAAGAAAAGAAGGCCAAAGAAGAATTGCATTTTATTTTTGAAGGGACATGTAATATAATATCTTGATTATTTGCTAAAACCGACATTGATGTTACCTAAAATTCCCAACACATATAACAGTTCCACACATACCAAAAATTCCTTCGCCTTCCACCTTTAACTTGCAAAACTGTGAGTTCTCAAAGAGGAGACCGGTGTAGTGTCGGCCAAAAAACCTCCGGCATGAGAATAAGTTAATCAAGTGTAGAGGAGGCAATCACGACGGGCTGACCATTATTCCTTGGATCTCAACACCGTGAGCTTTGATTTGCCCATTAATGGGCCTCTTCAAGAGGCCGTTTGTCTTGCACAGAAGACTGCCGAAGACACTGCCCCATTGGGCTCATTATTCTTCGGCTCAGATAACTCATTGGATCTGTATATTTTAGATTGAATTTTTAACCCGATCTGACTAGTTTAAGGCTTTATGCCTATGCCAGTTACAAGCGAAAATTTTCACATATCAGACATAACAATTAATTAAATGTTTATTGTGAATTTGAAATATTTAATTGACAATTAAAAGTTTTTAAATTACGTGTCTAAAATCATCTTGACAGGCATCGCAAAAAATTATTATCAAAAAAAAAAAAAAAGGGAAAAAAAAAAGTTAAAATTCTCAATAAAAAATTAATTTTGACCTTTCAAATGCAATTTACCAACTTTAACATTTGAAAGTTTTACCGACAATAAAATTTCTCGACCTAGGGTTCGTTTCAACTAAAACGACAGCTTACAATATTTTAAACAAAAAGTTTTTTAAAGGTAAAAAATGTTCAGATTTCAGCAATTTAATTTCTAACTATAGCAAAATAATCTATAATATGAAAATAAAAAATAAAAAAATGAACTCATAATTTACATATTATTAATCAATTAAAAAAGAAAGAAAAAAAATCGATGAAAAATCCATTTTTTTTAAGTCTAATTGGTGAAAAGTCATTTTGTGTTATTAAATTTTGATTTAGTCATTTAAGTTAGAATTCACTTGTGTTATAGTCCTGCATTGAAAAAATTGTAAGGATATTGCAGAGATTGTAGGGAGCCTTTTAGTGAGTACATTCAGTTTTTATAGTGAATTCTGTTTCATAGTTAGTTACAATTTCATAATTGTTACTTTTCACACATATTTGACTATTTTTAATTACATATACTTATATAGTATTAGTAATATGTTACAAATATTATTTATATATATATATATATATATATATATATATATATATATATATATAATATTTTGTGACGTAACTGAAAAAATATTAAACTTTTTAGTTACATATCATAGGCATGTAACTAAAAAGTTTCATATTATTGAAACATGTAACTGAAAAATATCAAACTTTTTAGTTACATATCAGAATATGTAATTAAAAAATTACATATTATTAAAACATGTAACTGAAAAAAAAAAAAAAAATTAGTTATCTCTAACTAATACAATAATATTACACATATAATAGTTACATGTAACTGGCGCGTGGTTATCATGTGAGCAAGACTTCTCCCTTTTTAAAACAGATAGGACTAAATTAAATTTTTTTACCGCATGTAGGATTTTTTACCAATTAAAGCTTAAATGGAGGACCTGCCACCCATTCTCCCCCAAAAAATATTACATTTAAGTTTAAAAGATGGATAATTGAGATTGAACCTCTCAACTCACTAATTTTAAATTTCTCTACATCTTTCATCCTACTCATCCCACAATCTTAATAATAATTTGTACCCTTCATGTTTTATATATATATTTTATTAATTATTTTTTTTTTTATTATTTTTTATACTAATAAATTTAAAAATCGATATAATGCCCTTAGGCACGGAAAATCTCTAGTCTACCAATAAATCGAGACGAAAGACATTTTAATAGTTTAGATTTAAGTTTAAAAAATAAATGATTGATATTAACTTGTGCAACCTCTCAAGTCACTGATTTTAAACTTAATTTTACTAATGCCACTCAACCCACTCAATGGCGTAATTATATTTTGTATTTTTCAAGTTATTTAAGTGTAGTTTTTTATGTATTATTATTTTATATTTATAAATTTATATAGTTTTTTTTTTTTTTTTTTTTCTTGTTATACAATAAGGTGTGTCAGGACCAATTTACACGCACTTCAACTAATCACCTCACTCGGCGATTTTAATGACGCACTTCCCCACATCGACTTACAATATTTAGGATTTAAGTTATAAAATTATTCCAAAGAGAGTCCAACCCTGATAGTAAATATAAATGTATGCATGCATGTGCTGGAAGCATGAATTAATGTTGGGGGTGAATAAATATAGGGTGATTGGGAAGTTCAGAGAATAAGGTTAATAAAAGATGAGAGATTGTGATACCTCACCTTAAATAATGTTTTTTGTCATTGTCGTGGTTAGACCTTATAACCGTTGACGGGTTCGTTCCACCGCTTTATATTTTTTTTCTCTCATTTTTTATTTTTATTTTTTTTTCCCTATTTTTGTCTTGCTGTTATCTTTTCACAATATGATGTGTACGTTGAATATATACATTTGTTTGTGTAAATGCCAAAATAATTAATGGCACTTTTAATCTAAGTTAGGACGAATCTGGTAATCTAATCTTGCGTGTTAATTCGTCACAATAACGTCATTTTAATTTCATTGACTTTTCTAATTTTATATATATTGGATTAAAGTGAAAAATAATGAAGTGACATAATTCCAATCTAGTTTTTTATTATATAATTTAAAAATATTAACTGTCATATATATATATATATATATATTTTATTATATAGCATGATATTTCATAATCATTTAAAAATATTAACCGTCAAATATAGCATGATATTTCATAATCATTTAAAAATATTAACTGTCAATTGACAGTAATTGACAGTTAATATTTTTAAATGATTATGAATATATATATATATATATATATATATGTCGGTGTCTAAAAATAGTTAACACTTTGAGTTGGTCTGGTCAGAGTCCACGTATAATTTTCGTGCTAAGGTGGAGGTGATGTGTCCTAAGTTCGGAGAGCGGGGATCAAAATTCTTTAAACGTCCTGCAGTCCACAGTCGCTTCTCTAAAATCCAAGTTGGAGCTTCGAGCTTAATTATACCTGCATAAAGACCCACCAGAGTTGTGCCCGGTGAAATCTCTCTAGTATGCGAGTAAGAGTTCGGGGGAAAAAGGCTTTTATACGCTTCGATTTGGTGGTTGAGCATTACCTAGTGCATTGGATGCCTGAGTATTTATAGGAGAATAACTTGACTAGTGCCGCATGATTAGAGGCATGAGCTCGATTAATTACCCTATGCTCGATTAATTACCCTATGCTCTAAGCACAAGTTAGATATCGCCCTTGTCATTTTACTTAAAACAACAAACTTCTCCTATCATTTGTTAAATACTAGTCTATCCTTTTAACCTATTTTTTTTGTAAAAAGGCACAAATGCCCATCTTTTTTTTTAAATACTTTTATTTAAAAAAATCAGTAAAACAAACATTTTAAAAAAAATACCCCTAAATTTTATCAAAATTATTTTTACGATTTATACGTTTGCTGAACAATACTTGAAATCAATCTGTAGGATTAATGTGTTAAAAAGGAAATACTTTATCTTTCTAAGAATTTAAATTTTTCCATTGAAATAAATAGTAAGAATTGAAAATAAATACATAAAAAATCGAAAAAAATTTACATGTATTCATTTATTATTTCAATTTCAAATCTTAAAATTTATGCAATTGCTATCAAAATAAGAAAATAATATTCGATTATTATTAAAATTTTAATAATTTTTTTTTTTTTCTAAAATTGTGTATCGTGCCTGTGTAAAACTAGTTATTAGGCAATTTGTTTTCTTATTTATTTAAAAAAAAAAAAAAAAAGTAGGGTCCTATTTGGCGACAAGACATTGGTGATGCCAGCTTGGAGTTGGGAAGTAGCAATTACTGGATGGGAGGCACGCTAGAAGTAGGAGATGAGAATGTGAAATAGCTTGTTGTCCCCCATTACAAGTTACAATTACACTCTAGCTCAGCCTACTCTTCCTGCAATCAAAATCTCCAACAACAATTAATTTGATAGATAGAGATTAGTGAATTACTGAGTGAGTTTTTTTTTTTTTTTCCTCTCAAAATATTTAGATTAAAAAATAATTATTTAATTATTAAATTTTATTCTAACAACAAAAAAATGAACCCATTTTTCTTCAATTTTTCATTATTTGTTTCCATATTTTTAGTCATGATACCATAATCCGAGACACTTCCTGATCTTTAACTCCTTGCAGCGGTATATGTATAATTCTTATACAAGGATTTTGGATCCCCGGTGAAAAACTTTCGGCATGAGAGTAAATATCTGAGATTGATATAATTTGTGATTCAAATGTATAGAGTATTTTTTTAACCTACCTCAATTCTCTCACATTTTGGATATTTATAGATATCTATTTGACTAGAAAAGATGGCGAGAGGGTGTTCAACAATGACTTGTAACGAATCTGTTGAAAGATTCTCTAGCCGTTTTGAGAGGAGCACGCACCATGCATGAATCCCTTATGTGCGGCCATGAATTGTGTGATCCTTCCAACAAATGTTCATGAAGGGTCAAATTTCAATTTTGGATTCGACCCGTCTTTAACCCCGTGGATATAAATGCGTATCATTTTATCCTTCATCATTTAAAATAAAAACAAGGGACGGTTACCGCCCAATCATAAATGGGTATGGAAACTACCAAGTGAACTCAACTATTTTTTTTTAACCAATCAGTCATGCTGCTAATTCGTGGACTAATATACCCCTACTAAATGAACCGTTACCTTCTATATACGCCTTGTCACCCTAAAAAACACGGAACAAATATGGTAATATATGATAGATAAAACTGAAAATGAAACCTACTGTTTCTCTTAATTGTGATTGTTGTTCAATGATTTTTTTACACCACAATGATCTATAAATCATTATCTTCAAAATGAGAAATTAATCTTCTATTTTTTTATTTTTTTTTTATTTATTATTATTTTTTTTTTATGGATGCATGTGAATGTTACATATAACATTTCTTGTGATGTTGATGTTATATATAATATGTGTGCCACATGATTATTGAATATAACATTTAATGCAATAGAAACTGATATCCTGATATATATATCGAACAAAAAAAAAAAATCAATTTGCTATATTTAAATATAATATCAATTAATATTGATAATAACACAAATTATATAAACGTTTGAATGTAACATGACTAACTAATAAAGTAATTTGCATGTTAAATTAATATTCACTGTGTTTTGATAATATATAGGACCGTGTTGGATGTAACATCAACGTGAAATTGAAAATTCTAGAGTACCATGTTGAATATAACAAGAATCTGAAATTTTGATTAAAAAATTATGAACGTGATATCAGCTTGAAGATCTTATTTAGACGAATCTGAATATATAATTAAATTATGAAGAAGAAAAAATCATGTTGAATTCAACATGGTGTGAAAAACTACGAATATTCAGAAGTAACATGTTGAATGTAACACAATTGTGAAAATTGAAAATTCTGAAAATTTCATTCGAATGTAACACAGATTTAAAAACTAATGAAAAAAATAATGAATGTAATATTATTTTAAAAATTTTATTCAGGCGAATCTAAATATATAATTAGATTGGAAAAAAAAAGTGTAAAATAATAATTATTTTAATTTAAATTAAATATTCTTGTTTTGAAAATTATTACAGGAACAACGATTAAATATGAAAATTTTTAATCCCGTGCATCTTGAAAGAACAAAAAATTCATATAAATTTTGATGTTTTTTTGAATATGGAACTGGACAGTTGAAAAAATTACATGTTGAGATTATTTAATTCATTTTAAAACTGTTAAAATTAATGGATAATATGATAATTGATTTGGATCCACTGGTGATTTTTCTAAATACAAATGAGTTTGATTGTGTGCTATTCAACTCCGATAATAATCTTTGCTTAGCACCAATTCTTGCTTTGATTGACCAACAATTTTGGCCACAACTTCCGTATTTATCAAACTAAAGCGATTTATCTTTAATGTTGAGCATTTGATGGACCAAATTAATTGTAGGTGGTGATAATTTACTTTACCGATACCAAATAATTGTCGTTGATGAAAATTAATAATGATGTCGAATCTAAACATCTAAATAGTATTAGTTCCTCAATTTACACATATTTCAACTAATCACTTCATCGAAAGATTTTAAAAGCGCACTCTTCTACAACGACTTGGTACATTCATTATTAAATTCAAAATTTAATTCTCGGAGCGTTCTCCAAAAAAATCAAACCTAATTAACCAGAAACAAAAGACACATCCTCTCGCCAACCGAACTAATATTTCTCGACTCTCAATATACTTTTAACGATAATAAATTTATTAGACTAAATGCACATACAATAAAAATTTACATTTGAGACACTTTTGTCATTTCAACTCATATCAAGATCATTCTTTATTATTTTTATGATATTTCAAACGTCTTTTATTATATTTTATATGTTAAAAGTATATTTGTAAATAAATAGATAAAAAAATTATTTAAAAAATTTGAGAACAGAGTTAAAAAAATTAAAAAAAATAAAAAATAAAAAATGAACAGTATGGGCACCAGAAATACGCGAGTGAAATTTTGACGGCCAATTTGAAGCCTCAATTAATGATCATTGCCCCGAGGTAGTTGTTAAGATGCCAGCGGTCGACACGTGTCAAATCGACATGGCTATCAATTTAGTCACTTTGTTAATATCCCGCCACGTGGGCAAAAGGTAGCCACGACATTAACTTCAACTCTTGTCGATGTACAGCCAGGTAGATATATGTAGGAAAATTAAATAAAATGGAAAAACTTTGTAATAAAATTAACGGATATTTTTTTTTTTTTACCCAAAAATCCATCACTTCCCAAATTTTAATTTTCGAAATATATTATTTTTCTGTAAAAAGTACCGCTCAATTAATTTTTTTTTAAAAAAAGTATTAATTGTCACAAAAAAAATATTAATAATCCGCCACAAATAAAATAAATATTCTTATAACTACTACCAAAACAATAAATATTTGTTAATTACCGTCACCACCACAGTAAATATTTTTTAACCACCATCACTCCCATTATGAGAAATAATTGTTAACCACCGTTACTACTAAAACAAATATTTACTATCACCACCAATATCACCATCACAGTAAATATTCACTATCATTGCCATTGCTACCAACATTAAACTACGATCACCGTCACCATCATATTAAATATTTACCGTCACTACCCTTACTGTTAATATTTGCTATCACCACCATCACTATTATATTAAATATTTTTATCACCGTCGTCACAAACAATAAATCTTAAAGCTTAAAACTATCACTATTGCAACAACGAGATTAACTAATCAACAGCAAAATATCAAAACTATAAAATTAAAAATATTAAAAAAATAAAATAAAAATACATATATATATATATATATATATATATATATATAACTTTAATTGTATAAAAAATCTGAGAATTAAAAAAAAAATGATCTCGTCCGACATCAACCAAATTTGGGCCGTGAGAGAGAGGAAGAGCACATTAAAGTGGTGAGATGATGATGATAGCGAGTGGTTGATAGAGAATTTGGGTAAATGAAATAATTTTAATTTTAATTTTTTAAAAAAGATAATTTTGTCATATAATTTAATGAATTGATTATTATTTATTTATTTTTAAATGGTATTTTGTCAAAAGAAGAAAATTGGACTCAGTCAATTTTAATTTGTAAAAATGAAGCTAGCTCCAAATAATCCTAAAATTAATTCTTATTTATTTACTTGAATAAGTTGAATTTTTCATCTAAATATATCTTTTTTGAATTTACTGGGGCGGCTTGATTTTTTATTTTTAAATTATTGACTTTCTGTATATTGGGAAATTGCGGGATTTAATCTAGAACGAACGTGAAATGGTCAAAACGAGGAAGAAAAGTCATAAGTTTCGACGGTCCTGATTTGTTTCTTTTCACTCTAATAAAATGTGTGGGACCCCATAATACTTTGATTTTCCTCGACCACGTTTATGCAAACATTCATTGTTCTTTGTACCCCCAAGGCCCCATCCTGTCACATAACGTATAAACATCAGCTTAATATTAAGTAACAATCTACATATATTTTTTTGAATTTTTTTTAAAAAAATTTTAAAATTCTAAAAATCACTTTTTAGTCTATCTCATATATAAAAAGAATTACTGTTACAGGACCTCATAAAATAGTATTTTTATAGGATAGAATTTTGAAAAAAAAATTTCTATTTTTTTTTTATATATATTGAAATTGTGATGTGGAATGTCATAACATCAAAATCTCTAATGTGAATGAACACCTAAAATCTTAAATTCAAGACATCTTTGTCATTTTCTTAAATACCAAGTACAAACACATTTTTTTGCTTAATATATGAAACACATTCTCTTTTCATTTTATTTAGCCAAGATACATGCCCCCATATTTTATTAATAGAAATATCATTGCAACATAATATTTTTTATTGACATTTTTTTTTAATTTTATATTTTCTACCCAAACTATCTCTCTCTTATTTTTTATTTTTTAATTTAATCTGTATTTTTTTTATGTTAATTCTTAAAAAATTAAAAACTATCGAAAGTAATAATCTAGAAAAAAAATAAAAAATAAAAACAAAAAAAATAAAAAATATTATTATTATTATTTTGTTATCTAGTTAAAAATAAAAATAAAATTAAAAATAAAAGAATACAAAAAAATATATTACAATAATTTTTTGTCAACAAAATATGATAAGGGATGTATAAAATATTATGAAAATAATAGGGGTGATCTGAGTGTTAATTGAAATAACATAGCTATTTTTTTTTTTTTTTAGTTAAAACGATGGGTAACTTATCAATTTATTTATTTATTTTTCTAAATTATATGTAGATATTTCTCAAACATCTATATTTTTTACCCTTAGAATTCTCATTTTAAATGGTAAAATAATGAACTAAATTATTTGTTAAATTCAAGACGTTTACAATTTGTTCAAAATTCAACAATTCAAACATGAGCACATTTTTGGCAAGAAAAAATTAGAAGAACTGAAAAAATAAGGGGTGGAAAGAGAAATTTATTAGCCGGATATGTTGACAATTGGCATGGAAGGTTGCCAAGGGAACCGATGTTCATACAAGTCAGAGAGTGGGAAACGCTTACTTGGTGTAACGAGTGGGAAAAGCTTACTTGGTGTTAGCAAATGCCGGCAAATGAAAGAAACGAATCAAAACTCAGGTATGGCCACCGAACGGATCATAACTTTGTCTATTTTCATACGTAGTCTTGTTCTTAGTTACAAGCCCGGTGAGTAAGAGGAGGAGCGCTCTCTCTTTGTCAAGCAAGAATCATCTTTCCTAAAAAGTATTCTACGAAATTAAATTTTGAATTTAATCATAAATGTACCAGATCGATATATGGAGGTACGCACTGAAGATCGCTCGGAAAAAAAATTAATCGAGATACGTGTAAACTGTTCGTGACACATCTTATCGTAAAACAAATTTTTGGAAAGTAATCATTGTGGTCTGTGTAATTTCAATTTAAATGTATAAAATCCCGTGGAATGAGACATGCTCAAAACCTAGGAGATTTGACCACATGCTCAAAACCTAGGAGATTTGATGTGGGAATGTGCAAGTGAACAATTGAATGTGGGTAAAATGAGAAAAAAAATATATTTTTCCTATGTATCTTCTTATCTAAGATGGAGTGTCTTGGAGTGTAAGTTAACAAAATATATCCAAGATAAAATATTTTGGAATATATTATTTGCGAATGACATAGTACTAATTGATAAAAATAGAACAAATCAAAATATTATATTAGAAAGATGGTGATAAACCTTATAGTCTAAAGGTCTGAAAGTTAGTAAAAGTAAGATGAAATACATGCATTGCAATTTTAGTAATGCTTGAAGAGATGATGGCGCAGTCAAAATTGAAAATGAGGAAGTTCCAAAGGTGGATTATTTTAGATATTTTGATTCAATGATTCAAAGTAATTGTGGAATCGAGGAAGATATTACTACCATTGATACTCAGTGAAAAATTCTACAAAACTGAAATAAGTTTAGCACTTCTGTATGGTATAAAATGTTGGGCAGTAAAACAAAGCATGTCTAGAAAATTGGTGTAACAGAAATGAGGATACTACGGTGGATGAGTGGGAAGGCGAGAATGGATAAAATTAAGAATAAAACTATTAGAGAGAATTTAAGAATAACACCAATCGAAGAGAAGATGAAAGAAAATCGTTTACAGTAGTTCAAATATGTGCATAAAAGACACATAGAAGCACTCGTGAGAAAATGTCATTTAGTTCAAGTGCGGGGGGCTAATAAGGAGAGATATAAACCTAAGAAGACATAGAACGAGACTATTATAATTGATTTGATGACATTGAGTCTGATTGAGTGGATGACCCTTGATCGTTTATTATGGCGTAAACAGATTCATATAACCGACCCTACTTATGTGGAACAAAGGCCTAGTTGTTGTTGTTGTTGTTGTTGTTGTTGTTGTTGTTGTTGTTGTTGTTGTATCTACCTATCTATCTATATATACACACAATAACAATAAACTATGACATGTGCCTAAAGGCAGAATCTAAAAATATAAGGCCAACACTAAACTCTATCAAAAACTTAAATGAAATTAATTAAATTGACATCATCTCCATGTTTTTTTTTTTTTTTTTTTTTAAGTAAAATACTAAATTTGTCTTCCATAAATTCTTCTCATCACATTTATAAATGTTTGAAGCAACGTGCGAACATGAGCGACTAGTGAGAAAATGCCAAAGTAAATATATTAGCAAAAAAAACTACAATATTAAATTAGTTAAATACAGTAAGATTAACAACTATTACCGCTGGAGGACATTCCCATTGAAGTAGTGTAGTTTTATTAATCGTAGCATGCTCTTGAGCTTTTTCATCTCATTCCAACAAAATGTAAAATTAAGACAATAAAGTATAGTTTTTTTTTTTAAAAAAAAAACATAACTTAAGTCATTTTACCTACTGATCCAATTGTTGTGCGAATTATAACTGAACTTCTGGATATAATTTATTACGTATGTGAAATTTTACATATCTTTAGATATAATTATATAAAGCATTGCATAATCATATAGTTACAACTATAATAAGTATGTTAAATGTCCGAAATTGATATTTTACTCGGTTTATGTAATATTATTGGTATAAAATCATCTACTATTTGGCTAAGTGGAGAACCTCATTTGATTTATATAATGGCTTGAGAACTATCAAATAATTGATGTGGGATAAGAATGTAACACTCGCCTTTAAGTGTAACCCACCGATTTGCACGAATGATTTAACTACGAGAGAATGATGAGAAATGTACAATACTCGATTTTCATGGATGATTTGACTATAAGAAAGTGAGAAACCCATAACCTTGACTCTTGATACCATGATAGAATAATTGAAAGGTAGAATAAAAAACATGGAGCAATCATATTGATATTAGAGAAAAGTACAATAATAAACTTTACAATAGAAATATTATAGGAGACTAGGAAAGGGTGATATTTTTATTAATATTATTTAATTTCTCCTCGAAATTTAACACATGTTTCTCTAATATTTTCCTAACTGATATTGCCAAAATTTACCCGATGCGTGAACCAAAGCCACACGTGCCGGAAAACTTAACAACACACTATCCACTTAGATTAAATGCCTCTAAGGAGAGTAAAAACATAATAGGTTACAGAGAATGGTTTACAGAAAGTAAAGAATACAATAATACATAGAGAGTAAGAGTTAACAGTCCCCCCTCGTGTGATGCCTATCATGTCATATATATAGGCTGTTATTCTGGTTAGCCGTTCCCGCTATGATTTTCTCCACGTTCCATAATCGGCCATCGTGATCGTAGCCTGTGCTCCCATTACGGAAAGTGGCATCAATCGTGTAAGTGCATGAGGGTGGTGGTAGGTGAGGCAACAGTTACGTTGACCTGCTACTTCTAGATTCGGTGATTGGGCCCTAATTGAATGACCTCGTCTTGCCCTAATTGGGCTCGATGCGTGGCCGGGCTGTGCCCAGCAAGCCAGACACCTTGTGCATGGGCTATTAGGGCAGCGGCCCATGTCCACTATCACGCCGTCCCTTTCAGGTCGGGCTCCTCAGGCAAATCCAACCCGTTACTTTGCCTTTCTTCACTCTGGTTTGCATGTGAGGATTTTTCCCTCATCACTAACAACAATTCATTTGATGAATAAGAGAGAGAAGTTTGAATCGTTGTTAGAGAAATATTAGAATAAAATGTCTTAGGTTTTGGTATAGTGATAAAATAGAGAAAATATCTACATTAGAAGCTCACGTGCTGAACACAAACTATTTTTCTTCCAAAATCGTTAGCATCATTTTTAATTAGGCTTTTTGTTGAAGGCTCGTCAAGCTAAAAAAAAAAAAATACATATTTCTAAGGACTACCTAAACTCAACTGGTGCCAAAAATACAAAAATAAAAGGAGAAAAAAAATAATTCCAAAATTGCCCTTGTTTTATATATATAATTTTAATAACAAGTTGGAGAGATAGAAGTGGGACGGATAGAGAAAGAATGAAGAAGGCGATGAAAAAATTAGTTAGACGGGGAGAGCGAACAAAGAAGTGGATAGAAATTTTTTTGATTTATAATTTGATTTAGGGTTATTTGTATTTAGGGGTAATTTTGACAATAAAAAATATTAGTAGGTCTTTAGAAAGTAAAATATGTTTAATTGTACTTTTGGTACATTATATTAATTCATAATTCTTAGATAGTTGTCTAACCTAACTGATGGGCTTAGGGAAGAAATGTCATTTTTAATTTTGCACTATTGAAATAAATGTGGAAGTTAAAGAATTTATTGTGCAATTTGTCAAATTTCAAGAGCACATAGACACCCAGCCCATACTTTAGAGACTGACAATGTAATATCCTCAGTAATCAAATCAAACTTTAAAAATTAACATAATTAACTCAAATAATATAATCTCAAATAACATAATGCTAATATATGGCATAATTTTTTTCAAGTATATAATATACATCTATTAAATGGTATAATTGATCACACAATTTAAAATCACTTTGAGATGCACTATTTAAGATACATTTTCACAAACAACGTGGTTCTCTTTCAGCCTTTTAAGAGACTCCTAACGAATAGCGGAGTCTTTTACTATTGATTTTGACTCTATGAATGTAGATTTTTGAGAACTTTCTTTTGCCTAAGATGAGACCGAAGGTATTTGATAGGTGTGTGTAGTCTCAGTTTGCTATCTTTTCGCACCAAAAAGAAAGAATAAAAAAAAAAGCAAACGTTGTGATCTGATTTCTGCTCTGACACTTTAATTAATTTTCACTGACAGCATTTCAATCCAAAAACTACATGATAGCACCAAGATTATAGAAATCTCCCATAATAGGGATACATAGGTTTTCCAATCCCTTAAAAAAAATAAAAAGAAAAATAGGCAGTGATGGAGGCAGGAAATTTAATAATAGTTTTGGTGAAGTGTCATTTGACATGAAATTCAAGATGCGAAATGATCTGGTTCCCAGATTACTTCAACCTTATATATATATATATTTTAATTTCTGTCTAGTGTTGATAGCCAATAGCTATTCGCCCCAAAAACAAAAAGACAGAAATAAATAAAAAGCATTATGAGTCAAACACACAACCAGCTTAAAATATTTTATAACGATGATATCATTAACAAATAAATAAATCACTAATTTTTTAAAAAAATCAATGTAGAGGTTCTTGCTCATCCATTTGGCCATCTGGAATCCTATTGGGTTTATCCAACATACATCGAGTGGAAATAATTGGTCATTAGATTATCTAATACGTGTGAGAGAAAATCTCACCTCATTAACTAATTTTTAGGATTGATAGAGATTCAATACTACCTTACAGTGATATCAGAATTCAAATTATAATAATTTTGTCCCAATAGCTACAAAAGGAAAAACTGATCGAGAGTCAGCCGACCAAAGGAGCTTTATGTGAGGGAGAAATTGTTGGGTATAACCCACATCGAATGTGAAAGAAACTGATGATTAAATTATAAACGTGAAAGAAAACTTATCTCATAAACTAGTTTTTGAGATTAAGAGATCCAAAACCATTCTACAAGTCGTTTCATAAAATTTGGCGTGTGTTTACTATTTATAAAACACACTTAAAAAATCTAAATCAAGTTTTCTAGAAATAGAAAAAGAATAAAAAAAAGAAACAAGCCAAAAATGGTCAGTATCGGGCGAGGGAAGGGTTGGCAGATGAGTGGCTTAGATTTAGAGTGGGGTCGTTTTGGGGGTAGGTTTGGTGTTGTTTCAACTAGGTCTTTAAAACCCTTTAAATTCTTGATAAGACTCAGATTTATTTTACTTTATTGTTCATTTGGTTATCCACAATATGAGATCATTTATGATTAATACTCAATAAATCTCTATATATAATATGAAATTAAAAAAATCAAATATATAATTTGTCCATATAAATACCACCCCTTATGGGACTAAAAATATATAGAATAATCAAAATTAAAAATTCTCATTAAAAAAACATATATAGAATAATCAAATTGAAGTTTCATAAAATATTTGAGTACCAATTTGACATACAATTTATGTTATAATTTAAAATTTTAAAATTAATAAATTAATTGTGGAGTGGTTTAGAATTAATTTACTAAATATAAAATGGTAGTGGACGAAGTCTTATAAACATTCAATTCGTGTGTATGAAGGATAGGAGAGTAAAAGTAAATAATATGTATCTAAGGTGTTATAAACATTCAATTCATTTTTGTTAAATTAAAAAAAAAAAAAAAAAAAAAAATGGGGCGTATAACTAGGTAGCACCTCGGTTCAATTTTTATCTATTTTTTAATATTTGACAATGACCGGGAGTGGTACTCTCAGTTTATGTGGGTTTGAGAATTTTTTCAAATCCACATTTTTGTCAGTAATTTTTTTTTTTTTTAATCAATAGGTAAAAAACTCTTGTGTTTAGTGTTTATATTTTCAAATATATATTTTTCTTCCCAAATAAATTTAAACAGAAACAAATAGTAGAGAACTATTTTATTATGTTCTCATAAGATTAAATTTAGGAGCATAACATAAATAACTTTTTGTAATATCTATGTTTTTTAATCTGTTTAATTTTTTGAGAATAAAAAGGAAAAATCTTGGAACAAAAACAATAATCGAACGGAACATTGTTAATTTTTATTTATTTCGTTTGCTTCAATCTTTTTTTTTTTTTTTTTTCTTAAGCTTAATCTTCAAATGAGCTATTGAAAAGGAGTTGTGAGTTGTTTGATAAATTTGTCAAAAAATAGTTATTAAAAAGGAGAAACACACAATTAGTGTTTGTTAAACATTTGTGCGAAAATATTAAAAAATAATTAAATTACTAAAATAGACATATATTCTATAAAACCTATGGTTAATATAAAATTTTATAATTGAAAATATCTTTCAAAAAATTTATATATATATATATATATATATATATATATATATATATATATATATATATATATATATATATATATATATATATATATATATATATATATATAAAGTTTAAATATCTTACATCTTGTAAATAAAAAATTAAATATCATTTCTTAATAAAAAAATAAAAATAAGGGTAATCAATTTTATTAAATAAAAAAAAATTATTTTGACTTTTAAAATCATATTTCTCCTGATTTTAAAAAATAGATAAAAGAAAAAGAAAAAATTCACCTATAATTTATTTTAAGAAAGTTGCTTGCCAAATAGAATTACGAAAATTTAGTTATTTTGAAAACGTAAAGCACCCCGCAAAAAGGCCTAACTAATGCTTAGAACTTTGTCAAGGTGCATCAAATAATATTGAATTGAATATAGAGCCTTAGAACTTGGTCAAGGTTCATTAAATGAAATTGAATACAGAAAAGTAAAGAAAGAAGATCAATAAAAAATAAATATTTTATTTACTTACGTATTGATTTTAATTTGATTTTCTACTTTTGCAAATAAATTAATGACTCAAATTACAAATATTTTACTTGAGGGATTTTTTCAAAGGCCTGTTAATTTTTTCAAAGAATTACTAGATATAGTTTTATATGTGAATTAAATAATTTTTTATTTTATTTTTATGGTCAATAAACAAAAACAATTTTATAATTATAAATTAAACAAACCCAAGCTCTTTATTATTAAAGACATTGTCAATAAAATTAGTTTCCTTGTCAGAGTCCATAACAAGTAAAATCAAAACCGTTAGATATATAGCAAACCAAAATCGCAATCAAAACTATCGATTTTTTAAACGGTTTTAAAACTGAACCATTTAAATTTACACAAAATCAAAACCGCGAAAGCATTTAAGATTATTTTATAAAAAATCAAAATCAAAATCGTGAAACCGCGGATTACTGTTTTTTATATATAAACAAAAACATAATTAAAATATAAACAAAAATTCCGAAAAAACAAAACAAATTACAAAACTATTCATTGTTACAATAAATGTTCTTAACCATAATTAAAATACTACCCTAACGTGTGTGTATATATATATTACTGGTTAAACTGTAAATATATATATATATATAAAATGAGGGTATATATGTCATAAAAATATATCTAAAATATCAGTTATACGGTTCAGTTTCGCGATTATTATTCCAAAACCAAGACTGTTTCGATTTCTAATTTCAAAACAAAAATCGCAACCAAACTATTTAGTCGATTTCAAAATTGGATCATTCGGTTCGATTTCGCTCGATTACTTATCGTTTTAGTTTTTATTGTCTATCCCTACTTTTTATTCTGTTTTTGCATATGTATATATATATATATGCCAATAATACATACTCCTTACTAAATAAAGTAAAAATCATAGTCTTTATTCTTCTTCCGCTGTCGTCATATTCTTCTCCCTGTCCATTTTCCTCCGCCGCCTCATCTATGCCGCTACTCTTCCTGTTGTTGCGCTCTCTCTCTAGTGTTTGCCATAATTTTTTGTTAATATTTGTTGGCGGTGACACACAATTTTTTTAGAAGTAGGTGTGGTGTGTTAAAACTAATATATGTTTTCCAAGTAGTGTGGTTCTTTGTAAAGAAACATAATAGGTGGATAAATTAAATTATCCAAACATTTACTTGATTCAATAATTTTAATATGAATATTAATTTTTGGACGAATATGAAAGAAATAATAATTAAGATATAAAATATAAATCTCTGTATTTATTCGTTTTGTTGGATGTAATGGAATCGAATTGAAATAGAATGGGAAGAAGAATGAAATGGAATCGAATTACCAATGGAATAACTATTCAATTCTCTCGTTTGGTTTTTATTGTATGCTTACAATGATGGAATGAATAAACTTACCAAACTTTTCATAATACCCTCATAAATATCGATTTTGAGGTCAATAAACTTACCAAACTTTTCATAATACCCTCATAAATATCGATTTTGAGGTCAAACTCATTTGTAAATATATCAAATGATAGATTCATTATATATGCTAATATATGTATATAAGTTTGACTCATTAAGTTAAAATCCGAACTCTAGGATTTTCTTAGTCTCCTATATACATCTCCATTGTTGTACTTTCTCTAATATCAATACGATTGCTTCACGTTCTTCATTCCGCCTCTTAATTATTCTAACATGGTATCAAGAACTAGTTTTTCTTGATCCTGTTCCTCTTAATTTTTTTTTTCGAAACCCTAATTAGAATATTTTTTTCTCTCTTCCTTTCTATAATATACAAGTTATAATCATTCTCTATTAGTCAATCTAAAACATAACTCCCTTATCAGAAGTAACCCTACATCAGCAGCGACTTCAATCACGGTCATCCGAACGCTCTCTCTCTCTCTCTCTGTTTTACGCACAGATCTTGGGTTTGCAAGTAAGCTACTTTCTTTATTGAACGATTTCTCAATATTGTATGTCTCACAGCTGTAGATAATTATTTTTCTTCCTAATTTGTATGTGTTAGAGATTTGATTATATAAGAATTATCTCATATGTTTTTTTGATAAATAGAAAAATATTTGAGTAATCAAAACTGTCATTACCCAATAAAACACATGAATCCAGAAATAATTAACAATAAAAGGGATGAACATATAATGAAAATCAAATTTGACACTTAACTATCTAAGGGAAAGAAAACAGTGAAATAAAAAATTTTGATCGATAAAAAAATATACTGAAAATCAAATTTGATCGATCTAAGATATGATAATTTTAGACCTAAACAATTAACTATTAATTTGGATCAATAAGAAAATATAGTGAAAATCAAATTTGATAGATCTAAGATATGATAATTTTAGACCCAAACAATTAAATATTAATTAATTTTACAAATTTAAGTTAGGAGTTTCTTAATTTTAATTTATAGTTCCTTAATAAAAAAGGTTCAAACATTTGAGCAATCGAATTGCGATAATCAAATAGATCAAAACATGAATCAAAGAAATACTTGTTGTTGGTGAATCAAACACATTTTATTTTATGTTATGTGAATCAAGCAGTTCTGACAAAGATTTGGGATATCCAACAACGAAAAATTAGTTAACTTGAGAATTTAAAAAAAATAGTTGATTTGAGAAATCGTTGACTGTTACGCGAATCAAATATATCTTCGAGATATCTAACGTCACGATGATCCTGGTTGCTTTGCTCACAGATCTAACAGTGTAACAGTCTTACCTACTTTAAACAACCAAGATTCTGCATGGTTAGCGTTCGTCGTTTTGATGGAAAAGACTGAGTGGCCTCTGACTGCCTTGGTGGAAAAGACAGAGCGTTAGGGCCCATATGAGATTGTTCCAAAAATAGATTTTGAAAATGAGGATAAACTATTTACATTGTTAAGACTTTTAGGTATTTATGTTTTTAACCCTTTAAGTTATTTACATTTGCTATCTTATATATTTTTTAAAATAGCTATTACATGGATGAGATTGTTTAGACTTTTAGGTATTTATACTTTTAACCCTTTACGTTATTTATATTTACTATCTTATATATTTTTAAAATAACAAATAATATATCTCTGTGTCCTAAAGTGTCCGAGATTGTCCCTTTAAATTTGAATTTTAAAATTTAATCCTTGATATTTGTGTGTAAGAAAGAAATTATGTGAAACACAATTATTTATTAAATAAGATAATGTATTATTCTCAAATGATATTTTTGTTGTCGATCCCATTGAGCTTCTTTTTTTTTTTTTTTTCTTCATTTACCTAAATATTAAAGTTAAATTTTTTGAATTAAATGTATCTTTTTTTAGTCGTGTCTTTATGCACGGGATATACACTAGTATAATCCAAATTATTAAAATATCTCAATTGAATGATTGAAATTTAGTTCAAATCTCCATTAATAGATTTCAGAAGTCCTATTAACAAAAAATAATGTGCAATCCCTACACCATCCTTGTTTATAATATAGACTAGGGATTCTTCGTCCATGAAGCCACTATATTGATTTTCTAATTTATAAGTATACAATAATAAAAAATAAAATAAAATAAAATAAAGGAAGGTGTGGACCCTATAAAAAATATGTTTGAGGTAGAATGATTAGGATTTATCTACATTTAATCTAATGGTTGAAAATATAAGTTTAATAGAATGGCCAGGATTTAGTATCAATTTTTTCATGTAGACGAACACAATACAAGCAAATTAAATATATTTTTCAACGAAAACTATCAGCTTGTTTGATAATCAAATTCAACACTTAAAATTTATTATATTAAGTACTTAATTAATTAAATTTGTTTGATAAACGCAAATATGATTACTTACTTAATTAAGCTGACTTAAAAATTAAGTCAAACTTTAAGTAAAACATTCGGGAAACACCCCTCAACTTAATTCATTTTGCAATTATAGAAGACAAATAATTACAAATAATGTCCCATACTTGTTTTGAATTTATCCCTTTTTTTTTTGGGGGGGGGGGGGGGGGGGGGGGAGATTTTAATTATATAATCCCTAACAAATTCACATCTTAGAAAATGAACATTTATCTAAATTGAATAAATTTTTTAAACCACACCAAATCTTAGTAAATGATCCCTAGATTTTGCCCTTTCAATTTCGGTTTATTTACATTCTCATGCCACTGAAAGCTCTACAAAAGATAGCGGATGATATATGGGAAGTCACAGTTTACAAACTCACTTCGTATTTCAGGGAAATAGACGATTCACCACGATTCATTGTTCCAAAATTAATAACACAAAAACCAATTTAATCGAGAAAAAAAAAAAAAAAATCTTTCTAACGATGTAGTTTTCAAATTTTTTGGATGAGGAAATAGCATTTGAGAACATTCGTTGTAGAACTTCTGGGACATCGTTTGGCTGGATGACGACGATTTCCCTAAAATAGCGCACACGCAAACCCGCTAATCACTCACCCCTACCATATAGGGCTCTGCCTCCCTAGATAAGCACTCACTGTGAATACTCAACCCTCAGAAACTAGAACATTCAACAAAACCCTAGAAATCGAGTTTGCAAACAGCGCTCCACCGCCTGGAAAAAATGCCAAAAAAGCTTGATACGCAATCTTCCCCCTCGTGAAAATGAAGAAATATAGAACATTCACAAGGTGAGTGGCGTTGTGTTCCAACCAGTATGTCGATTTAGACTGTGAATAGTCGCTCTACGTTTTGGTTTTTTTTGTCGGGTGTTGTTTTTCGGTGATGGCTGTCATTGTAACTTTCTACATGCTTAGAAAATTATGTTTTATTCGGTAAACACAACTAAGCACGTGGTTTTATGCCTTTGTGCGGTTTGATTTTGTATGTGGATTGTTCTTGTGGGTCATATGCAAAAAATCATGTGTAAAAGTATGTTTTTGTGAATGTTCAATCATGGGGAGGTGAAAAAGAAAACAAAAATACAAACAATAATGGATAAAGATGTTTGTGTCTTATGTGTTTGTTGTTTTGTAAAAAAGACAAAACCACTATGGTGTGTGAATATCCATCATTCTGTGTCGAACTGTGTATGTCCCTAATCGATTGTGAATGTCCATATGTCTTGTGTGTCAAATGTGTATATGCATGTTGATGAGGGTATTTTTGGACACCTCTGAGTCAGCACATGAGATCCAGCCACGTGTCAACCCTCTTAATGACAGGGACGTATTCCGGAATCCACAACTCCACGTTGCAACATACGCCGACTACAGATCCTCTCTGTAATCTCATTTGCACCTAGAGAGGAGCTAGAAGCCTTGCAAGGACGTGCCGCTCTGAGCTTTGCGCTATGCCCTCGGCAATCAGTTTCAAGGACTCAGCCTCTCACCTCGACCGGCTCCCCTTTTCACCTTATTTTTTCTCCCGGACTCCACGGATCTCCGCGCTTCTTCACCAGCTCATCGCCGCAGGCCTGATAAAACCCCGCGGGCTTCGCTAAATGGGCCCAAAATCCCAATCCCAATGATTAATTCCTAAACGTCCCAGATTATCGGTTAAACACAAGGTTTTGACTAATTAATCGTATTTAGGCTTAACTAATCATCTCCAACACCTATTTATATCGGGGGCTATGTAAGCCCGAGGTACGCTTTAATGACTTACATTACACGTGAGTTCATTTGTTTGCTTACTATATTCTGTACATTTTCTCTCTGAGCACTAATTACCACGCCGGAGGGGCTTTATCGGAACAAACCCCGGTCTGAGCCTTCTGCAGGTACACTCCCTGAGGAGTAGGACTTTGGACATAGCAGGTCAATCCTCCCAAGACCTAGTACTGCTCACGTGAGGACTTTTCAACCGACGACTCCACCTCAGCAAGAGGACCCACCCGTCATCCGACTAGACCATACTCGAGGTGTGTACCAATTTTATGCACCAACAGTTTGGCGCCGTCTATGGGAACCGAGCAAAAAGCCTTCCCCTAATCATTGCTCTATGCTCAGCTGAGCTTGAGTGATCACAAGGTCCAGTTAGATAGATACAAAATTGAAGAACGAGAAGACATGTCGAAAAATCCAAGCGCATACCCACCAGCTCCCACCAACGAGGATAACTGCCCCCTCCATGGTCAGGTAAGACTATCCACTCTGCCACCTGGAACTGCAAGATAAATCTTAGGAGCTGTAAACGCATCTCGATTTGATCTCCTTGAACACCAAATGCAAGAGTTCAAGTCAAGTGTACAACTTCTTCTCGCGCGCTTGCCGCCGCCCCCTATTCAGGGTGGACCAACCCGTAACGCTTGAGGAGCCATCCCAAAAATCGTGATATTTTTATGGACACTCTGAATGGGCAGCAGCCCAAGGGCCGCCCTCTACCTCGCAACCCTGAGTTTGCGGGACAAGAAAGGGCCCCCCCTGTAATGCCCAGATCTCCACCTCTTCTGCCACACGAATTTGTGCCAAGGGATATGTCGGTGTCCCCTAATGGTAGTGCTATTCATCAGCCCTCCAAGTCTGATCATAGAGGTCAGCGTGATCGTGAGGTTAACTCTTACTCGCCTTCCTCCTATTACCCTAATGCCCGGGCTGCGGACAGTCGGATCCAGGGAGAGCCCCGAGCAGGGGAGGTTGTGGAACGTCGTCTGGCCAACGTGGAAGCCCTTCTCCAAGAAGTACAAGGAGGTCTGGTTGACCGGGTGTTATTCCGGAGGTGAGTTCTCCTGTTGCGGATGAGGTTCTAGAGGAAGTAGCACCGAGACACTTCACCCAATCCTAGATGAGTCCATATGATGGGACTTCAGATCCTATTGACCACTTTTCTATGTTCAAGTCTTATATGGACATGCAGGTGACCTCTGTAGCTTTGAGGTACAGAGCCTTTCCCATCACTCTTATAGGTGCTGCAAGATCGTGGTTCCAAGGTTTGAGGCCAGCATCTATCTCCACCTTCAGAAAAATCGAGCAATTGTTCCTGGCTCATTTCAGTCGTTCCCGGCGTAGGCCAAAGACTGTGGCTCATATCCTCACTCTTCGACAAGAGCCCACTGAATCTTTAGGTGATTACGTTGAGCGTTTCAACCGAGAAGCAAATTTATGAGATGACCTCCCTGACGCCGTTGCGCTAAATGCCTTTGTTGACAGGCTCCGACATCAGAGATTATCCTACGATCTCTACTCTAACCCTGCTCTCACACTCGATCAAGCTCTAGACCGTGGAACTAGATTCCATGGTGCTGACCTTCGTGCTGCCACCAGGAGAGAGCGGGAAGGGGCAAACCAGTCGAGGGAACCAAGGAATAGAGATTCAAATCAAACCCAAGGCTCAAGAAGGTTACAGGCAGCAGGAAGACTAGGACCCCTACCTGGGAAGAAAAGACCACTTCCTCCCCCAGGGCATCTCCAGCAAGGGTTCACCCCGCTTATGGCCTCGGTAGCCATCATATTCGAGGAAAATTCAGGGAGAGATTTCTTCCCTTCTCCGCTGCCCCTGAGAGGGAAGTCGCTTGGAAGGGCAACAACCAAGTACTGCAAATTTCACCGGGACCGAGGGCACTCTACTAGGACTGCTTCCAACTAAAACAAAAAATTGAAGCCCTCATTCGAAGAGGTTATCTGGGGAATTACGTCCGGAAAGGGAATCAGGAGTGCCCCGCCGAAGAAGAACCGCAGGTGAAGCCTCAGGCTCAAAGGAGACGGGAGAACCACACTCGTCCACAGCCCTGGAGGGTAGGGGCTGGGGATGATCAGCAACGTGTGAATGGAGAGACCAACATCATTCATGGCAGACTTGGCCTCGGAAGAGAAACATCATCTTCTAGAAAGAAGCATGAGCGAAGGGCCAAACGAAAAGCGGATGAAGACATATATGAAGTAAGCACCATAGATGCTGCCGCACACAATGTTATCTCCTTCAGTGAGGCCGACCTCCAGGGAGTACATATGCCCCACGAGGACGCCCTAGTCATCACTGTCGTGGTCAATTATTTCAGGATGGGGCGCATCTTGGTCAACGGAGGGAGTTCAGCTGACATCATCTTTAAATGGGCCTTTGACAAGCTGGGGACAGAGGTCGGTACCCTGCAACCCACTAGGTCCCCCCCTAGTTGGTTTTGGGGGGGAAGTGGTCAAATCTTTTGGATGGGTCTCTTTACCTGTCACAATTGGGACAAGTCTAAAGTTTGTGACGAAATGGGCCAAGTTCTTAATTGTAGATAGACCGTCCCCCTATAACGCTATCATGGGAAGGCCGACTGTCTCAGTATTCAAGGCTATTTGCTCTATGTATCATCAAGTCATGAAATTTCCCACAAATTAGGGGATCAGAGAGGTTAGAGGTGACCAAGAGACATCACGCACCTGTTCCTGGAGGGCACTGGAACAAAAGAAATAGAAACTAGTGGCGGGGCCTGAATCCTAAGGGTCTGAGCTAGACACTCCTGAGCTCATGACCCTAGATGCTGAAAAAGTCCTAGTGCCGATTGATGACCCCAGAGATGAGGAGCTATCCCCCCACCCACATGAAGACTTGGTTGAAGTTTCGATTCATCTAACTCTTAAAGAGAGAATTGTCAAGGTAGGAGCCAAGCTCGCCCCAGGACAACGGGCTGAGCTCACGAAGCTACTACGAAAGAACGTGGATGTATTCACCTGGTCCCATGATGAGCTCTCCGGAATTGATCTAAAAGTGGCCATGCACAAGCTGTACGCGGACCCACACCATCCTCTAGTCAGACAAAAGAGGAGGAAGTTCCACCCTGAATGCCAGAAAATCATCGAAGAAGAAATGCAGAAATTGATCAAGTCTGGTGTCGTGGAGGAGGTGACATTTCCGGACTGGTTGTCCAATGTTGTGCTCGCCCCTAAAGCTGGAGGCAAGTAGAGACTCTGCGTTGATTTTAAGGACCTCAACAAGGCCTTCCCCAAAGACTTCTTTCCTCTGCTGAGGAGTGATCTTATCATTGATGCCACTACGGGTCACGAGCTCCTTAGCTTTCTGGACGCATATGCCGGCTACAATCAGATCCTCTTGTTTCCCCCTGATAAGAGCAAGACGTCCTTCATAATGGACAGAGAGACATACTGCTACAAGGTGATGCCCTTCGTCCTGCGCAACGCCGGAGCCACCTACCAGAGGTTGGTCAACAAGATGTTCAAGGAGGAGATTGGCAAGACTATGGAGGTTTACATTGATGATATGCTAGTAAAAACTTGCGAGCTCCCGATCACATGGTGCATCTCCAGCAATGTTTTGACACGCTGAGAACCCACCAGATGAAGCTCAACCCCACCAAGTGTATCTTTAGCGTCTCTGCAGAGAAGTTCCTTGGTTATATGGTCTCTCAGTGCGGAATTGATGCCAACCCTGACCAAATCACCACTATACTTGGCATGTCCTCGCCTCATTCAAAGAAGGAGATCCAAATGCTTAATGGTAGGCTTGCAGTCCTGAACCATTTTATCTCTAAGTTTTCAGAGCGGTGTTTACCCTTTTTTAAGGTGTTTCGTAAGAACAAAGACTTTAACTGGACAAGTGAGTGTGAAGCTGCATTTTGTGATCTGAAACGTTACCTCTCCTCAACTCTTCTACTCAGCACTCCCAAGGTGGGGGAAGAGTTATTTTTATACATTTCTACTTCCTCAACGGCGGTGAGCACGACCTTGGTGAGGGAGAAAAATGGTGTCCAAAACCCGGTGTACTACTACAGCAGGGTCTTCCTTGATGCTGAGACCAGATACTCAAAATTTGAAAAGTTAGCTTATGCCCTACTGATCTCCTCTAGAAAACTTCGACAATATTTCCAGGCGCACACTATTGTGGTTCTGACGGACCAACCCCTATAGAAGATCCTACATTCTCCTGACGTCTTAGGAAGGCTGATGAAATACAGTTTTGAGCTAGGACAGTTCCATATTGAATATCGACAGAGAACGACCGTCAAAGGCCAAGTCCTGGCTGATTTTGTTGCCGAGATCACCTTCCCAGAAGAGCAGGATCCAGGAGTAAATCATTAGAGGCCTCCATCTCCGGGAGACCCGAGGACCTTCTCCAGCCCATGCGACTTCGACCCGACAACGTAGCAGCTCTTTATAGATGGATCATCCAATGTAAGCGGTTGTGGGGCCGAAATGATTCTGGTAGCCCCTGATAAAGAAGTTGTTAAATACGCTCTCCGACTCGGGTTCAGGGCTACGAACAATGAATCTAAGTACGAAGCCTTGCTCGCTGGTCATCGTTTGGCGATGGAATTCAATGTGCAAACTCTCATGGACTTTTGTGACTCACAACTCGTGGTCAACCAAGTGAACGGTGGCTACATGGCAAAGGATTGAGTATGTTGGCATACTTGGAAAGGGTCAGAGCACTTATAACGAATTTTGAAAAAATCCAAGTGTCTCAAATCCCGCGCGAAGAAAACAGGCACGTTGACGCCCTGGCGAATCTTGCCTCGACGGTCGAATGGACTCTGAAGAGGAGCATTCCTGTGGAGTACCTTAACACCCCAACCATTGCAGCCTCAGATCCAATGGCTACTATTAGTGAACTCACTGACCAGTCAACTTAGATGGACCCAATCAAACAGTACCTGGAGCGAGGTACCCTCCTAGAAGATCAGATGGAGGCTAGAAAGATACGCTACCGGGCAACAAGGTACACTCTCATTGATGGAGTTCTTTACCGGAAGTCATTCTCAGGACCCTGTTCCAGATGTCTCCGTTCTGAAGAAGCCAAGTATGTCCTGAGCGAAACTCATGAAGGATTGTGCAGCAACCACTTAGGGGGTAGGTCCCTCACCGAAAAACTACTCTGCCAAGGATATTTCTGGCCCAAAATGCATGAGGATGCCATGGAATTTGTTAAGAAATACGATAAGTGCCAGAGATTTTCCCCGCACACTCACGCTTCTCTCACCGTGTTGGTTCTGATGACAAGCCCATTGCCCTTTGCTTAGTGGGGCATTGACCTGCTCGGGCCCTTCTCCCAAGGGACCAGGCAGAAGAAGTTCCTCATCGTTGCCATCGATTATTTCACAAAGTGGGTCGAGGCTGAGCCACTGGCGCATATCACCAAGGAAAAAATTCGTGACTTTGCATGGAAGAGCATAATGTGCCGATTTGGGGTCCCAAGAATGATTGTGTCCGACATTGGTACCCAGTTCAATAACTCCCTCTTCATCACTTTCTGTGCCGAGCTAGGGATCAGGACAAACTTTGCCTCCCTTGGCCACCCTCAATCGAATGGCCAAGTGGAGGTTACAAATAGGACCCTCTTACATGGGTTGAAAACAAGACTTGATAAATCAAAAGGATGGTGGGTGGAAGACATCTACCCTGTTCTCTGGGCGTACTACACCAATCCAAGAACTCCAACGGGAGAAACACCTTTTGCGATGGCCTTTGGCTCCGAGGCTGTCATCCCTACAGAAATGAGCGTGCAAACTCTCCGAACTACCGAGGCCTTTGATCAAATCAAGAATAATACGGCGTTATCATTGAGCCTTGACCTCCTTGAAGAGCGAAGGGAACAGGCCCAGATTCGGCAAGCCACCTACCACTAGAGGATAACGAGATACTACGACCAACGAGTCCGCCCTCACTCCTTTGATATCGATGACCTTGTTCTCAGAAAAATCACTCTGGCTACCAAAGAATAAGGCGCCGGGAAGCTAGCCCCCGCTTGGGAAGGTCCATAGAGGGTCACCGGGATCACGCGTCCAGGCACCTAAAATCTTCAAACAGAATATGGTATCCCACTCAGGCACCCGTGGAACACAGATCATCTGAAGCGCTACTTCTGTGGGGAAGCTCCCCCTTTGTAAATAACTTTTGCTTCGTACGGTGTAATAGTTTTTGCTTATCCAAATAAACAAGATGTTGTGTAGAATGTGCCTTGTGCTCCTCCAAGCAAACGATATCCCGACCCACATGGTCGCGGGTGATTCTCCCTAAACGGCCTCCCGACGCTCAACGTCGCAGAGGACTTTCCACAAGACTCATCCCGGCGCTCAGCGTTGAGGGTGACAACCAGACCCTCTTCGGAAATCAATAGTCCATACCCGGGGATAGACTGAGGTCATCTACCAAGGGTGGGGCATTGATTGGGTCTAAGGGCCTGCAGCCAAATACTTCTCCCTACTAGTCGACTATTAGTCCGACGTTCTAAAAGGGAAGGTGCTCCTGCATGGACTAAATAGAGATAACCTGAAAGGGTTCTTGAATGATCCTGACTACGGAGAACTCCCCAATGACCGACCGCAGGGGTTCGACCACCACGTTACGCCCCTGCGGACTGAGAGGACCAGGTACCCTGGGAAACACTCCTCCTAAGTCCACGACACGATTTTCTCACGATCAACTCGTGTCCTGAACTGGGGGGGTAGTGGTCCAAGGCCCTGGACAGAACGAGAAGTTCTTGAATGTTTTGTAAACTTTTCAAAATTTTACAACTCTAAAAATCATGCCAGGTAGAAAATGGCGTGGCAAAAATGTCGGGAATAAGGATAGACTTGCGGAAGTACGCAAAAGATAATTTGCATTTATATGTTCAGAAGATGTACAAGAAAGGGTCATCAGCCCATTACAAAAACAGGGGATCATCCACCCAATGCAAGTCGACAAAAAGAAGAAGTAAAAAGTCAACAAAAACTCAGGTGCTAGGGAAGCAACGGCCCGGAGATTAGTCATCCCCGCCCTTAAAGTGAGGAGTGTCCGGGAGGGGAGAAGAAACGCCAATCTCACCCTCTTCAGTGGCCCCCTCAATAGCACCGTCCCCCTCAGCATCTTTCTGCCCAGTGCCTTCATGCTCGGTATCGCCCTCTAGCTTAGAGAACTCCATCTCCACATGGACAGGAGAGAAGCCAGGGTGCAAGCGGTGGATGGCCTTCATTATGGCCTTGTTTCCAACCTCTAGGAAGTCTCTAGCCATATTCTCCCGAAGCTCTTCATACCTAGGGCCCTCATTCCACTGTTCCACTGCCTCTGATTTGCCTTTCTCCTTGTCCTGGGCAGCGATGGCCTGAGACTTCTGCTCTTAGTCTTTAGCGCATCGCTTGTATGAGGCTAACTCAGCCTCGAGTTTATCAATCCGCGAGTTGAGATTTTGCTTATCAGTCTGGAGTCCAAGATTCTCCGTCCGAAGGGCGGACAGATCAGTGCAAAGTTTGGCCTCCACCTCGTCACTTTTTTTTAGAGAGATTCGTTAAGAATCCACCTCGGTGAAGAGTCCGCTTTCGGAGAAGATTTGGTCTGCCAGCCAGTGATACCAAAGGGCAACCTGTCGAGATAAACAAATTGGATAGATGAGAACATGTTCGAGAAATTTAAGATGATTTGCAAAGAATATAAGTGCTGAGAAAGACTGAAGTACTTACCCTCGTCAGGTCTCTGTAGACGTCTCCGGCAAGTTGCTCAAGGCTGGTACTGGCAATTTTTCTCATATCAGCCGGAGGGGTCACCCAGTCTAAAAACCCCGATGCGAACGTCGGGTTGTCCAATAGGCGAGTGTTGACCTCCACTTCAGTGTTTCCGACTCCGAAAAAATCGAGACAAGCCTTAAGAGAAATAGGAACAGCTAGTTCTGGCTTTGAGAGACACATGTCTTGTTGTGTGCCTTACTTGGTTGGCTCCCCGACAGGGCGCTTGCCCCTCTCCTGAGGAGTCACCCTGGTGTCTAGCCCTCGTGCTTTGGGGCATGACTCTCTGGTCTTCACCCTGGTGCAGGTTGGAGGCTGAGAAAGTGGAGTACCACCCTTGGATGATTGCCCCTCCTCAACACTGGCGCTCCCTGTGGCCCCAACCTTTCTCTTGGCAACAATCTTCCTCAGCAAAGCAACACTGTCCATACCTGCCAGGAAATCACGGCTCAGAATATTGGACATTAGGTATGAAAAATGAACGATCAGAAAAAATTCTTATTGTTCTTAGGCCTCGACGGAAGCTCAGCAGGGGGCAGAGATGGATCTCGGTAGAAGTAGATATCGTATAGAGTCGAGCTCAGCAACTCATTTAATTGGTTGAAGGGTGTCCTCAGGATCTTCTCTCTTTGTGCAGCGATCTCAGGACGCAACTCCTGTGCCTTATGCAACTTCTTACTCGGTTTTTCGTGCTCTATACACAATATATATATATATATATATATATATATATAAAACACACACAAACACACATGACAGGAACCCAATAAGCGCAAAGTGCCTGGAGTACCGTTCCATCAGCCATCCCCAAGATTTTCTTACCAGTTCTTCCCCAGTGTCACTGAATGGGATTTGGGTGGTCCTGCTCATCAGGGCTGAACTCCTAGCCGTTGCCACCAAGGTAAAAGTACCTCGGCTTCCACTTTAGCGCGTAGGCTTCCGTGTTAGTTTGGAATGCCGACTTAGAGGATACGTAACATAGCCTAGTACACGATGGCAGAGACTTGGCATGGAAGAAAGCACAAAATAGTTCCAGGCTCGGTTCAATCATTTCTGCCTTGAAGATAATGTATGCCGTTATCACTATCTTCGTATTGACCGGAGCCAGCTGTGAGGGGCACAGACCAAGCTCCACGCAGACCGCTTGGACCCAGGGGTGAATGGGAAAGCGAAGTCTGGGAGTCAGCTGGTGGAAGAGCACGGTAATGAAGCCCGGGGGTGGCTGGTGTGCCATTTGGTCAGCATAAGGCATCCTCGTCATGATAGAATCTGGGAAGGTGTATAAGCTACGAGCTTTCACCAAGTCCTTCTCGGTTACGTTGGACTGGAGATCCCAAAGGGGACTCCGAACAGGAATAACGGAGTGCAAAATCTTGGGTCCTGGACTGCAGACAGGCCACGACACCAAGGGAATGGCTTGGAGGAACAATGTTTGTGTTACGCGATCCTCTTCCTCTGGAATGGAGACAAAAATGGGCTCCCGTGAGGAGCCTTTTCCTCCATGCTCGTCAGGGAAACCGATCACGAACACCAGGTCAGCCCGGGAGGGTTTTTCCCTAGGCGATGGTGTTTAAACCACCAGGAAGGAAAAAGACGAGTTCAGGGTGCCCCTGCGCCATCCGGTATCCTTAGTAGAGGAGGGGTTCGCTCCGACGTGCCAGAGCCTGAACTGCTCCTTGAGCCACTCTCAGAGGAAAACGAATATTCAGAACTAGAAACATTAGAGAACATTTCAAAAATAAAAATAATACCGTATAAAGAAACTTCTTAGGAAATGATAATAGAACTCGAATACATTTAAATAAGGCCTCTACTCTCCATTTATAAGAAAGTCGGCCCTGGATTAACGAGTGCATTGACAGATGTACTAGGCGCACACGCGTGCCACCTAGGCGTGCGTGCATGCCAGCTGGCCTCTTTTGGGGCCAGCATAACATTGCTAGCCCCTTGGGGACCAGCGTTTGTTGGTCCCCAATGGGCCAGCGCCTGCTGGTCCCTTTGTGCCAGCGCGGTACCCTCAGGGGTGACTCAATTCCTCTTATGCTCGGCGTGCACTCTCCCTCTCCTAGGGCTTGTCTCAATTCTCTCCGCGGTGCAGATCAGTCCTTCCTCAGGGCTTGTTCACGGTGAATGTGTGTCGTCCTGAAAATCGAAAAAATTTGTGGCCGCCCTACCATGCTACTTGACCTCGGACCCTGGCCGTATGGGAGCGTATTTCAATTTAGCTTCTCTAAAAAAGTTCAACTCTTGAAAAATCATCGCCCTGAAACCGAAAAAATTTGGGGTCGCCCTACCGTGCTACCTGACCCCGGACCTCGGCCGTAGGGAAGCTTATTTCAAATTAGCTTCTCTAAAAAACTTCAACTCCTAAAAAATTATCGTCCTGAAAATTGAAGAAATTCAGGACCGCCTTGCCGGGCTACCTGACCCCAGACCCCAATCGTATGGAGGCCTATTTTCGAATAAGCTCCTCAAGAAAAAAAACTAACTCTTGAAAAAATGTCAATCAGAGATGTTTCTCGTGTTTCGAAGTCTCCAGGATGCGCTTTTCAGCCAGGAATTGATATCCCTGACCGTCTCGCTTCTCTCGCTGCACAGGGCTAAGGGGCAACTGATAAGGGTATTTTTGGGCACCTCTAAGTCAGCACATGGGACCCAGTCACGTGTCAACCCTCTCAATGATAGGGACGTATTTCGAAATCCACAACTCCACGTTGGAGCATACGCCGACTACAGATCCTCCCTGTAATCTCATTTCACTCAGAGATGAGCTAGAATCCTTATAGGGACGTGCTGCTCCGAGCTCTACGCTATGCCCTCGGTAATCAGTTTCAGGGACTCAGCCCCTCACCTCGACCGGCTCTCCTTTTTACCTTATTTTTTCTCCCGGACTCCACAGATCTCCACGCTCTTTCACCAGCTCATCGCTGTAGGCCTGATAAAACCCCGTGGGCTTCGCCAAATAGGCCCAAAATCCCAAGCCCAATGATTATCTCCTAAACGTCCCAGATTATCGGCTAAACACAGGGTTTCGACTAATTAATCGTGTTTAGGCCCGACTAATCATCTCCAATGCCTATATATATCGGGGGCTATGTAAGCCTGAGGTACGCTTTAATAACTTACATTACACGCGAGTTTATTTGTTTGCTTACTATATTCTGTACATTTTCTCTCTGAGCACTAATTACCACGCCGGAAGGGCATTACCGGGATAAATCCCGATCTGAGCCTTCTGCAGGTACACTTCCTGAAGAGCAGAACTTTAGACATAGCAAGTCAATTCTCCTAGGATCCAGCACATCTCACGCGAGGACTTTTTAACCGACGACTCCACCTCAGCAAGAGGACCCACCCGTCATCCGACTGGACCATACTCGAGGTGCGTACCAATTTCATGCACCAACACATGTGTTTCCTGATTTCCTATGTTCTTCTTGCATCCTCTATTTATGGGTCGATTGAATTATTTTGTGCATGCTTCCATGAGTTGTTTTGACGAATGTTTCCTGTCGGTTTTTTTTTTTTTTTTAATGTTCTGATATGATTGCACCTGTTTGTTTTGTGATTATTTAATATATATATATATATATATTTTTGTGAATGTCCATTTGATTTGTGAATATGTTAATATACCTCGGGGATACCCATTTTTTCTTCCTATTTTTGTGAACGTTTCTTTTGTGAATGTCTAGTTGTCTTGTCAATTTTCACATGTATTGCGCATGTCCAATTCTTCATTGAATGGCTAATTATTTTACTAATGTTTGCTGTCTGGTTTTTTTTTTTTTCCTTTTGTTCTTCTTTTGTGAATGTTCTGATAAGATTGCTCTGTTTGTGTTGTGATTATTTTTGTTAATGTCTTTTGATTTGTGAATATTTTGTATCCCTCGGGGGATGCCCATCTTTTGTTCCTATTTTTGTCAATGTTCTTTGTGAATGCCCAATTGTTTGTGAATGTCCACATATAATGCCTGTGTCCATGATTTGAATTTGTGTGTGTGTGTGAGAGAGAGAGATTCATGAATGTTTACTTTTGGTATGCACATGCACTGACATTCTTACTACTATGGTTTTATAGCCTTGCGGATTGTAAAGCCAAAGAATGAAAATAAGTCTCAAACTCAGACCAGACAGTTTTCGTATCAATGTAATCTCAAACAATCCATTGACCTTCTTAAAAAATGCAAGCTCACCACTAAGCACAAAGATTTGTTATCGAAGATGCCCTTTGCGAAAATATTTGATGCATTATATGACAATATATTATCCTTGGAGAACATGCAAAAGAACGATGCCCTGATAGAGTGGGTGGTTTTGAGTTACAATCCGTCTAGGGGGACGTTCAGTTTAGGTAATAAAAGTGGTAGGATGACACCGCTTGATATCCAGGTGATATTCAGGCTACCTTTGGAGGATGAGCCGGTTGTTCAAAATCGATACACGCGGGCAGACTCTGCATTTCTCAGCAAACTAGCGTATCAATCCAGTGAGTTCATCGTCGCGTTCCTTAAAGCATTGATTGAAAAACAAGTGTCAAAAACAACTGAAGCTAACGTAGAAGAAACAGTCAAACCCCTTTGTTTGCACCTGCTGACGACATATTTTTTTGCAACTACCGGTCAGCAAATCCCCAAGTGGTTGGTGCGCTATATTGAGAATATTGATGATATGTCTAACTACAATTGGCCACAAGCGATCTTCACGGATTTGGAAACTAATCTGAAAAAGTCATACATAGAACTGACATTGGTTACGGGCTGTGTCATTGCGCTGCAAGTATTTACTAGTTTTTTCATTGGTTTTGAACGTTCTCTATTGAATGTCTACTTTATAATTTCTGACTATCATTAACTGTGTATATGATGTTCGTTTTCTACTGTTTTTTTTTTTTTTACAGTACCGGCTGCGTAAACAAACCATCTTGATCAAACCGATTGATGGGCGGGAGGCTTGCGTTCCAAGGATGCTGAGATGATGCTTGACCACCTATTCCAACACATTTGGGCTGACGCCAATGACTCACTTTCTGAGTCATCAGGTAGCATTATGCATTAAAATATGTACGCACAGTTACATTCATATTAGTAAGTGTAGAAAATTACCCTGAATTCCATCTACGTCCGATTGTTTTCAGGTGAAGGGTTGCATGGTGGAGGAAATGCTAATTGAGATTCGAATAAGTATCGTTGTGCGTAATGAAAATGAAAAAGATCACATCGTCGAAGAAACACTAGTGGACATGATGCCAAAGGTGGATAAGGGAAAGGCTGGTGGCCACAATTAATGCGCTGCCACTTTCACCGCAAGCGTATAAATCAAGTTTTAGTATAATGGACCTTTCGGTCAGGTATCGTATCCACAGGGATTGGTGTTGCTACTATCGAGTACCACAATTTTTATAACCTGACTTTATCTAGGTGACAAAAATGAAATATAATTAATTAATACTAATACTAATATAACCTAATTTAATCTATACTAATACTAACATTACTATGAGGCAGTTTTGAGAGAATAGGTTGTCTAGGGATTAATTTTGTTTACGAATACGTGTTCAGTCTCGTTTTAGTTTATGTTAATAGCGTTCGACTTATCTGACAATCTCGGTATCTAAAACTCCTCCGCCACCTCTCCCGAGTATAAGACGGGGGGATATAACGCAATTTTGTGTCAACGAAGAAGTCCCCCTCAACGTCTTAACAACCTTAGGTTGCATGAGTCTCGCCCCAACATCATTGATTGCACATAATCCAACTCCCGATCAGGTCATTGGATCGTGCGTTGTGTTTACCCATTGACAATCTCAATTCTAAAACTCACTCGCCACCTCTCCTGAGTGTAAGACGAGGGAATACTCGACTTCTTATCAACGAAGAAGTCTCTCTTAACATATTAAAGACCCTAGGTCACGTGAGTCTTGCCCTAACGTCATATATTGTCCACAATCCAAACCCCGATCGGGTTATATAATTGTGGCGTTTGTTTATTCTAATCTGAATCCGAGATTTGTCAAACCCTATATTCTCGATATATAAATCTAAGCATGATAAACAAATAATACGACATACACAATCAACATAACGAAGAACAATCGCAAACAAAACACAAACTCAACTAAACAACGTTTTAATAAATTATATTAATAATCCCTATACAGCCTATATTTAGCCAATGGCCATAACCATGTATACAATGTATAATGACATAAATATGCTCAACAACTACCAAAATATAGAAAACAAAGAAAAGAAATGAGTGACTTAGCCTATATCCAAAGAATTTGCGCTAGAATCGTCGAACGATCGCTTCCTCCTTCGTCCTCCACCTCGGGTTGAGAGATCTCCCTCAAAAATCTCTTATCCTAATCCTAAAATATAGCCTAAGGCCTTAGCGGCCAAAGATCTCTGAAGAGATGAGAAGAGAAGGGTATAAATTGGCCAAAAAATATCTCACAAAATATCTAATTGTGCAGAAGCCACCGCCTAGGTAGTGGGATTTACAGCCTAGGTGATGGAGTATGTCAGTTAAGGTTCGTCAAGGCAATGGAGTCAACGCTGGTATGGGAAAACATTCTGTTGGATTTCCGCCTAGGTGGTGGGCTTCCTTCAGATTTTTGCCTCCTTGCTCATTTTTTCACCGTTCTCCGACCATTCTCGATACGAATTGATCGTTTATACTCTGATTTTATACCTTTTCACCCCAAGCACCTGTTTTAATATAAAAAGAATAAAAATATATTAAAATGTACTAAACGTACTCGAAAGCTAACAATATTCGATTTGGAAATAGATAGATAATTTACACTTATCAAAGGCGCCAATGATTGAAGATAGTGTTGATGTTGATGGAATAATTGATAATCTTGTGAGTACGTATATCAATCTAATCTTCACCCAGACTAAGAAAGGTGTGGCGGAGCCAATGTTCAGCTTGAGTGTCAATTTTACCCAAGTCGAAAGTACTGTGCCCACACAAAAAACGCAGGACTTCGCAGTCGATGACGTTTACCGTGCACTGGATGAGATGCAAGATGATTACTATATGAGAAAGTTGGAGGCAAAAGAACTTAATGATGCCCTGTTAAAAGTGTTGGCAAATATAATGGTAAAGAACATAAACCAACAAACCGAGATTGATGATCTAACCGCAGCACTTGCAAGTGAAAAAGTCAAATACAATAAGGATGTGGATGTTCTCAATGCAAGGATTGCAGTTCTTGAAAAAGATAGGAAAACTTTACTTATCGATATGGGCGTTTACAAAATCATGCAACAGCATAGGGCTCAACTGGTGAATGCCGAACTTGAGGAGCTAAAAATAATGTGCAAAGATCTTGAGCTAGAGGAAAAGGTGGCAGATCAGATCGTCAAAGAGACGAAGGAGACGTAGAAGGTTGGTCATAAAAGCTATATCTTGAAAATCAAGGAGCTTGCAGACAGAAATAGGGAGCTGGAAAACCAAATAAGTAGGTCATGTGAGGTCGGAAGGACATGCTGATTCTACCTCAACTGCCCATGGGGAGGGCTCCTTTGGGTGAACATTCCATACCATCATTGGCGAGTTCCAAACGCAATTCATCTTCTATGGCACCTGAAACCCATTTTCATCTGCCACGCCGTGAAAAGGTAAAAATTATAAATGTAGAACCGATGACAATGATTATGCCCGATGACGATGAAGTGGTAGATGTGACTCCGACACCACGATTGACCTGCCCACCATTACCAACTGAGGACACACCAAAAGTTGGTTCAATGATAAAACGTGTGAAGGGCAGGGTGAGGAATGAACATAAAATGGGGAGCGGTTATGTGTGTCCTATGGAAAAATGCAAGCAGAAACGCGTGGAATAAAATAACCCAATCGATGTCAAACAGCTACCAGATAGGGATTACGAAGACACCATAAAAATACCCAACCATAAACGATCAAAAGTAGCAACAATGCTCGATGATAGGGATCAAGAGTTATTGCAATTGATACATACTGAAGAGGTTGTCGGGTATGTGATGAGAATTTTTATACATGTTACCTTATTTTTTTGTGGTGACGTATCTGCGCTGATTACTTAATCATCCTATTTTTTTGTGGTTTTTTTCCAGTGCGTTTGTGTAGGGTGGGGATGGGCCAATGTCAACATTCACATGCGGTCACATGATATTCTTGATCTAGGGCAAGCAAGTTGTAAATAATGTATAGACTATTAACACACGATGTTTGTTTGTGGGGTGTTCGTTAAAAATATGATTCCTGGAATTTGTGTTTTGTATGATATTATATGTGAATGTTTGGGTCTGTGTTTTTTTTTTTTTCTCAAAACAGGTTACTGATTTGTTTGGTGAATTTTTGGAAATACAAATGTGGACAATCAACACCATACGCGTGACAAATGAGGTTGGGGGGTGTTAGACCAGACGACTAAATTTCTGAGATTGTATACGACTAATTACATCGGTGCTAATATATGATTTGTGACACATAGACTATTCTCAAGAAAAAACAACAAAAATTCTTGGATCATGTACACGCAATGATCCAAATTGCGTTCAACAACAACTGTTAGTACCTGTTGTTCCCTGTAAATTAAGATGAACGGCATGCGTATGCAAATCATTGGACGTTATTGATGCTTGATGTACAAAAGAAAAAGTGGACATTTTATAACTCCATTCTTCCTAAGGACCCAGCGTTTGACCACTATTTCAAGGATGCACGATGGGTGGAATGTAAAAAAAACATACTTAATCTCAAACGCACATTTGTTTTGTGAAAATGCATAAATGTGCCTGAATTGTTTTTTATGTGAATATTCTACAGAAACTTATCATTGAGTCATTCATCACCAAAGAAATCGATCGCGACTGGGGGGGTTACTCCAATTGAACAATGTCTTGAAACACCGCAGCAGAAGGGATCGTAAGTGTATGCGACAAATTTATGCACCAACTATTTTTATGTAGTTGTATGAATAAAATTTTTCCTTTTCGATCACAGGACCGATTGTGGCGTGTACGTGATGTATATGATACTTCAGTATGCCGGGAATAAACCTGTTGCAAAAACGTTAAAAGCAGAAGATGTTTAAAACGTCCGCAAGATAGTCCTCTATTATTTGTTGAACTATCGAAAGCAAACTTGGTCACTATCAGTTGCGAGATTCAGAAAGAAGCATGACAAGACTATCTAGATGGTTAAACCACCAATGGAATTGTATTTTTTGGATCTGATTTTTGTTGTAGACATTTCGTATGACGGTTTTGGTTTTGGGGATTTGGTTATTTGTGCTAGACACATCTTGCATACTATAGTTTTGGGAAATGCTGGTTTTTATTTATAAATCGTGTGGCTTGATGTCCATTATTGTTAAATGTGGTGTGTTGCAGATTATTCATATGTTACATGATCTGAATGTTTATTTTTTTGGGTATTTCTTGAATATTCATTCTTGTATATGGGTGGAACATTCTCTGGGGTACCCCCTCTCCCAAAAAAAATGCCTTGTGTTTTTTGAACTAACATAAACATTTAGAATTTGTACCCCTCCTCCCAAATGTGGATAAAAGTTCACCCAAGAAAAAAAATGTGTGGTTTGAATGTTCATTTTTTTGGGGTCATAAATTATACCCCCCAGCATGGATGAAAGTTGACCCAGAAAAAAAAAATGTATGGTTTGAATGTTCTTTTTTTGGGTAGTTGCTGAATATTCATCGGTGTGTGCGAGGGGGATTCATTTGGGCACCCACCTCCCCAGAAAAATGCCTTATATTTGTTGAATAAAGGGTAAACATTCATAAATTGACCCCCCTCCCCCCTGGATGAAGGTTCACCAAGAAAATATGTGCTTGAAGGTTTTCATGAATAAAGTATCTGTGAGTTTGTAAAAGTTTTCCATAAACTGTGCATGTGTATAACTGTGTTGCGATAAATTTATACTTGTGGATGTGAAAACTGTGTAAAACTTCATTCATACTAAAAAAAAAAAAGAAAAAAAGATTGTTTGAGACTTAAACGTAACAAAACGTAAAACAAACAAACATAAACACGTTGATATATCAAAAAATGAGCATATGCCACTGATAGGTGTGAAAAACCTATCTATTTCTAAACCGGATTTGTTAGTTTTCAAGAATTTTGGTTATATTTAATTATGTTTTAGTGTGTTTTAGTGTAGAACAGGTGAAAGGACGTCAAAGGGCGAGAAACAAGTGAAAACTGTGGAAAAACAGTGAACAAAATATGCAAAACAGGATTTCGGTGAATGAAGACCACCGCCTAAGCGGAAGTTCCACCGCTTAGGCGGAAAAGAGGCAGGATGTTGGAGTGCTGAAGAGCCGAACCACCGCCTAGGCGAGAAAACCATCGCTTAGGCGAGAAAAGATCAGAATGATATGCCAGCAGCTACCGCCTAAGCGAAAAAACCACCGCTTAAGCGAAGTTACCGACAGAAGTTAACCGACTTAAAGCCACCGCTTAGGCGGTGACACTCTGCACAGAAATATCTATTTTAAGATATTTTGAAGATATTCCCAACCCTTGCCTATAAAACCCCATTCTCCCCCAATTTGCTAAAGAGGCTAGGATCCCTTAGACGTGAGAGGAGGCTCCGGTTGACATCTTGAGAGCTCTCCTTCCACCTTAGTTAGGTTTAGGTAATTTAGGAAGTAGATTGGATTAGTTTAAGAGGTGTTGTTGGCCAATCCTTGAAGAGCCAAAAGAGGAAGTTCATCAAGCGAGAAGAGGAAACTCGGGAGGATCGTTCTTTGGCAAAAGTGGACTATTCCACTTTGAGATTTGGCTTTTCTTCCCTTATTTCCATCTTTGTATTTAATGTTTATAGTTGATAAAAATGATCTCCTCTTGATTAAATGTTGTATTGGCTAAGAACATGTTAGTGTAATTTAGAGATTAGTTGGGGAAAGGTGTAGTTGTGTAAATACTCGTTTGGTTTAATATACGTTTCTTTAACGGTTGTTGTTTTAATTATGATTGTGTTTATCATTTGATGACGATCTTAATATTCTTGTAACGGTATTAGGATTGGATTTGAGAATCTAGGGTTTGACACTCGGGAGAGGTAACCCTGGATTCGGATTAGGGTAAATATATCGTTATGACCTAACGACCCGAGAGGGCGTTAGTTAGTGTGCAATCGATGACGTTGGGTCAAGACTCACGCAGCCTAGAGTCGTTAAGACATTGAGGGGGACCTTTTCGTCGACACGAAAGTCACGTATTCCCCCGTCTTACACTCGGAAGAGGTGGCGGAGGAGTTTACGAACCGAGATTGTCGGATACCTAAACTCCGTTATTGTTAACCGAACGAAATCAAACGTGTATTAAGTGAACGAAATCAATCCCTAATTAATCAACTTAGCTAGGATTAACCCACTAATTATAGTTTAGCTTAGTTTAATTTCAATTCACGTCTTCCGTCGTCAGGATAACACGAGACTACGTCAATTGCGGTATTCAAATCAATTATTCATACTTTTCTCTGTGGGAACGATATCCGATCTTCAAAGATCCACTATATTAAAACTTAGACCCCGTATACTTACGAGAGTAAGTAGTGGCGTATTTACGCGCTACCAGCCACCAACATTCAATCCTCCATGTCGACTAATGATTCGCTTGGCATTGGCGCCGCAAAACCTGGGCCAAGGTAGCTCCTCAAGTTCTCAACCTCTTGCTCTAAGTCCTTAACACGCTGTCAAATGTACTCCACTTCCAACCTCATTTGGTCAGTCTCGTCACATTTGCTTTGGTACCTCCAGTGGGCCCCACCCATCTTTCATTGCATCGATCGTGCTATCTCCACCAATCTCCTGGCGTCTTCGTCCCATCGGCTAACCTGAGCATCGAAAGCATTGTTTGCATTGTTTTGATGGCTGACATTCTGGTTGTCCACGTTGTTAGCCATTACCTAACACATACTCAATCCAAGATGACTTGTCAAGCCTAAAAACATTAGGACAACACTGTATGATTACAATAAGACACTGTAAAAAATGCTAAAAACCCATTTGAAGATTCAACGTGAAGCCTTGAGAAAAAAATACCAAAGAGATGAACATTCATAAACTGTTGAAAATATATGTTAGGTTTGCACTTATTCAATCACATGTATGTCTAAACCATTCAAAACACACATCGAAAACACTGGAGATAAACAAGTAGTAATGTCAGTAATCACCATTGTGTTTTCGTAAAAAAATTGCGTATCTATTTGGAACAATAGTGGTGGGTCTTAATTAGGACTAAAAAACACATAGAAATGACAAACGCCAGTTGTGTTTTCACTAGCGTGGTCGCGAAACACGAAAATATGGTGCTAGATCAAGACGAAATTGTAGATTTATAAACTGTAAATAAACTTATCACTATCTCGATTTGTTTTCATTGGTGGATCTTCGAACGTTACTTAAGAAGGTATGTTAGGTAACCCAAAAATCGATTTGCTTTTGTGATTGGATTGGAATGGAGATCGTCGTATATATAGATACCCCATCCCGTGAGATGAAAGAGCGCGATTGTGAACCATAATTACGCCCCCCCTCTTTGGCCGCCGTACCTGAACATCTGGGGTATGGCATTTCATTGTCCAAAGCACAAAACCGACGACGTGGGGGGTGACGTTTCACATAGGGTCATGAATGTTCATCTAACTCTTCGCTAATCAACGCACAAAAATACGACGTAATCTTGACATCTCATCTGCGCCCTAAATTCTGTACTAAATAAAGAGGGGGAAATATCAATTTCTTTTACATGAATAATGAGAAATAAATGGACGAATTAATCTAGATTGGTCACTGAGAAATGTGTGAAACGAATATCGAACAGATTATTTATGCACCCCAACGGGGGTATCGACCGGATTGTGTTTTTGAATGTTTATAATTGTATGGATGTTCAGTAAATACTGGGGTTAAAACACATAAAATCTAAAAAATTCTGACCTATTCGAATACGTAGCAATTATGATGGGGAGGTAAGTGCAAAATGTTGTGGTAATGGGTTGCTTGAATATTCATGTTAGCTTCTTTTCTTGATGATGTCAGTGTACCTATGTTGTGTAATGATTTTTCATTTTTAGCTCATGAATATTCACGATCTAATGCTATGTCTTGTCATTCTTTTGTTTCTTAACTAAAACAATTGATTATATCGTTGGGGCTGGATCAATTGAATCCCTTTAAGAGAATTGATGATAATTATGTAATCAAAACATCCCACACCATTAGGAAGACATAAATTAACAAGGTTAAGTGAACTCTCAAAAAAAAAAAAAGTATCTAACAAAAAATCAAGGTTAAATGAATTGTCTGAAAAAATATATAAAGTAACTAGGTGACAACAAAAACGAAACAAATAGATGCACTACCTAAAAAAATGCTCCAATCATCTATAAAATGAAAAACAAAACAAAATAACTTACGAAACTAAATTGGGGTTGTGCACGTCTTGCGGTTGTGACGCCCAATCTTTTTGCAATGACTGCAATAAATCTTGGTGATCTCGCCCTTAGATGGTATACGCTTCTTCCTAGGACGTCTAAGCTGTTTTTTGGTAATTGGTGGGATAATCACAACTTTGTCTTCTTTCCACACTGGTCTCTTAAGTGTCGGTATGCCAAAAATTCCTTTCGAGTATGTTCATCTGTAGTAATCCATAAAAAAATAAACCTCAATGAATGAATACATGTTATGGCCGCTCTTCAGGATGGCTGAACACGCATGGGAAGTCGTTGACCTGCCAGTTTAAACATGTGCATGACATGTTGTTCAAGTCAACCAGAACAGACGGGTGTGACAGAACTTCGTAAACGTTATTCCCACATTCAGTGACCGTCCAAGTTCGTTCTAGGCTAATATTTTGTGCAATCATTTCTTTGTTGCACAATAAAATAACTCCTATCATCGTCAACGACTCAGCACGTCTGGCGGACATTTGTGCCATTAACTTACATCTGATTTTGTCAACCAACGTTATAACTGTCAGGTGTCGCAAATCACGAATCCATGCATTGAATGATTCCGCGAGATTTGATGACATTTCGCCATACGGTTTGCCTCGAAAGAACAAGTTGCAAAATCTATCCGGCGGGACATCATGTAAGAAATTTTCAACCTGACTTCTACCTTCGGCCTTCAGGTCATCTAGCATTTTGTTGTATTTGTCAATTGTCGTCGCCTATGCATCTTTGTAAATTTAAAGACCAAGCTCTCTTTGAATCTCTACTTTATTCCGGTCAGCTTGTCCTTGAGGTTATTCTTCAGGTGATTGAGACAAAATGCATGAAAGCAGTTTGGGATCATTCTCTGCACACCGTCGATGATCTTGTTGTGTCTGTCTGATATGAATGTTAACACACGTTCATACAATACAATAAGGGACAAATTGATTAAGAAGCACCACCAATTTTCATCGCTCTCCTCATCCACGACCGCGAACACAATCGGGAACATTCCTATTAGTAAAATGAAAGTGTCAAATAATGTATTAGACTATAGCAAAAAAAAAATTGCAGAAAGTAAAAAAATATATACTTTAGCATTGCTTTTATCATTTTATTACCATTCGCGTCGTCTTTTGTGTTCGCAGCCAAAAGGCATCCCTTGTAACAACCGCATAGAAAGGTCTTATCCAGAAAAATCATAAGGTGACAATAGTTGAATCCTTTTATGTTACCATTAAATGCAATAAAAATTCTCTTAAAATGACCTATTTCCTTGTCATATTCTAGAAAAAAATGACTACTTAGGTTTGTTTGTAGACAAACATCGACGTACTATCGGAGTTGGTCGTACAAAGATTTGTAATCCCTATATAACTCATCCCGGGCTTACTCAACCCCATTCCACGCAATGTGGTATGGGATATCAATGGCATAATCATTCTTGAATGTGTAAACGACATTGATGGGGCGAACATCGTGCATGTTTCTCACCAAATCAACCAAGCAAGACTTCACTACATTTGAATTCATGTTCCCGTTCCGATTCATCATATATGCATCTCCACATGAGTGAATGTTCTAGAACTCTCAAATGTAGAAGAACCTATAGCTCTCATCCACCGTCCCCTATACTTTTCATTCACAACCCATTTCTTCCCTTTGTGAACATTCTACGGTGACCCTCTTTTCATTGTTCTTCTTGAACTTGAAGGTAAAACTACCCTGAACAGCAAACATCCTAAGAATTTTCCTAAACTCCGGTACTCCTTCTCCCCTAAAACTTTGTCCCACTTCTTTGATGCCTTCCCCCCATCGATCCGACAGCAATGTTTTTTGTGACAATGGTAAAAAAAATCGGCAATAAATCACCATCTCTAGATTTGTCTCCCTCGTTGTCCCAACACTTTGAGTGTTCAATCATCATTATGGGTACGTTGTCCCCCAATCCACTTGAGCTACCGCACACTTTGATGTCGACGCAGATATATTTGAACTTCAAAATTTGACTAATGCTGCAAATAACTTCAAAGTCACCTTGGAAGGACAATATACACTTATCATGTCTGGGGATGGAATAGTATAGCTCAAAAGCGTCATGTCGTAGTATCTCCCACCTTGCTATTATTTTTTGAAACGACGTGTCAAACGTGAGATAATCCGCAACCTTTATTCCGTATGAATACCTATCAAATTTGCACATCAGCAGTAATTCGTATGCAGCGTCCGTTTTGTTTGTTATCTCTCCATTTATAACTAAGGCTCAGAAAAACATAGTGAAGTATGTCCAAAAACATTCAATCTATGTTTCCATTTAATATGCAATTTAGAGTTCCTCTTTTTGTTTTGAAGCACAATAGTTTTGCGAAAAAATTGAAAAAAAAAATTGTCACCTAACAGAGAAAAGTAATGTGTGCAAATATAATGAATGTTCAAACAAAAACCCAGATTGTTCTATCCAAAAAATCTTGAATGTTCAAACAAATCACAGAATGTTCTTTTACACACGATAATCTGTGAATGTTTACGAAAATCAGCGAATGTGTAACATTTTCATATCATATACTCATCTTCTAAATGAATGTTCTCAAAACTTAAGAAAGTATAACATTTGAATGTCATTTGAATGTTCTCAAAAACCTTCGAACATTCTCATATACTGTGTATTAATGTGACTTTTGTTCAATCGTGTAAACGATTGAAGTAAGCAAACAAAACAAACTGTTCTTGCAGAATAAAACAACGATTTATGTGCAAAATATCAAACGGGTGACCTTTGCCAATAGCAAAAACATAAAATACTCACCACACCACGCGATGAAAATTGCTTTGTGTGGATACAGACAAACAAGTTCGAGAGAGAGAGCGAAATCACAATTGCAATCCAGAAAAATGTTTCACCTGTTCTCTCTACTGGATTAGAAAATTGTTTGGGTAGTCTCTTCATTTACCAAAAATATGAATTTGATTGAAATGAGGAACATGCTATAAATGAGTTGAATTAAATGAAAGCTACCTAATTAAGTTGTGAATAGAACTTACCATAATCATCTGAACGGCATTTGGGAGGGCTAAAGATGTCCATGCAACCCTTATTTTCAACTGTCGGGGTCTATATTATAAGAATATTTCATAAAAAGTTTAAAAAATAACCTCTTTTCCAAAAAGGTTTGTTAAGGAAAGAGAGTATGGAATTTGGTCTAAAGAATAAAAATCATTTTTTTGTGTTTTTTTTTTTTTTTTTTTTTTTTATCTATTATGTATTTTTTTTTTTAAATTTGAATTTTTCTGTTTTTTAATTTTTTGTGTTTTATTTATTTTTTGATATTTTGTAAATAATGTTATAACTTATAATTTATATATAAAATAATAACTATAATATTAATATATTATATTCATATATAATAATTTATTGACGAATTTATATCTATTCTTAATAATTCATATATATCTTTTTAAATTATTTTTTGGGTATTTTTAATTATACATAATATTTTTAAAATATTAAAAATTTATGTATTGCGGGGTTACGCCCCACGCCCCATCCCGAATTGGCCAAAACGCCCTGCCCAACACCTCCGCCTTTTACAATATTGGTTCTAATGAATCTGATTCACGATTTTTTTTTGGATTAAACTCTATGTTATTGTTGAGTTGTGATAATTCATATATTTGAACTTTTTAGTATGTTATTGATGTTTTTATTTTATTGTTTCGTTTTCTATTTTTTTATTTTTATTTTTGTATTATTTGATTCAAGGGTATTTATGTAAATTAAATGATTTTTGGCATTCAAATTTTGTATATATCAAACAAAAAAATCAGCACTTAAAATTTTAATTTTTTCAAATAACTTTTTGATATTTTCAGTACTTAAAATTTTAATTTTATCAAACAACCTTCTAATATTTTCAACACGTACAAATAAGTAGTTATCAAACATGTCATAAGTTTAATTCAATTTAATCTAAGCAAATACTTTTTTATTCCTTAGATAACCAAATAAATTTAAAAGTTTAAATTAATGTGTTATATTAAAAATTATTGTTAATAATTAGTGGATATCATTCTGAAATTACATAATTGCTAATTTATTTTTTTATCATTACATTATTATTATTATTATTATTATTATTATTATTATTATATCTTTATTTGGGTATTGCTACTAGCTAGTATCTATTCTGTAAATGAGGACCCATTTTACATTTGATACATTGTTAACTATTGGATATATAGTTGAAGACACTTTCAACTATTTATTTAGCTTTTGCTCATAAACTAAGTAACAAAGCAAAATTTGCATGATTAATATTTTTAAACTAATTGTAATAAAATATGTAATAAATTAGGACATATTTTATGCTTAATAAATTTTTTACCATTAGATGGTTGAAACATTTTCAACTATTAATGATTGATTTTGTTGAAAAATTAAATAAAAACTCTCAACAAAATATTTTTTAACTAATTACAAGATATTCAAAATTAATGTATTGAATTAAAATTAATATCTTTATATACTGAGTGTATACTAGTCTACTCTATAAATAAGAACATATTTAACATTTGAGATATTTTTATTTTTTTTTACCATTGGATGACTAAAGACATTTCCAACCCTTTATTAGATTTTGTTGACAAACCAAATAACAAACTCTCAATAAAATGTATTTTTATTAATATATATGAGCTAATTATAGGATATTGAAGATTAATATATTGAATTAAAATCTATATAATCCATATTATAAATCAAGAAATATTTACATTTGATAAAGTTTTTTTCCATTGGATGGTTGGGAACATTTCCAACCGTTGATTAGATTTTAAAATCACAAATTGTTAACAGAATATATTTTTCATGTTTAATGCATTTGAACCAACTATAGGATAATTAAGATTAATGTATTAAATTAAAATTAAGGTTTTTAAGCACAAGGCATAGACTAGAATGACTAATATATATTAAAAATGTGAAGTAAATCTCAATTTTCATCCATTTGCATTATATATTTGGAGAGATGTAGCATTTTTATTCATGATCTTGATTAATTTGCGGAGTCCACACTATTTATAACATGGATTCGATCATTTAAGACAATTTATCAATTAAATTTAAAATTATATTTTTAAATTACATAAAATTTATTTTTAGTATAATAATATTAAAACATTCTTTAGGCATAGGTAACTACTACTTATATATAAGTGTGTGTCATGGTTTTAAAACGCGGTATCGGGTTACGTATTGGTAACGGTCGCGGTGTAACGGTATCAAGAGTATCGGCCTATCCGTAACGAGAATCGGCCATAACGGTCGTGAATTTTTTAAAATCACCAGAATATCTTCAAAAACTCAATAATAGTAATTATTTTACTCATTAAATCCTTAATAAATACATTCTAATTGATATTATGACATTTAGCTACATATATAACACAATAAAGAAATGAAAAAAGACGATTTCTTCATTAAGGTTGAAGAAAGGCTGAAGAGAGGCTGAAATTTGAAGAAATGCTGAATTTCCAGCCATCACGTGGCCCTACTGATGGGAGGGTGTTTTTTATGTGAAAGGGCCTGCACAAGGCTGAATACAACCTGTATCGGCCGTAATGGTTCACTGTAATGGGAAAAGACACCGTTACGGGCCCGTAATGGCCCGATTCGATGTGAATCGGTCTAAGCATGAAATATCGGCCCGTAGCCGTAACGGCGGGCCGATTTTTCATTACGTATCGGCCGTTACGGTACGTAACGGCCGATACTTAGAACCCTAATATATAGATAGATAGATAGATAGATAGATAGATAGATAGGTAGATAGATAGATAGATAGATAGATAGATAGAAAATAAAAAATGACTTACATAAGCCCTTTAGGCAAATCTCAGCCCTTTTTTATACCCAAAAAAAAAAGAGCGATTCAGATTGATTATCTAGATTAACATAAATATAAACTCTATATTTCTATTTTACCTTATATATCTTATACTTAATTAAGGAAAAAGAATTTTTGTATAATTATAGATAGATAATATTTTTTTTCCTATAAATCTATAGAAATAATATATGAGCATTAAATTTAGTAATAATACTAAATTATTAAATTTATGAAAATTAAAATATATGAAAACTATGGACTTTAAATTTACAAATATTGAATTAATATAACATACAGAAATGATGAACACTAAATTTAGTAATAATACAGAAATATTAACTTTATAGAAATTAAAAAATGAAATATAATATATAGAAATTATAGACATGAAATAATATATAGGATATTAAATTTAATAATAATATTAAAATATTAAATTTACGAAAATTAAATTAAAAAATAATATAAAAGAAAAAATATAATATACGCAAATTATAGACAATAAATTTACAGAAATAATACAAATAATATACACATTAAATTTATTAATAATAATACAGCATTAAAATTATAAAAAATAAATTAAAAAAATAATATAAAGAGAAATATAATATATAGATATATGAACATTAAATATACGAAAATATAGAAATAATATATAGACATTAATTTAGTAATAATATTGAAATATTAAATTCATATAAATTAAATTAAAGAAATAATTTAAATCTAGACATATAATATACATAAATTATAGACATTAAATTTAGGAAAATTATAGAACTAATATATGAAAATTAAAGAAATAATATATGGACATTAATTTAAGAAAATTATAGAAAGAATATAATATTAAATTTATTAATAATATTGAAACATTACATTTAAAAAAAATAAAAATTTAAAGAAATAATATAAACTAGAAAATATAATATATGAAAAATATGCATTTTAATTTACGAAAATTACAAAAATAATATATTTATATTAAACTTAGTAATATTGCGAAAATATTAAATTTATGAAAATTAAATAAAAAAATATAATATAAGAAAATCATGGGTATTAACTTTACATTAAATTTACGATAATTAATTAAAAAATTTAACATAAGAAAATCATGAACATTAAATTTATGAAAATTATAGAATAATATATGCTCATTAAATTTAGTATTAATACCGAATCATTAGATTTACAAAAATTAAATTAAAAAAATAGTATAAAAGAGAATTTATTAATAAATACTAAAATATTAAATTTATATAAATTAAATTAAAAATATTAATATGAAAGAGGAAACATAATATATGAAAGTTATAAACATAAATTTATAAATATTATTTCTAAATTATAGAAATAATGTAACACTATATTTAGGGGGGAAAAATACATTTTAAACCCTCTAATTATTGACACGTTTCTATGTAGTTCAATAAGTTTTTTTCGTTTAAGTTAAAACCCTCTAAGTATGCAGTAGGTTTTAAATCGTCATTTTGTTATATTTTTCATCTAATCTAATAAAAATGAGAGGTAAAACAGTCTTTTACTATTATTTTTTTCTTTTGTTCTTTCTTTTTCCTCTTCACCTCTCTCATCTACCACTCAACCCTCTCTCTCTTTCTTCCTCCCTCCCTGTCTCCGCCAGACACAGAGGGTGTGCTCTATCTCAAGCGAGGAGAGGGAGGGAGGGAGGGAGAGAGGTAAAGAAGAAAAAGAAAAAAGAAAAGAAAAGAAAAAAAATTAAAATAAAATAAAAATTAAAAAAATTATTTTACCCTTCATTTCTGTTAGATTAGATGAAAAATGTAACAGAAGAATCATTTAAAATTGAATGCATACTTAGAGAGTTTAAACTGAAACGAAAAAATTTATTGGACTACATAGAAATGTGTCAATAGTTAGAGAGTTTAAAATGTATTTTTCCCTTATATTTATTAATAATACTAAAACATTAAATTTATATAAATTAAAATAAATAAATAATATAAACGATAAATAATATATGCCCATTAAATTTAGTAATAATACCGAAACATTAGATTTATAAAAATTAAATTAAAGAAATAGTATAAAGAAGAAATATGATATATATAAATTATGGATATTAAATTTACAGAAATTGTAAAAATAATATATCAATATTAAATTTACTAATAATACTAAAATATTAAATTTATTAAAATTAAATTAAAAATAATGTAAAAAAGCAAATATAACATACGAAAATTATGAACATTAAATTTATGAAAATTACAAAAATAACATATGGACATCAAATTTAGTAATAATAAAATTAACGAAGTTTAAATTAAAAGAAAAAATTATTTAAAGAAAAAATATAATATACAAAAATTATGAATATTAATTTTATGAAAATTATAAAACAATATATAGATATTAAATTAAAGATACTGAAACATTAATTTATTGAAATTAAATTAAAAAATAATATTAAATTATGTTGAATTATTTTTACACCCGTGTCCCTAATACGTACATATAGATATATATATATAACTTAAATGAAAATATCACAGTAAGCAAAGAGAAATCTGAGTTTCTTCATACGCCAAACTATGGTCACTGTGACATCACGCCATATACTGCGGGTACATTCATCTATTTATTTTTTGTATAAATGTCATTTCGGAGTTTCCAAGTCAAAGCACTCTTTTATAATTAATTATTTATGCCCTGATCTTTTCTTTTTTTATTATGTAATGATATAGTCATAGTCGAAGAAGAATTTGCTTGTGATGATTATAGAAAGTGGATTGAGTTGAATAATTGAGGCCATCTTAATCATAGAAGTGTTATGTGCAATAACGTTAACGTGTCACATTCACTACAAATAGCATATACACTTCGACTTTAAATGAAAATAAAAAACAATAGGAAAGCCAGAATTATATATAGATCATGAAAGTTGGGAACATGTCATATTCAGTGCAAATAGCTTGCCTGGGTAGGCTCTAAATGAAAATAAGGAATAAAAGCAAAGCGAGAATTATATATATAGAGAGAGAGATCATACAAGTGTTCTCTGAAATAATGGGAACATGTCATATTCACTGCAAAATGCTTGCATGTGTAAGGCTCTAAACGAAAATAAAGAACAATAGCAAAGAGAGAATTCTATACGTATATAAGGGTAAATGGTATTTTATCCCCTTGTATTTTGTCGAGTTGTACCTTATTTGTATAATATTTTGGTCGCTATTTTTTATCTTTTGATTTTGCAAAAAGTGAAACGGTTAAATATTTACATAAATAGTTTAAAAAACAAATTTACTCTTTATCCCATTTTTCATTTTCTTTCATTTTGTTAATTTTATTTAATATCTATTAAAATGATAAAAATAACACATTTTTATTAAGAAATCATTTAAAATCAAGGGTGTAAGTGTCAACAATAGAGTTATTTTTGACAAAATTTGACTTTTTGGGAGTTGATTGTTAAACTTAACAAAAAAGTTTATTGTTACACTTTTTACAAAATCACAAGTGGGCACAATAGTAACCAAAAAATACCATAGAAGATAAAATGCAACTTGGCAAAGCGACAAGGGAACAAAATACTATTTCCCCTATCCTATCTATATTGTAAAACAATTCAATATATAGTTAATGGGATAGTTAAGAGTATAGTTAAGGGTAATATTGTAAAACATTCGTTAACTTCTATAAACGTGTTCAAAATGTGATATAATTGAGTAACAACAATATTCCCGGTAGAGAACTTAAAAGTGAGGATATTCAAAATTTATGTGATGAAAATTAAGGCACCTTATGAATTATGGAATAGTAAACCCTAATCATTTCTTACTTTAAAGTATTTGGTTGCAAGATAGTCTAGGTAAATTTAATGCTAAATCAAATAAAAGTCTACATTCCTCTAATAGTAAGGCACCCTTTGCAATCGCGGCTCAATCGCCATTGCTAGTAGTTGTTGAATAGATGTATGCCTCTCCGATCCGCCACAGTAGCCGTCGTCGTCAATTCGGCCATATCTGAGTTTGGATTGGTCAAATCTAAATTTGATTTGGTCAGATCTGAGTTCAACTTGGTCGGATCTAGATGGCGATGGTCGGCGTACGACGGTACGTGGTCGGATCTGGACGGAGGTGGCCGACGGGAGTCAAATCCGAAGACGTTTATATTATCAATTCATTATTGCATTTTTCGGAGGATTGCAAAATTTTTACGATCAAGTGTCATGAATTTCTCGAATTGTTGAAGTGAATTATGTTTTCTCACCAAAAAATTGCCTCCTCGTTGCTCTCATTTAATTGAATTTTTTTTTTTAATTTCTTTTTTTCTTTTTCTTTTTTTTTTTTTTAAAGTGTGGAGTCCATGTGATAACATTGTCCCCAACAATGTTTTAAGTACCTTTTAGATTTTATTTTATTTTCATTTCTTTAATGTAAAGTATTTTGTATGTCATGGAAATTTTATTTTTATTTTTATTTTTTATTTCTTACCAATTCAGATTACCTTAAAAAATTGTATTGTGTCATTGTGTGCTATATTTGTGAATTGTGATATAATATAATGCTTAAAGGGCTGCAAATTTTTAAGATTGACCAATGATTGATTAAAATTTGGTGTCAATCTACATTTTTTTAAAAGAGTGGGGTCAATTTGTATTTTTTCCTTTAAACTATTTTTTTAACTGAATGTTGGTGCATATATTGTTTTTCCTTTTCAAGTGATTGAATTCCAATTCATCATTGTGTCTAAACACATGATTTGGGTGGGGGTAATGAGATATTTTCAGTTTTTGAATTTTTTTTTGTGGGTTTTTTTTTTTTTTTTTATATATATATATATATATTTATTAAGAACCTAGAAGTAACAGTTGAATTCAACTATTAAAAAAAATGTTTGTTTCCTTTGTTAGAGTATAGGAAAAAGTACCTTGTAGATTTTTTTTTCCTCTCTATTGTGGAATATTTTGTATGTCATGGTGATTTTATTTTGACTCATGTTTAGGTGTGATTATATTAATACCTGAATATTAATGTTATTAATACATATTGTATTGTATTTATAATAAACTGTTAGTATCAAATACGCTAGTCATAAGTAATTAAACTATCAAACAATAAAAGAAAAGAAAAACTTTAAATATGGGCCTCTGTTTGTTTTAAGGCCTCCGCGTCCAGAGTCTACTCCGCAAATTATTGAAGATCAAATATGGGCCGCATTTTACAATTCCAAGCAAACCCAAATCCACAACCATACATGTTTTAAAGAAAAAAAATATAGCACTAGTAAAAAGAAATTAGTGACCATGGCCCATTCTAATTATTTATTTAGAATTAGAGTTAACTTCAATTAAACCTGAAAACAAAGCAAAAAAAAAAAAAATCATTGACCTAGGGAACATTAGTTTTTAGTCCTCAAAGAATATTCATTATTTAGGACTTGCTTGATAACGATTTAATTTTTAAGTATTAAAAATTTAAGTACAGAAAATTAAGTGCTTAAATTTTAAGTGCTGAAAATTTTAAAAAGTGGTTTGATAAAATTATGCTGAAAATTAAAGTGCTAATTTTTTTTTGTTTTTAAATTGCTAAAAATTGTTTAATTTATATAAATTAAAATAAAGAAATCATTTCTATAAAATTAAACAACCATAAAATTCTATAAATTTTGTAATCATTGATAAATTAAACATTTTTAATTTCTACAAAATTCTTAAAACAGTTTCTCAAAATCAAAATCAAATCAAACCATCATTCGACAATGCGAAAAAATTGTTGTTAGAAACAAACAGATCCTAATATCGAGAAACATATGACTCACTGTCTGAAAAACATACAAATCTCAAAATTAAATGGTAAACCAAGATTCAAACAAACAAATCCTAAGATTTAGAATAAAATTGAATTAACGTTTTAAAAACAGACAAATCTCATGATTCAGAATAAGAACTGAATAGGAATTCATATTTGAAAACAAACAAATCCTAAGAAATTGTTATGGAGTTACACATAACACAAATCAATCGGAAGAAGATGAAAAAGAAATAGTACCTCATCGGAAGCGATCAAATTTCTCACAATCTCGACATAACGAACAAATTTCTCAGCAAATCTCTATGCAATCGGAGCTTGCAATCTCAGATCGAATGCGAAATTGGCCTCGCAACGAAGCGATAAAACAAAATGACAATCTTTCGACTCCCTGCTCTTCTCTGGCCCAAACAAAACCTAATCCAAGATTTGAATTGTCAATCGGCGAGTATCTTCTTATTTGAACATTCTCTGAAATTTGAATCGTTAATAACTGAAATCGTTTAGCCTCACCAAATCAAATCAATCTCTGAAATTTGAAGGTTAAAATCAAATCAAATCGCTTCGTCTTGAACTAGCAAATCGAATCGGCTTCTCACTTCATCTTGGAGTTGTTCACAAGTGATCCGTTTTTCATGTCCAGGTGGTAGCGAAGGTTGATGTCGATAATACGGCCATCGTCGTGCAATTCTCGCCGAATAGGTTGGAGATCGTCGTACAATTCTCGCCATTTGGTTCACACTCGTCGCTGCGTATCTCCTCTACTCACTCTTCTTTTAACAAAATGAAACAATGAAGAGCAGTGAGAAAACCCTACATCCCTAAGGGCAAAATTGTCAAAACAGATTTTTATTTTTATTTTTAATTTGAAAAGTGTTGAACGCTTTTTGCGAAAAAAAAAGAAAAATAAGTAAGGGGGCTTTTGCTGAATTTTAAACTTAATATTTCACTTAATTTTAAAACTAATTTAATTAATTAAGTAATTTTAATTATATTTGTCAAACATACTTAACTAATTAAATACTTAGGGCTTGTTTGATAACCATTTAAAAATTAAGTACTGAAAATTTAAGTACTTAATTTTAAGTGCTGAAAATATATTGTTTGATAAAATTATGCTAAAAATTTAAGTGTTTTTTTTTTTTTTTTTTAAGCACAAAATTTGTATGCTAAAAATTGTTTAATTTACATAACTACCTTTGAATCAAGATAATATGGAGAGAAAAAAAATTGAGACCAAAATAATAAAATCAGGGTGCCATTTAAAAAAAAAATTATATTAAAATTAAAAGTAAAAATTAACCCAAAAATATATAATATTATGTATTTTTTTATGCAGTTTGATTGCCTAAATTAAATTATAACAATAATTTAAATATAAAATAAAATTAAAACCCTAAAATAATCCAAAGTTAATTCAATTCTCATTAAACCTAACCCTAATTAAACTCTTATAGAGAATCAAGAATAAAACGGTTAAAACATAATTTTTTTTAAATGAAAAATAATATAGTGCATTAAGTAAAATGAAATAAGTGAAGGGCCATTGACTTAATTTTTTACTCACATTTTGACTTAATATTTAAATTAACTTAATTAATTAAGTGATACTAATTGCATTTATCAAACAAATTTAATTAATTAAGTACTTAATATAATCAGTTTTAAGCATTTTTTTTTATTTTTTTTTTATCAAACATGCCCTTAATCTAATCAGTTTTAAGTACTTAATTTTTTTTTATCAAACATACTCTTAGGGCATGTTTGATAAAAAAAAAAAAAAAAGTGCTTAAAATTAATTATATTAAGTACTTAATTAATTAAGTTTGTTTGATAAATGTAATTAGTATCACTTAATTAATTAAGTTAACTTAAAAATTAATTCAAAATGTGAGTAAAAAATTAAGGCAAGACTCCTTCACTTATTTCATTTTGCTTAATGCACTCTATTATTTTTCACTTAAAAAAAAATATATGTTTTGACCATTTTACCCTTGATCCCCTATGAAGGTTTAGTTAGAGTTATGTTTAATGAGAATTGGATTCGATTTGGATTATTTTAGGGTTTTAATTTTATTTTATATTTAAATTATTGTTATAATTTAATTTAAGTAATCAAACTGCATAAAAAAATACATAATATTATATATTTTTGGGTTAATTTTTACTTTTAATTTTAATATAATTTTTTTTTTAAATGACACCCTGATTTTATTGTTTTGGTCTTAATTTTTTTCTCTCCATATTATCTTTATTCAAATGTAGTTATGTAAATTAAATAATTTTTAACATACAAATTTTGTATTTATTAAACAAAAAAAAAAAATAAGCACTTAAATTTTCAGCACAATTTTATCAAACAATCTTCTGATAATTTCAGCACTTAAAATTAAGTACTTAAATTTTCAGCACTTAATTTTTAAGTGGTTATCAAACATGCCATTAGTCTTTGCCCTAGATGTATAGTTAATTTTCAACTTCTGTCATTCGCTATAAAAAAATAAAAACATCAACCTTTACTTCTTTAATAAACCATCAAATATGAAAATAAACATCAACAAAAAAGATGATTTGTGAACATTAACAATAGATTAAGGGTATGTTTGATAACTACTTAAAAATTAAGTGCTGAAAATTTAAGTATTTAATTTTAAGTGCTGAAATTTTAAGTGCTGAAAATATTAGAAGGTTATTTGATAAAATTGTGCTGAAAATTTAAGCGCTGAAGCATGAGTACGACGTTGTTCGACATCGGTTTGTCAGCGGCGAGTACTATATTGAACACGGTTGCTAGTGTTCGTTGCAGTGGCGAAAGCGTTGGTGTGCAGAGGTAATGATGTTGGGATGAGCAGGAGGAAGAAAGTGGAAGAAGAAGGAGATAGGTGGCGGTGGCGGTAGGGAAGTGGGGTGGATTGGGAGATAAATATAATTGTTGAAAATTAAGGGTAAAAAATATATGTTTAAAAATAGAAGGATGTTTGTGAATTTTTATAAAAATAAAAGATTAAAAAAATTATTTTTCAAATAAAATAAGAGTATTTATGTATTTTTATAAGAAAAAATTGGTCAAATATTTTTAAATTAACATAAAAAATTTGTGATTTTAGAAAAAAAAAAAAAAATAAAAAAATGAAAAGGGGATATGAGTGATAGTAACCCATTCAAATAACATAAAATAGTATATAGGATGTATAGTTGTAACAATTAATTGAGTCCATAGAAATAGATATTTTTGCTATCAGTTTCAGGTGCATGTGAGCAAACATGCAAGTCAATGACTCAAATCACTATTAGCCATTCTCTGCTGTTTCTGGCCTTTTACAAATTATTTTTTTAAAACAAAAATTTATTATTTTTTAAAAATGTATTATGTGATGCCACTAAACGTTTGTACTGTAGCATTGTTGTTTTATGTACTGAAAGAGTTGTCTTCACTTCATCATCGAGTTGTTGGGATGGTTGGGAAAGAGCTTTTGTGAAGTAAACACACAAAAATCATCACTACTCCGTGATTTTTTTATTTCTATTTTTCCAATTTAATTTTTTTTTTTTTTATCTTATGCATTACAAATACTATTTGTACTCCCAAAAAAACACCCAATGCACTCCATGAATATCCCCAATTGAAAATTGAAATTGGGGTGCATTGGCGTTCACCACACTATTTTTATTATTTTTGTAATGTCCCATGCGATTTACTGACCAAGTAATTTTTTGGACTGAGTTCATGTGGCACAAAATGCTTAAATCAAGTAGTTGACATAGTGCTATCTATATATGGGACAAACTAACTTTTATCCGTGCCTAAAGACACTATTTTAAATTGAACAAATAGTAAAACACACAAAATTACTATAAACCAAACTATCAAGTCGAAATCTATGCACTAATTAAACTCATTCAATAAAATACATATTGAACAACAAATTTAATAGTCATCAACAAAATTCGTGCACTTTTAATCAGTCTACTTTTTTTTTTTATAAATTAGGATAATCCGACAGTCCAAAATATAAGTTGGTTTGTCTTTCGATCTAATGATCCTCTTTATTAATGACCTAACTTATTAATATTTTTTATTTATAAATTAGAATAATCTGACAATCTAAAATATAAGTTGATTTGTCTTTTGATATGACGATCCTCTTTATTAATGGCCTAACTTATTAATATTTTTTATTTATAAAATAGAATAATCTGATAGTCTAAAATATAAGTTGATTTGTTTTTTAATCCGACAGTCCGCTTTATCAGTGTCCTAACTTAGTAATTTATTAATAAATTAGGATAATTTGACAGTTAAAAATATAAATTGATTTTTTTTTTTTAATCAAACCGCTATCTCTATAAACGTTTATCTTATTAATAAACATTTTTTAATACTTTGAGGTGAGATCTCAATGTTTGCTTCCCTAGTTTAAAATCAATAAAATTATAGGTAAGAAAAACAATGAATTGAGTAACTAGTAATAGCTATAACAAGACCAAATTGTCATATATTGGCCAAGTTTGAATTTGGAGAATAGTATATGTTTTGGTCACACAATTTATTTATTTTTTTATAATATGTAACTATTATTTTTTAATGTATTTTTTAGTTATATTTTTTAAATATTTTATTATATATTTTTTTACACATAACTATTTTCTTATTATATTTTTAGTTACATGTAATATTTTAGCGACACATTTAAAAAATTAGTTAAATGTAATTAAAAAATGTATTAAAAAATATTACTAAAAATTAGTTGAATGTAACTTTAAAAAAAATCGGATAATCGGTGGCCAGTGATGACTGCAATTTGGTGGGTGACAATGGTTGGGCGGCGATTGGTGCCACGACCCTAATTAGAATTTAGTATTTTGATAAACTCTAGTAGATGAGATTAAAATTAAAATATTTATTTGATTTGATAGTTTTTATTAATTTAATGTCGTGATTAAAACTTTCCATCAGTTATCTCTTTTGATTATGGGCTCCAATAATTATTGAGTATTTGACCCATCGGGAAAACCCAACATTTTTCTAACCCGACCCGGCCCAGTCCCTTATCCAACCCTACCCGTGAATGTGAAGCCTTTTTTGGCCAACCCTAAAAATGATAGCCTTTGCACTCCATTAAAAGAGACGTATGTCCTATCCATCTCAAAATGCTACTTAAATATTTTTTTCCTCTTTTTCTTTTTGGTCCCAAACAGATGCTGAATCTCCTCCTTTTGGCAGCAAAAGTAATCAAACACCACCACTTTTATCTTTGTATCCATTGCACATCACATAGGTTATCCGATATCCGAACAAGTCAGGAGTTGCACATTTCTCTCATAATCAAACCATTCATGCAAACTGGGAGTTACACATAAGATTGAGTGTTAGATTTTTGTCCCACATCGATTATTTAAGAATTCTCAAATTAAAATATAAATTAAATGAGTTATTTCACTTGATACCATATGATTTGAACTGGAAGTCGAAAAATCCTGTAGTAAAAAAAAATTGTTTTGTTAATTATACTTAATTTTTACAAAATTATAATTTTTATTTGAAATTACCAATATATATATATATATATATATATATATATATATATTTGGAAGTGTATTATAAATTTCCACACAATTGATGTCTTTTCCTAAACAAGTGTGGTCCGCATCATACAAGTTGGGACTCTTTTTTCCTCAAACAAAGAATTTAGTGCATTGATAAAATTTTGAAAATAACTACTATCTATTTAATGGACTAAAATGCATATGGGGCTTTCAATTAAAGGGTCCACCGTTTTAAAATTTTTGAACTTTCATCAAATTTATTTTAGACAAAAATATTTCGATTTTGTCATTAAATTTTCGAAAAAAAAAAAATTACGACATTTTTCATTCTCTACAACTCTCACAAAAAAAATCACAAAAAATTAATTTAATTTCAAAAATAAAATTGATAAATAATATAGAAAAATTTAAATTATTGTGGAATTACTTTTAAATAGTAATCCCAAAATAATTTTAAAATTAAAAGTAATGCCACAATATTCAAATCCCACAACTATTTAAAGCTAATAAAAGGGCGTAGGCATTATTTGAATAGAATAATTTAGACTGTTATAAAAAAATATATAAATATAAATCACGGGCAAAAATTGATAACTTGTTACACTTGGACCCCCAAAATATGAGCGCAAAAAAGTCAATAAACATCTATATTTTTTTTGAAAGAAGGAAAAACTAAATAAAATTCGTTAAATGGATAATTCAACAAAAAAAAAAGACAGAGTAATGTTGAAAATTTAGGCTCTTAAAATAATGTGACCCCAAACTATGGAAATCCTAGAAATCTCCACCGTCGATTGCATTGAAAAGTCTAAATTAGAGTATCTAAGGGTGAGGATTGGAAGAAAGCGTGAAACTCAATTTTTGGCCGAAGCCCCATTCATAAGGTTCTCGCTTTCCAACGGCCTTCAGAAAATAAGGTTGAACCGTTTCAAACACCATGACAAACTTTTCCCATATACGTATGATTTACAGTTTACACCCCCAATAGTTAAAAAGTATATCAGTTTGGTCCCTCTAAAGAAAATTATAAGGACCAAAGTGAGATACTGTAAGAATATAAGGTGACAAGTGTAAAAGCTCTAAATTAAATGGGGAAAACAATTAAAATATCAATAGCGAAGGAAATAATTTTAAGTCTCTCCAAATCCGTTACAAAGCCTAGAAAAAAAAATATACACGAAATCTGACCTATTTGGGTCCGGCTTAAACCGCTACGGTTTTTTTTTCCTGCTATTTTTTTTTCTATTTCCTAACTAAATTGATTTCTTCAAAAACTCTGAACCGGCTGGACCGGACCGGCTTCCACCTCCTTCTTCCGCCGCATTTCCAAAACCTTGCGGTGGTTGTTGGAGTGTAGCTGGCTCGAGAATGTCGGGCTGCATGCAGGTCGGTACTCCGGCAGGAGCCGACCCGATTTGAAACGGACTCCGCATGCGTTACAGAGTGTCTTGGCACCGAGCGGACCAGCTCGCCACTGGGGGGTTTTCTGAACACCGCAATGGCTGCACCGGCGCGGCTGAGGGGCACCGACCCCGGGAGTCTCCGACGGTAGTTTTCTCTGTTTGGGTTTCTTCATCGGAGGTCTTCCGAGAAAAGACTCGGCGGTATGACCGCCGCCGGGGGTGGCGTAGATGAGCCAGCCGCTGGGAGGTGACGACAAAGTAGCGGAAGATGACGAAGAGGACGATGACGTGGACGACTCGGTTAGCGACGGTGACCCGAGCGACCAAATTCTCCCTCCGGTTCGTGCTCGCTTGCTTCTGGCCTTGGTTTGAACCGGAGTTGTAAAACACAGCTTCGTTTGGACTGGTTTTCCCTGCTCCGGGCAATTCTCCGCCGGTTTCAGGGCAAATTTTCCGGCAGGATATGCCAAGGAGTACTCAGAAAATGAGTCCTCCACAAAATGAGACAACCATTCGAGGTTCGCCAAATCATCTGCCTGTGACCAAAAAGAGAAAAAACTTTTTCAATTCAACCCAAAAAAGAATTTCTTTAGCAATAGATGAATGAAAATGAGGAGAAATTTCTTACCGGAACGCTTAGTTCGCTGCCGGCGACGGACCCGAACTCGTCCTTCGAAAAGCCGGTTTTTTCGTTTGGGTTACAGTTTTTATCATCCTCCGCTAATATCTGTTGGATGTCGGAAACAGAGACAGAAAAAGAACAAACCTTACCGTTGTTCATCTTCTTCTCTTCTTCTTCTTCTTCTTCTTCTTCCTGTTCCTCCACGAACCCATCTCCGGTGGCCGCTTTAGAGAAGTCAAGGAGGTTATCGACGAAGAAATCGTCGCCGGAAACACCGTTCTGACCAGAAACCGCCGAAAAGTCTTCAGACAACGTCTGGTGGGTCGTTTTCGCCGCCATCTCAGGCATTAAACTGCTTTTCAACGCACCTTCAACGCACTCCATTTCCTATTCAACGAAAAGAACACCCACATTAAACAAATTATCGAAACCCACAAAACCCAGAAAATTATTCAAAAACAGACACGTATTTCAAAAAAAAAAAAAACTACCCAGAAAACTATGAAATTAAAGGGCAACGTAATTCAAAAACTACCCAGAAAAGAAGAAAATTTTGTGACGAAATTTAATACCTGGGAAGAAGATAGGGAAGCAAGAGGGGTGGGTGAGGGAGGAGGATGAGATGATGATATGGAAGAGGGAAAAGGGTTGAATGAGAAGAAAAGGGGATGGTGGTGAGTTGGGTAAAGCATTGAATTGGGGAGGGAGAGAGAGAGAGAGGGGTTAAACGGAGGGGACCCGTGCCAAAAATCAGAAATGTACCGTATGGAAGTGCCCGTTTCTTCTTCCCTTTTTTTTCACCCTTTATTTCTCTCTCTTATCTCATTTCTCTTGTCTGTCGATGGAGCGATGTCGTGCATTTACGTTTTAAATTATGTGTTGTTTTTTACGAAATATATAACCGGCACTATTTCCATCTTCTTACAATAAACACGATTTTCTTAATCTTACTCCGGTTTACAGAGATATCATTTTTTCATTTGACTTTTTACAGTAGAAATTAAAACATTCTAAAAAATGATTAATTAAGATACGCGTAAATCATAAAGAGAACATATCTTACCATATAAAAAAAATAAAATAATAAAAACAGAAGAAATTTGAGAATTTTTTTAAGAGAGTAGATCGTTTTGATGAAATAATTAGTCGAGGTGCATATAAACTGATTTGGGCACATATTACCGTAAAAAAAAATAAAAAATATATCTATATTTACTCCAATTATTGTTATTTACTCATAATTTCCATTATTGACTTTAATCAATTTTAGAAAGACAAAATGTAATTTTCTAAGAAAGTTAATTATAGTTTTTGGTTTTTAGTTTTTGAATATTTAGAAAGTTAATACTTAGAGAAATAAGAATAATAATTTCGGGTTGTAAACAAGTCCGGTCAAAAGAGAAATTTCCACTGGTTAAAAATAAATTATTTATTTTAGCAATCTGTCAGTTTTGAGTTGAATTCGCCATTGGTTTTCATCAGGTTATTTGGATAAGTTTACAGTTTAAAAAATACCAGAATTATGTCATATTTTGTTTACAAAATTATTCTTATAACTTTAAATATCATATTTTTTATTTTTTAATATTATTTTTATTTTCAATTTTTTAATTTTAAAATCTTTTTTGTTTTATATATATATTTTTACAGAAATCCAAAAAGAAAAAAAATAAAAGTAAAAATGGAAAGTACACAAAAAAAAGCTAGAAAATAGAAAAACCAAATATAAAAATTAAAAATTGAAAAAAAAAACTGAAAATGGAAAAAAAAAAAAAAAGTATTAAAAAAATAAAAACAAAGATAGAAAAACAAAACATAAAAGCAAAAAATAAAAAACATCAAAAAGAAAAATATATAAATTAAAAAATTGAAAACGAAAAACAGAACAGAGAAGAAGAGTGATAATATGATAACTTTGATGAAAGACCGTCTCAAGTATTATTCAAAAATAATAATATTTTAAAAATAAAAGTATTATTGGAATTATATTTCGTATTATTCATTTTATTCACAAGTCATAATTAATTAATACTTTTATGTGAAAATCAAATTAAATTGTAAATATAAGATTGATGTAATTAAATAACACAAAAACAATAACATAAAAAACAATTTTAATTATGGCTCAAGCGACAAGATATGCTTGCGTTATAACAGTTGAAAAACCTCTGAAAATCAAGAGTTTGAACTTGAGAAAAATCATTTGTTAGGAGGAACAATCACAAAATCTCGAACGAGTTTAATCTCACACCATGTATGGGTATAGAGACACTCGTGGCTAGGGGTGAAAGAAAAGCCCGACCCGCCTTAGGTTCGGTTGGATTTCATTTTTTATTTTTTGTTTTTTCACCCGACCCGCCCGCGCGACAAGAGAGAGAAAAAGGATCAGGTTTACCAATCCCCCGTCCGCCCTGTCCGAACCCGACTGAAATGACTAAAAGGCAATCATATTACATTCCCCACCCCCTGACAATTGTTTATTATAAAAAAACCCTACTATATATTGAAAATTATAACCCTAGCTCTTTCATTTGCGCCGCCTCACTCTTCTCTCATTTCTCTTATTTTCTCAATCTCTCAGTCTTTCTTCTCTCGATCTTAGTCCTCCAGCGTAGCCCCTTTCTCCGGCGAAGATCTGTCTATGTGGCTCCGAGGATTTCAACCAAAATTTTAGTTCTCCGGCGAAGCTTTCTCTGCTTCATCGTCAGTTCTCTCTCTCAGTTTCGCCATCGCTGCCGCTAAGGTTAGAATCGTTTGATATGTATTCATTGTCTCAATTTCAGATCTGTATAATACTTGTTTATAATTGTTTAGATTTGTTCATTCTTTGCTTCTCGTTCTGAAATTCTGATATGAATTGAAGGGGTGTACCTTCTGGTTTCGATAATTTGCAAGCCGTTTTTGTTCTTCTCTCACCCGGAAGGCGCTAGAAATCCGCCTGTACCCGAAGCACCCGAATCTGCTAAGATGCTCGGATATTTTGGATCGGGATCAGGCGATTTCAACTCTCTAAAAAAAGTTTGGGTCAGAGGACAAAACACCCCTTCCCTTGACCCCGCCTGACCAATTTTCACCCTTACTCGTGGCTATATTAAAAATAAAAATAAAAAAATTAATTAATGGAAAAAATATTTGTTTTTATTTTTAGAAAAATAATTACTTAATTGTAGAAAATAGAGGGCGTAGTCCGGTCCACATAAAATACAAATGAGTGATGACCCACGAAACTGCCAACTTTATTTCGGTTTTTTTCCTTCCCTCGTAGCTTTACTTTCTTTTCGAAGTCTTCTTTCGGCCCATAACTTTTGACTTAATTACGTGATTTGCCCTCCGCCTTGATCGCCGCTTCTTCACTTCCCGCTTCTTCTTTTTCCAATTTTGCCACCAAAAAACAATATCTTATCTCCTTTTCCTCTTTTTCATATTACGGAAAGTAAGATTAGCTGTTGGACATTTTCAATTGAGTTCTATAGCTAAAATAGAGGATTATTCTCAATTCTACCTTCACAATAATACCCTATTATTCTCTTATTTTGGTAAATTTTTTTATTTATTTTATGATCAGGTGTCCAGATCAATTTACACGTACCTTATCTTCCTAAACAATCTTAAGACGTACTCCCTCATATCAATCTGGTGCATTCAAGATTTAATTATCAGAATGCTCTCTAAGAGAATTAAACCTTAATTAATAAAGAAAGAGACACATCTCATTGTCAACTATACTAACAGCTCTTGGGTTCCCATTCAGATAATTTGATGAGAGTGAATTTTTTAAATTTTTATATTTTACAAAGTCATTGTACACTAATAAAACACACTAACATGACAATACCCTTACTTCATGCAATCTTGGGAGTCATGACTTTCATACACAAATGAACTAATAAGTTAGATCAGTTATATTTGACGTCTGATGTATTCATGATTAAATTTAAGGGCGTATTCCTCCACATCGGCCTAGTGCATTCATGATTAAATGTAAGATTTAATTTCTAGATTTTTTTTATAGAAGAATGGAATATTGGTTGACAAAAAAAATGAACATCTTATTTGTCAACTAGACTAACAGTTCTTGGGTTCCCATTTAGGTAATTGATGAGGGTGATTTTTTTAAAAATTTATATTACAAAATCATCGTACACTCAACACGCTAACTAGACGATACCTTTACTTTGTGCAGTCTTGGGAATCACTGGTTTCACACACAAATGAACCGACAAGTTAGACCAAGTACATTTGACATCTGAACTGTCTATTTCTCATAATCACAACGTCTTGCTTGACTCGTCGACCTCCTCCGAAATTTACTATTGATATGTAACCACATTCAACACGAGGATTCATTAAACTCTTCTTTCGATGAATTATATATTAGAAAAATATCATCTATTCAGTAAAGCATGAGCACGACATTTTAATTAATACCATCTAAGGAAGTGTCAAATCTAGTATTTCACATTTTGGTGGGGGAGAGGGTTGGCAAACATGGTAAAAATTGAGTGTGAAGTCGATTTCCAATCAATAGAGAAAGAGAAAGAGATGGTGGATGTGATGATGGTTATCGGTTGGGAGCAATGGCATGCCTTGGAAGCAAAGAGTGTCAAAAAAAGTGGATATATAAACCAATGACATCCAGCCAGCTTTTTTGTCCCCGTCTACCCCAACTCAAATGATTCTTCCCGGACCCCCACCCCCACTTACATTGGATTTATCCTCCATTGTCATTTCCATGTAGATGGAGGGTAATTTGGGAAACAAAACTAAATATACTCGTCCTTTCCTAGGGAGATTCTATATCTACACTTTATCCTAAAAGAGAGCAGTTGTTAGATTATAAATCTGAGCAAAATTATCACTTCATGAGTGAACTTTGTTTGGGGGTTGAGGGATAATCAAAATCACCTCCACACTGATATTAGAGCTTATATAGGGGTCGGCAATGAGCCGGACCGGGCTTGCCCGACCCCAAATAATTGAAGCCCGACAGAGCCCGGGCCCAAGCCCATCAGGTTTTGACTGGTCAACGGGCTTGTCAGGCTCGGTCCGGGCATGAATTGAAGAAGTCCGAGCCTGTCCAACAGGCTCATACATTTCGGATCTACGGGCTTCGGGTTTGGGCTTTTTTATTTTTCAAAATAATTCAATTTTTTTTTTTTTTTTTTTTTTTACAAATGATTGAGAGAAAAGAAATTTGAACACTTGACCTCTAATAAGAAAGACTAACTTACAAATCACTAGATTACAAGTTTTGGTTATACATACATATCAAGTAGAAATAGTTAAAGAGTAATGTTCAATTGTCAAAATAATTTTAAGTTTTAAAACATGTTATCCTTTTTTCAAAAATATTTTTTAATTAAATTTATATAAATTAATATAAGACTTAATTTTTTTTGACTTTATTAAAATTTATTTTTAGCTTAAAAAATAAAATAGGTATTCTATTAAAAATTTCCAACTTAATAAATAAAATTTGAAAATTGAATATAAGACTTGATGCACATGTTATAATAGTTGGGAGTATTAATTATACTTCAATTGCATCTAATTAAATTGACGATGAGAATCCAACTTTAAATTCATGAAATTCTTGATCTTCATGGACCTCATCTAAATAATGAGGCAAATTGAAATTCAGGTTAGCCATATCAAATATGAATAAATAAATAATTAAAAATAATAATCAACAATATAATAGTAGAGAATCAAATTAATATTACCGAAAACGGAGCTAATAATTTAAGACAGTAAAAGATTTTCGGTGAATAATAATAAATATATATATGTGAGTGTGTGTGTGTATATATATATTATATACATAAAATCAAAAAATATTAAGTCTTATATTGATAAAGTCTTATATCATTTGAATCTAATTGAATTGACAATGAGAATCAAATTTAAAATTCATGAAGTTCTTGATCCTCATCTAAAGAATGAGATAAATTGAAATTCATGCAGTCATTATCAAATATAAATAAATAAACAATTAAAAATAATAATCAACAATATAATAGTAGGAAATAATATATATATAAGTAAAAAAATAAGTCTTATATAAATAAAGTCATATATGAGTTGGATATAATTGAATTGGTTATGAAGATCCAATTTCTGAAGTTATTGATCATCATTTAAAGAATGAGACAAATTGAAATTCATGGTAACCATTATCAAATATCAAATATGAATAAATAAACAATTAAAAATAATAATCAATAATATAATAGTAAAAAATTAGATTAATGTTACCGAAACAGAACAAATAATTAAAGACAATGAATGATATTATATATATATATATATATGTGTGTGTGTGTGTGAAGTCAAAAAAATAAAGTTTTAAATTAATAAAATCAAAAAAATATAATTTTTAAGTTTAAAATAAATTTATTTAAATGAGAAATATTTTAAAAAAAAGGATAACAAATGTTTTAAAGTTTAAAATTATTTTGACAATTGAACATTACTCTTTAACTTTTTTCACAAGTTACTAATGCATAACTAAGACTTGTAACCTAGTGGTTAATAAGATTGTTTCTTTAATGAGAGGTCTAGTGTTCAAATCTCTTCCCCCTTAACTATTTGTAAAACAAATATTTTAATTATTTTAAAATTCAATAATTCAAATATATATATAAAATAACAGGCCTTAGATTCGGGCTAGGGCCTCAGATAGCTCGAAAATTGGGCTTCGGGCCGAGCTCCTATAAAATATTCAAAGTCCGAGCTCAACTGGAAGCCCTATAGGCTCGAGCTCGGGCAGCCCTAATTTCGGGCTCGGGCGGGCTTCGAGCCGCCCATGGGCTTTGGGCTTTTTGGAGAGCCCTAAGCTCATATTATAACAATTCTAACCCAATAGTCACAGAGGGAAAGAGTAATCGAGAATTCGCCGACCAAATGCCCAATATGTGAGGAGGAGATTGTTAGGTTTATTCCACATTCGATATGGAAAGAACTAGTGATCAAGTTATAAGTGTGAGAGAAAGTTTCATCTCATGAGCGAGTTTTTGGAGTTAAGAGAGACCTAAGATCACCTTACATTGGTATCGGAGCTCATGTTAAAACAACTCTAACCCAATAGCCACAAAGGGAGATATTAGTCGAGAATTAGCTTACCAAAGACCCGATATGTCAGATGGAGATTGTTAGATTTATCCCACATTTGATGTGGAATGAGTTAGTGGTCAAGTTATAAGTGTGAGAGAAAGTCTCACCTCATGAATTATCTTTTAAGGTTGAAAGAGACCCAAGACCACCCTTATACACCTCAATTACACATATTTTTAATTAAAAAAAAAATTATTATAATTTTATTCCTATGTTAGATTATCATTAAGGATGTCAATAATTAAAATAAAAAAAATAAAAATTGCTAAATGTGCACCCCTTTCATTCATAATATTTACACTTTTGTCCCTTACACGTTCTCTTCTCTTTCAAAGCATCATCCGTTCCGCCTCTCCTTCAACAACAAACTTTCAACCATCTTTATATTAACATCATTTTGGATATTTTTCAACAAAATTTAAAATGTCATGAGTGTTGAACAACCTAACGAATCAAATTTATGTTTTTAGTCGCTTTTGGTATATTTTTCTATTTTTTCCAAAACTTCCGAAATATTAAAACTGCGATCGTATGGACTTACAGATCTGCACAACTTTGTTTTGCGCGAACCTATAGTTCCGTGCGAAATCTATTTGTGCGGACCTACAGTTCTGTACCACTTGCAATATTTTCACAAATTTTATATGGAAATTGGATCTATTAGAAATCATCGTCCTAACTATTTATGAGATAAATAGCGAGAAAAAAAAACTAATAGTAAGAACAAAAAAAAAAAGTATGGACTATTAAAAAAACTATATCTAATTTTATGTTTGTAGTTAATTGTAATTCTATTTTTCTTTTTTTTATAGATCTACTGGATTTATAGGAAATTAAAAATAAAAATAAAAATTGCAACATCTAACTTAAAAAAAATAAAAATACAACATCTACCAAATTGAATTCCACGTTAATAAAGAACAATGATGACCAAAAGTAAATAAAACAACCAATACAAAATAAGAACTAGGTAAACTACACTTGTCAACAGTTAAAAACAATGTCGTCAACTACTTGAAACAACTAAGATTGGCATCTTATACGATTATAAATTTGAGTTTCTGTCACGCTTTGCTCAATTTTTCCCGATGCACTTGACTCAACCTGCTCAATTATTGCATGTCTTTATGTTGGGGTTGACGTTTTGACCGTTTTGTCTAATTAGAATTTGTAGGAGAGACACGTTGCCTCTTAGATGTTCTTTCATCCTTACTACAAACACAAACTAACTATTTTGCAAATACAAATTAATTATGTAAAATGAGAAAAATGTCAACAAAAAGTAGCAAGAAAGCAATGATTTAAAAACACCTTCAAATTCAAAATAACTTCGAGTTTACTACCCTTTTTTTACTCATTTGCACACGACGAATATTAAATGTGATTGATATTGAATACCGAAATATTATGCACACACATTAATTTGCAATATCTTCATGTTGCGGTTGACATCTTGACCAGTTTGTATGATTGGAATCCATAGGAGAAACACGTTGCCTCTCAGATATTACTTCGTCCATACTACAAACACAAACTAATTATTTAGCAAATATAAATTAACTATTTAAAAGACAAAAATGTCAACAAAAACTAGCGAAAAAGTTGTGATTTAAAAAAACCTTCAAAATCAATATAACTTGAGTTTAGTACCTTCCTCGTCTGCACTCAACCAATATTAAATGTCATTGATATTGAATACCACCGAAACATTATGCACTCACATTAATTTGCAATGTTTTCATGTTGAGGTTGACGTGTTGACCAGTTTGTATGATTGGAATCTGTAGGAGGGACACGTTGCCCCTCAAATAATCCTTTGTCCATACTACAAACACAAACTAACTATTTAGCAAATACAAATTAACTATTTAGCATGCAAAAATATAAAAAAAAAGTAGTGGTTTAAAAAAAAAAAAAAAAAAACTCACTCAAAATAGCTTGAGTTTTGTACCGTTTTTTCCTCATTTTCATGCAACCAATATTAAATATAATTGATATTGAATACCACCGAAACATTATGCACTCACATTAATATTGCTTTGTCACGTCTTTAGTTATATTTTTAATGTTAATATTTTTATTCTTATGAATCAAATGCAACTATTTAGAATACACACACACAAAATAAAATAAATAAATAAATAACACAAACATAAAATCTATAAAACACAAACAAAACAAACATAATTTAAAATTTTATTTTATTGTAATTGATTTTTTAGAATTTACTACTTGAAATGAAAAGGAACTGTCTGATTGAAGGCACCAGAGTTGTTGCATTCGTCAGATGGACGAGAAGTCACCAGAGGGCTACCGACTGATTGCGTGACGAGAGTGAACAATAGCCGGGGGGGGGGGGGGGGGGGGAGGTAAGGGGAGAAGGAATGAAAATTAGGGTGTACATTTAGAAAGTAGGAGGCCTTTTTTCGTTTTTTGTACATTAGGGGTATTATTGGAATAGCTAGTGTTTACATTTAGCAACCAAATCCAATTAACTACATTTAGAATTTTTGTATAATTAGTAAAATGGGGCGTACATATAGAATTTCCCTCTTTCTTAATGCCAAAAAATATGATACTACACTTTCCTTTTCAAGATATATTAATTAATTATTATTATTTTTAATAAATATACTTTATCACTTATTAAAAAAAAATGAAAAGAGTTCCAAAGTCCGTACATTAAATTTAAAGGAACAACACAAACCGATTTATCATGTTTTCTCTGATTTGTAAATATTGGTGTCGACAATAGCCATTTAAGTATACACAAGTATGTTTACCTGTAATGGGTTCTTAATTTTTATGATTTTGGGGGCAAGTGGAGGGAGTGTGCTCTATGTTTAACATATTGAATTGTGTACGTTGGATGATTTCTGTGTTTTTTCAGCAATTTCTGACTTGAATAATTTATTTATTTATTTTTTGTAGCATTGGGCTTAAAAAAAAAAAGGTTATTTAGTTAGGGTTTAAAAAATAGAGGTCCTCTAATTCACTAATTATTGTTTCTCTTGTTAGGGTTTCAGCACTAGAGTTGCTTTAGAAAAATAGATATGCAAAAATCATGCGAACGATCACAATATTTGATAGGTATAATTAAAGGGGTGGCGGGTGGCAAGTGGTGGCTGCGGTAGGAGATGGCGGCGGGTGGCAGGTGGTGGTGGCAGTAGGAGGCGGTGGAGGCGATGATAGGAGATGACGATAAATGTATATAAATTAAAAAGTTATTTATGTATTTTAATTTTTTATTATTTTAAAATAGTCAAAGGTAAAATTGGTATTATAATAAAAAAATTATTATTTTTTAATCAATAAGGAAGTTAAGTAAAATTTTAACAAAATGACGTAGGAGGTCTCTGATATTTATAAAATGATAGAGAAATTATCTAAAATAGTACAAAATGACATGTAAATTCAAAACTTTACCTGTGAAAAAAAACACCTCATACACCCCGAACTTTAAAAAAAAAAAACCAAGAAAAAGAAAACGTAGAATCTAATTTAAATGAAAAGTAGGAATATGGCAGTCAATTTGACAGGGAAAAAAAAAACACAAAACAAAACAGAACAGAACAGACGAAACCCTGTAGAGCCCGCCTAGGCACGTATCTCACATTCCAATATACCGCCGGTAAAAAATGAAAAAAAAAATAAAAAATGAACCGCCGGCTCAAGGTCGTTTTCAGGAGCCGCGGTTTCGTCCAGTCACGTGTTGTGTCCTCATTAGACCAAGTGATTTGGCAAAACGTGGGCCCCCACCCCCATCCACATATACCATGTTTTTATTTATTTTATTTTTTGAATTTTGAAAATTTGAATTTATAATAAGGAAGTTAAGTAAAATTTTAACAAAATGACGTAGGAGGTCTCTGATATTTATAAAATGATAAAGAAATTATCTAAAATAGTACAAAATGACATGTAAATTCAAAACTTTACCTGTGAAAAAAAACACCTCATACACCCCGAACTTTAAAAAAAAAAACCAAGAAAAAGAAAACGTAGAATCTAATTTAAATGAAAAGTAGGAATATGGCAGTCAATTTGACAGGGAAAAAAAAAACACAAAACAAAACAGAACAGAACAGACGAAACCCTGTAGAGCCCGCCTAGGCACGTATCTCACATTCCAATATACCGCCGGTAAAAAATGAAAAAAAAAATAAAAAATGAACCGCCGGCTCAAGGTCGTTTTCAGGAGCCGCGGTTTCGTCCAGTCACGTGTTGTGTCCTCATTAGACCAAGTGATTTGGCAAAACGTGGGCCCCCACCCCCATCCACATATACCATGTTTTTATTTATTTTATTTTTTGAATTTTGAAAATTTGAATTTATAATAATCGCTTCTGGCGCCCTATTTCTTACCGTCGGTGCCCCCTCGCGATGTGGAGCCCACCTATCCAAATCAGGGATGACTGGACTCGAATTAAATTAAAAAATAATAATTGACTATTAGTTCCAAGGAACAGATATTAGTTCAAGGAACAGATATAGTTTTAAAAATGTTTCATTTAATCTATAAATTTTGATTCTCTTTTCAATTGGGTTTTATTTGATTTAATCTCGAATGTGCAGACATTATTAGGATTGTAAAGAAAACTTTGATGAGTAAATTCGTGTTATAATAAATATTAATTACAAGTTAGTGATTAATATATATTACATATATCTATATAATTTTAGTTACATGTACTTATATAATATTAGTTACACATTAAAAATTACATGTATTTATGTCATATTTGTGATATTAAACATGATGAAGGGATGACCATTGATTGATCATTATAGTGTAAATAGATTTATGTAGTCGATCCTACATTAGTAGGATAAAAGTTTAGTTGTTGGCATGTATTTTGTGTAATATTATAAAATACAGTAATATTTATTACATCTAATAAAAATTTACGCACAAATCAGTTATATATAACTGCGAGAGTGTAGACGCGTGTATTAAACTCATTTTTTTTATTAATTGACGGGATTAAAATCTAAGTTATTTTTGTCTATGCAATTTTTTTAAAATTAAGGACAAACTGGCTCTTTAAATTAATTCATTAATAATATTCCACCATCGGGGAAAATATCATGACATTTGAGGAAATGACGAAAAGGACCTTGGCAACATTGGGAGGTACAAGTGTTTGTTGCCTTGTCCTACAGTATGTCTGCAAAAATGTGAGAAAGCAGGCACCAAACAGAGGTGTACGTACGCTAGGGGAATCTGGAGGTGAGTATCTCAAGGAGGGAGGTTTCCTAAGACGTCCTTTATTGGCAGCAAAGCAAGGGGGTTTTGATTGAGTACATTGTGAAAGATCTTTGGTCCCCACTGTTTGATCAAGATGGGCTTCTTTTTCTTTTTTCTTTTGACAAATACACGCAGGTTAAGGCAAGCCCTAATGGGGTCTGGTGGCCAAAAAAAAAAAAAACACACCATTTCGATTATCGAGAGCAGACACTGAAGTTATGTCATGAGTGCACAGGAACGATGCAAGTAGAGTTGTTTACGCTTCTAACATTTTTAATTTTTTTTTTTTTTTACTCAAATAGAATTGTTTTAAACTTATTTACGGAATTAGAATCATCTGGGGATGTGATCTCCAGGTTCGTGGGCCCGGACGTATACCCGGGATTTGGAACCCCAAGTATACAAGAAATTTTTAAAACTTTCGGTAACTTTGAGTTGATTAACGGTGGTCTATCGATATTTTAAATAAATATATTTTTTTTTTTTGCATAAATTACGTTCAAAACACTCCATAATACTTTTTACAACATTAAAAACGGATAAGTGGATGAATTTTAAAAAATCGTTAAAGTTGACCAGATGAGCTGTTTCGATAACGACGATTTTTTTTTTTGGCAATTTGGAATTAACAAAAAATTGTATGTCCATAACATAAATGAACCAAATTTTTTGTATATAAACTATACTCATAACACTACATAACAAAATTTAGAACACTAAAAACGGATTAGTGAATAATTTTTAAATAATCATCAAAGTTGGTCGGATGAGTTGTTTCTATGACGATGCAGTTTTTTTTTTTAAAACTTTGAGTTAACAAAAAATGGTTATCTATCCGTAATAGAAATGAACTTGATTTTTTTGTATACAAATTACATTCATAATGCTAAATAATAAAATTGAGAACACAAAAAACGGATAAGTGAATATATGGTGTTGAGAGAAGAGAAAACTTATATAAAATAATAGAAAAAGTTTGGATGGATATAATTTTACGCTCAACGTTCAGTGGCCGTTTTCACCTTTAATTTTGAATTTGAAGTGTTGGGTGACTAAAAAAACTACATCGTCATCGAAACAACTCTATCCGACCAATTTTGACGACTATTTAAAAATTATCCACTAGTCCGTTTTTAGTGTTCTAAGTTTTGTTATGTAGTGTTATGAGAATAGTTTATATACAAAAAAATTTGTTCATTTTTGTTACGGACATGCAATATTTTGTTAATTCCAAATTGCCGAAAAAAATTCCGCCGTTATTGAAATAACTCATCTGGTCAACTTTGACGATTTTTTAAAATTTATCCACTTGTCCGTTTTTAGTGTTGTAAAAAGTATTATGCAGTGTTTTGAACGTAATTTATGCACAAAAAAATTAGATTTATTTAAAATATCGATAGACCACTGTTAATCAACTCAAATTTGCCGAAAACTTTAAAAATTTCTTAGGCAAAACCCTTTTTTTTTTTTTTTTTTGTATACCCGGGGTTCCAAACCCCGGGTATACGTCTGGGCCCATGAACCCAGGGATCACATCCCTGGTGAGTTTAGTTTCGTAAATAAGTTTAAAATAATTCTATTTCAGTAATATTTTTTTTAAAAAATGTTATAAGTGTAAACAACTCGATGCAAGTATCACACGGATGCTCCTGGTTGTTTTAATCTCAACGATGCAAGTATCACAAGGCTACTTAGGTGGAGAGTGACAGAGAGAGAGGTGGGGAGATGAACCACGCTCTCGCCGTCTTTCAAACAAGACGATGATCGAAACATAGCAATATAATCTCTTAAATTTTCGAATGCTATAAAAATAGTCCTTATGAAAATCTTTAAATAATATAACATTAATTAATAATTTGTTTTTTACTTTCATCTTTCGACCGTTAAAATTAAGAGAAAACTTGATCGTTACTCTTAAATCTTAAATACATAGAGTGTAAATAGTGATGAAAATATCACAGGAGTACAAAATTCAATGCCGCCGGATCACGTGAGTGCAAAGTGAAATTAACCAAAAATAATTTAGGTGTTTGAACATTTTTGTAAATGTATTTTGGATGACATTTGGTTAGTATTTATGTTTTTCTGTTTCTATTTCCATTAAACTGGGATAAGATGAGATAGAATAAGAATTTTGTTTCCGTTCTAGAGTATTCCGGAAATAGAAACATATTTGGTAACGATCATTGTCTTGAAATTGTTTCTTTTAATTTATGAGAACAGAAACAAGAAACATGTTTAGTTGCAACATTTGTTCATTTTTTACTTTAAATATATGACGACGGACGTGGTGGTGGTGGACAGCAGGATGATGCTGGAAAATTATGAGAACCAAGCCTCCAATATGGTGAATTAAAAAAAATAAAAAAATCATGATCAATATGTTTAGTATTCCGCTCTTGTTCCTACTCTTACATATACTTACTTTTATACTGAAAGAGCGTCATCTGATCACTGTGCGATGCAATTTAAACATGAGGGGATGAAAGTAAAACATAAAATATTTTTTAGATTAGCAAAAAATATATTTTTTAAGGATATTTGTGTAAGTTACTTTCTTCAGTTCAATTCAAAGATAATTTGACATCATACCAAGAACACAAGTTAAAACGAACATGGCAATTGACCCTAAACCGGCGGATGATCAAATCAAACCAAACCGAATAGTTCAATTTTAAAAACAGCCAAATGATTTCGATTACGATTTTGGTTTCAAAATTAAAAACCGAAATGATTTTAGTTTTGGTTTCAAAATTGAAAATTGAAATGGTTTTGGTTTTACTTTTGATTTTGGGATAGTAATTCTTAAAACCAAACCGCGTAATACATCTATTGTATTTATATATACTACCCTTTTTTATTTATTTATATTTTTTTATTAGATGTAAACTTTATGTGTTGTACTTTAATTATGTTTAAGATGTTTATTGTAACAATTAATGATTTTGTAGTTGTGTTTGATTTTATTTAGAATTTGTGTTATATATTTTAATTTTGGTTTTGTTTACAATTTTACAAACTTGGGTTGGTAGAGAAAATCAATAAATTATTAAAAAATCTTAATGTATTTAGGTTTTACCATTTTGATGTTTGTTTTATATTTATTAAATGGTTTGGTTTCAAAATCGACTTATAAAAAATTGACAGCTTATGGTTCAATTTCAGATTTGAAATTATGCTTAATGATTTTTATTTTATTTTTATATAAAATCGGTCTAAAATCGAACTGTTCTAATTTCTAATCACACTTATCACCATATGAGTTAAAGAAGTAGGTTTCGAGAAAAGTCCTCTTCCAGTGGTCGTTCTTCTAGATCTCACTCTCTCATGAACTCTGTCAATTGGTCCGTAGACAAGTCCAACTCTCTAGTCTGCATGTAATTGTTGACAAAGTTATTTCACAAACTCAATGATCGTTTGGTAACTTTTTCTGAAGCACTTTTTATTATAAATAAAAACAATTGTTAAATAAAAGAGTACAAGCAAGATCGGAAATAAAAATTGTATGTGATATCCGTACATCTTAGTGTTATCTATAAAAATGATATTTTAATTGAAATGAATGTGGCATTGGGTTGAGATTTTGAGAAAATTTGGATACAAAAGTGAGAGTCAATATAAAAAAAATAAAAATAAATTATTTTCATAGGCAATGACTTTTCTTTTTATTTTTCTTATGCTAATTTTATCCTATAAATTTTACAAATTTTTTTATTAGTTAATTTATGAATTGTTAGAATCTAGTGTTTGGTTGTAAAAATTAAAAATACAAAAATTAGCTAACCAACCATTTTAGTTCAGATATTATTTTCTCTGTGTATCGTAATTGGAGTATAATATAACTAAACTAAAACAATTTTACGTTGGGTTAATTATTTGTATATCTGTGATTAAACTGAATTGTAATTTGTATCCTTATAGTATTTTCGTTAGCACTTATCTTTTCATGCTTAAGAGTCAAAGGGTAAAATCAAAAAAATATGTTAATTAATATTAAATGACATTTATACGTATCAAAGATTTTAGTAGGAACTATTTTAATATTATTCAAAAACGTAGGGGGCAACAATAAATATATATATATATGTATGTATGTATGTTTTGAACTTCTTATTCTTGCTTGGACAACCATGACCACTCCATCTTCCTCTTTCGATCATAGCCAAACGAGCAACCACCGCTGTCATACCTACGGCGAACACCACCACCACCACAACCAGCCACCACTAGTCCACTTTCTCTCTTTCTCAACTTCTCTCAATTGGGGATATTCGGCTGAGATGAACAGGAGAAGAAGAAAAGAAAATGATTTTTTTTTTTTTTTACATTTTTCACCTTAAAATTTTAGATAACTTTTTAATTAGATTCCATTAAATTAGTTAGAGGAAAATAACAAAATTATCCTTAATCTTGAATTAAATGACAAAATTATTTTTACTTTTGTAAAATTTTTAACTGTTGCACTTAAATTTGAAGTAAGGGTATAGTGCCGACAAAAATATCACAGAGGTACAAAGTACAATTCGATCTAACTACTAGGGTGTAAAGTGTAATTAATCCTTTTATGTTTCTACGTTCAAACAAACAATATCAAAATTTCATAAATGAAAAAAATAAACAAATTAATTCATAAAAAAATGTTATGATTCATAAAATAGGATGATTTAGACAACTAAAGGGGCCATAAGTCATTTCCTTTATCAATTAAATCAGTATGTACATATAAGTAGGAGTATGTCAAAAACTGGATAATTCTAGTTCAGACTTCAGATTATTGCTGTCCATAAGTACGTTCACAATATAGAACAACTGTTTTTCACTTATTAGATGATTTACCTTGCCTACTGGTACATGAATCCTGATCATGTGGAGTTAAGTCCATCTCTAGTATCTGAAATGAAACACCAACACTTGTAAATTTACCATGGCTTTTATATATATAAGAAAAACAAGGGACACCACAGGCGCCTGGCCACAGATCGACCCATCTTGATCCGATGCATAGAAGTTTTCCATTGATACTGGAGGCATCACTTTCACATAATCTGCTTCTGCATGCATGTACTGGTCGTTCCATATATGTACGTCACTGGATTATCCAATCCCAAGTTACAATAAACCAAACAGTTTCAGTATTATTGTCAAAAAAGAAAAAATAAGTTTATCAGATTAGAGTACCCTAAGTTTATCTTCCATAGCATCTTCCTCCAGCATTCCATGTGTGTTAAGGCGTGGAAATGAGGAATCAGATGGTATATTGTTTCTGACATGTTTGGTCCAAACATATGTGACCATGTAAAAGACAGTGCAGGATCATTCTTTTTACTCATCAAGTTCAGTCCAGCTTACTTATAATCTCGATGGGCAGAGACAAGTGGTGTGCAAGGGTGAAAAACCATAAAAATATCCATATTGCATAGGATTTCAGGGTCTTCGGTATTGCCTTGATTTTCAACGTGCAAAGAGTACGTGTTTCCACTCAGTGAACAGTGAAATACACGTGAGCAATAACCGCATACGTGTGAATAGTAAAATCCACATGAATAATGAACCGCGTACATGCAAATAGTAAAACACATTTTGAACTTTTCATAATATCCATTTTCTGAGATTACAAATAAGGCGAAATGCAGCAGAGTTTATCATCCCAAATCAAAGAGAAACACTGTTTCTCATGATAAATCCTCACTTGTATTCATCCCATATTTCTCCTATTTTTGTATAGAGAGATTTATATTTTATTATGGACAATTACATTGTTTCTCTTTAAGTGATACATGCATGCTTTTACATTATTGATTAGTTGATCTACATGTTGTTAGGGTTCTTTTTGTACGGTCCTTCATTTGTGTTTTTTTCAACTTTTGTCCTGCTTTCAAAGAAACATATGTTTCAGTTAACATTTTAGTTAACGTTAGACATGATATGAAATTTGAATTTAATATATAGTTGATATCGACTAGATAAATTCAATGTAGTTGATATTAATTGAAAACTAAAAATTTATTTAAAGGACTAAACTATGGAGAGAAATATTTAGACTTAAAGAATTAAAAATTGATCACGTGTCCAAAATGGCGCAACATTGTTCGATTGGTGCAAAACTCACTGGTTAGCACCAAGCCAGCCATTAAGACATGTAGAAAGAAACGAACGTTAATTAAATACCCAAACGGGATTCAATTTGTGCGAAACTCGAGGGTTATCACCACCCTGCTATTAAGATTTGTAAAAAGAACCAAAAATAAATTTGGATAAGCAGTGTAATGACCCGGTTTCCTAGGACCGTCACTGGATTTCTTCTATAGAGAATTCTACCATAAATATTTCACTATTTACAAACAAACTAGAATTTTTAATAACGACTTGGTTTTCCAGAGCTGCGACGTGGTTTTTCCCTCGGAGAATTAACGCTAACACAGAGTGATCGACCGATGTTTTGTCCCACAAAATTTTTGAGAGATTGTACCAACTACGGCGATAATTCTAATTATTGAATTGTTTAAATTAATTTTAATACGGTAAATAATCAATTAAATATAAATATAATTTAATACAAAAGTTATAATATATAGATTACAAATTAACCAGTAAATTTAATACACGGTCAATTTAATACTAAAGTTAAAATTTTTAATTTAATATACAATTATGACGACAGTTATAATTATCGAATTTTCGAGTCAACTTTACAACAGTAAATAATCAATACATTTATTTCAAATTTGACTATAAATATAATTGTATACCGGAAATTTTTTACAACACGACGACGACACTAATTATAATTATGGAATTATCCACATTTAATTTCCTCATGTATTTCATAAATCCATGCTAACTTAACATTCAGCATATCATGCTAAATTAGCATAATTAGCATTTCATGCTAAATTAACCTTAAGCGTATCATATGATTTGTAGGATTGTCGATTTATAAAGATGTTGTTAATTATACAAAATTATAATTACATAATTAATTATAGGATGATGCGACAAATTAATAATTTATAGAATTAACATTAAAACCGAATGACCAATACTTATTCTATGGAATCCAATAAATTTTACAATGCGACGGCAACAATACTTTGTCGATTTATCGAATCGATTTTACAACAGAAGATAATATATAAATACAATTATTACAAATTAAATAGAAATTCAAATAAAATTTCTGTTGCCGTTTCATTTTCACCGGCCTTAAAATCAAAATTGTGAAGTTGTGAGCTAACGTTCAGTAGAATTTCAACCTCTCTAATATGTGTATTTAATTTAATGCAACGAATAAAACACCGTGATATGATTTCTATATAATTTTCACATAATCATAATTATTTCATAAAATTTAACAGTAAAAAATCAAATAACAATAATAACATAAATTACACAATAAAAACATTAAATATATATATTAAAATAGTTAAAAATTATACCTGAAATCCGAAATCGAAATCACCACGGTATCAATGTTATTTTCCTTTTTCATCTTTCCCCTATTTTTTTTTTGGTCCAGAGCCACTATAAACTAAACATATAATATATGTTTATATGTATATTGCCAAACAACTTAATAATCCAACCTCTTCTTATTCTTATTATGTTATTATTATATTATAAATACACATACACGTGCTCACTTGGTTTCATTATTATTATTATTATATAAGATTTGTGAATTTTGAGATCAACTTGCACTCATGTCATTATGCATGATAATGTATACTCTCGGCTTACTTGGTTTCCTTGATTAAGAAGGAAACTATTTGAGCCTTTTATTTATTTATATATTTACACAAAGATTTTTTTAAAATAAAAAAATATTAATTATAAAAAAAATTACCGATTGAACCCATTATTAGCCTTAATTTACCAATAAAATCAGCTTATGTTCGCCGGATTTACTGTGCACTGATCAGTCCCAAATTCGAGTACCGTACACATTTTGATGACCAATTTGCCCTCCTGTTTTACGCGAAAACGATTTCCATTTTTCAATATGGTTTTTCAATTGTGAAAACATACTATAAATACCAAATCATGGCGTTTTTCCTAATATACGTTGCATTTCGAATTTCAAAATCAAGAAATCGCCGTGGAAATAGAGAGAGATGATCGAAGCAGAGTAGCTATAGAAAGGCAATTGATGAATCATTCTGAGCCGATCAACAACAGATAACATACATCCTCATTTGATATATGCCAATCGTAGTGATTTTTAGGGACATATTGATTATCAAGTTAGGGTTTTTCGACAGTAATGCGTACAAAGACCTAGTTATTGGCTGATGAAGTTCTTGTTGTCGAACATACGTGTATGGAAATGCTTTACGAACGCATGATAAAGTGATTTTAGTTGTTGATCGACATACATAGTAGTTTTTTGGATCGAAATGTAATGCAGTACAATAACACACATAATGTTGTACATATAGTGAGTTACATGTAACATAAGCACAATTGTGTGTTGATGTACATAACGTTATACGTATAGCATGTTACATTCTTGATGGCGTGTTACATTTTTTAACAAGAAAAATGTGTATATTACATGTAACATAAACATAATTGTGTGTTCATGCACATAACGGCATACGTATAGTGTGTTACATTCATATAGATTGTTACATTTTTTTAATAAGGAAATATACATGTTACATGTAACATAAGTATAATTGTGTGCTGATACACATAACGTTTGTATGTATAGCGTGTTACATGTAACACAAGCATAATTGTGTGCTGATAAACATTACGTTTGTACATATAACATGTTACATTGTTAGGACAGGTTACATTTTAACGGCAAAGGGCCGTGTTACATGTAACATAAGCATAATTGTGTGCTAATACACATAACGTTTGTACTTATATCGTGTTACATTCTTAGGCCGTGTTACATTTTAATTGGAAAATGGTCTGTTACATGTAACAATAAACATAAATGTGGGTTGATATTACATTGTAACATCATTTTTTTAGGATAGAGGCGTCTTACATGTAACATAGGTACTCCACGGTGTGGATATATGGTGATATTAGATGTAACATATTTTATTTTGTAAAAAAAGAGGGGGATCATGTGTTCTGATGGTTATTGGTATGTCAGCAGGGGTCATTTTTCGATTGGATGCATGTGCAATTACGAGGGGGTGAATGCAATTTTGAGGATTGCCAACAACAACAACATTAGAGATTTGTGTAACAAGATTGTGAACAAATGGCAAGAATTAGCTAAGTCAAAATTTGACTTGTCATATGCATTGCATGGCCATTCCAACTACATGCTTGCTGACCAAAGCGACTTTGAGAAGATGATGTTGCTAACAGCGCATCAAAACATTGAGCTGTTGGATATATGCATCCAGAGAAGACTGAACGATTCTAGCGGATCGAATGGTGCATCAACGAGTGCCACTGTACTGTTAAACAGTGACGGAGACAGCGAAGATGAACTTGACTACATAGGTAGTTACGACAACATTTTGCAGTGGAGTAATGACAGGGTATTATTGTCATCTCAGTGGGCTAATGGGATCCAAGAGAAGGGTAAAAAATTCAGAGGCGGAACAAGTGAATTCCGAGATGTATTAAAAAAATATGCAATTGAGATTGGATTCAATTTCTATTATTTAAAAAATGACAAAGTGCGCGTGACAGCTGCATGTGCACTTAGAGAGGAAAAGAAATGCCCATAGTTTATGCACGGACGTGTAATGCGGGAAAATGGTATATTCTACATCCGGAAACTGGTAAACAAACACACATGTGGGTTTGCTTTCCGCAAAAACAAAAACAAACGAATGAGCTCGGAGATTGTTTCTGGTTGTTTGATCGATGACGTACGGACAAACTTGAAAACGCGCTCTGTTGATGTAGTTGACAATTTCAAGAGGCAATATGGTATTGAGATCTTGTATCGCAACGCGTGGCTTGGTGTAGAAAAGGCCAGAAACAATGTGTTTGGGGATTATTCAACATCGTACGACCAATTACAATGGTATGTTGATAAATGTAGACAGACGAACCCTGGGAGTCATGTTACACTCGATTATGATGGGGACGCAGGACATTTCAGATGCCTGTTTGTCGCATTCAAATCATGTATTTATGGTTTCCGCTTCTGCCGACCAATGGTGTTCCTTGATGGAACATTTCTTACAGGCCGATATAAAGGAAATTTATTAGTTGCGACAGCAAAAGATGGCAACCAAGGTGATGACAGTAAATGATTTTTCATATTTCGTGTATAGTACAACATTTTTTCCCCTAACACTAAAGAACTAAAACGTATGTTACATGTAACAAATATATCATATGTATTTATTGATTGAGATTTTTGTAATTGGGTTGTTTTTGCAGGGATGTTCCCAATTGCATTTGCAATTGTAGATGCAGAAAATGATGAAAATTGGAATTGGTTTTTATCTGAGTTTAGAAAGATTGTTGTGTGGGATCTTGTGATAACGTTTATTTCAGATCGTCACAATGGTATATTAGAGCGAGTACGGAATGTATTCCCACATTGCCACCATGCATACTGCCTATTGCATTTAAAGATGAATCTGAGGGATGCAATGGCTGGGAGAAACACCGCACTTAAGGAATTAATGATTCAGAAATTGAATGGGTTAGCATATGCGCACACACTGGAAGTTTATAAAATGTTGTATGATCAAATAATGTACGAAGGCGGAGAAAAAGTTCAGCGATTCATGCACGATCTATCTGCAATGAAATTCAATAACATTTTTTTTGGGGAAAACGTTATGGTGAGATGACATCAAATATGGCGGAATGTTTCAACTCTTGGATAAGTGAATATCATCATTTTCCTGCAATATTGTTGATTGACAAAATCAGAATACGGTGGATGGACCTAATGTCCGATAGGAGACAAGAATAAAAAAATATGAATGGTGATACAACACCATTTTGGGATAACAAATTGTGCGAGTTGATTAATGAAGGAAGAACATGGAATATCAGCTCATCTGGTGATGGCTGTTATGAGATTCATTCATCCCCATCAGCGCTAGTTGATACGGTGGGACAATCATGCTTGTGTAGATAATGACAGATAAAGGGGTTCCCTTGCGTACACGGTTGTGCAACGATTAACAAGAGCGGCTTGCTGGCACATGATTACATAGAAGAATACTTCAACGTCAAATTTTACCGTGAGACCTATTCGAGAGGAATATATGCAATCCTGATAATCGAACGACCTATGTGGGTTGAGAGCGAAGTAATTATATTACCACCATTGTCAAAGAAGCAATCGGGTCGGCTGAAGAAAGTAAGAATACCGTCAAGGGGTGAGATAAAAGAAAGAAAGTGTGGGAGATGTGGAAAAATAGGGAAACACAACAAGAAGACATGCAAAGACCCGTTGGCATAAGACTGAGTATATCAAGAGATGTTTTTGGATTCGAGAGTCGACAGTTGAATTTCATTTTTTTTTTAACAAAAACAGATTTTGGCATATCTAGTAATTGACATTGTATTCAACAATGGAACAATAAATGTTTTTTTTTTTTTGCATTCCATATTTTTTGTAATTGTGTTTTTGGAGAAGAAGTTGATAATTTTTTCAATACGACAGTAATGGATTTGTTACATGTAACATTATCATTTTTTAGTTAAACATTTTTTTTTTTTGGCAGATGCTAAATGTAACTAACCTTTTATTTTCATATAAAATAATGTTAAATACAACATGGACTCAGCACCAAATGTTACATGTAACAATGTTACATTTTTTTGTTACATATTGTACAGGTCACATAAATAAATGCGTAACACTGGATTACACCCCAAAATTAAACCTCCATTTGATAACTTGTCAGGGAAAAGACATTTTTTTTTTTTTGAAATAATGGGTTTTGGTATTCACGTCTCATTAGCATAACTAGTCCTCAGTTTTGGAAAGGAGAACCTTTCATATTCCCTAAACGATTGAAACCCTAACGTTCTGCAACGCCGTCGCCTATCATTGCGCGGTCCCGTAACCTTGATTTTTGTATCAATTAGTTTACAATGGTGTCTACACGGCGGAAGATGATCACTAAGAACCCCAATACTGCGGACGATCCCATCAACCTCTCCGACGCAGGTAAGATTGATGCATTTTTTTACAACGATCTCAACTGTTTCGGCGTAGAAATCAGACGATAGGTCTTAGTTTATGTGTTTGGACTCGTAGTTTACGACATACAACCGTATATTGAACATTTAGGAGTGACAATTTTTAGTTATCATTTGTGCGTGATAGAGTCCTATTTTGCATATCGCGTTTTGTGATTTCTACAAACGATACTGTGATTTGTTTAGTGCAGTTGTATATGTCCAGTGATTTCGCCATACAAGTACGTCAACATGATCTGGATCGATTTTTTTCATGCACAGTTATGTGATTTTAGCCGTACATCATGATTTACTTGGTATGGTGACAATACGCTAGTTACAAATCTCATATATTTGGTGCGAATTATTTTTTACCGGATTTTTGAAGTAGTACTTCAGCTATAGTCGATGTTTTTCAAAATTTTGCGCACAAATGTTACATGTAACATTTCAGTTTATTATTGGTTGTGTGCTCAAAATTTTGTCAGTGTTTTATTCTTATCTTATTGTGTACAAAAATTTTTGATTTAGCTTTTGCGAAATGTAACATCAATACATGAAAATGTAACATTAATGTACCTTTTCATTTTTGTCGATGTTTCAAATTTTGTTCATAGATGTTACATGTAACATTTTCAGTTTATTACTGGTTCTGTGCTCAAAATTTCTCGATGTTTTATAAGTTGTTTACAAATGTTACATGTAACATTTTCAGTATTCTTATCATATTGTGTACAATTTTTTGATTTAGCTGTTGTGAAAATGTAACATCAATACATGAAATGTAACATTAATGTACTTTTTCCTTTTTATCGATGTTTCAAATTTTGTTCACGGATGTTACATGCAACATTTTCGGCTATTCTTGTTTTGTATACAAAAAGTTTGATTACATGTTGTTGGAAAGAGATTTACAGTGCAGGAAATGTAACATTTTTTGTTGTGGGGCTTTATGCATTAATATACATTTTGCAGATGACACATTACTTGCTAGTGATGCTCATCACAACACAATACCGGCTGTTGATACTTATGACACGCATATAAGTGCCGATGATATTGAGGATGGTAAAAAAAAAAAAACAACGTTTTTACACCATTCTTATTTGCTTTATTTTTAGAATTTGGAACATTTTTTTAGTATCTATTGATTTATGTGTCTTCCATTTCAGGGGAACAAGTTCCAGATGTGCCAATAGAGTCAACAAGCAAACAAGGAGTAGCGACAATTGGTCAAGCTCCATCAGGACTGATCAAATACCGATGTAACCTTTCACAGGTCTCATCAGTAATCAATGAATTACAACTAGGTGATGAACATATATTTTATTTACGTCGCACCCCCTTTTGGAACACCATGAAAGCACTGATGAATGATCAAGATGACAAGGTTTCAGCCCATCGAATCAACAGTTTGATCGTGAATATTATCCGGTGCTATCATCTGGAAAAAAAGCATTCAAAGAAGCAAGATTGTGCAACTTATTTTTGGTTTGCCACGCGGTGAAGTACAACTGCCCGGTAGGTACGCAAAGAAGCAAGATTGTGTATTCTTAGCGCGTCAAGGTTTGAACACGAACAAGGTAAGTGTTGTACAGTTAAAGAAAATGTTATATGCTGCCATCAGACACAAAGACGAAGAAAGTGTGAAGGACGTTGTTCGACTACTGTGTCTTATTTTGTTGACAACCTGCTTCTTCAGTAATAAGGGGTAGTATGTTCGAGTATAAGACCTGAACATTGTTGAGGATTTGGATGTCATAGCAACTTACAAATGGGCTGACGCCATTCATTCAAATTTAATGTCATCAATTGAATGTGGGTATCAGAGACCGAGCTCTATAATTGGATGTGTCATTGCTTTGTAGGTAATAACAACCGCGCTAATTTTCAGTAGTAATTGTGCATAATATATAACTTTTTCTACAAAATATTTTTATGTTGTTTTTCTAGTTTTGGTTGTGCGAACACTCAAGGTTGATCTCGCCAGTGGCATTAAAGATGGTTGCAGTCCCTCGTTTTTTAAAATGGGATATGATGGCGTTGACATCGGTTGCTTCCGGACTAGATTTGCAGAATTTAACTGCTGATCAGGTGTGTTTTTCTTTTTTCCCTAATTTTCTGAAACGGGACATGACGACATCGATGTCGGGCGACCCTAGATTGCACAATTTAACTGCATACCAGGTGTTTTTTTTTTGGTTAAATGTAACAGAATTTGTGTTACAATAAAAACATGGTATAAAATGTTACATGTAATACATTTGGGGGGGGGGGGGGGGATGTTTTAGTGTATTTCTGATACATAACATTGTTTTTGCACTTTTTACCGATGAGTTTAGGTTATCCGGGGACTAACATCAGAACTAGTGTCGGAGCTTAGGGCAGGTGTTGTACTACCTGTGCATGGTGACACAGAGACTAGTTAATCTAATACCAATGCTAAGATTAAGGGAGAAGATGAGGTGTTTGTTGCTGACGATATTCCATCATTTGATTTGTTAATATTGTAGCTATTTGATGAGGACGTTGTTAAATTTTGTGGAGCTTCACAAAATTTAATAGAGCTTGTCGAAAGCAATCAGAAACTATTACGCAACGTTGATAAAGTGAGGACGAAGCGCAAGAAGATGAAGAGAAGAATGACAAAAGAGATTCAGCATCTGAAAGGTGAGATAGAGTGGATTGGTGATGAGAAAAACCAACTACAGGTTGAGATAGAGAGGTTGATGGAAGATAAAAAGAAAACAGACGCGAAGTTGGTAGAAGTTGAAGTTCACAATGTTACGCAACAAGAGAGGATGGTGGAAAAGCTTGAAGAAGTTGTTGTGCATTCGGTAACACAGACAGTAGAGAAAGATAGGGAACATACTGAAAAAATGTCTGGTTTGACAAAGTTTTACCGGTGTGAGCTTGAAGACAGAGACAATGTGATTGTCAGGCAAGCATCAATCATTGCTGCCCACAATTCACAGCCAAGGATGTCAATTCCAGCAAAATCGAAGCTTAGGCGCAGTACGCGTTCAAAGGCTGAAACCAAGACACCAACATTGCTTGTAAAAAATTTCAAGAGTCACGTAAGGACATGGAAGACTGATGATGACTTAGTCTACAAATATGATGTACCTGTCAAGAAACTGCGATGATTGAAGAAAAAGTATAATGTACCAGTCCCTGATGTTATGAAGAGCAATGAGCAAAGTACATTGGCCCACAATGGCAATGAACCTCAAGAATTGCCTCCACGCAACAGTGCTGTTGCAAAAAATGATTGCAGACAATGATTGGGACAAACTCAATCTGATTATACGAGAGGATGGACGTGGGTAAGTTTAAGTCAAATATGCTATTCTTTGGAACAATGGACATTAGATGTACATCATTTTTGTTTTACTTTTTCATTATTATTGCAGAGCATTTGTTTGGGGAGCAGAATGGGTATTCGCTCAAGTATCTATCATTGATTTGATTGGGTTGATGTGGGAGACTCAACTCTCAAATATTGTGAGTCACTTATTGTTATAACAGGGGCGAAATGTTACATGTAACATTTCATTTTTGCAATGTTACATGTAACATTTTAATAGTTACATCTCGTGATATTTGCGTCAATGTTATATGTAACATTTTTACAAGCCTATATATGTATGTTACATGTAACATGTAACATGCAACACGCCGGTCATGTTACTTACACTTTTTTTTTGTTTATTTTTGAAATATACAGATGATTATAACATTATGTTGGTTATTAATAAAACGTTTTTTAGGTCATCAATGGATGTATGGAGATGATATCTCTTGATCAAGCAAAAGTTGCAAGTGATTTAAAAGGGATTGGTCATGATTTGTCAAATCGGTCATATTTCATCAATAGTTGTTGCTGGGTAATCAAATTGTTACATTTTTTTTTTTACATTTTTAATGTGTTTTTTTTTTTTTTTTTTTTTTGATTTGCATGCACACATTTGCGTGTTACTAATTTTTTGAAATGTTTTACAATATATACAGTTTTGGATTACACAGGAGGACAAGAAAATATTGGCTGACAATCTTAACCCAAAAATTATAGAAGCATTTTTCGACAACTATAGATTTGTGCATTTCCCAATAAATACTGTAGGATTGACATCATCAATTGGACATTGGACACTGCTTGTTTGTGATAAGCAATAGAAGAAATGGACACATTACAATTCGATCAACCTCAGACGTCCGGGAGATGTTGATAGATTTTATGAGAATGCAAAAAGACTTGTGAGTTTCAATAAATAGGTTTGAAGCTTTTTTGTTGCCAGAGCAACGTTGAATGAATAATCCTTACCATTTTTGTTCCATGTTCAAATGTAGGTTTGTTATGTTAATGCATTATTGTCAAAGGAAGCCAGCGAATATGAACTGTTGGATGCTGAAATTTCAAACTCCAATAATGTGCCAGATCAGGGATCATCTGTGTAAGCGCACTTCATTTTATCGCTAATTAATTATGTTACCCAAACGCACCAGTTGTTGATGAATTTTCTTAATATAATATATTTCGCAGCGTTGATTGCTGCGTTGCTATAATCCATGTCATGAAGAGCATATTCAACAACGTACAAATCAATGTTAATTATGGCATTGAAGGGTTCAGAAGAGAAAGAGCAGCACTCGTGCACGAATTCCTCAATGATCCACCCAGATCTTGGACTTTCGATGACTTCCAAACAAGGAAAAATAACGAAACACGTCGTGCTGAAGAAGCATAGAACAACTGAAAAACTAGAGTTTTGTTCTGTATGGATTAGAACAAATTGCTTTTTAACTTGTCTTTGTTTGGTTTAAACATCATACGTAGCTAGATTTCATTTTTGTATGAAAGGTATAATTGGGTTTTTGTTGTTTTGTGTAGTGTAAAATGCAACACAACTATTTTTTGGATGCACAAACTATTATTTTGGTGGTTTGACAATTTTTTGCAACGTTTGGGTTGCATCTCAGAGACACAAACTGGAAAAACACTTACAATTTTAAGAACCAACGATCCAATGTTACATGTAACATATTCCAGATACATTTACATTTTCCAGTTTCAAAAAGTATGTTACATGTATTATCGTCACGGACACATACATTCACAATGTTTAACGACAACCCCACTTTGGATATGGAATTATTGGCAGAACGTGCAAATATTATATGTAACATCAGTGAAATTATCGTCATGGACACATACATTCACATTTTCCAGTTTCAAAATGGATGTTACATGTAACATTTTTATAACTTCACACATCATGGTTACGAATTATGTTGGCATGGACACAACGCGAAATGTTACATGTAACATCAATGAAATCATCGTCATGGACACATACTCAGTAATTTTACATGGGATGTTACATGTAACATTTTTTTTTCTTGCACACCATGGATATGCATGCAACACGATTATACAATGGATGGCATGAAATTTGTATTGATCTTTTTAAATGTTACATGTAACATCAGTTACATTGGATGTTACATGTAACATTTTTTTTATTGCACACCATGGATATACATGTAACATAATTATACAACGGATGACATGAAATTTCAATTGATCTTTTTAAATGTTAAATGTAACATCAGTTACATCAAGAAAAAAATCTCCAAAAATGCGATTAACACTTCTTTTCGAAGAGAATCAAACGATATACAGTATCCGCAATATACTGAATTCGTTACCATATATAGATCCCAAAAAATAGGGGAGGTTAGCAATAGAAAATGCGTTGTTAAGCGTGAGGCGCAACAATGGGGGCATTATCGTCACTAAAATAGCAAAAGGATCAAGCAGTGCAAGAAAATGTGAGAAGGTTTAACTAGTAGTTTACAGCGCCTGTTAGGACTGTTCAGTCAACGCCCCTTAATTATATCCCAAAATTTTTAAAAGTGTATTTTAAATAACATAATAGTCCCAAAATATTTAAAATCAATTTAAAATTAATATTCAATCCCAAAAATATCAAATATTACTTATATAATAAATTTACAAAATAATCCCCAAAATATTAAACTTATATAAGATAATATTTTCAAAAATATAAATTTTTTGGGGTATTACAAGTGGTTTAGGATTTATGCCAAAAAAGAAAAGAATTTTATCACTTAAAGAAGTTAAAAACTGGTTTGGTGTCCAAAATGCCGAAATGAGGTCCAATTGATGCAAAATTTGAGGATTAGTATAGTTCCAATCATTAAGACTTGGAAGAAGAAACGAAAATTAATTTGGATAATCGGTTTAGAATTTATGTAAAAAAATACAATTTGAACAATTAAAGAAGTTAAAAACGGGTTGGGTGTCCAAAACACCCCAACGAGGTCCAATTGGCACAAAACTCGAGGGTTAGCACCTTTGGGGAGGGGTCTCCGAAGCTTCTTCCCCGGTGCGTATGGGAACTACTTTCATCCGAAGTTGTTGGCAGAGCAACGACTCTCGTTCAAGGTTTAGTCATCTTTTCTTTTCTTTAACAATGAAAGTTGAGGGGGTTAGAGAAGTTTTACCTAAAGTAAAATGTTGTAGCAGTCCCTGGTACACTTTAATAAAGGCAAAAATATGGTAGTGTTATAACAACAAGACGTGTGTCACTCTTGAGGAACTTGTGTTAGAAAACTCACAGGTCATAAAATCTTGACCCGGGTGGGAAGCTACTGATTAAGGGTAAAATGGTCCTAACACTTAACCGTGGGTCAGAGGTGAATCGAATTTGGAATTGGGATCCAAACCGACTGGAACATTTGTTTGAGGTCATGTTGTTCATACCCATACTTGGGCCTTCATGCTGAGGGCGTTGCTCTCTAACTGATTCATTACGATCGTTACTGGGCACCCTCTCTCCACTTTTTCCAACCAAATAAAAATCTATAAAGGTCTAAAGGGGGATCTGTTGGAGAATAATGAATTTTTACTTATTTAATTAAGATATAAAAATAATAATAAGTGTTAAAATTTTCCATCTTTTCTTTTATCCCATATTTCTTGGGAGAAGGGGTCTAGAGGAATATAATAATGGACAAGTGGTATACTTGGGGTGTGCCCCAAGAGGTACTCACATTTTGTGGAACGGAGATGAGTTACATCCCTATTGGTTTACAACACGCGCCGCCGCAGCCGTCCGACGGGCCGGGCCGAGCCGAGCCGAGCATGAAGTGAGGTGGCACTTATATATATTTTAGTTTAGAAAGAATTTATTTAAACTATTAATTTTATTTTTGAACGTTTTCAAAGCGTTATATTTTCTGGAGTTAAGTTCTGATTCGCTTTCAAAGGTTTCAATCGTTCTGATTTGGTTTTGGGTCTTTTCTTGCTTATAAATACAATTTTTTTCATCTATTTTGAGACACACAGAATTAAAATCTGCACAGTTCTTTTTGGAAAAAAAAAAAAAAAACAACTTCTTCCCTGATCATTTTTGCTTTCAAACGATCAGTCTATTTCGATTCAACCTGTTCGGGTTTTTTTTTCTCTGATTTCCGAGCAGACTGTTCCTCCCGAACAGTGTGTGGGGGTGTTAAGGTTTCAGGTCTTCTGCCGTGTAAAGAAAGTCCTAGACAGAGGTGATTCTGGATTGTTTTATCCTAGGAATGACGGAGTTGTTACACTACTTGCACATTCTTGGGCAGAGTCGCGAAACGTCTTAAAGAGAGCAACGTAGTCCGCGACTCAACCCAAACATATTTCGGTAAATTCGTTCCTTTCTAATTTTTACACTAACAGGATCGAGGTAAGTTCAAGTACTCCACATATTCTAATCAGAAACTATATTCATCTTAGTTATTTATTCTTACGCCGAAGATTTTTCACTAGGACTCAAACTTCTGATGTAAGAATTAGTACAGTTACTACTCGTTGTGAGGAACTAAGAATTAGAAGAAACCTCACCCAGTTGTTGTGGCGATCCTAGTGTACCATCACTACAATTTGTGAAAAGGATGCATGAGCCCATATCATCAATTTTAGTGGCTTCTTCCATTGAATTCTTACTCGAAGCAAAATTAAATCTTCTAAAGAAGCCAAAGAAAGAAATACCGAAAACCAACCCATAGATACGTTGACATTAAAAAGGCAAAAAAGGGTTTCGATATCTAATGCTTATGATTATCACTACATGAATATTCAAAACAATAGGTAAAAACCAAAGTTAAAGTGTGGAATTGTTGAAAAATAAAATCTGAAACAGAAATTACAACTTTCAGATTGCGATGGTAAGAGTTGTAACTGTTGATGTCAAATTTTAGTCTATTACAACAGTATAGTCTGGTAAGGGTATCTTAGTCTTTTCGGTGCTGAGAAAGAGTTGGAGAGGTCCGAGATGGGTTCTGATTAATCAAGCAATCCGAGAAAATCTTGAGGTCCGAGAAGAGTCCTAGTCCATCCTGGGATGAGCTCCAAACTGGAACCTGCACAAAAGACTTGCCGGGGTTGGCCAGGCGTGTCCCCTCCGGCGTGAGAGTAAGAGCTCAGGGAAAAAAAAATATAAAGATGCTATGAATATTCAAAAAGAAATTATCTTTTTCAACACTGTTTACCTTTTCTTTTATAGGCGATGTGTTGATTAGCGTTTGGAGGATTAGCGGCCTAAGCTGAGATTAGCATCCAAAGTTTGGTGTGTGACCATTGTGAGGGCACATGGCCTCTGTACGAGCGCGTAGAGAGATTAGCCTACGGGCTTGAGCTTTTTGGCCTTCTGAGGAAAGGCCCATGGGCGGTGTGTTTACGGAAGTGGATAGATGGCCTAGCCCATGGCGCTTGAGGGTTTTTCTTTCATTCTTTACGGTCCATAAGGTCTTCTTCCCAGCTCAGCTCAGTGAGACAAGACGGGTTGGGGATGTTTTCAAGGATGAGTTCGCTGAATCGGGTTACTGACCCGGGGAGCGCCGGCCTGGGGATATCCCAAGAAGATGAGAGGTCTTTCCTAGCCTAGACACTCCTATTGCCGGAAGACTTCTTAGGGGGTTCCCCAAGGATGATTTCCTGGATTTGACTGGTCTGAGATGGGTCACGTCCCTGGTCGGCGGAGTTTTCGTGCTTCTTCATTAGTAAAACTGGGTTTCACTTGGAACTTGTATACACGTGGCAGTCTCCAATTGGAAGTTTGAGGATAATTGATTTTTATACCCATCAGTAACTAAAGAAGGGCAAGGGCGAGAGGAGGATGTAGGGAGTGAGGGAGGAATGCACTCGGGGACTGGGAAAAAAAGTGGCTAGTGGCATAGTTGACATCGTGACATCAAGGTTCTATCGGCGGCGAGCATCTATCGATGGTGGGTTCTTCGATTGCGAGGTGAATCTGGCAGCAAAATGATACTGGATGTTGTGATATCGAGGGTCTATTGCCGGTGGTTGTGACAAGTGAAGCATCTACCGGCGATGGTCTCTTTGATTGTGTTAGGAGGTTCCAATTTAAAGACGGATAGTGCTAAGTGTAGCAGCTCATTCGATTTATAGAGTGATTTTGATGTTCTAAAATGATCGATGTGGAATAAGAATTTAACAGATTGTGACATTAAACCGTGAAGATATTGAGAATGACGGGTAAAGAGAGGAAGAGGAGCGTGTAGAGAGAGAGAGAGAGAGAGAGACGAAGAATAGGAGGTCCATTAATATTTAGGCATTAGAGTTAATAGATGACCAAGTGACGTCTGACTATACATGATCTAGAGGTTGATATTTTTTAATTTGAACCATTTATTATAAGATAATAAGATATCAAATAACTGACAAATATCTCGTAACTTATTAATTAATTTGATTGGATTAAAAAAAAAAAATTGTGATATTGTTGTAAGCTATTGAATCAATACACTTTACCCAAAGGGCTACTCTTAATAATCTCCACCAAGCATCTTTTCTTTACCATTTTTTGGCCAAAAACTAGACACTTCAAAATGAAGTTGTGATTATTATTAAACTGATTAATCTTCGATATTTTTTTTCCTTAAAAAAACAGACAATTAAATTGCGCAAATTATGTGTACACCCACCAAACAGATATTCATATTGAAGTTTTGATGTGCTTTCAATGCGTCTGCCAACTGACAGATTTGAGGCTTCAATTTAGTGGGAGGTAGGTGATTGTATATAATGACTTCACCAATCCCAAATAAAAGACGAATAATATTTTTTTTTTAAAAGAAGGGTAATTCCAACTAATTTAACCAAAAATTATCAATATTTTCTTTTCTTTCCTTTTTAGTTATGAGTAATGGGATTATCAGAGAAGGCGATATAGGGGAGTGGATCATCATGATCATCCAAATAGGTGATTAATTAAGCTGCATCTAAGTTGATCTGGACACACCTTAGCTTAAAATTGAAGGAGGAGGAGGAATTCATTATATATATATATATATATATATATATTTGAGTTTTTATTGCTGGGGTGATAACTTATTAGTATGGTAATTACATACCCAAGATGTGTTAGTCACATTAGTAAGAGAAAGTGTCTATTTTTCTTGTCAACCAAGTTTCGACTCTCCTAAAAAATACTATTGGAATTGAATCTCACTAAGCCGATGTGAGAAAGTTTGCCCTTAAGATCACCCGATGAGGTGATTAGTCGAAATGTGCGTAAAGTAGCCCAATAAAAAAAAATGGCAATTACACTTTAACCGCAAAATTATTCTTTATATTTCAATTTAGTCACCCAATAATACATTCGTGCCTACCCGGTCCAATTGTTAACACAGAATTACTAGGCTAATGGGAGAAGCATACGAGTCCCCTAAACTATAGCTTGGAATGCACTTTGAACCCCATAAATTATGGGTCGATTTTTACTTTGAGACATCATAGACCCTCCCTTAAATTGATCATTTGTGTCTCACATTCACCTTCCCTTGAAGATTGACGAAATATTTCAACTACCGAAGTAAAAATTCAATATAGTTTACGGGTTGAAACTGTAATTTGTGCACCATATTAAAAAACACACAGTCGACATGGGAAATCATCAAAGGGAAGCACCATGGATGGAGTGGAAAGGAGGTTGAGAGAGGCGATACAAACATTCAAGAGCCATAAAACAAGAGATGTGAATTGGAGAAAAGCCCAGATTCGAGCTATACTTAGACTCGTCACTGAGAAAGAAGACGATATCTTCCAAGCACTTCAACAAGATCTTGGTAAGCACCAAGTTGAAGTTTATCGTGATGAAGTAAGTCTTCTTCTTCTTCTTCTTCTTAACTAGCCGTTTAGGCTTAAAAAGTGTTGAACCAGTTTGTTTCTTATATATTTGCACTGCTTGTAGATTGGAGTAGTGAAGAAATCAGCCAGATACACTCTCAAATCGCTGGACAAATGGATGGCTCCCAAGAAGGTTTTATTTATTTATTTATTCAAATAACCAATTTTCTCCCTAAAATAAAGATCTCATTTTTTTTCTTGTTTTTTTTACAGGGTCGATTACCGTTACTTTTCTTCCCTTCAAAAGCCGAGGTTTTCCCCGAACCGCTAGGCGTAGTTCTCATATTTGCGTCTTGGAACTTCCCCATTAGTAAGTTGGGAGCATCTAAAATCTACATATATATAGATATATCTTTAATTCAACTTTTTATATTTTATACTTTCTTCCTTTTTCATTCTTTCTCCCTCCTCCATCTTCACCGGCAAGTACCACTGTCGACATGACCACTTGTGCACCGACATTTTGGCCTTTCTTCTGAAGACTATTTCAACACCCTATTAATTATATCAGAATTAGATCAAAACGTAAGTGGCAATAAGTATAAAAATAGAGAAAAACGTACAAGAGATGAGGAGTTGTTCGTTGAATGGTTTTGGTGTCTACTTTGATCAAACGCCAATTTCAAGGTCGATCCGTGGTCCAGTTTCGTTGAAATGTGGACACTATATAAAAGACACATAGATCTTCACTCTGATGGCTAGAAATCAAATTCTGAGTTCGCCATCTACTATGTTTGTAGATGTGGTTTTCGGGTCATCTTTTTGGTGAGATTTCTCTAATATCTCTTGTAGATCTTCTTCCATTGCTAAAGTTGTTTGATCTTGAAATACTTGTAGTTGTATGTCTTAGTTCTAACTAGAGAGAACTTGTGCAATCTCGATTACTTGTAATAGTGAAGATTTTGGGTGGATCTTCGTCCTGTGTTTTTTACCCCTCGCCTTGGTGAGATTTTTCCCGTTAAAATTGTTTATGTCAATTGTGGTTATGATTGTGGTGTGTTATTCGCTCCAAGCATCAACTTTATTATTTAATTTCTATTAGGTTGACATAAGAAAGGATAAATTGGAGCTAAACTTTCTAGAGAGAGAAGCTCTCTCTGGGAGGTGTGCCCAAATTTCAAATCTTCTTCCAATCCTACTTGTTGCCGGCAGCCCGTGATTTCACCATCGGTTGCTCCAGATTTGGCTGCTCTTCTTTGTCTACCTCGTGTTATCTGCTTCCATATCAATTTTGGGTTGGAGGTTTTCATCTTGCAAATCGTGATTTCAAGAGTCCCAGTTAGAGTTTCTCGTTGATGGCGCCTCTTCATCGTTGTCTCTGTCCGATCTATCTGCGTTGTCTCAGCTCCATCTTATCGCCGTTGCGAGTCTCGTTGGCTTCACTATATCCACCGTTGCATCTCAAGAGTCTCACAACTCCAATTTCCAACTCCTCCTCTGTTTATTTTGATCGTCGCCGTATTTCGCTAGTTATGCTTCATTGTCGTATTGTGGTCGTGCTTCGTCGTCCTGAATTAGGGGGTGAAGACAAATTAGGGTTTCAAGATCCATCTGCAATGGACTCGTGATGCTCGTCGGTACCAATTACACCATCGCTTTTATAGAGTTCTCTCTTCGATTTCGAGCCATACAGAATCTCAAATCGGTGTCCGAGCATCATCGGCCAAACAAGCTCCAAGCGTGGCTTCTGGGGCGTGGGATTCAAATCGGTGATTTCATATTTGTTTTGCTTCCCTTTTGGCAACGATCTAAACATAGGGTGAAGATATTAACAATTGAGAATGAAAGATTGATTTTCATTAATTACAATGTAGGAAGTTTACAGTATATATAGGCATATGAAATCACTCAACAACTCATAACAGCTAGGCCTAACAAACTCCAACACTCTAACAAACTCAATATAACAAACTATCACTAGAATGTTCTATGGAGAATGTTCTGGATTCTAATACTCCCCCTCAAGATGGAGAGTACAAATTATGAATTCCCATCTTGCTGAGTAAGAAATGAAACTGAGATGGATGCAATGCTTTGGTAAAAGGATCAGCCAGCTGATTATGTGTAGCAACGTGCATGGTCTTAATGAACCCAGTCTATATCTTTTCACGCACAAGATGACAGTTGATCTCAATGTGTTTGATACGCTCATGATAAACTGGATTAGCGACAATGTGAAGTGTAGCCTGATTATCACAATAAAGCAAGGCAGGCCCTGGATGAGGAATACACAGTTCCCGAAGGAGACCAAGTAACCAGACAATTTCACAAGTAATGTTAGCCATAGCACGATATTCTGCTTCAGCGGAAGAACGGGAAACAACTTGTTGTTTCTTGGATCGCCACGAAATAAGGAAAGATCCAAGAAACAGCCAAAAGCCAGTAAGAGAACGTCGTGTGTCAGGACATGTGCCCCAGTTGGCGTCAGCAAATGCCTTGAGTTGGATCGTGGATTTGGCAGGAAAGAAAAAGCCTTGGCCTGGAGCTTTCTTCAAATATTGAAGATTACGGAGAGCAACTTAAAGATGCAAAGTACGTGGAGTAGCCAAGTACTGACTGAGATGATTAATCGAGTAACTAATATCAGGTCTGGTGATGGTAAGATATAGTAATTTCCTAATCAGTCGTTTGTAGCTAGTAGGATCAGAAAGCAAATCACCATCGGAGGCTGATAACTTGAGATTTGGTTCCATAGGAACAGAAATAGGTTTACACCCCAAATATCCTGCATCAAAAAGCAACTCCAGGGCATATTTGCGTTGGCAAATTGAGATTCCTGCCACGGAACGTGCTACCTCAAGAGCCAAAAAATACTTGAGAGGACCCAAATCCTTCATTTTGAATCGCTTACCGAGGGTTAATTTAAGAGTTTCCACAGTTGCTGAATCATTACTAGCAATAATGATATCATTGACATAAACCAATAATGCCAAAAACGAATTACCAACAACTTTGATAAACAAAAAGTGATCACAAGCAGATTGAGTAAAGCCTTTGGAAAGCAAGACAGTGGAAAACTTATGGAACCATTGTCTGGAAGCTTGTTGTATGTCGTATATAGACTTGTGAAGTCTACAAACGACATTTGGAGGTAGAATCTCCTCCTATTGACGAGAATAACCCGGGGGTAATGCCATATAAATTTCTTCAGCGAGATCACCATGGAGAAAGGCATTGGTGACATCCAGCTGGGTAAGAGCCCACCCCAAAATAGCAGCTAATGAGAGTAAAACTTTGACAGTGACTAATTTGGCGACGGGAGCAAAAGTGTCAAGAAAATCAATACCCTCTTGTTGAGTAAACCCCTTGGCCACTAGACGTGCCTTATGGCGTTCAATAGTACCATCCGCGAGAAATTTGGTCTTGTAGACCCATTTATAACCCACTGTATGCTTGTCAGGAGCTAATGAAACAATAGACCAAGTGCCATTGTTTTCCAAAGCACGCAATTCCATATTCATGGCATCACGCCAAACCTGGTGCTCAATGGCATCGGAAAAATATTGAGGGTCGATGTGGGAAGAAATGGTCAAGATGAAATGGCGATAGGGGTAGGAAAGCCGATGGTTACTGAGAGAAGAAGATAGTGGATAGCGAGTGGAGTTGGAGGGAGGGACCATAGAAGTAGTAGAAGGATGACTGACAAAGTGACAATGATAATCTGATAAGTGGGATGGTCATTTAGAGACACGATGAGGACGAGAAGGAGGAATAGAAGTGGAGGGTAGAGGTGACAAGTCGGGATAAGCAGTAGGAATCATGGCCGGAGAAGTAGGAAGGTCAGGGCCAGGAGAGACAGGCAGAAGAAGAACGCTATCAGGAAAGAAGTCATGAAGAAGAGATGGAGACTGTGAATCGGCAAATGGAAAGATGGTTTCATGGAAGTGAACATTGCGAGAAATATAGACCGTATTACTTTCTAGGTCGAGGAGTTTGTATCCTTTGTAACCGGAAGGATAACCAAGGAATACAAAACTGCGAGCACGAGGAGAAAACTTGGTACGATGGCGGGGAAGAGTAGAATCATAACCGAGACACCCAAAAGTGCGTAAATGGGTGTAAGTAGGTTTTGAACCATGTAACAGCTCAAATGGAGTTTTGGTCTCCAATAGGGGTGATGGTGTTTGATTAATCAAATAAACGGCGGTGAGGATACAATCACCCCAATAGCAAAGAGGAACACAAGATTGAAAGAGAAGTGCCCGAGCTATATTAAGGATATGTTGATGTTTTCGCCCAACAACAGAATTTTGTTTTGGTGTGTCAACACAAGAATGATAAGGGATGATGCCTTTAGAGCAAAAAAAATTAGTGAAGGCCAATTCAGGGGCATTATTGGAGCAAACGGATTTGATGGATTTGGTATATTGAGTGTGGATGAGATTGTAAAAATCGGGAAAAATGGTAAGAACATCAGATTTAGCCCGTAAAAGATAAACCCAAGTAGCGCGAGTGCAATCATCAACAATGGTGAGAAAATATTTGTGTCCAGTGGTGGTGACAACATGAAAAGGTCCCCAAATGTCAATGTGGATTAAATCGAAAGGTTGGGCAGACATGTGATTATGAGAAGGAAATGGAAGACATTTTTGCTTAGCCATATGACATATGCGACAATGGGAAGAAAAATTGGACAAAGAATTGGGAAATTGTAATTCATTATAAAGCATTTGAACTTTTACATGAGATGGATGTCCAAGGCGAAAATGCCAAATATCGCATTTAGACATTACAGAACAAGTAAAAATGAAATTTGAAACTCCCAATTCTAGAAAATAAAAGTTTTGGTGGCGTCTATCCTTCCCAATCGTCAAGCCTTGAGTAAGGTCCTGAATGACACATGCAGAAGAAGAAAAATTAACACGATGGGAATGGCTAAGAGTGAGTGCACTTACACTAAGAAGATTAAAAGAGAACATGGGAACAAATAGCACATTGTGTAAGATTAATGAATTGGATAAGGGCACAGTACCAATGCCAGTGATATCAACAGTCTGACCATTAAGAAGTGTGATAGTGGTGTTGTGGATCATTGTGGAATGAGAAAACAGAGAAATAGAACAACAAACGTGATGTGTAGCACTAGTGTCAATAACCCAAGTATTTGGAGGAACCAAGGGATGAGAAAGAGATAGAGTAATACAGAGATTACCATTGATGTTAGAAACTGAAGGATCGATGACCGATTGGGGCTCAGATTTGGAGATACCATAGGTATGGTGCTGCGAGCTGAGGTAAAAAATCAGTTGCTGGACCTGATGAGGTGAGAGGTGATAAGAGATGGTAGATAATGCGGGAGCAGTAGTAGCAGTAGGCGTAAATTGTTGCAAACAGTGATAATCTGTTTTGGATTGAAAAGAGTGTTGTTGGGATGTCAAGTAGGCCTTCAATTTGGGCCTGTACCCAGGAGGAAAACCGTGCAACTTAAAGCACTGATCCACAGTATGGTTGTTCAGCCCACAGTGAGAACATGAGAGCTTGGATCACCGAGATCGAAACGTCGACGAAGAAGAGGAGATAGCCGCAATAGGAGTAGTCAGTGTTGGGAGAAGTGGCGGAGAATCTGTGACACAAAAAACAAGTGAATCAGGTAGTAGAGAAGGACTAGTTGCAAGGGTGCGTTGGCTTTCCTTCTGAACGACGAGATTAAACACCTTCGTAATCGAAGGCAGTGGATCAAGCATCAGAATTTGACCGCGTGTTGCAGCATAAAAATCGTTGAGACCCATCAAGAATTGCATAACATGTTCTTGTTGTTGATGATCGGTCTACAATTTCATTCCACCGCAGTGACAAATAGGAATAGGTTGAAAATTCTTAAGCGCATCCCAAATTGTTTTCAGCCGAGTGAAGTAATTATTGATGTCGAGAGATCCTTGAGAAAGTCCTTGAAGCTTCTGTTTGAGCTGAAAGATATGCGGAGCATTGCTTTGATGAAATCATTCGTGGAGATCGGACCAAATGGCATGAGCACTATCAAGATAGAGAAGACTATCGGTGATTTCCTTTGAAACAATATTAAGAAGCCATGAGGTAACCATACTATTGCAGCGTGACCAGATTCCGATAGAGGGATCATCAGAAAAAGGTTGCTGAAGAGTGCCATCAACAAAGCCTAGCTTGTTCTTAGCGTTGAGGGCCATCATCATCGTACGATACCAGGTATGATAATTAGGACCGGTAAGAACATGAGAAACGAGGGTGAGACCCGGATGATCCCTACTGTGGAGGAAGAAAGGGCTATGGATATTGTCCATAGAAGTGGGTTCTGATTGAGATGGAGCAGTGGTGGATGAAGAAGGAGAGGTGAGGGATTGAAATCGATTGTTGGTGGCAGGTTGTTGAGCACCACCACCACGAGCCATGGTGGCTCAGTGAAGGGGTCTATTATGTGTAGAGAAGTGGTTTTTCTTCTGATACCATATTAACAATTGAGAATGAAAGATTGATTTTCATTAATTTCAATGTAGGAAGTTTACAGTATATATAGGCATATGAAATCACTCAACAACTCATAACAGCTAGGCCTAACAAACTCCAACACTTTAACAAACTCAATATAACAAACTATCATTAGAATGTTCTATCGAGAATGTTCTGGATTCTAATAGAAGACACCACTCAAGCCTAATCATGTACATTTTAATCGTGAGGTTGTTTGTTGATCACATTGATTTTCGCATTTCAAATTAATCTTTCTCGAGAGTTTGTGAAATTGTTGTATTCTTAATTCTAATTCCTCTCTCTACAACTCATGATGGGTAGTAAAGCTACAAATTGCATGAGAAATTATGGTGAGGCAAAAAAATAGTTAGTGTCTATCTTTGTAGATTCAATTCCGGAGAATATGGGTAAAAGATTAAAATTCATGTTTCAGTGGCACGGGGTGGTACGTGATGTCTATATCCCAAAGAAGAGGTGATGAGTTAGAACGAATTCAAAGTATGAATTTTGTTCGATTTTTGACAATGGTTGAAGCCTTGAATGCTATTATAATTCTCAATGGGATTAGGGTGAAGAATCAAGTGATTCAAGTTTGTTTGGCAGAGTGTAATAATCAATCCCAAGTATTTAGTGTGAAAAGGAAATGGGTGACACAAGATCAAACCAATTTAGGGCTAGCAAGTTGTGAATCTGATGTTGTTTCTTTCGATAAATTCAAGCCTAGTTTTGACATAGTGGGTCGACGTTCTAGTTCTTTAATTTCTGCATCCTCTAATCCTGAAAATTTATTAGTAGTTCGGTCGCAAAATGTTGTTGATATTAGTGATAATTCCATCTAATTAGAATTTGATAAATAGAATCAAATTAGTGTTGCTTAGAGTAGAAAAGGTAATAGAATCTGGGAAAATTTTAGGCTTGACTATGACATTGAATGCATTGGAGCGGAGAGCTGATTATTAATCTTATTCTTAGGGAATGGGACAATGTGGGTTACATTGTGTTGAAAATGTATTGTCTTTGGATTCAGCTAAAGGGTTGGATCAAGTGGGTGCAATAAATCCCACATTAGATGGGGCGGACCTTCTCCTAATGTTGATATAGGAGAGGATCTCTCATTACATGAAGTTGTTTGCCACAACTTGGAAGAGGGTTAGATCATTGTGGAGTCCTTTGGTCAATCCAATTCGCTTGAATCAATTACTAAAAGTGACATTGAGTTTTCGAGACAATAATAGTCATTTACAAGTGATTCGGATGGTAGCTGTGACTCAAAACCAAAAGATGAAATTGACGAGATTTTCTCCAAAATCGATAGTGTCATTACGTTTCAAAAAGAAGTTTGTCTCAATAACTAAAAGAAGAGGGAAAAAGAAATCATTAGTTGTTTGGGTGTATTAAGATAAATTTGAATTATGGTCCAATTTGTTGTTGCAAGTTGCTGAAATTAATTAGGCTAGGGGTTGACTTGTTTAAGTGTCTTAGGGAGTTTGGTTATCTGTGGTACTGATCCCCGGAAGTATTTTGGTCCTTCTGATGGTATCGGAAGAGTAATACTATTGTTGGCCCTAGTGGATAATCTCCTGCTTTTTAAGAGCTTGAGCTCCAGTTATTGGTTTTATATTGGTGTTGTTTTTACAAATTTTATTTATTTATTTATTTTTTTTTTTTTTTTTTTTTTTTTTGTTTCTTGTAAGGTAGGTGTGCAGTATAATTATTCCGGTGTGTTTTAGGGATGTTTTGTTTTTGGGTCCAAGTTTTGGGATTCCTTGTTTGGTTTTAGGAGGATCCCTTGTTAAGGACTATTGGTCCTCCACTGAAATATTTTGTGGGTGTTGTTTGCTAAGGTTTTGCAGGCTAGATGGTATTTTATTGCCGTGTAGTAAGAAAGATCATTCCCTTTATTAATATAATCAACTGCTTATCGAAAAAAAAAGAAGAATAAATTGATTTTTCGTTGCACATTTTATTCAATAAGCTTTTCGAGTAAGTTGTTTTATCCCATGAATCACCACCACTGGCCCCCACCTTCATCTCTTCCTCTCTCTATCTACGATGGTAGATCCATTGTTGATCGGCGCAATGGATACCATCGCGGAGAGAGAGAGAGAGAGAGTAAACATAAGAAGAAGAAAAAGAAAAAGACAACGACGAAGAAGAAATATAGTAGAAGCATCACAGAGACATTGGGAGTGGGGTGGGGGATTAGTGCATTTTTAAGAAAATAAAGGTGTAAAAAAATTAAATTAAAGTTATTTTTAAAAGAGTTAAAATGATAATTTCAAAAGGGAAATTTAATATATAGACTCTAAGAGATATAGAAATAAAGATATGAACTCTCAACTACCATAATAAAGATTTTAGTCCCCGATTTTTTTTTTAAAAATAGTCATCTATTTTTTTACCACATTTTTTTATTATTATTTACATACAATTTCATTTTGTAAAATATAACAAGACGTGAATATTCATAATTTTTATTTTATAATTTTAAATATTTTAATATTGATTATGTTATTATGAATGTTTATTATTCTTTATGTGATCGGATTTACATTTCATTGTGTTCCTGGTATGAACATTCACGGAAAACCAAACCAAATCAAAAAGTTTGGAAAAAACTAAGATCAATGAGAACAAATGTAGCGTGAACATAATCAACCAAGAACAACAAACACCTCCTAAGATCAACAAAGACAAAACATTGAATTAAAACGTTTGCTTTTTTCAACAAGAATAACAAGACGTTTATAAAATGTTCAACGAGAACAATAAAATCAAACAATGAAAAATATCTTAAATCAACATTCACAAAACTTTAAAATAAACCTTAAGATTAATGTGTGAATATTCACTGAACACCAAAATTGAATAAAAAATATTAACCAAAAATACAAACCGATATGAATATTTCATCAAATTAGGTAAACATTCAACAAAAAAACACCCCAGTATGAACCTTTTTACTTCAAAAGATTATTGAGGAGAGAGAGAGTGTGAAATTTGAGATAAACATTAAAAAAAAACCATTTCAAAATCATTTAGATTTTTTTTTAAATGAAAGTTACGGGGTGCACATAGAGTATTACCGTAGTAATTTTTTCTTATAATTATATTTTTACCCCTTATATTTTGATGTACTTTTGTTTTGTCTTGTAAACATAAGAAATAGCCACTTTATTCCCTCATAAATTTGGGATAAAACTAAGTTGTCGGAATGATCTAAAAGGCCCTCCTATATCAAAACTACACATTACTCTTAAATTGTCTAACTCATTAACACTTTCCTCCATTAAATATAATTTTAATTCATGGGCAATTTAATGCTTCTATTAATTCTGTTGCGGAAAGTTAGTAGTACAGTTTCATCCAAAATTCATAGGCTAAAGTGTTTATTTCCCAATTTTTGGGAAGATATAGGTCAAAGTATGGGGAGATAAAGTGTAATTATCCCTATTTTCATTTTTGCTTCAGGAAAAAAAAAGATTAGCAGCAGTTTTTGATACCTTTAAACTACAAACTAACCAATAAACAATGTTAATGCATGCAGCATTGACTTTGGATCCGTTGATCGGAGCAATATCGGCCGGAAACGCAGTGGTTTTAAAACCTTCTGAATTGGCTCCGGCATGTTCTTCCTTTCTTGCCAAAACAATCCCTCTTTACTTGGACCCCGAAGCCATTAAAATCATTGAGGGTGGAAAAGAGGTGGCTGAACAACTCCTGATTCACAAATGGGACAAGATATTCTTCACAGGTAAAATTTTTTTATTTTATTTTATTAAATAAACTCAAATCATTAATAGCTCTCCATGATTTTTCATTAAAATTAACATCAGATATATAATTGACTGAAATGTTTAAAATCAAATTGTATAAAATATGATTCTTAATAATGGGTTTGATTAAAGTGAAATGTTTTTTCAATCTTTTTTATATTTGTTTTAGGAAATCCTCAGGTGGGGCGTTTGGTAATGACGGCGGCTGCTAAACATTTAACGCCAGTTACTCTAGAGCTCGGTGGGAAATGCCCCGTGATTCTTGATTCCCTTTCCAGTTCTTCAGATTTTAAGGTTCATTTTTTCATTTTATTTTTTCCATAACCTCCCAAAAAAATTGTCGGGACAAGATTAATCCACTACTTACTGTGTTTTTCTTTTTTTAATGTTTCGGTTTTAAGGTGGCTGTAAGAAGAATAGCCGGAGGAAAATGGGGGCCATGCAGCGGACAAGCCTGCATTGGAATAGATTATCTGCTCGTCGAACAAAAACTGTCATCCACAACGGTAAACTTGTTTTACTGATCAACTATGGTTAACTTAATAATAATAATAATAATTATATATTTTTCTTTTTTTGTCCATTCAGATTGAGTTACTGAAGAAGATTATCAAGAGATTTTATGGGGAAAACCCTAAAAACATGAAGAACCTCTGCAGAATAGTGAACAGACATCAGTTTGACAGGCTAAGGAATCTCCTCGAGGATCCTAAGGTTGCTTCTTCCATTGTTCATGGCGGCTCTCTGGATGAAGAAAACTTGTAATTTTTGTTTCTCTCTCTCTCTCTCTCTCTCTTTTTTTTATCATTGTAAAAATCATGTTTGATTGATTTCGGAACTTTTAATGTACAGGATGATTGAGCCGACAATCTTGTTGGATCCTCCACTTGATTCCCATATCATGACAGAAGAAATTTTCGGACCATTTCTCCCCATTATAACGGTAACAAAAAATTTCTTTTTATTAAATCCCAAATCCTAAACCCTAAATATTAAATAAAAAGTGTTTTTAATTACAGTTGAATAATATTCAAGAAAGCATTGAATTTGTAAACGCAAGGCCGAAACCTCTAGCACTTTATGTGTTCACCAGAGACGATACGTTCAAGAAACAAATTGTGAACGAAACTTCTTCAGGGAGTGTGACTTTCAACGACGCCATGGTCCAAGTAAGACATTTCACCCCCCATGTTATATTTAAAGTGTTTATGTTTTCACGTTTTTGTTTTTATTCTAAAAAATATAATTAAAAAAAAAAAGGATTTTGTTTCTGTTATTCTCTTAATTTCTTGGAACAAATTAAAATAATAATAATAACAAAATATTTTCCAGATTTCTGTTTCAAGTTCCAAGAACAGAATCATTAATAAAAGCGCCCTTCATTTTCAGTGGCGGAGCCAAGTTAGGCCAATGAGGGATTCAAGTTGTCCTTCAACTTTTGATTTTTTTTTTACTTTTACCCTTTTATCTTTATAAAATTCAATTAAAACCGATAAAATTTTAAACACATACATATATATTGTTTTTTGCAGTTCTTGTGCGACGAGTTGCCATTTGGAGGCGTTGGAGGGAGCGGTTTTGGAAGGTACCACGGGAAGTACTCATTTGATACCTTCAGCCATGAAAAGGCAGTTCTGCAGAGGGGTTTTTTGGTTGAACTGGAGCCAAGGTATCCTCCATGGAATGATTTCAAGATGATGTTCATAAGGTCGGCTTATGATTTCAACTATTTTGGGTTATTGCTACTCCTATTGGGACTTAAAAGAGCATGAAAAACAAAATAAAATAAAATGCTCATAAGTTTGTTGTATGAATGTTTGAATGAGACAAAAATTATCATCCTTGTAGTTGAATTTGAAGAATATTTGATAGCAAACAATGTGGTATTGCTTGTTTTCTTTTTTAATTGATGATGCAAACATTTGAGGGAAATTCTTCTATTTTAAGATGGGTCATATGTCATAATAGAGCTCAATTTAGTAATTGTTTGTCATATTGTTTAAGGTTATTATTATTTTTTTAATTATGTAAAGTTTTAGATTTTTGTCCCACGTGGATTAAATGAAAGTGCCCAAACTACTATATAAATCGAAGGAGCTGCTCTACTTAACACCTTATGATTTTAAGTTAGAGCCTCCAAATAGAGTATCAAAATCTATCTTCCTTTATACACACTAAATGTACAAACTGAGTGTACATTTCTCATTATTCGTGAACCACTATACAAGTCAAATGGACAAGTTGGAAGGTTCTAACATAAAGTACGAAAATTGTGGGAGAACTCTAGACCTCCAACGTGAACACCAAGAGAGATGATAATTTTGAATTGCTAAAATTATCGTCTTGTCCTTTTTAAGTTGGTATTGTTTAAACCCCGTCAAAAATTATTTTCCTGGCATTTTTTTTTTTTAAAATCAAAATTTCTTTTACACTAAACCTTTAATATTACCTTCATTTGCACTTTTGATGTATATTTCAATGAAATATTTACATTAAATTTGTTGGGTTTTATCTTACATTGGATGTAGAAAAAATTGATAGTCAAGTTATAAGTGTGAAGAAAAATCTCACTTCATGAGCTAATTTTTAAGATGAGAGAGGCCTAAGACCAACCTGGTATCAGAGCTTAAATTACAACAACTCTGACCCAATAATCATAAAGGGAGAAATTAATCAAGGGTTATCCGACCAAAAGCCGGATGTGTGAGGAAAAGATTGTTGGGCTTATCCCACATCGGATGTGGATGGGGTTTATAGTCAAGTTATAACTGTGAAAGAAAATCTCACCTCATGAACTAGCTTTTAGGGTGAGAGAAACCCAAAACCACCCTACAATGTGTTACGATAATTCATTTATTTACTTTTAAATCGAGGCATTTATATTTGTGTCAATAATTAATCTTTTCTTTTTTTTCGAAGCTCATTTCAAGATTTCAAGCTTACAGTATGACACATTCGTAAGACATGAAATATTTAATGTAAAGAAAGTTTTTGGCCTTATTGAAATATATTTTTAAAATTATAAAAGTTTTGAAAGGACAGTCTTATGCAAGAGAGGACTGGGGCGCTCTATCACGGGCTTAATTTTCTCCATGAACCTATGTAGTCTTAGCGTCATTTCACCCAATCAAAAGCGCTAAATAATTCTCTACAATACTCTATATTCTATACAAATATAGAGATTATAAGGAAACCTACTCTACTATGCTAGAGTTATTTGGAATCTTTAAGAAACTAGAGAGTTTCTTTGGGATGGGTCTACTACCCTTGTGCTTGGACTGGATTAGTATTAGAGTTATTAGAGGTCAAAGACTTAGCCTGCGACATTTTTCCCAACTAATTCGTGACGCCCTCATCACGACTTTTCCTTAACAACACCAATAGTGTCCTTCAATCCACCACTTGTCCCTAGGTTCCTGACAGTCTTTGGTTCCTTCGGTTTGCCTTGTGACAGTCTTTGGGTCCTTTGGTTTGCTTTGTCGAGATTTCTTTCTCCCACAGTGATGCCTACTCTTGTTGTCTTTCTGTGCCTTTGTGTAGCCTCCCCTTTACTCAACCTAGATTTGAATTGACGGGGTTGGGTTGTGATAGTGCGCACAAAAATTTGGGTAACCCTACCAAAATCCTCATTATTGACACTCTGTACCCCTAAAGTTTGACTAAAATCTCATTTTGGTCTCTGTAGTTTCAATTTGAATGTATAACATCTTAAAGTTTCCTAATCATCACACTGCAGTCCCAATTACCATCCCCATTACGATTTTAGATGTAAATTAGTTACTTGCAACACATGGGTCTAACTTTAAAAGGCTTTATGGGTATTTTCCAACTCTCTCATTTTTCCTTCTATTCACCTTGCTGCCCCAATACTCAGAATCACTACAAGAAAAATGGGTTTTGACTACAAAAGTTTTTTGTAGCAAAAGTCCTAATTTCGTAGCGAAAACTTTTTAGCGACAAAAAAATTATTGTTCCAATTTCGTAGCCTATGTGCCGTAGCAGAAGGTTTTTTGTGACGAATTGTTGGTTCGTCGCGCAAGACTACTTTTTCGCGACAAATCATTTCGTAGCTAATAAATTCATTTCGTAGTCAAAGAGTAATTAAAAATCACGGGGATAATTTTTTGGCGACGAAAAATTTTCGTCGCCAAAAAATAACTAAAATTGCAGGAATTCTTTTGGCGATGAAATTATTTTTGTAGCCAAAAAATAAATTTTTTCAAGAAATATATTGGCTACAAAAATAAATTTTGTAGAAAATTACTCTATTTAAAGCTATGAATGTCAATTTATAGCCATCAACCAATCAACAAAAATAACCAAAACTATACAATTGCATTAAAAGTCAAATAACCAAAATATCAATATTCTTAAACATTAATATGACCAAAAAAAATAAAATATCTTACGAAACATCGTTACAAAATAACTAAGAATCAAGCTATAGATGATAAGCGATATCCATTGCCCATTTCCCCTCTGATGTGTGATTCGATGTAGATCAATCCTACCCCGAGCCTACAATTATTGAATTTTCATTTATATCAGACACAATAATTGATCATTAAAGTGTAAATTGAATTAGAATAATAGATATACTATTTTCCGAAATGTTGTGCCGAATGACATTGAGCCCGAAACATGAATCTGCGAACACAAACAGAAAAACAAAAACCAAAACACAAACAGAAACAGAAACAAAGAAACAACAAACAGAAACAGAAACAAAGAAACAGCAAACAGAAACAGAAACAAAAACAACAAACATAAACAGAAATAGAAACAGCAAATAGAAACATAAACAACAAACAGAAACAGTAAACAACAAACAGAAACAAAAACAGCAAACAGAAACAGAAACAACAAACATAAACAGAAACAACAAACCGAAACAGAAACAGCAAATAGAAACAGAAACAACAAACAGCTGAGATATTTCATCATCAATCCAATGATGAAATAAAATTGGTATTGGTCCTTAAAGTTTTATGGGTTACTGTCAAATAGTTTCCCCAATGTTTTAATTTTCTCAACCAACTCCTTCAACTTTTAACATTGTATCACATAGGTTCTTTATTCTAATTTTACTCGATCATATTTCATCATCAATCCAACCCACTCTTCATCTTTTCCTTCTTCATACACTATTCAAAGGTTAAGGACTTAATTCAGAAAAAGAAAAGTTTCGGGACTAATTTGACACTACAGCCAAACTTCAACCGTTATTATTCAATAGCAAGGTGATATTACCCAGCAATAGTCCCCCAAAAACAAACCAATGATCCAACAAGAACAAGGAAACAGAAACTTACAAGCCTTCCAAATTTGGATATATCTGCAGCTTTAGTTTTTTACTTAGCTGGATACCCTACATTTAGAATTGAAATAAAATAAAAAATAAAAAAATTGAAGTAATAAATAATCAAAAAATCTAGAGACTAGCAAATTAGAGCACCCTAATCAATAATGAGATCATATTTATGAAATACATAAAATCCTTGTTATTACAGAACAGAAACAGAACAGAAACGTGAAACGAAACACAGGGAATGGTTCTTGTGTGAGGCCACTAGCCGGTAGCTGGCCTTGCTAGCTTGTTGATCCCTCTAAAGGAATTTAGATGATGCTTTAGTCTTGCCCGAATTCAGACTCTTAGTTCGAGTCTCGAGAACTTGAGTCTTGTTCACGCGCATCGAAATGTTGGTCATAAAATGGGAGAGTTTGCTTCTACATGGAAATGCAGACCTTCGAGAACCAATATTGGACCAGGAATAAAAAAGGAGAAAAAGTAAATTAGACGAAACAGAACAAAAACATAACAGAAACGCAAACAGAAATAGAACAGAAATGTGAAACGGAACAGATACAGAACAGAAACAGAACAGACACCTAAACAGAACAGAAACATAAATGGAACAGAAACGGAATAGAAAAGATGTGAGGAAAGAAGCAAGCGATCTACATACCAGATTATGTCACTGTGGAGCAATTTACTTGGCAACCTGCGCTCTAAAGTAATCTATTACAAACATAATATATATACATATACATATATATATATATATATACATATACATATATATATATATATACATATATATATACATATCATCAATTAACTAAAAACTAAAGTTTACAGCACATTATAAGCAAGTTTTCAAAGCGCAGTGTGTACTTAGCCTTGGGCCTTAAGCCTCAGCCCATGAGGTGCGCCTTATGGAAGGAGTCGGGCCTCGCACTAGGCATAGATCCAAGCATGGGACTTGGTGCGCCTTGAGGCTAGGCACACCTTTAATATAACTGATCTACATTCCCCCATATTACTCCCCGTCACCCGTGTATCTATTTCATGATGATAAGGAAATGATAGGCTGATCCATGAATAACAGAAGTGTTTTAAGATTTAAATCAACAAATAATGAAAAGTGACATAACTGTCTTGTGCTTCAAGCATGAATGAATGATAAAACTTGGGCCAAGTTAAAGTTTAAAAGATCCAAAAGTTTCAGAGCTCTTAAGGAGCTTGAAACTATTACCACAAAACTGTAACATATTTTATTGGCAAAAATAGATTTGGTTAGAAATAAAATATTTGATGGTGGTTTTTTACAAGTCCTACACATTTCTGTACAATAATATTTTTATAAGTGTAACATTCTAAAGTCTATCACTGAAGTGTGCCTATTTCTTTTCCAAAAATCTTGCCACTTGCAACCATGTTAGATGGTTTCATGTGCAAACACTCCAGTTTACAAAAATGCACTTATATGCATAATGCTAATGCTCGAGAACACTTGTTACTGTTTGTATATCACGCTTTTGGATACTTACATCCGCATACAAGTAAGTAGACACAAGACATCATTTTTGGACAGCAAAAAATCGATCTGTTCATTTTTAGACTCAGCTACATTCCCTAATGTGTGAGTCTCTAGAATTTCTGGATAAAATTCTTACAACAAATACTTTTTTAAAATTTGTACAGGAGATTTATGATTGCAAATACGAGTCTAGTCCAAAAGGAATACATACGCCACTGACCAAATCAATGGTTGTTGTCAGTCTCATTTTGCCTAATGGATAACATATAGAAATTCAATCGATAGAGAGAGAGACACAGAAAGAGAAAGAGAGAGAAAGAGAGAGAGAGAGAAAGAGAAACACACCTAGAAGCAAACGGATGTTAAAATTTCTCAAAAAAACAATTTCTTCATGCACCCTATCTCTTCTCAGATCCGGCTGCTAGGGTTGGTAAAATAAATAAATTTAAGCAGAAGAAAAAACACAATTGTTAGATAAATTTCCTTACCTATGAGAACTCAAAACCAAATTGCTTCAATCTTCATAAACCCTGGAATCAATCAAGAGAGATGACAACTGCAGAAGAAAACAGAAAGCATAATATTTCAATCGTATGCACATATTAAAAATCTACACAACCCTAATTAAAAAACCATTAAACCTAAACAATACAAGAGAGATTGAGGGAGTATTGTTCGAATCGTTGCCTGGATCTAGTGGTTTTTTCTTCAGAATTGTGTGATTGGGGAAGCAGTGGGAGGCTTCAATGCAAAACTACGAGAAAAATGAGAGAGCAACCTCAAGATCAAGAGAGGCTGGAGAAGACGACGATTATGATGATTGGAGAAGACGATGATGGCGACGGTCGGAGAAGAGAGAACGAAGTGAAGGCTGACGACGACGATGAAGGCTGAAGGCTTGGCGACGGTGGAGAAATCTTAGTGATTTCATGATCGAGAGCGAGAAAAAGACTCTGACTGTTAGGGTCGGATCTGGCCAAATCGAGTGAGAGAGAGAGGGTGAGGAAGAGAGTGAGACAGTAGAGAGAGAGAGAGTGTGTGAGGGTTGATTTTCTTTAATATTTTTAGTAAAGTAGAAGTGGATTTTAAGGGAGAGGGAAAGCAAAATTTTCTACCGCCATTTTTTTTATGGTTTAATCTCACTTATATATGTATAATAGGGTTTAATCCAACTTATATCATAAGTGTGATAAAAACTTATGTGTAATAAGACAAAAAATTGTGCGCTAATATAGTTTCTGTTTTTAGGACACTATTTTTTGTCATTTTACATTATATATAGATATTAATTTATTTAATTACTAATTAAATTCTATTGGGGGAAAATGGGCGCCAAAATCATGGTGGGGGAGGGAACACAATTGGCGACGAAACTCATTCGTAGCCCAATATCAAATATAGGCAACCACTTTAGCAATGAACCACTTTCATCGCAGATATAGTAGGAGGTAATTAATCGCAACGAAAGTGGTTCGTCATCAAATAAAAATATATCTCGTGCTAAATTGGCGACGAAATATTTCCGTCGCCAATACGGTAGCGAGAAAAAAATCTTTTTTTTTTGTTTGGCACCAAGAATTGATCGAACCAATAGCGACGAATTCTAAAATTTCATCACCTATTAACAACCTATGGCTACAAAATTGCACTTCGGCGCCAAAGGAGGTCACATTTGGCTACGATTGTTCATTTTGTATCCAATAGACACATTTGGTGACGATTATTGTGTCGTCGCCAAAAAAATTTGTAGCTGAATCCTGTTTTTCTTATAGTGAATTCAAAACTATGAATATGACATCGTGTGTGTGTGTGTGTGCGCGCACGCGCTGGTGTGTGCAATTCTCTTTTTAGAATTTTTTTTAAGGGAAAATGAAGGTGATAAAAATTTCAGTCTAAAAATTTCACATTCTCATTGTTAAAGCGGTTAAATTAAACAATATTTTGTACAATTTAAGTTTCAAATATGTATTTTATTAGCCAATTAAAAATTAAATGGTAAAAAAATGGCTAATAAAATGCATATTTGAAACTTAAATAGTACAAAATATAATTTAATTAACCACTTTAAAATTGAAAATGTGATTTTTTTTTTGGCTGAATTTTTTATCACCTTCCTTTGCCCTTTATAAATTTTTTTTTTATAAAGAAAACTGCATATATATGTGTGTACACTATGCTATATTTGTATTTCTAACTTATGAGTATTTGGGCAGGAAAGCTGTTGATCCCGAGATTTGATGGATAATTAAATGTTGATATTTTTTGTGGAACTAATGTGTTTGTCAAGTGTTTCAGTAAAAGAGTTTTAATTATTGATTGAATCATGAAGAATTTATCAAGGGTGCAAAGATGGACATTGAAAAAATGAAGGGTATCGAAGATCCTGAAAAAATTAGGTGAAAACAACTCAATAACTTTTATACTCTTAATGCAACCTGAATTAGAATCACACACGACACTATCAAATGAATTATATTTTTGTGTGTTTGATTTGATAAAATTTAGGATTCTAATTAGTGTTAAAATATATTCTCCTATGTAAAATTGAAAAATGAAAATTGACCTAGGTGATAATAATGTTTAAAATTGAATTTTAGAGTTAATTGAGTTGACCGAGAAAAGTAATCGGCTAATGGGATTAAACAATGAATTCTGGAGCTAAAATAAGTGAGAAAGTGATCAACCAATATCAATCGGTCAACTGATCTGAGGAGGATGGGTCAATTGATTGAAACAATGAGGTTTCAAAGAAAATTGGAGAAATCCTGCATCGATCGACCAACCGACCATGAGAGGATCGATCAACTAACTAGTCTAGGGTTGGAAAGTGGAAACTCTCTTAAACGATCGGTCAATCGATTGTGGGTCAATTGATCAACCAACTGTGTTCTGGTTTGGCTTGGAAAACATCTTGAATCAATCGGTCAACCGACCGTGGGAGAGTTAAACGCTGAATCATTCAGTCAACCGATTGGCAGGATTTCGATCAACCGACTGTTTCGATTGAGATCTCAAGAAACTTGAACTTTTGGTAAAAAAAATTAGCCGATTTTTATGGTTCCAAGGGAGAGATTTGGGGAATCTGATATTGTGAAAGATATGGTTAATATATTTTGAATTGTTATTGATTTGGATAATATATTAAATGATTTTCTCAATTTGATTTATTACATACTTTCTATCCATGTGATCAGTAATTGAGAAATAATTTGTGAACTTAATTGAGAGTTTTAAAAGATATTTTTAAGTGAAATATACCAGGATTGAATGGATATGATATATGGGGTCTATAGGTGCCTTTTAGGGGCCTATCATTTGAAAACTAGCCTTTGGAGGGCTTGTTCCAAATTTGTTTAAATAGACTTGCGAATTTAGAACTCATGATATCAAGAACTATCAAATTTCTAATCTTTCTAAGAGTTATCATTCTGTTGAGATTATTTCGAGAGATTATTTGTATGAAAAGTTATTGAGGTAAAGCGCCGTTGAATTGGTGTCATTGATCTGTGCTGTTTTGCAATCCTATTTTCATACTTCGGTGTTTTCCTAGTGAGATCATTCCAAGTTGTTGTTCTTAAATTTGATTTCTTATAGTTGTTGATTACATGGATTTAAAATCGTTGAAAATTTGTTTTTAAACTTAAGAGCATAAAAATTCTTTTTAAATGATTTTGTGATATTATTTGATTACGTGTTTAATTTTGTGTTACCACACTTGTTATTAATCAGATATTAATTTACCTCACTTTAATTCTATCACTTAGTAAATTTCGGGATATTAATTGAATATAACTATTTTGAGGTGATAAAAGTTTTGAGTGAGAAGAAACTCATAATTTTTTGTATTTGTGAGTTTGAGCGGATTAGACGTGATTGGGCTGGTGTCTAGTCAGGGTAGGTAGGGTTTCAATCTTTTATGAGAAAAATGTTGAGGTTTGATATTTACCTAAGGTATAAAAATATTAGGTTATTATTTTCCCTTGAAAAGAATTAGGTTTTGATTCTTTCTGAATTGAATAATTTTTTAGTGAATTGTAAAGGTTCAACCTTTACCTGGGACAGTGATATTTGTGAACGTGGTGAGGTTTGATCTTTAGCCTATAAAAAAGATTAGGTTGTGATTCTTCTTGTAATAGAATTAGGTTAGTCTTTAACTTGGAAAAATATAAAGTTATTCCTTAGCTTGAGAAAAAGAAAATTGTAAAGGTTGATTATGAGCCTGGGAAATGACTTATTGTAAGGGTTTTGTTCCTACCGTTAAAGGAATCAGGGGTTTAAAAGTTGTGAATCTCCATGGAGCTCATTAGACTGGATTAAGTAAGGTTAATTTGCTGAACTAGGATATATCTTGGTGTGCTGCATTATTTATTTCTTTATATTTTGTTTGGCTGTGCACTTAGAATTAAACACTTATCCGCTGCGTAATAAAAATAATAATTGATTTAAGATAAATTGATTATTTAATAAATTAAGTGTTAAAAATTTAATTGTTTAAATTTTTATAATTACTCAATTCACCTCCCTCCCCCCCTCCCCCCCTTCCCTTCTTGGGTAGTTCATTGGGCCAACAAAAGCGAATATGAGGGAAAAGATGAAGATGCTGAAAATGCCCATAAAGCGTTCTAAAGTCAGACACATGCAATGGAAGTGACTAATTTATGTCCAAAATCATAATAGGGATAGTAGCTTGGACTGTATTGTGAAGATTAGGAAACTTTAGAGTATAACATGTTCGAATTGAAACTATAGAGACCAAAATGAAATTCAGTGTCAAAACCCAAAAATTGTCCCAAGATCATCCCTTTAAGAAACAAGGCTTGCAGTTCCTTTAAAAAAAAAATGAAAATAAAAAAACATATGAAAAATGGGAATGGCAACCCCTTTTGTATGTATTTTGTAATTTCTTCAAAAGGTTGGGACACTTAACAAGGGTTAAAATCAGATAATAGAAACACTAACGGCTCATTTGGTTGGACGGAATGGAATGAGGGTGGAATGGAATGGAATAAGTAATGGAATGAAAGAAGAAATTGAATGAAATTGTCGATAGAATCACTATACCATTCTCTTATTTGATTGGTATGGAATTAGAGAATGAATATAATAGTGAAATATAGTAAAATTTTCACTATGCCCTTATGATATTATAATTTCATTCTCTTATTTGGTTGGTATGAAATAAGTGAAGCAATAAAATGAAATATAATAAAATTCTCATTATGCCCTTATTACAAAATTTTATTATATTTCACTATTCTATTTCTTCCCTCATTTTATTATATTTCACTATTCCATTCAATTTTAAGTTTTTGTTCTCTAATTTCTGTTTCTATTCTCAATTTTCAGTTTCTATTCTCTAATTTATATTTCTGTTCGCAATTTTCCGTTCTTAATTTTCTGTTTTTGTTCTCAATTTTCAGTTTATATTATCAATTTTTTGTTTCTATATTTTCCGTTTCTGTTTTTAATTTTCAATTTTCGTTCTCAATTTTCAGTTTCTGTTTTCAATTTTCTATTCTATAAATTTCTGTTTTTATTCTCAATTTTTAGTTTATGTTCTCAATTTTTTGTTATCAATTTTCTATTTTTGTTCTTAATTTTCATTTTTTGTTCTCAATTTTCAATTTTCGTTCTCAATTTTATGTTCTCTAATTTTATATTTTTGTTTTCAATTTTCTATTTCTGTTCTTAAATTTATGTTCCTATTCCCAATTTTCTGTTCTCTAATTTCTATTTTTGTTCTTAATTTTTATTTTTTGTTCTTAATTTTTAAGAGCTTAAATACAAGAGCTATTATGTAATTTAGGATGTTAATTTCATTGGATTGAAATCTCATTCCACCTCATCTCAAATGGAATCTGATTCCACCCTATTTCATTCCAATGGAATCACAAAAAGTGATTCCATTGGAGAACCAAACAACAGAATAAGAATCGAGGGCGAAATGCGATTCCATTCCGCCCCCGATTCCGTTCAACCAAACATGCCGTAAGACTTGTAAGTTAAAAAACAATCGTATCGATTTCATAATCAAATATATTTTTTTTTCTAAATTAATTTTTATGTTCTATTTTACACTATATTTTTAAAATATATCCCATCACTTTTTAGACTTAATTTGTGCTTCTTTTATTTGTTATAATTGATTGTACCTTAAAAAAAACTAACTAGTGTTATGAATTGGACTGACTCTGCACCATTATCAAACCACTAACATAGCCTCCTATCGCTAGTCACTGCCGTCTATCACCAGTCATTGTTGTCGTCTGTCTACCACCACCATTCATGATAGGTTAAAATACATGATTATCGTTTAACGATTTTAGTTTTTTATACTAATTAGTTTTTTTTAGTTAGTCACTGTTGTCGTCCGTCTACCGCCACCACCATTCATGATAGGTTAAAAAACATGATTAACGTTTAACGATTTTAGTTCTTTATACTAATAGTTTTTTTTAGTTGCAATCATTTATAAGACTAAAAATTATTAAAAATAAGTCTTTAAAAAATACCATTATAATGCAATGTGAAATTACGGATTGCTTTTTCTTTTCAAATACCTCACCCGTACAATCACCATATTCAAAGCAACTCAAACTAGTAGAGTTGGTGTGTGAGAGATAGTATTCAAGAACTCCTCCCAATAAAATAAATAAAAAATCACTATATACAAAGCAATCAAATTATCACGCCATTTACAAGTTTCAAGTCGCGATTCAAAGTTTACCAAATTAATTTTTTTATTTTTATTTTATTTTTCTTTGAAGCACGAAGGAAAAATCATTCTTAATCCTACACCAAATTACAATGAAAATAGGTTTTGAGATGATGATAGAAAAGCCACTGTATTTATATTCCACAGATCTATCAATTCATTCAAACAATCTGTAGAAGCTAAAAAATCATAGATCCGTGAATCAAATACGAAAAGAATTGAAAAATCTCTAGCAAGGTTTGGAACCGGAGTTGGCGTTTGATTTGTAGAGCTTGTTATAATCCTCAAGTTCTTCGTAATACACGTCCCACACGCACCTGACGCATCCGCTGCCGCAGCAATCCCCCGGCAACGGCTTCTCCGGCGGCGGCGGAGGTGGAGGAGACGATTTCTCCGATTCCTTCTTCTCTCTGTCTTCTTTACCGTCGACTGTCGAAATCGATGTCTCGCCGTTGAATGGACTCCGCCTTTTGGCTTCGTCTCCCATCGCGGCGTCGGAGGTTGTGTTCCTAAAGCGGAAGAGGTACGGGACGTGGAATCGACGGCGAAGGGAAACGCCGATCGCGAGGGTATTGTTGCTGGCGGAAGCGATTCGCTTGAGCGTCAGATCTGGCATGGAGGAGACGGCGGCGTCAACATCCTGTTTTGGGAGAATCTGATTTGCGGAGGAAAATGGCGGTGGCTTGTGCCGTGGTTGACAAGGAGGCGGAGGAGGATATTGAAGATAATAGAGGGCCGATTCCATACAAGGCAAACGGGCCGACAGAAGGCCGTAAACGTAATGGTGTAAACCCAATGCCCAAATGCCGCGTCTGAATGTAATTCGGTCCTCTCCCGTAAGTGGGCTGATTAAGGATGTCTTTAATAGACCCATAGCTTTTGGTTACCAATGCTCTATTTGATTTTTATGTTGGAAATTAAATATAGTATTTTTTAGAAAAAAATTACCATATAATCTAGTTAAAAAGCTTAAACTACAAGATGGTCTTACAATTTTTTTTGGCACCGAATAGTCCTATGATAGGCGACAGTTGTTACCAAATAGTCATGCTTTTTAAGTAAGCTTTTTCCCTAGATAGTTTTGCCCTCCCGTGAACTTCACAGTCAACTTCAAGCTTCATCTTCGTCGTCGCTGGGTTGGACGAAGTTCGGCAGACATAAATTGGTCTCGGTGACGAGGATCGACGGACTACCGAGATGGCACCATTTGGGGTTGTCGGCGCACTTTATCTCGAAACAAGTTCCACAACTCAACCCATTGTTGAACAGCGCCACCGTATTCACGCCGTAACCCTGAATGTACAGGTTACCATACCCATAAGCTCCACCTAGAGAGAGAGAGAGAGAGAGAGAGAAAGAGAGAATGTATCACTAATACTTTCAAAAACTGAAAAACCCAGAAAAACAAAACAGAAAACGCACCAAAAATACTTCAAATCATGAAAAAAATTGTTCTACTAGGGGAAATATATTCTACATTTCTACCCCAAATCAAATTTCTCAACGAAATTCCAGTAGAATCTAAATGGCTATGGAATATGTAAATATCTACAATCAAGATTTTTGAATTGATTATGCAACAATGTGATGTTGAATATAACATAATATTATTTTTTAATGTAATGCATTAATTTTTGGAAAGAGTTTTGCTGTAATTGTTTTGTATTTTTATGATAATATGTAATGCTGAATATAACATCATGTTATTTTCAACATAATTTTGATTTGTTGTATTCATTTTTTCATTTGAATACAACATGATATCATGTTGAAATATAACACGATCGTATTATATTCAACAATATTTTATTTACAAACATTATTTATTTTTTTCAAATATTTTTCGTATTTTTTAAGAATTATCATGATTTAAAACATAATGATATCATGTTGAATATAACATGATATTATATTCAACACAGATTTGGCATTATGAAAATATTAAACAATTTTCAATTCAAAACTTAATGATGTTAAATATAATATGACATCGGGATATTCAACATCAACTTGTATTGCACATAAGAATTTCGTTCAGATTTTCGATCTTTAATTTTGTTTGTTGGTTTAGAATCGATCTGTCCATAGTTATTATCAATTTCGAATTTTTCCAAAAAATGTCGTTCGTCGTTCATATCTGTTCGTCTTTCATCATCTGTTCGGATTTTTTCAAATTGATGTGTTTGATGAAGTTTTTGCACAGATTTATGCATTGAATCTCTCTATTTTTGTTGATTAAACGATGAATTTGGAGTTCTAACGATGAGTTTTTTCGTAATGGATCTCGTATGAACAGTAACACAGGGGTAAAATTGTCCAAAAAATAAAAACGACTATTTGGTAACATGTTTTTGGAAAAGTTTTATACTATAGTTTTCTCCTCCTTTGAGGACCATCTGGTAAGCGCCCTTATTTTTTTATTGTTTACACATTTTTTTAGCTCTCTTTCCTGTTTAACTTTTTTTAAAATATATATATATATATATATATATATATATATATATATATATATATATATATATATATATATATAAACCATTTTAATATTTAATCATTTTAAATAGTGAATAGACAATTATATCCTTATATAAATACAAGGATTACTAACCCTAATTGTTCATCTCTCTCATTCTCCTCTCCTCTCCGATTGTTCAGGTTAGAGGCCATCTCCCATTGCCACCGTGCTCGCAAGCTTCTCCCATCGAAAATTGAAAAAACAACAAAGACGATAATGTTAACCACCTTCGTTCTCCATTGTCTCCATGAGATACCACTGTTCTCCATTGCCGTTCGCTTGAAATTGGACCTCCCTCTCTCTCTCTCTCTCTTCTAGGTTTTTTGAGTCCTCTCTCATTTAGGGTTACACAATTGAAAATAGTAGATTTGTAAGGGTGAAAGAAAACCTAAATCTGAGAAAAGCGATCTGTTTACCGATCTAGATCTGTAAATTTTTGATAGATCTGTCAAAAAAATTTAGATCTAGATCGAAAATTGAAAAGGCGATGAAGATGTTACCGTTAACCACTGTCGTTCTCAACCACCCTCTCTCTTTCTTTCTCAAAATTGGAAATTTACAAATCTGGATTGTTCAGATCTGGAAATTTCAAGATTTACTCGTGCCATTTATTTTTATTTGTGAATGTTTTTAGTTTTGTGAATTTTTTTAGATGATTTTTTTTCTATGTGAATGTTCAGATCACAGTAAATGTGTTATCTGAAGTTTTTCTTGATTATTTTTGTGTTCACATTCAAGATCTATGAATGTTCTTGTAATTTTTTATTTATTTATTTATTTATTTTATTTTATTGTGAAATTTTTGTTTATTCATATGAATGATTTTTTGTTGATTTTGTTTTTGGTCTGTGAATATTCATATGATGTATTTTCGGTATGTTTTTTATATTTTGGTGAAAATACACATTAGTGTGTTTTCTAAATATTCATATGGGTGTGTTTGTCGTAAATGTTCATATCAGTGTGTTTTTTGTGTTTTGGTAAAAATCCATATTGGTGGGAATATGTGAATGTTTATATAATTTTTTTGTTGATTATTTTTATGTTCACATTCAGATGTGTGAAAGCTCGTGTAAATTTTGCGTTGATTTTGTGGAATTTTTGTTTATTCGCATAAATGGCTTTTTGTTGATTTTGTTTTTGTTCTTTACGAATATTCATATGATGTATTTACGATGTGTTTTGGGGAATATTTATATCGGTGTGTTTTGATGAAAATACAGTAAAAATTGTGAACATTCAAAGCAGTAAAAGTCAACCCATGAACATGTATTAATTTAAATAGTAAAATAAAAATATGAATGGTCAAGTCTTCTTATATTTTGCATAATGATATTTTATGTTAATTATGAAAAAATGATGGTCAAATACCGAGGACTATTTTTTTAAAAACAAATCAGGGATTAAAAACTTTATTATAGCAATTGAGGGTTCATTTTTCGATTTCTATATCTTTTGAGGACCAAATAATAAAATTCCATTAAATATAACACCTCGTAAATATTTTACTTGAAAAGTGATATTTATCTTCAATTAAATTTGGAGAATTTTATTATTTGGTCCTCAATATATATAAAATCAGAAAATAGACCCCCAACTGCTATAATAAACTTTTTAGTCCCCGAACATTTTTTTGGAAAATAACTATCTGTATTTGACCATCATTTTTCTATAATTTACATACAATATTATTTTGCAAAAATATAAGAAGACGTGACCATTCAAGTTTTTATTTTACTATTTTTAACTAACACATGTTCATGAGCTGATATTTGCTGCTTAATTTGAATATTCACAATTTTCACCATATTTTTACCAAAATACCAAAACACACACATATAAATATTCACAAAACACATCAATGTGTATTTTTACTAAAACACCAAAAACACACCGAAAATACATCATATGAATATTCACAAAGAACAAAAACAAAATCAAAATCAACAAAAAGTCATTCGCGTGAAAAAATAAAAATTCCACAAAATTAACAAAAAGTTTACATTAGCTTTCACAAATCTGAATGTGAACATAAAAATAATCAACAAAAAAATTATATAAACATTCACGACAATCTAAAAATTCACACCAATATGTATATTTGTCAAAACACCAAAAACACACAGAAATGAACATTTACCAAAAGCACACCGATATGAATATTGACAAAACACACTTATGTGTGTTTTCACCAAAACACAAAAACCACATTGAAAATGCATCATATGAATATTCATAGATGATAAGTGTGAAAAACTTATCTATTTCTAAACCGAATTTGTTAGTTTTCAAGCGTATGAGTTATATTTAATTGTGTTTTAGTGTAAAACAGGTGAAAGGACGTTAAAGGGCGATAAACAAGTGAAAATGGTGGAGAAACGGTGAACAAAATATGAAAAACAGGGTTTTGGTGAATAAAGACCATCGCCTAGACGGAAAAGAGGCAGAATGTTGGAGTGCTGAAGGGATGAACCACCGCCTAGGCAAGAAAAGATCAGAATGTTATGCCAGCAGCTACCGGCTAGGCGAAGATCTGACAGAAACTTAACCGACTTAAGCCACCGCCTAAGTAGTGAACCACCGCTTAGGTGGTGACACTCTACATAGAAATATCTATTTTTAGATATTTTCCAAATCCCTCTTTTTAACCCATTTCTCCACTAAACCTCAAGGAGACCTAAGACGTGAGAGGAGGCTCCGGTTGACATTTGGAGAGCTCCCTTCCACCTTAGTTAGGTTTAGGTAATTTAGGAAGTAGATTAGATTAGTTTAGGAGGTGTTCTTGGCCAATCCTTGAAGAGCTAGAAGAGGAAGTTCATCAACGGAAAAAAGGGAGCTCGGGAGGATTATTCTTTGGCGAAAGTGGACTACTCCACTTTGAGATTTGGATTTTCTTCCCTTATTTCCATCTTTGTATTTAATGTTTATTGTTGATATTGATGATCTCCTCTTAATTTAATGTTGTATTGGCTAAGAACATGTTAGTGTAATTAAAGATTAGTTAGGGAAAGGTGTAGTTGTGTAAATATTCGTTTGGTTTAATATATGTTTCTTTAACGATTGTTGCTTTTAAGTCCGATTGTGTTTATCATTTGATGACGATCTTAATATACTTGTAATGGTATTAGGGTTGGATTTGAGAATCTCGAGTTTGACACTCGGGAGAGGTAACCCTAGATTTCTGACTAGGGTAAACACATCGTTACGACCTAACGACCCAGGAGGGCGTTAGTTAGTGTGCAATCGATAATGTTGGGTCAAGATTCACGCGGCCTAGAGTCGTTAAGACATTGAGGGGGACCTCTTTGTCGACACGAAGTCGCGTATTCCCCCATCTTACACGCGGAAGAGGTGGCGGAGGAGTTTACGAACCGAGATTGTTGGATACTTAAACTCCGTTATTGTTAACTAAACTAAATCAAATATGTATTAAGTGAACGAAATCAATCCCCAATTAATCAACTTAGTTAAGATTAACCCACTAATTGTAGTTTAGCTTAATTTAATTTTAATTCATGTCTTCTATCGTCAGGATAACAGGAGACTACGTAAATTGCGGTATTCAATTATTCACACTTTTCTTTGTGGGAACGATATCCGATCTTCAAGATCCACTATATTAAAACTTATAGCTCGTATACTTGCGAGAGTAAGTAGCGGCGCATTTTCGCTCCCTACCAAGTTTTTGGCGCAGTTGTCGGGGATTAGTATGAATTTTATTGAATATTGCAAAAGATACACGGTAACGGCTCAAGACTTAAGTTTTAAATAGGAAAAGTAAATGTATCGTATTCTAGTCCCATCAACGCTACCAAGTTTTTTGCGCCGTTGCCGGGGAATTAATGTGAATTCGAAATTGATATTGCGACTAAGTGGTCGAGTGTTAATCCTGACATTTATTTTTGTTTTGTTTTGTTTTTAATTTTAATTTTAATTTTTGTTTCATTGTGTTAATGAGATCAAGTAGTGCGAGAAACGATGAAGAAGATTAAAATTCTTAATTCTCAATCCCGAGATTGAGCTTATTGCAAATAATAAGGACTGAGAGGAGAAGCCGACTTTAAGCCATGATCTTGATCCGACTGAGCATTTGAGCCCAAATTCCTTGTCTATGGGGAATTTTGGTGAAAAATACTTAGCAACATAAAAGTCTAGCTGGGGACGGTAACTCAAGCGCTTTTTTTTTTTTTTTTTTGAAATGAAACTCAGAGTATCAAATTACCCGATTTTTGTTACTATTTATTTGATTATTTATTCTTTTTGGAAGCCGGCATAGTATCGGAATGTGTTCGGAAGTGAATTTAGGAGTGTGGACGCTTGGGGAAGTGTTTCATGTTTAAACACGTTGAACAAGCAAAGTAAAAACGTACGGGGTGGAGCCATATTTTGAAAATTTGAGAAAAACATGAAAGTAGGAGCTGCAGGCCTACCGCCTAGGCGGTAAAAATACAGGTTGTGTGTTTTTCAGTAAAAACGGCCCACCGCCTAAGCGGTGAACCACCGCTTAGGCGGTAAAAATATAGGATGCAACAAATTTTGAAAATACGCTCCGCCGCCTAGGCGGATTAGCAGCAGAATAAAATGTTTTCACACTAGCTTAGGCGAAAAAACCACCACCTAGGCGGAATTTCATCAGAAGGTTTGATATCAAAGAAAAGGGCTCCATTGCCTAAGCGGTAGACCTTCTGCAGTTAAACAGCCCCTGTTCGTTCAAAAATTGATATCGCAAGGCTCCTTCCCCAAAAACCTCCACTTTCTCTCTAAAACCTCACTTCTAAACTGTTCCAATACTCAAATATCATCCTTCCATTACCAAAATTTGTGATTTCCACCCCAAGTCATCCACCACAAATCAATTTTCAACCCCATTTTCGCAATTTGCTTTATTAGTTTGGGATTTTGGTTTTATTTTTTATGATAACTTAGTTTCTATGGATTGTTAAATTGTGTGAAACAAAATTGCATGCTACATTGTTCATATTTTGTTGAAATGTTGTGATTAGTGTGTGCGCCAGATCAAATCCACAGGTTCATGTGCGACCGCTTTGGCATTGCCGCTGCACTTTTTGCAACCACCACAATTTCCATTCCGACGTGATAGTGGTGGAGAGGAATTTCCTTCAAGTGAACAGTAGGGAATAAGTCTTATTCCCTATGTATGTGTTCAACCCATTTTGTTTGCAAGCATGCTATATGTTTATTGGGTTTGCTGATATTGGAACACTGCCATGTTCAGGCCTGGATGGTATGGAATAGATGATAGTTTAGTGGATGTTCATCCATTTTGATTTTTTTGTAGAAAATGATAAACAATTATTATCTTTTGAACAGAATGCAAATTTTTTTATGTACAAATGTATGTTTATGTATGTATTTTATTATGAATGTTTTAGTTTTTAGATTTTTAGTTTAGTGTAGTTTAATTTTTGTTTTTGCATGTTTAGTGTTAGATTAATTTATGTATGTTAGTATTAGATTTAGTTTATATTTGTTTATGTATAAAGTTGTGTTTGCATGTTTAGATGTAAGTTCATTTGGACCAAGACCCGATGATGAGAATTATCCCCTAATTGCATATTGAGGTTGGGGGTAATACCTTCCTTGTGTGTTTTGTGTGCTTAACATGTCGATTGGGTAAAATTATTTCGATCCTAAAATCGCACGAATTTTGAACTCAATGTATAATTATCTGAATGATTAGATGTTGATTATTCGATATTAAACTCATGATAGAAAGTGAGGAGACTAGAACTTGATTTGGGAAAAATTTGAAGCGGAATCCTAGATAAGGTAATTTCGGAGACGTGATTTAGGCCGTCAATTTTTTGCTTGAACCGTTATAGCTAACTGAAAAAAATTTCATTCCTTATTTCCCTTGTCGAAGCCGATAAAGTAATCAATTCTGAAAACGTTCAAATACTCCTTTCAATTAAAATTTTCCCAACCCAATGTCGCTAAGCCTAACTTTCAAAATTGAGAGAAATTAAGTGAGCGATCGGATTTCTGATAAATTTTTATTGATTCGGTATTAGTGTATTCACTTGTCACTTTCGTATTTCTTTTTTTGCACGCTCCTAAAATAAGTTTGGAGGTGTGTTTCTATCATTTCTTTTTACATATTCCTAAATTTTTATTAATTCGAATAAGTTTGGAGAAGTGTTTCTCTAACTTCTTTTTGCACTCTCCTAAAACTGTAATAAGTCGAATTAATTTAGGAATATGTTGTTAAAAAAAAAGTGAATATAGTTTTCATTTTCTTCTCTTTCGACAAGTGAATACAAGGATTTTCGTTTCTTATTCAGAGTTGTATTTTAAATGTGTGGGGTCATGAGAGAGGATAGCGACAAACGATTTTACCTCGGGTATCGATCAATTAAACCGATTTGTTATTTTAATTCCAATGATACCCGTGGTCATTCTCCAAAGTCAAACCAAGCCCTATTGATCTCTGTGAATATCCGAGCATACATTAGTGGATAGTAGACTCCAATCAAGCGTATGGTTTTTCTGAATCCTTCAACGGTTTAAGTTATGAGCTTAACGATTGAATAATCGAATCTGATATTTGACTAGTTACACATTTGAGTTCTCACACACACACTTCAAATGGATCTAGAATGGTTTTTATTGATATTGATTGTTGAAATTCTAGAACACCACTTGGTGTGGGTTACTTCTCGAACTTGTTCCGATTTAGGGATGTTGAGGGAGGAACAAATTGGTCATTTCGATTGAACTTTATATTTAAATGCATATACTTCTTTCGTGTTAGTTTAATTTTTCATTTTTAGTTGGTTAGTTAGTTTAGTTTAGTGTTAGTGTTTTGCTCGAGAACTAGCAAAATTCTAAATTTGGGGGTATTGATAGGTGTGAAAAACCTATCTATTTTTAAACTGAATTTGTTAGTTTTCAAGCGTATTATTTATATTTAATTGTGTTTTAGTGTGTTTTAGTGTAAAATAGGTGAAAGGACGTTAAAGGGCGATAAACAAGTGAAAACAGTGGAGAAACGGTGAACAAAATGTGAAAAACAGGGTTTCGGTGAATGAAGACCACCACCTAGGCAGAAGTTCCACCGCCTAGGCGGAAAAGAGGCAGAATGTTGGAGTGCTGAAGGGATGAACCACCGCCTAGGTGAGAAAAGATCAAAATGTTATGCCAGCAACCACCGCCTAGGCGAAGATCCGACAGAAACTTAACCGACTTAAGCCACCACCTAAGCGGTGAACCACCGCTTAGGCGGTGACACTCTGCACAGAAATATCTATTTTTAGATATTTTCCAAATCCCTCTTTTTAACCCCTTTCTCCACCAAACCTCAAGGAGACCTAAGACATGAGAGGAGGCTCCGGTTGACATTTGGATAGCTCCCTTCCACCTTAGTTAGGTTTAGGTAATTTAGGAAGTAGATTAGATTAGTTTAGGAGGTGTTCTTGGCCAATCCTTGAAGAGCTAGAAGAGGAAGTTCATCAACAGAAAAGAGGAAGCTCGGGAGGATTGTTCTTTGGCGAAAGTGGACTACTCCACTTTGAGATTTGGAATTTATTCCCTTATTTCTATCTTTGTATTTAATGTTTATTGTTGATATTGATGATCTCCTCTTAATTTAATGTTGTATTGGCTAAGAACATGTTAGTGTAATTAAAGATTAGTTAGGGAAAGGTGTAGTTGTGTAAATATTCGTTTGGTTTAATATATGTTTCTTTAACGATTGTTGCTTTTAAGTCCGATTGTGTTTATCATTTGATGACGATCTTAATATAATTGTAATGGTATTAGGGTTAGATTTGAGAATTTAGGGTTTGACACTCGGGAGAGGTAACCCTAGATTCAGACTAGGGTAAACACATCGTTACGACCTAACGACCCAGGAGGGCGTTAGTTAGTGGGCAATCGATAACGTTGGGTCAAGAGTCACGCGGCCTAGGGTCGTTAAGACATTGAGGGGGACCTCTTCGTCGACACGAAGTCGCGTATTCCCCCGTCTTACACTCGGAAGAGGTGGCGGAGGAGTTTACGAACCGAGATTGTTGGATACCTAAACTCCGTTATTGTTAACTAAACTAAATCAAATATGTATTAAGTGAATGAAATCAATCCCCAATTAATCAACTTAGTTAAGATTAACCCACTAATTGTAGTTTAGCTTAGTTTAATTTTAATTCATATCTTCCATCATCAGGATAACATGAGACTATGTAAACTGCGATATTCAATTATTCACACTTTTCTTTGTGGGAACGATATCCGATCTTCAAGATCCACTATATTAAAACTTATAGCTCGTATACTTGCGATAGTAAGTAGCGGCGTGTTTTCGCACGCTACCAATAGACCCCCAAAAAAATCATTAATGTGAATAAACAAAAACTCCACAAAAATCAACAAAATATTACATGAACATTCATAGATATTGAATGTGAACACAAAAATAATCAATATATTCACTGCAATATGAACAATCACATAAAAACAAAATCAACTCAACAATTCACAGAACTGAAAACATTTACATAAATATGAAAAATTTTAGATATGGAAATTTCCAGATCTGAGAAAGAAAAAGTAGGGTCGGTGGACAAATGGGGGATGAACGTTGACAAACGGCGGTTGAAAAATGCGGTGGACAACCAACGGTAGACTAACGGATGACGAATAGATCTGGACAACCAGATCTAGAAGATGAACAAATTCAATTTCCATCGACGAACTAGTCAACAATGGCGTTTAGCCACCACTAATTGCCGCCGTCGTCCATGGCCACAGATATTAATCGATGAACAGATCTGGATGAACAGATCTTGAGGATAAATAGATCCAAATTCCACCGATGAACCAATCAACAATGGCGTTCGCGACCGTCGATTTTTGTCATCGTCCATGGCTACTGATATTCACTGATGGTGGTTTTGAGTGGCTAAACAGATTTAAGGAAGATGGAGAAATGAGTGGTTGAATGAATCTTGAAGCACGAGCACGGAGGTGATGCGAATAGACGATGGCAATGGGAGAGGCTTGCGAGCACAACGGCGATGGAAAATGGCCTTTGACCTGAGCAATCGCTAGAGAGAGAGAGAGGGGGTTATGAGAGAAAAAGGAAGGGGAGCGGAGGGTTGTGTGTGTTTTGGAGAGGAGAGGAGAGGAGAGGAGAGGAGACTGAGGGAGATGAATAATTAAGTTTTAAGGTTATTATATTAATATAAAGATATAATTGCCCATTTACTCTTTTTTAACTACCAAAAGAATTAAATACTAAGATGGTTTTACAAAGATTTAAAAAATAATATTTTTCGTAAAAGGTTAAAAGGGGGAAAAGAAAGCTAAAAAAGGTGTAAATAATAATAATAATAATAATAATAATAAACCTTAAATTTAAGAGATTTTTATTTAATAGTCCTTATTTAAGAGTTCATGTAGAAAAAAAAAATCATTTTAAACAATTATATTATAATATAGTTTTTTTTTTTGTGAAATATTGTTAGTGTATATTTCTTTATCCATTGACGAGTTTAATGAATAGACATTTATACCATTTAAATATATTAGAATAGATTAGAAAATCCCCTATATTTGATCTCACCGCCGTTGTCTCTCTCTCTAACCTTCTCTCTATCTCTCTAAATTCACCACCAGAAATGTTTGTCTCTCTCTCTAAATTCATCACCAGTAAGCCAAACAGTCAAGCATTATGGGGTTCAAAACCCTAGCATTTCTCTCTATCTTATCACCCTAAATGTTAGTAGCATTTCACTCTATCTCATCACCCTAAATATTTGTCTCTAGTGATTTATATTCCCACCCTAAATGTCAGTGGCTTCAATTCATACTCCTTCTAACCAACCTAGAGTAGCGATTCTCTTCTCTCTCACACAGCCGCAAGAAGCCACTGTAGGTGCGTCGTTTAATTTCACTGCCTGTTTGCCATCGGTTCGCCACCACAAGTGCATAGTCTGATTTATTGGGATGGTATTTATTGGGGATTTTTTTTGAAGTTTCTTTGAGGACGATAAACTTAATTGTTTGAGTCAAATATTTTTTTTATACTTTTACCATCGTTGGAGGACTAAATAGTAAATTGGGTGTTTCTGTGGCAAGTTCCTTATTTTCTTCTTAATTTAAAAAAAAAAATCTCATACACAATTGCAACTTGCGTTTTAGTCCCACGCATTAAAACAAAAAAACCCAATACACGCATTGTATTCTTGCAGTTATATGTATCTAACTTATTTTTAGTATAGTTGTTAGATGTAACAAATATTACAAAAATACATGTAACATAGTTACTGTTGAATTCAAGATTTTGATGAATAATTAAGTATTGATATTTTTTGTGGAACTAATGGTTTTATCGAGTGTTTCACATTTATAGTTTCATGCATTTGATTAAGAAGATGATGTGATGAAAAAAACCTAAAGGGTGCAAGATAGACATGACGATCATGTGAAGAATTTTGAAGACTCTGAAGAAAAATAGGTGAAAATAACTATTTAATCATATACGCTTAATGCAACCCGAATTAGGATTACACATGACACTTAAAATGAGTTAATTCTATGTATGTTATAATAAGAAGTGATAAATTTAAAAACCTAAAATGAGATATTATATGTGATTCTTATGTGAAATAATTTTGATAATTAACCTAATTGAAAAATATGTTTTAAAGTATAAGAAGTTGTGTTTTCAAGTCAATTTGGTCAACTTAGAAAAGCAATCGGTTGAGTAATTAAAACAATGAGTTTTGGGAGCTAAAACAAAGTCCTACTGATCCAGTTAGTCAACTACGAAAAACAATCGGTCAACAATTTGAAATAGTAATTGAAATGGGTAAGAAAGTGAGCACACTGATCCAATTGGTTAACCGAATGAAGAGGGTTGGTTAATCGAATGAGTCAGTAGATGAAATGGTAGAAATTAAAAACACACTAATCTAATCGGTCAACCGACTGCTTCAGTTACAGATTTGGCTAATTGGTCTCTTGGTAAAAAAACTATCCATTTTTTATGATTCTAAGTGAGAGATTTGAGAGATTTAAATGTATTTTAGATATAAATAACCTATTTTGTAATCCCTATTGATATGGTCTATAAATTTTGAGATTCTCTTAATTTAAAAAATTTAATACTTCATATTTCTGTGGTTTTAAATTAAGAATAATTTTATGGACTTAAATGAGGGATTTGAAAGTTATTTTTAAGTGGAACATACCTATTGTGAAAGGTTATGTTATATGGGGTCTTAGAGTATCATTTTTGGTATATCTTTAAAAAAATAGTCGTTGAAGGGTTAGTTATTGGTATATTAATAGAGACATGCATGAATTAAATTAGATACATCAAAAACATAAGTTTGAACTTTTATAAGAGTGAGATTTTCGTTGATATTTTTACTAGAGATTCTATTCAAGTTCGTGATCTAAAGCGCTTGTTATTTGATGTCACTGATTTGAGCTCTACTTGCTATATTGTCATTGCCTTTGGTGTTTTTCATGTGAGATCTATCCAAGCATTAATTAATTCGCTTTAAAGTTTTGTTTATCTTGATTTCTTGGTATAGGATTGTTAGAAAAATCGTTTTGAACTTAAAAGCCGAAAAATATTTTTTAAACGATTTATGCCTGATTATCTAATTATGTTCTAAATTTTTGTTATCCATTTTATTTATCAATCAGATTTGAATTGCCTCACATTGTATTTATCATATTGTAATTATTCGGGACATTAATCGAATATATTCATATTAAGGTGGTAGAAACTTGTTGTGAGAAGAAACTTATATTTTTGTATTTATAAATTTGAGTGGATTAGACACGTTTGGGACGGTATCTAGTCAGGATAGACAGGTTTTGATCTTTTTCCTGTAAAAAATATTAGGGTTTGATATTTATCCTGGTAAAAACGTTAGGTTATTATTTTTCCTTAAAAAAAATTAGGTTTTGAATCATCTTACAATTAAATTATTTGAGTGAATTGTAAAAGTTCATCATTCCCTATGAAAAGGATAAATGAAAGAGTGTTAGGTTTATCTTTAGCTTAATAAAAAGATAGGGTTCATCCTTAGTCTCCAAAAAGGTTAAATTGTAGGTTGATTCTGTATTTGTAAAACAATCATGAGTTGTAAGAGTTTAGTTACTACCTGGTAAAGAAATCAAGAGGTTAGTGAATTGCGAATTTTCGTGGAGCTCAAGGGACTGGACGTAGTCAAGATTAGCTTGACCGAACTGGGATAAATTCTTGTGTACTGCATTGATTTATTATTCATATTGTGTTTGGGTATGAACTTAGTATTAAACAAATATCCGATGAGTATAAAGATAATAATTGATTTTGAAAAATTAATTATTTGTGTTTCAAGTGTTTGCTTGTTAAATTTTTGTAACTACCTAATTCACCCCCTCTCTTGAATAGCTCTTTGTGCCAACAATTACATATTATTTGTAACTTATAATTAATATTACACAGGTACCTAATATTACATAAACATAAGCTTATACAGGACTAATACACATGCGAAAACTAATTTAAGGGACTAAATCAAAACTTATGTTTTAAATGAGAATAATAACGTATTACACCCGCTATTTGGGACTAATCACCACCAATTATCCAAAATAAATTTTCCTAAATTTAAGAGGTTTTTTTTTTTTAGGAAAAATTACCAAGTGAACCTAAATTAAGAATGTAATTACCAATTGATTCCAAGTGTTTAAGTTTGAACCAAATGATCCCGTTGTCTAGAAAGTTTGAACCATTTCGTCCCAATTTAAAAAAACGCAGAAATTGGTATGCGTGATTTGAGGGATTAAGAATTTTATATTTAAGTTTCACACAAAATCATTTTATTAAAATTAAAATAATTATTGTTGTACAAATTTGTTTCACGATCTAATTATATATTCAGATTCGTCTCAATAATATTTTCAAAATGATATCACATACACTATTTTTTTTTATTAGATTCAAATTTGTACATTCATGTTATATTGAATATGATACTTCCAGAATTTTCACTTTTCACATTAGTGTTATAATTAACACGATCTTATATATTATTATAATATAATTGAGTATTACATTCAACAGTCAAACCACCTTTATCATTTAGTTATGTTATATTCAACATGTTCATATAATTAGTGTTATTATCAACATTAATTGATATTACTTTTCTTACATTGAATGTTATATTTAACACCACACAAATTATAATAATATTATATGTAACATTAACATTACAGTTACTGTTATATATAAATTCACATGCATTCTATGTTGATTATATCTCATAATCACAATAATGCAGAAATTAATTAAAGATCGTAAACAAACATGATTATTAGGTCACAAAAATAAATAAAGGTAATCGAATATATACCTGTTTGGGCCATCACAAGAAATTGAATTTGTCGCAGCAGATTACTGACTAGGTCTTCCTCCCTTTGATCTAGATTATTGTGGTGGCGGCTTTCAATGGGAAGAAACCCTTAATTTAGACTAGAGAGAGAACCTAATTATTTATATTAGGGTTTCTCGTTGGGCCCTTCCATAATGAGCTTCAATGAAATTCAAAACCTATACTTGCCACTTAATTGGGCTTCTGCATAAAAGATACCACAACCCAAATCAAAATATGATCACTGATCATTTGGGCTGCTTAAAAATAATAGAATATCCATTAACCCGTTTTTGTAAAATAATTAATTCAATTAATATTAGTCTATAAAAAATATTCCAATATACTCTCACTTGGGCTATATTAATTGAACAAATTTAATTTTGAAAATAAGACTCTCGGATTAATAATAGAATAAATTTATTTTTGGCGTAGTCATACCTTTTGTTTAAATAAATGATAATTTATAAGTAGTATTTTGATAAATTTATCTAATCCAACATGATCTTAATATTGGATTATGATAGTCTATATGTTAATCTCAATAAATATAAGACCTTTCATACTCATAAATACTTATAATCATATCGACATAGATCGTAAGTCCAATAGTGTAGTAAGAAGTCAATGCCAACATGTGATCATTATCAATAGGCATTATTCTTATCGGTTCTCATTACAAATTCTCAACAAAATAAAATTATAATTGCAATTTCTCAATAAAATGAAATTGCTAATTGTAGTTTCTCAATAAAATAAAACTGTTGCAATTTCTTAACAATATAAAATTGTTTGACTTTAACAAATCATCTGCCACTAACAATATATTACGAGATCTCAAAACAGTGATTTATGACAATCAAAAGTATATAACTGTAATTCTTAAGGCACAATATCTTAAGATACCATGTTGTATAATCAATTCAAATAATATGATATGTAACAATATAATACGCAATAATGATGATCATCAAATAGATTTTAATTTTGTAAAATGCATAATAATAGTGACTACAACGTAATTATCGAAATAAAGGAAAATATAAAAACTCTCACTAAATCAGAGAATCAAAAGATTTAATGACACCCATATTCACAACATGTTCCTTGAACCCTTTGGGTTTTAAATAATGGTTTAGTATAATCAATTCAAATAATATGATATGCAATAATATAATATACAATAATGATGATCATTAAATAGATTTTAATTTTGCAAAACGTATAATAATAACGGCCACAACATATCATAGAATTAAAGTAAAATACAAAAACTCCTACTAAACCAGAAAATCAAAATACTCAAATAAGTATAAGCGATACAATATATAAGAATCAATTGCATCATCATAAACTCTCCTTTGGATAGAGTCTACAATAAACAATTATTCTTTAAGCATGAATATCAACAAGATAAGAAAAACTTTATAACAATAGTGATCAATACTTACACGACACAATCATCGAAATAAAGAAGATTAAAGAGACTTCTATTAAATCAAGGAATCAATTTAGAATTTCATTGTAGTATTATTGTTGTTCACAACAAAATAAAATTATTTTCACAAAAAATTACAACTAGATCAAGTATGGGTAATAGGCAAAATGCTCAATTAAGCATAGATAATACAATATAAGAATCAATTGTATTATCATAAACTCTCATTTGGGTAGAGTTTACAATAAACGATTGTTCTTTAATCGTGAGGATCAATAAAATAAGAAAAATTTACAGATTTAAAAATACATCCCCTTTGGGCAGATTGACTTTTAAATCCATATATTTCCTTCAAAACATAATGAAATAAATAACTTTTCAAAATTCATTCATTTTGAACAAACAAATTTATCAAATTATTTATCTCACATAATATCCTCATGCAATTAAATTAATCTTCAAAATAAACTCCTTTGAGCAGGTGAATGTACAAATTAATCCAAAATTTACCCATCAACAAAATAGAAACTTAAAAACTTTCAAACTATATTGGTTAAATCAGTTTGATAAAATAACCTTAATAATTCATAGGCAACCGTTTCAAATTAAGAAAATTAAACTGTATTACCTAATAATTAAATTAATCTGCACAATAACCCCATTTGAGAAGATAAATGTACAAATTAATTAAAAAAATTCCCATCAACAAAATAGAAATTCGAAAACTTCCAAACTATATTAGTTAAATCACTTTGTTAAAATAACCTCAACAATTCACAAGTAACAATTCCAAATTGAAAAAATTAAATCATATTGCCCAACCACAACAGTGCATATTAACGACATATATCCATATGATCAAAAAAAGATAAAATATGTTACAAAATGTACTTTCAATGATCAACGATCAATTATAGTTGCAAAAATTTTAGCAACAATTTTACTGAATTCTGAAACTAATTATTAAATTAATCTATATATAGAATAAAAAATTAAGGGCTTAAAATTGGAAAACTATAAGAAATAATAATTTTTGTTTTTATGGGATCCTTAATATGAACCTCAAAGGCCGAAAGTTGCAACTAAGAAAATTCAGTTGGCTGAGATATTACATAAGTCCAAACACAAAATCAATATCCATATAATAAGCCTAAATCTATATCCCTACCAAGATATTCTAGTCATAGTGATAGTGTTTCCGATTCAAGGCCTTCTCATATGTTCATGAATAATTTATCCATATTAGTAATTTCATCAGATTTGTTAATTAATAAATAATTAATGGCCCAACATACCCATCAGAATATACGTATGACCCATTAAACACTTTAAGGTCTAGGCAATACAAGAAGAAATCCATACAAAATTGTACAAAAATAACTCAGTACTTTTCTTCCATTCCAAAATGCAAATATATTGCCCCAAATATAGCCCAAATTCGAAAAATGAAAGATCTCATTTTTGTAATAACCAAATTAATTATTAACATCATACTTAAACCACTAAAAATTCTGAATACATATCATCCATCTGATTATCTACGACCATTTTTTAACAGTGCTCTATTTAATTTAGGTTCCATCGGGTCACCAAACAAAACAAGGATATAATTCTTTCAATCATATAACTAATTATGTAAATATTTCACAAATATAACAAATAGAAAGATAAGGAGTTGATCTACTTTAGGATTCATAACCATCAAATACATGAATAAAACAACCATACGGATAATAATCGAAACAACCAAATTTACACAACCTCTAAACTTTAGGGGTTAATTGTGTAATTAATCTTTCTTACTAGTTTCAGTTCATTGCACTTCAAAAAATAACATGTAAAGTTAATAAGACATCTTATACATTTAAATTGAAACTATTTGGAACAAGTGAGATTCTAGTTAAATTTTCGGGGTACTTAGTGTCAAAATCTCTAACCCTAATTTCAATCCCTCTGCCATACCACCTGAACGTCGCCACCACCTCGTCGCTGACCTTCGACTCCATCAAATAAACGTCAACGTTCTTATCAGGGGCAAGGTAAACTTTTGACAAACTACTACGAATGGATATTGGGTGAAGAACCAACATCGATGTGGAATTCAACACACCCAACATCAAACAAGAGTCCTAAAGTTGAAAACCCAATGGGCTGAACTCAGTCTCAAAGAAAACCTTAACTTAGAATTAGGTAACACAAGTGATGTGGGATTCAACAAAGAATAATATCTCCAAAATGAAATAAACACACCCTTTATAGCTCATTTTGTGAGCAATATGTAACTATCCAATCATCTAATCCGATCTAGGGCCACATCTTCATGATCAATTGAAAAGTACTTAGGATGTGAAGAATACTTTGGGATGTTTCTTCACGAGCCAAGACAATAAAACTCAAAGCATGAGTTGACTTCGTTGAGCTCTCATGTTTGCTCTTTAAATTAATAGAGATAAACCCCCTTTTTACTCGAATAATAACTTATCATGGTTTATTAATCATATAACCAATCGAAGAAAATAGATATATGCATTATCCCTATAATGTTTACTTCATCTATATACAATTTATAAATTTTGAACAATATTGTGAAACCAAATGTAAATGTTAGGGGTGGAAAATCTCATTAAGCTATAATAATAATAATAATGATGATGATGATGATGTTGGCCACATAATAAACCAATGCTCAGTATTATTGATTTGCTCAAAACGATTTTTCTTTGCTTAACGGTTTTTGGCTTTTTTAGCTGAAACTACTAAGCTTTCGAGTAAAAATAAAATTTTGAAATCATCTACAACTATTCGTTCGATTAGGGGCTGATATCGGCATGATCACACAATCATCAACCAAGCAAAAATTAGGCCCAAATACCACCTATATCATATTATACTCTTACAATTTTGAATGAAAACACCATAATTACTCTTGAATTAATATTATCAAAATATTATGAACCAGTTATAAGCAGTCAATATTTTACCTAAATGTGAACAATGAAAATCACATGTTTTAGGATGGATCAATATTTCACTCCACAAAAATATTTTCACATAATTAATTCTAAAATATGTGATTTTCTCAAAATACAAAGAACAAATACGATAATACAATGACAATTACAAACGCAATTTACAGGGGAAAATCAGGCTTTTCACCTTGCAAATGCATATCCAATGAATTAAACAATTGTTAGCATAATTTATCCTAAAACATGATAATGCATTGATAATTACGAACGCAATTTACGAAAAATCAGGATTTTCTTCCCACGAATGCAATCTCCCAGAGACGTAGTGATAACTAATAGCAATTAATGAGAAAATAGGATTTTCACATATTGCCAAGCAGAAGATTATAGAATGGAGACATATTTCAATATCCAGGCTTTAATACTAAGGTTGAGTTCTTCTGAATTTTTTGCTAGATAACTATTATTGAGCTACTTGGTTAAGTGTCTCAATGAAAATTACCAATTTCTAGTAAATTTTGACACTGATATTGGTGTCAATGAAAGACCATAATTGTCTCATTAAGTACTTTTGCTTGATTGTTTATAAGTCATTACGCGAACTCAACTATAGGAAAAAAGAGAACAATCGGAAGGCAGAAATCGCAATAATAAATCTAAGAAGAAAATGAACTAACTATTATCGTTTGATCGAGATCCCACCCACAAAAATTAATAAAGGGCAAAACTTTTGAGAAACTATTGTTTCGGCATGCCGACGGCTCAACAATTGCAAAGAGAGAGAGTTTTAAACTAATTATTAAATTAGTTTTATGTGATTTAAAACAAATTAAGAGATTCCACATCAATAAAATTTAATCTAGGGAGAGTGATTAGTAAAATCTCATTCCAGATCAACCAACATAATTTTTGGTAAATTTTCAACAGAAAAACATGCTTAAAAATAATTTTAAGCTAATTAAATCATATAATAAGAAATAATTAACTATTAACTAAAAATTATTTTTAATCCTAAAAAAATAAAATAAATTTTACATAAAATTAGAGGACCCAAAATTGGTCCCGGAACATGTCTCACGCACCTCTTGTGCACGTGGGGGGGCCGGACCAGCTGGAGGTTGTCAGCCTCCAGCTGGATTTGAAACAGGTCAACTTGACCCGATTGTGTAAAAATCCTAAAATCGCACTGTTTTCTCCAAAAAAAAAAAATATGGGTTTATGTAAATTTATATTTTTCTAACATGTATATAACAATTAATTGAAGAAAAATTAAGAGAAATATCAACAAAAATCAAGAATAAGTCGCGGTTTTGAGGTTTTCTCACTCCTCCATGGCAAAAAACCTAAAACTCGATTTTAACCTTTATTTCTATCGAATTTTATATGGGTTTGTACTTAATATTAATTTAAAATTTTTATAAGATGTTTAATTGTATCAAAACCGCATCAATATCTGTAAGATCCCGACTTAGCAAGTACGTCATTAATAATAGCATGCTAGAGCATGAAAAAATTCGAGGTGAAATTGGATTAATTAAAATTTAAATCAAATATTTAGGGGTCAAATTGGCAAATTTAGAAACAATAAATTTAAACTTGAGATTCAAGTTGATAATTAAAATCAAAATTTGAAAATATTAGGGATGAAATTATGATTTTAGAAACTTCCAAAAGTTGAAATTGATTAAAATAAGGATCGAAAAGAAGTTAGGGGGAGGAAAGTGCAATTTAACTAAAGTTTATTTTAAAATATATATATATATATATGTAATGCATAGATTAATGATCAAAAATCCCCCAAGAAAAGTCTAGAACTTAAGAGAGAAAGAGAGAGAGAGAGAGAGACTCGCCGGTGATTGTTCTAGCGCCGATCGTATGGGGTTCGCTGGCGGTGGGTTGCGTGTGGCGTCTGGGTGTGAGTGGTCACTGTTCTATTAAACTGTTATGTGGTGAATGTGTGATTTGGAGCATGGGTACTGCTGTGGGTGTTCGTCGGCGTGCATGTGTGTGTTTCCTATTCGTCCAACGGTGGCGGTGTTGTGCAGAGTATGTGTGTGTTTTCTGTTTTCGGTTGGCGGTGTGGCCGTCGTCCGTTGTGGGTGTTTACGATCGACAGGGGAGGTTTGTGCGTTTACTGATCTGATCAACTCGGTCAGGTGTATTCCGTTCGCTGGCGGTGTGAGCGGTTCAGCGTAGAGGTGTTTGTTCGATGGGGTTGCTATTCGTTACAACAATGGTTTGTGCGTGGCCGTCGTTCCTCGTGTGTTTGGGTGTGCGAGGTGTCGTTTGGTCGGTCGGTAGAGAAAGTAAGTAGGAATGGGCGTGATCAGAGCAGGGTTGGCGGCAACGAGATTTCAAAAAAAAAAAAAAAAAGGAAGAAGGAAAGGAAAAAAAGGAGGGGATTTGCAGAAACCACCCCAGAAAAATCCAAAACCCATCTCGTGGCCACCAAACAATTCGGAAACAGGTGAATTTCAATCAATTATTAATTTTCGTTAAATTAAATTTTATTTAGCGTTACCATTCCTGGAATCGTAATAATTTCGTAACAATTAATTAATTTTAATAACGTATATATAAAATAGTAACGATTCGGAGCGAAGAAAACCTAAATCGATTATTATTTTCGTTAAATTAAATTATTAGCATTAACGGTTTCGCAATCATAATAGTAATCCTTATAATCGTAATAATATGTTAATAATCACAAATCTAAATAAATTGGTACAATAAATATAAACGAGGCGAGATGGACAAAATAAATATCCTTTATAATAAAATAATTCGGGAATAGGAAATTACGGAACCTAGGGTCTGTATGGCATGATTAGGTTATTTTATCTAAAATATTAATTTAGGTCCTGTCACTAATTGGTTCGCAGACACCGGAATGCTGTAGAGAATAGTCGGTAAAGGTTTTTGGGAGCGAAGCATCCGGTGAGTGTACTGTCTTTTTACCAAACTATTTTTATATATATACATGTATGATGAAATATGGGTTTACTTAAACTGTACGATTTTATAAATTATATGGATCAAGCAGGTATTTGGATAAGTTGATAAAATAAATTTTTGGGGTATTGTGTTGGTTTCTAAAAAAGAGTGGAAAGTAACTGGTTTTCTAAGAATATTTGGTTTTCTAAAAACTAAGGTGGGAGAAATGGTTTTTATTGAAATCGGTGGTACAAAGGTGGAAAAATGTATTTTATTGAAATGAGTGGTACTTTTAAAAAGGAGAGTGAAAAACGTGATTTTGAAAATTCTCCCCGAAAGGGGTGTGGCTTATATTCTTCCCATAAGGGGTGTGGATTTTTGATGATATGGAGTGAAAATATATTTCTTCCCGTGAAGGATGTGAATTTTTAACTATACTGATGATTTTGACGATGTCATAGTTGTTCTCCCCGCAAGGGGTGTGGTTTCTCTCCGAAAGAGGTGTGGATTTTATTTCTCCCCGTAAGGGGTATGGATTCTTCCCATGGGATGTGGATAGTTCTCCACGTAAGGGGTGTGGATTATAGTTCTCTCTAAAAGGGGTGTAGATATTTCGTAGGAAGGCATTCCTACGGATGTTACGGTACCGTTGCAACTCCCGATCGTGAGGTTAAAACGATCACAATGACTAGCCAGTGTGTGTTGTGGTGGTTTGAGATGTGTATTTGAGATGTGATATTTTACTTATATTGGGTGATTTATTATTTATTATGGTGATTGGTATTATTTTACTAAGATTGGTTGGAATGGAACTTATATTTATTACTTTATTTTCACTGCTTATATTATGAAGAATTTTACTAGTTACGGGCTGTTTCTATACTTACGCTTAATCCATTTAGATGTTGTAAAATGATTTATTATTACAAAATATTTTTACTAAGAAGACAGTACACTTGCAGATGAAATAGCTAGGAGTTGGTCGGTCCCCTACTGGCGCTAAATAGAGTTAAGCGGGTCATGCGATGGAGTCATTTGAGAGAAATTACGAGGCAAGGTGTAAAAGATGAATCTAAGTGAGATTCATGGGATTCGTTTGGTTGTTCTTATATTTGGGACAGTGTGTCTCTATCAGTTGGAATTATGCATATGTTGTATAGATAATTTGTTTGTATATTGTCATATTGTGATTATCTAGTAAGTTAGGTGATGTCATGTAGACGTCATGCCGATCCCATGGTGACGGGGGTCCGGGGTGAGGTGTGACAATATCCGTCGATTTTAAAAACGAATTTTTATTTCACTAGGATTTCGAAGTAAAAAATTAAACCACGAAATACTTCCTAATTACACAACCAAATAATATGTGTAATATATCAAATTAAAGTTTGAATCAAGAGGAATAAAAGCACTAAGTTTTTACATTCAATAGAAGCAAAACAATACATGAAATCACGGCCCCAAGTTTCGGTTTCAGGAGTTTTCTAGGATTCGTAGCCGAAACTTCAACCACGAAATACTCTCTGATTAAGCAACCAAATTGCATGTATCTTATATCAAATTAAAGCTTAAAACAAGATGAATAAAAGCCCTTATGTTTCACAACTAATTGAAACGAAAAATCACTTGAAATTGTGCCCGCAAGTTTCTGTTTTGTTTAAGAACAAAACATAAAAATAAAAAAATTCTAAAAAAAAAAACAATTGTCGATCCTAAACCATGTACGTAAGCTCCAATACCACATGTTGATTATATCTCATAATCATGATAATGCAGAAATTAATTAAAGTTCGTAAATATACATGATTATTAGGATACAATAATAAAGAACGGTAATCGAATACGTACCTGTTTGGGCCATCACAGGAGATTGAATCTGTTGCAGTGGATTACTGGCTAGGTCTTCCTCCTTTTGATCTAGATTATTGTGGTGGCGGATCTCAATGAGAAGAAACCCTTAATCTAGATTAGGGAGGGGACCTAATTATTTATATTAGGGTTTCTCGTTGGGCCCTTCTATAACGGGTTTTAACGAAATCCAAAACCTACACTTACCACTTAACTAGGCTTCTACATAAAAGATGTCATAGCCCAAATTAAAATATGATCACTAGTTATTTGGACTGCTTAAAAAATAATAGACTATCCATTAACCCGTTTTTGTAAAATAATTAATTCAATTAATATTAGCCCATAAAAAATATTCCAACATCCTAATATAGAACTCCAGAAAGATTAATATCTTATTTTGAATTTATAGATCATTGTGGTGTAAAAAAAATCATTGAATATCATTAGAATTGAGAGAAATTATAGGTTTCGTTTTCAGTTTAATTGGTAGTTTATTACTATATTTTCTTCTACGTTTTTAGGGGTAACAACACATATGGAATGTGCATATTTATTAATAGGGTCAAATTGTAAGATATGAAATGTAACTATTCATTTAATAGAGGAAAACTTGTTCGCAAAATATTAAGAGGACTGATAGGTGCAAACTAAACTTCTTGAGTTCTTCCGGTAGTTTCCACGGCAAAACAGGATTGCTTCATAGCTGTCCTTTTTTTTTTTTTTTTTTTTTACCCAAAAGTGTCAATCCAGTTGATAAGGGGAGGTATGTTAGTCCGGTTGATAAGAAGAGATGTTCATTTCTTTGTCAATCAAGGTTCAATTCTCTTGGGGAGCACTCAGAAAATTAAATCCTGAATGCACCAGGCCGATGTGGAAGAGTCTTTAAGATCGTCTAAGAAGGGAATTAGTCGAGGTATGCGTAAGTTGGCCTGGACACACCCTATTGTAAAGCCAAAAAAATAAAAATAAAAAGTTAAGGACTTTTAGTTGAGCGCTTTCAAAACACAAATATATATATATATATATATATATATATATATAGTGCAAAAAGTAAAACAAAAAAAATAAAAAATAAAAATCCCACATTGCTCTTATTATACATATATAATTTTGATAACAACTTGGAGAGAGAAGAGTGTGGAGATGGGAAGAGGTGCAACGGAAAAGAAATCCTGATGAGATTGTTCTAGATTACTTGCTCAATATTATCTGTGCTTTAACTGAGTAATATTTTATAATTGAGCTTCTAGTATTTTATGTGAAAAATTGTTTTCAAATTGAATATATTGAAAATCCTATAAAACAGTTTTTATTTGTAAAATCCGATTAATATTATTTGTGTACTGAACTTGAGGTAAATCAGATTTATATTTTCACATAATTTTATCACGTTTTGGAACATTAATTGAGCATATTATGTATTGATGTGCTAGAAACTCATGTGAGAAGAAACTTGAGATTTTTCGTATTAGTGAGTATGAGTAGATTAGATACATTTAGGACAGTATCTAATCAGGATAAATATGTTTGATCTTTAACTTGTGAAAAGAATGAAGTTTTGATTCTTGCTGTAATTAAATTAGGTTAGTCTGCCTAGTAAAAATATATAGTTCTTTTTAGAGCCTGTGAAAAGAAAAAAGTGTAGAGGTTTGATTATGAACTTGAGAAAAGAATTATGTTAATTTTTAACTTGTGAATTTTTTTTTATAAGAGATTGGCTCCTACTTGAAAAAGGAATATGAGATTAGTGGAGAGAGAGAATGAAGAAGGGGAAAGAAAAATATTTGATTTATAATCTAATTTAAGACTATTTGTATTTAGGGGTAATTTTGATAACAAAAAAAATATTAGTAGGCCTTTAAAAATTAAAATCTGTTTAATTTAATTATACTTTTGGTACATTATATTAATCTGTGTTTAGAAAGTTGTCTGACCTAATTAATGGACTAATAGAGGAATTGCACTTTTGTTTATTATTTACATTTTTTGCTTTTATTCTTTATTTTTTATTTTCTATTCAATTTTTATTCTTTATTTTTTATCTTCTTCGTCACCTGAAAAATAAAAACAAAAAATAGCAAAATCAAAAAATAAAACTAGATATATAGGAAAAAGAAAATGAAAATAAAACACACACACACAAAACACAAAATAGGAAAAAAAAAAAAAAAAGGAAAAAAAACGAAAATAGAAATTGAAAAACGTAAAACAGAATATAAAAAAGAAAAAGGAGAGAGAAAATAAAACATATACCGGAAGCCACCTCATACTTTCTATTGGGGGTGAGAAATGTAATTAGATCCGTAGACGAAACAACCAATGAAAGATCGTATTGAATAGTTCAGCGCAGTCCTTGCGATCATTCTTCCGAATGTTTCCTGCTTTCAACTGAGGGAGATTTGATGGAGTACGGCGGTTATAATCTGAGAATTGTTGTTGTTCTTGCACTGACACTGGTCGGCGATCATTTTTTGGGAATTGCTCCCAAAAATGCCCTAGCTTCCAATTCGCCCTCCGCCTACGTTCAGAGCGTCATCTACTCCAACAAAATCGTCATCTTCTCCAAATCTTACTGCCCGTAATTCATCCGCTCTTTCTCTACGCTCTTCTATATGTATGATTTCCTGCATTTTTATTTTTGTAGACTAAATTTCATCGTAATTATCTAACCTGCTTCTCGATGAAGGATTAGAAACGATTCTACGTTTGGGTGACTAGATAGTCCAGATCATACATTGAAACAAATGACATAAAATTAATGCTTTTAAACTAATCCGGAAGTGTGCTTTAAGATTCCAGAAGGATGGGAGTCTTCATCAAAGTATTAAAAAAAAAAAAGGAATTATCGTGTATATATATGTATTTGTTTTAGTATTTGTGCTGTTTATCTTTTTTGAACTTTATTGAATCATGTTATTTGGCATGTTTCACTTCTATCAATTTAGTTTTATATATTTTGTGATGTTAGTTGTCTTCTACTTTTCCCATTGAGATTTGATGTATTTCCATCTATGCGCTGGGATTAGGTATTGCCGTCGTGCTAAACGCATATTCAGTGAACTACATGAACAGCCTTTTGTTGTGGAGCTTGATCTTAGAGGTATCTATCAGTTAAAACTTATTTATTTCCTTTTCCTCTGTTGGTGTAGATGCAATTTTACAATTTTATTTATTTTGAATACATTTAGATGATGGTTATAAAATTCAAAGTGTTCTTTTGGATATTTTGGGTCGCCGAACCGTCCCACAAGTCTTTGTGAATGGCAAGCATATTGGTGGTTCTGATGGTTAGTGCTCTGATCTCATATGTATACACACACACATACATATATATGCTTGCCAATCTTTTATTGCTATTGATTGTGTTTTGTTTGCTTCTCTGTAATTCAGACCTCCAAACTGCTGTCCAAAATGGTCAACTGGAAAACCTTCTTGGTAGAGGTTAAAGGTGATTAGACTAACTTGTTAGGATTGTGATTTTTTATTTTTTATTTTGTTGTTGTTGTTGCTAAAAAAGATGGTGAAATTTGAGTTGGATTTTATATTGATATTCCTCAGACCTGAGTTGCTTCATAGAAAATACAGTATTTAAGCCTGACCAGCTCCTTATAGTGTATGAGTTCTTTAGAACTTACTACCGTCGCACTAATGCTTATCGATTAGTGAATATAAACACTAAAACTTTTGTTTGCAAAAGTTTGCAATTTGCGAACTATGACAATTACAGTTGAATTTAGGAGGAAAAAAAAATGAAAAAAAAAAAAAAAAAGAAAAGGAAAAACTACTAAGAATTTCTTGAATTCTGGAAAAAATTGCTGTCAAATGTTTGTCTAAAGATTGCCAAAGTGCTTCAAAATCATGAAGGGAGCTACTTATGAGTCTGGCCGCCAAAATGACTTCTGAGCACTCAGTATTCCCTCTTGATTCTTGGAAAAGGTTAAGTGAACTTCCCAATGCAGAGACTTCAACAAGTTCTTGACTTCCCCAATTGTACTGGTCTCATCACGAACAATCAGTTTACCTCCTGGCCTGACTATTCTATCAACCTCTGTGATCACCGGGATGAGCTTGCACCTGTTTGTCAATGCCAAAAACAATGAACACGGATGATGATTAATATACATTTAGAAGAGATTGAAAGCAGTATAAGCCTAAAACAAATAGTACCTCTTTTCCAGCCTCGAGAAGAGATGATCAGCATGCAGGAGATCATAGCTCCTTGGGTAAGTGCTGAATGACTCGCACCAGTCGTGGTATATACCGAAAAGCCCCCGCTCATAGATTATTGGAAGTGTGTCTGGAGAATCTATGTTCACCACATTCATCACCCACACTTTGAGGTCCTTCATCGCAGCAGCAAACCTGTAAGCATTATATTCTTCCCTTATTTATATGTATTTTTGTAGTTAATTGCTACTTGCTTGGCAAATTAAGTGATTTTGTCTTCAATTGCATAAAGGATTAATCCCACGGATGGTCCCTAAAGCTTGGGAGTGGTGTCATTTTCATCCCTGATGGTCTGATATTTTTTCAAGATGAGTTCTTGGAAGTTGTGACATCATTTCAATTTTCGAGACTAGCATCCGTTTAATTATATGATGGAAGGTGGTGGCACGTGTCAATTTCCGTCTAGATGCTAGTCGCAGGGACGAAATGGGAACCATTTCATGACTTCCAAGGACTAGATTGAAATAATTGAGGACAACAAATAACACTATCTTAAAACTTTAAGGCTATTGGTATAATTAACCCTTGCGTAAATAACCGATAGATTTACCCGCCATAAGCAGCTCTCATGTCCATAACATTTCTCACGTCAGACCACTTGATACCCAACCCTCCTAGATATGACTTGTTCACAACTTTTTTCCAATGCTCATAATCTGCTGCAAAGTCGTCAGGAGCCGGTTTTCCATAAACTCCGATCTGTGTTCTGTTCAGCCAGTAAGGAGGTGTCTCCACCCGACGAGGCCACTCCTCCGGCCACTGTGATCCCCTCTCTGTTTCTTCAACCGGCACTCTATGCATACAGGCTTGCAGAGGTACATACCATGCTGCATTTGGATCGTCGTTGCTTTTGCACATCGGAGGTTGATTCTGCTTTCTCTGCTCGTAGCACTTGTTGGAGTCTGGTTTGTGATAGATAGCAGCACCTATGGAGTTGATTTTGTCCTTTTTGATTGCGACAAGTTCCCAACACATGGCTGCTGTTAGAGCCGACATTTCTGAAATGACAAAATGACATTTATCATATGTCACGACTCACAGGTATGTAGAATATGACTGAAAAAGTGTAAGAAGAGCATACCCTTCCAAATCTCCACATCTTCTTCAAGTTTCTGGTAAACAGGAGTGGCTGACCACACGAAATAGCCTCCCGGTCTGAGCACGCGGTTCAGCTCCAAGAGCAGAGCGCCACCTGCAGTTAAGTGAAAGTTCAAATGTTTTTCCCTCTAAGCAATTATTATTAGTAGTCTGTATTGAAAACACTTCGAGTTGAGTTAAAATTCAGGATTTGGGGTATGACCTTCTACATGCCATGGCACTCTGCAACGGGCACAATGCACAAGATCGAAGACCCTGCTTGGAAATGGCAGCCGCTGCGAGCCCATCACGGCAGAAATTGCAGGTATTCCCCGTTCAAGGGCGAACTGGACTTGAGCCTCGTGTTCGTCTTTTGGTGCAAAAGACATTGCGAGAACATCTCTTTCGAAAAGAAAACCCCCGAAGCTGGCAACCCCACAGCCGACATCCAGTATCACTCGGCTACGCTTCCCCCAAGCAATCTCAGGTACTGCCTGCAAACCCATTAACGTTGTCTTGTTCAATTAGCAAAAATAAGGGTTTGTTTGGGTGAGGTATTTGAAAAAGGATTATGCAAATCTCTTTTCTGAAACGCATTCTAAGAGTATGCAGTTTATGTTCCTTAGTTTCTGCTGTGGTATACCTCTTGAATGAAGTCAATGTAATGTAAGGCACCATGTATAAACTGAGTTCCTCCTCCCGGGAAAGTTAGGAACTCCCCTGTCACCTTCACCCAATTCTGGTGGCCCTTCACCTCCGCAAGCTTTGTGTGAGGCACGTTATGATACCAAATCTGAAAAAAAATAAAAATAAAAATAAAATAGATATCAAGCTGTGTCTATAGTTGTATAGTTTGCATAGAAATTATACCTTGTTTCTGCTCTGAGGCCACTCTACAGGCTTCTTGTAGCCTTCTGGAATAGGGACAAGGCAGGTAGGGGCATCGTCAGGACAATGCCTCTCCCGATGCTCGTAATGTTTCCTACTGGGTAGCTTTGCCACTGCTTCCTCGTTATCCAAACAGGGTATATAGTCGGTGCTTGCAGTCACTTTGCACAGCTCCCATTTGTGCCCGTTTGTGCCCTCGTCATGACCCTCCGACCCCCCTTTTCCCCTCTCTTTCTGGTTCTCCGAATGGTCTGCCTGAGTCTTCCACGATTTCTTGGATTCTTTAGACTCTTTGGGTATCTTCGAACTCTCTCCATTGGGAAGCGCATCTTCAGAATCCAAATCAGAATCGAAACGCTTCTGTTTTTGTTCTGCTTTTGTGGTGCCCTGATCATTGTGTGGGTTTGCCTCATCGTGCTTTATCTGATCATCACTCGTTACCCCGTCTTCAGCCCCGTGTTTCACCTTTTGCTGCTGCTGCTCTTCAGACTGCTGTTGCTTCTCTATTCGTTCTTGCTGTTCTTCGTCCGTGATGTCGTGCTGCACATCTTCTGAATTCTCCTGTTTTTCCACTTGTTCTTCTGATTTTCCATTGCCTTCTTTGTCTTCTTTTCTATGCAGCATACTTTTCTCGATTTCTTCTTGTTGTCGTTGATGTTGGTTCTCTTGCTGCTCTTCATCCACTGGGTTTTCTTTAAAAACAGAACCTCCTCCTTTACTCTTACCATCGCCTCCATTGTTATCTTCTTCTAGTTCTTGTTTTTCTGCATTTTCTGTTTCGGGTTCTTGTTTATTATCCTTGTCGTCTGTTTTGATGGCGTCCTCAGGGAGATCGCCGGGATTGTCTTCAAACACGGGGTTTCTCTTTCTATGATTGATTGGTTTGGTTTCCGGAGAGTCATTGGTGGTGGTGGTGGTTCGGGTGGTGGTTTGTGGTGGAGATAATGGGTTGGAGGTGAGCAACCAGACACCAAGAACACACAATGCTACGAAGATGACTGTCGTTATGGTTGACACGTATGATGTCCCGGACGTTCTCTTGTTGCCTCGAACCTTCCCTGACGGCATTTTTGGCCTGTGTGTGGGAGAGAGAGAGAGAGATGAGAAGAAGAATAAGATGGTGATGAAGAAGAATGAAGAAAGAGAGAGGAGGAGGGTGGAATGTGTCAAAGATCCGAACAAATAGGAAAGGCTAAATTTGTGACAGTTGTCTCAGTTTCGATTGAAGACATGAGAAAGGGGACACACTTCGCGCGGCATGCGGAAATGCTAAAATTGTCAATTACACGTGTAAATATTGCTTATCGGAGCGTGTAGCAACAGGGTCCGTTCTATGGTTATGTTTGGATTGAAAAAAAATGAAATGAAAAAATAAAAAAATCATATTTGGTTGGATGAAAAATAGAAGGGAAAACAAAATAGGATAGATAAAACATTAATTGCTTGTTGAACCCCGTGAATTGCATGAAAGTAGGATCCCAAAATTTGGAAATCAAAAAGTTTAAGAAAATGGAAAGAGGATTGAAACATGCCACTGAAAGACTGTATTGAAACAAAGATGGGTTGTTAAGAATATAGAGGAGGTAGGATGTGTAGTTGGTCAAATCTAGTATGGAGAAATCCGTTGTGTTATTAACAAATTAGAAAAGGTATTAAGAGTTTATTATTTAGTGTTTTAACGAAATGTAAATCAACGGATGAAAATGTTTTCAATCATCGATTGGTCAAAAATGTCTCAAACTTAAAATGTTGTATTTATTATACGGATTTTAATTTAATAAATTAATCTTGCATATTTTATGTTTTAGTTAAAATATATTGGTCATGAAAATATATATTATTGATAGTTGTTATTTAGATTTTCAAAATCAACGGTTGCAAATAGAGTTGTTCATGTGTTTGTGGGCTCGTTCAACCGGCTTGGCCCATTGTCTATTTTTAAGGTTTGGGCTTAAAATTTAGGTCTATGAGCTGGGCTAGGCCCTTAAATGTTAGGGTTGGTCATTTTTAGGGTCAAGTTAGGATTTAGCAATTTATTTTTCGGGTCGGGTTGGCCTGATCAAGTAATAATTAATTTAGGCCGGCCCGCCCCAACAAACCGACCGGGTCTGACCCGAAATCTTCGGGCCTGTGATATGCTTTGTTCGGATCGGGTAAGACCCGATCCGAAAAAACCTTATGCTTGGTCGGTATTCAGATTTGGGGTTCCCCTACCCGAACTAGCCTGACCCGACCGCACTATATAGGGTGCTATAGCGTTTTTAGGGCTTCATTTGCATGCCGCCTCACTGCCTCAGCCTCTATCTTGTTTTCATAAGAGCGGCTCTTCAAATCCAATGGACGAGCATTTTCTTCTTCGTTTCGTCGTGATTTGGCCGTTCATTTCCTCTCCTCTTCATCTCAATTTCCTCTCTTCTTCATTTCGTTTCGCTTTCCGAAAAACTGATGGACCGACGGTGAGAGACGGAAACGGGAACGGCGGTGACAATCGATGACGGTGCTTTTGTTTCTGTTTTGTCTGTAACGATGAGAGACGGAAACGGCGGCGACAATCATGGACCGATGGTGAGTTCGATTTGTGTTTTGAGGTTGATGTTTTGCAGTAAAGTTTTTGATCTTCGATTTTGATTTTTGCTTTGATTAGGGTTTTCGTTTGATTTTTGCATTGATTAGAGAATTGATTAGCCCAAATCCGACCTTCAACCCGTCAGTAACCGCCCGACACCCGTCGAACCCGAGAATGATCGGATTTTGCTGTCCAACGGTTAGCGGTGGGTCGCAGTTTTTTCCACCCGACAAAGTCGGGTCGGGTGGTGGGTTAGGACCATATTGGCGGGTTAGGACCCGTGCACACCCCTAATTTTTAGATTGCAAGATTGCACAAGTAGAGATATTATATATATATACTAGTGTATAACCCGTGCCTAAAGGCACGGGTGTAAAACAAAAAATAAATAAATATATATATATACAAAAAAAAATTTGACATAATCTCCTCTATTTATACAACATTCCACACCTATTTCATTTAAACATCCCTAACAATAACAATTGAAAACTAACAATCGAGAACAATCACCATTTCATACATTATTTATTCCCAATAAGAAAAAAACTAAAATATTTACAAATACCCACTATTTAATGAAGAATAATTCGAAGAGATTTAATAATAGCATACAACTGTGTGTCATGCTCTCTAAACATCATTCCTTCCTAAACAAACAAATTTTGATCTAACAAAAAAAAAAAAAAAAAAAAAACACAATAAATAGACGGGGCAATACCTGAAGGCAAAACGATGAACACAGGATAACAATTAGAAGTGAGGCACACCAGTGAGTTTGACTACTTCAGCAGCAGCAGCAATAGCAACTTCAGCTGCAGCTGCTGTTGCCATGGCAACAGTCAAAGCATTCTTTTTCTGCTTTTCGGTTGCCTCGTTTAATGTCCTCTGTGGAGCACCAAGCGTCGGATATTGTCTGAACTTCAGCCTCCCAAACACCCAACTCAACTTCTTTGATTTCTAGAAATTTCAAGTTTGAAAATCGTTCATTAACCAAAACCCATTATTAATCAATGGAAACTGCGAGGGAAAAAAGTGAAATCTAACCTTTTTTCGGGCTTGATTTCGTCTCGGGGATGAATATCCTCTTGACAAAACTGAACCAGCTGCTCTTTTTCCTCATCAGAGTTTCATAAGACCTCAGCCAACAATTTTATCAAACACCTTGCCTACGCCTTCAACCCGATTTCAACTAAAACCCAATCATTTTCTCAGCAAAAAAGCACAAAAAATCACTGAAAAATTATGCTTCATGAATTAAAGTAGACCATACATACCTTCGGATTCCTCAATCATGAAAAAACTTCACCGTTTTAACTGTTAAAAAAAAAAAAAAAAAAAAAAAAAAAAAAAAAAAAAAAAAAAAAACATTCCACATCAGTTGAAGAATCTCCTCAAAACTTCAAATCATGATCATCCAAATGGGTTCCTAGCGTATAACCCGTGCCTGAAGGCACGCGTGTTAACAAAATGAACATCAAATAGTGTAACTTTTTTCACTACTGGATAATTCCAATGAACCACAATTAGACACAAAGTAATAATACATACACAAATTAAAAAAAAAATAAAAAAATTATAGAACAATCGATACATCATTCTCAATATCTCACTTCTGTTTTCAAATGAATAGAATAATACATAACACAACCAATAGCAATCAACAAAATTTAATCAACAATTAAAAAAAATGAGAACACACAATTTATTTCTCAAGTTCTCAACTTCCATTTTATTCCATTTTCAAATAAACAGTCATAACCCAAAAAAAAATAGCATAATTTACTTTGTTTATACAACACTCTCATTTTCAACTACGGATTTTCAAACCAACACAACAATAACCAAGAATATAAAGATAATTTTTTTTCTTTGACAAAATGAGAGAATCAAATTTGATTATATAATAATTCTCCTAACATTTCAATAATTGAACGCTTATTACAAACAAACAGGTCTAGAAAAAAAATAAATTAAACTCAACACAATATATATATATATATATATATATATATATATATATATATATATATATATATATATATATATATATATATATATGGTGCACGATATATCACAAAATGTAGAAGCAGGATCAGAAACAAAAAACAGAGAACAGAAACAGAAGCAGGATCAGAAACAAAAACAGAAACAGAAACAGAAATAGGGAGCAGGAACAGAAACAGAAACATGAAACAGAAACATGGAACAGAAATAGGGAACAGGGAACAGAACAGAAACAGATGCAAATTTAACCCCCGCTTAAACCATTATTTTCATGGTCATTCTACAATTTTGTCGGGAAATGTCGATCTTCAAAAAAACTAAAGAGTTTTTATAGGATCCCCAAATAACATATTATGATACTTCTAAAGGACTGCAAGTTCATCAATCCTTCAATAAGAAGAGTAACATAAATCAATTAAGCAGCTAATATTTCAGATCAATTAAGCACAGATAGGGAATGAGTGAAAATTATCATTTACCATACAGTATTTTCAACATATGGAATTTAGCTAAACTCCAAACTGAACAAACCTTATATTTCAGAGAACATTCTCTAGGAAAAACTGATGCAAAAATCCATAGCTAAAAAAAAAAGTAAAAATAAGCAAAAGTATTCCTAGTGCATTTACTTACTCCCTAGCTCCTGCTCTTCAACGTCCTTGAGATACTCTTGGATTGAAACTGTCTGCTCAGCCTCCTCTTCAAATTCATCCGTCATTTTTCACGAATCTGGATACAAAAACAAACATATAACGATTATTTCAGCTCAAATCGATATCTAATTGAACAAAACCGCCAATTCATCAAAAAATTACCTGAGAAAAACAACAACAGAAACAACAACCCTAGATTCTTCGACCGTTATCGAACGCAAAATCAAATGCGATGAACGAAAACCTAAATCGAGAATAGAGAATCAAATTAGATGAACAAAAATTAATTCAGAAAAAATCAAATCAAAATTGAAAGAAACGCACTCAACAGATCAGCAAAGAGAGAGAAAGAAAAAAAACCTGGATTCAAACCACCGTAGGTGAGGACGCCGTCGAACCTTGAAGATGGAAAGAGAAGCGACGGGTGGCGAGGAATCGAAGCTACCTGGCCGGCGGTGAGTTCGATTAACGGTGGAGCGTGGCAGGCGGTGAGTTCGATTGACGATGGAGAAGAGAGAGATGGCGACGACGGCGGTGGTGATCGATCGAAGGTTGAGCAAAGAGGACCGATCGATCGATGTCGGTTGGGAGTGTTGAGGATCTGGCGATGGCGATGGCGATGGTGAGGGCTAGAGAGACGGCGAGGGCACCGCAGTGCTCCAGCTGTAGCGGCGACCGCGACGGAGTGTGAGTGAGAGAGAGTAGCGATAGAGAGAAGCGAATTGCGACAGATCGGGGCGACGATGGCGATGGCGAAGGAGCTCTGCGAAGATTATGGAGGTAATGAATTTGGCGGTAAATGCAAGCAAGGACACACGAAGTAAATGCAAGCAAGGACACTGTTGATGATGGTAAGTGTTAAAAAGTAAAGTTGATGGTAAGTGTTGGATGTTGTATATTATAGATATATTATATAGATATGTTGCATATAGATATTGTATATATCCAGAGATATCCAACGGCTACGAATATCCAGAGACATCCAATGGCCCTGGATGTAAATGAGTTGATATATATATATATATATATAATAAATAATTTATAACATATATGAATAAAATAAATTAAACCCTAGTGTTTATTTCATTTCACTCTCTTATCGGTTGCTCATCAGCCTCTCTACCCCCTGCCGCTAACCGATCACAGCCTCATAGGCCTCCACCATTCACAGCCTCACATGCTCTTAGGGATGAATGTATTTTACTGTGTGAAGGTACGGATTAAAAAAAAAAAAGGCAACTTTATTTAAAATGAACACATCATTAATTCAATTTAATTTTTATAAATTTAATATTTTTATATTATTAAATTTAATATCCGTATATTATTTTTATAATTTTAATAAATTTAATATTATTTTTTTAATTTAATTTTTATAAATTTAATATTTTTGTATTATTACTAAATTTAATGTGCATATATTATTTATATAATATCCGTAAATTTAATTTTTTTTAATTTACATATATTATATTTTTACTTTTGGGATACCAATGACCTTCCCTGTTATTTTGTATTATACCAAAGACCTTCCCTATCTTTTTGTTCAAATACCACTTACCTCTTTTTGGATAAAATTACCCTTAGCTTATTTTTTAAAAAAGTTCATTGACACTCTTATATTTTTAAAATTATAGTTTTGATCCTTAACTTTTTAAATAATTTTATTTACTTCTCACCACCACCCAACTCCTACTGCCACCGCCCAACTCATACCTCCTCCCACTGCCACCACCACCCACCACTCTCCCCCACCTCACATTGCCGCCAATCACCACCAACCACCCAATACCACCTCCACCGCCTACCGCCCAACTCTCCCGCCACCGCCTACCACCCACCACACCGTTAATGGAATTTTAAAATGTCAAATTTTCTATAATTAACACTTATTAGGGTAGAAATCCAAAAGGTCCAAACTACAGGGGGTGAAGTGCAATTAACCCCAATTAGGTCTCCATCTCTCACTCTCATTCTCTCGCTCCTCCCGATCTGAACTCATGTCTCAGATTTGGAGGCCGCCGTCGTCACTCCCTATGAACCCCGCCGCCGTCACTCCCTATGAACCCTAACGTCGAAGCCGCTACAGCTGGAGCACTAACGTGCCATCTTCATCACCGTCTCTCTCGCCCTTGCCATCGATCGATCGCTCCTCTAAGCTCAATATTCAATTGATCGCCATCGCCGGAGCTTCCTCCTCACTACCATACCAGCAACGGCATCCCTCCCCATCTCATGACCACCCTCAAGATTGATTTTGAGGCGGCGTCGGCGAGCCCCACTTTCAAAGAAATTATGGAGAACCTGAAGCTGGACTTGCTCATTCACGACTTCAATCAGCCATGGGCGGCGGCTCTGGCCACGTCGTGGAACATCCTGGCAGTTGAATTCCTCACCATTGGGGCGGCGGCGAACAGCTATTCGTTTCACTCAATCATCTCTCCATTTTGTTGCAGAAAAATATGGTCCCCGTGGGTCCCCTAGTTCATGACTCTATTAACGAAGCTCAAGAAATAGAGTATATCCAGATCATCAAATGGTTCATCGTAGTCGTCTCCTCCTATTTATAAATTACCACCCACCACCGTCGCTGCCGCCGCCGCCTCCTCCTCCTCCATTCTCTATCTACAATTTCCCATTTTCTCTCTCTAAAAGGAAAATAAATCTCAAATCCATCCCGCCATTTTTTGTTATTTCTTGTTACCGGCGACGGCGACTCCTAACCCACCAGCGATGGTGACTCCCAACCTACTGGCGATGGTTCTCTATCTTTCATCTTTCATCTCTCATCTCTTCCCCTCCCTTGTTCCACTCCCCACCCCCATTCCCCTTCTGCATTTCCATATCCCTTAGCGGTGGCATTTGGGTTGTTGGTCGGTGGTGGTGGAGGCAAATTGAGAATCATGAACAAGATTGAGCTGGTGTCCATGGTGGAAGAAGGTAGTGGAAAAAAAAAAAAGAAACAAATACATTTTGGCCCCTAGCTTTTGGATTAATATTAAAAGAAATTCTATCAATTTTTTAAGGGTAAAATGAGAACAATAATTGTGTAATTTGGGCGGTGGCGGTGGGAGTTGGGTAGTGGTGAGAGGTAAATATAATTATTTAAAAAATTAAGTGTAAAAAATATAATTTAAAAAATATAGGAGTGTTAATGATTTTTTTTTTTTTCTAAAATAAGCTAAGGGCAATTTTGTCCTAAGGGATGTAAGTGGTATTTAAACAAAAAGATAGAGGAGGTCTTTGGTATTTGCAAAATGACAAAGGAGGTATCTGGTATTGTGCAAAATGACTGGGGAGTTCATTGGTATATACTCTTTTACTTTTTATATTATTTCTTTAATATTTTATTATAATATTCATTATATTATTTCTAAAATTTTGGTAAATTTAATCTTCATAATTTTTGTATATTATATTTTTTCTTTTATATTATATTTTTTATTTATTTTTTCATAAATTTAATGTTTTAATATTATTACTAAATTTTAATGTCCTTATATAATTGGTGATTTTAGTGATTATTTGCTAATTATATATAAAAAAAAATTATAGGATCAGGCCGGTACTGAAGTTGCACTTGGGCAGGATTTGTTTAATTATGGGAAGGCTTGCGTGATGACCCGGTTTTCCAGTGTCGTCACGCAATTTCTCTAAAAGAGAATTAAAATTAAAATTGAATAATTAATATTTTATTTTATAAAAATCTGAGAAATTTTACGAACTATGTCGACAACTATATTTATCAAATTAATTGAGTCAATTTTACAATAGAAAATAATAAATACAATTATTACAAATTAAATAGAAATTCAAATATAATTTCCAGCGTATATCCATGTTTCTTCGATCTTACAATAAAAATTGTAGGGTTATGAACCAAAACTCAGTAGAATTGCAACCCCTCTAATATATATATCCAATCAATACAACAAATAAACACATAAACATGTATCACACATAGTTTTCACATAATCATAATTATTTCATGAAAATTAACAATTATAATTCAACAATAATAATAACATAAATCACACAATAGAGAGATTAAATACATACATTAATAGAGATAAAATTCTACCTAATATCCGGACCGAAATCCGAACCGAGATAAACATTGTATAATTTCTTTTCTATATAACATATATATAATATCTATTTATAAATTAGGACATCTTTACATTTTGAGCCGTCGGATCGAATATTTGACGGTTGAGATTGAATATGGACAAATTATATATTTGAGACATTTTTAGACCGTTAGATCGAATATCCAACGGTCAAGATTGAATAATATTAAGAGATATTGTTGACCGTTTAATCAGTTTTAATTGGATGGTCAAGATCAAATCCATTTTGAAAAATACCTAAAAATTATCCCCAAATTTCTTAATATCCCAAACAAATCTCCATATTTTCTCTTGACCCAATCATTCTCCATATCCATTGCTGTATCTAACTAGCCTTCTTCGCAATCCTTCGGCTCCTCTTCCCAATCCCTCATCTCAGCCTTTGATCTCCACGCACCATTCGATTTAGAAATTTCTCAAGCTTATTGTTCTCATCTTCATTGGCACAGGTGAGATTTCTCGCATCGACTCCATTTCTTTATCGGAGATGATCCATCCGAGTAGATCCATAACTACCTCCACCCTCCCAACCTACGTCGCTGTTACAACCGGAGCAACACAGCGAGGGTCCATCTCCAGATCAGCTCTCCAACCTCCACGCAACCGTCTTTCCTTCAATTGGGCATTGTCGCCTCGCAAAACCACCGCGACAGATGAGGTGTCCCTGTCGGCGATAACAAAATCGAGGGTTTTTCGTCACTGTATATTTTCTTCATGAAACAGGACAATAGATCGTCAGACAAAGTCAATTGACGGGCGGTGAGAACTTCCGTCAAGTAACACCAAATTCGCGCCGGGGTATACGCTAGATTTGCCATCACCGCCTTTTTGTTCGCTTCTAGGCCATTTTTATTTATTTTTAGGGCTAATAATTTGTATATTTGACTCAGATTTTTGGGAAAATCATCACACAGCTTGGACTTCAATGCTTGTGCCTGGAATTTGCCTTGCTGCTGTGGAGAGGTAAAGCTAATTGCATATGTTACATTTGTTCATCATTTGTCACTGTTTAATTGCAACAATTGATTTTGTTTTAGGATTTTTTGTTTCATTTTGTTTAGGGATTAAATTTGATTTATTTGATTCGATTAGGTATTAGGTATTTTGATTTGATTTTTTGATTATAGGGATTTTCATTTATTTTCTTGATTGTAGGGATTTTCCCCCATTCTTTAATTTATTTGTTTTAGTGATTTTTATTTGATTTTTCGTTTAGGTATTTTGATTTGATTTCTTTGTTTTTAGATATCCAAGTAAAACGTCTTCTATGGATAACATAATAGTAAGAGGTGAGTCAATTAGCATAAACCTCTATTTTTTTTTATTTTTTATTTTTGGATTTATCTTGCTAATTTGACTAATCCCGTTTGAGGTTTCATTGCTCCAATTGAAATGATATCACATGTTAGATGTGTATCAATTTACAATCACCATTACATGTTAGGTGGCTTAGTCCTCTCTATTTTTTGGATTTCTCTTGCCTTACCTTTAAAATTAATTGTCTAGATTGTGATTTCAAGAATAATTTTGACAATGATTTGTGAATTTTGAAGGAGTAGATATGATAGAATTTGCTTTGAGAAAGTGATGTTTAGATTGTGATTACTAGAACAAGGTTGACAATGATTGGTGAATTGAAGCAACATGTGTTTTTTGTAACTGAGGTTTTTTCTCGTTGCATATTATGAGCATAATGCACATTGACATTATTTATTAGCTGTTGTCGGCTATAATTGGGGACTCATATGGAATTTGTTAAGCTCAATGTGAGATTTTAATTACTATTAGTTTCTTTATTGCAGGTTCATCTAATGTACCATCTATAGGCACCATTGTCAAGCCAATTGTTATTTCGACTCAGAAAGGTGTTGGAGTCATCCCGAAAGCTCCATCTTCTAATGCCTATACTCCATACTGCCAATTCTAACACTAAGGCCCCCACAACTCCTTCAAAGGGAATGCTTTGATTATTGTACATTAATCGGTTGGTATTTTTTACTTCGTCGAATTTCTAATTTGGGATATTTTGACTTAAGTAATTGGATTTAATAAGATTATTCTTAATTTGATTTTATGTTTCATACTCCAGGAGATGCATCTAGGTCATTACTATTTTATGTTTTTTAAAATTCTTTAGTTTCTAAATTAATGTTCATTGAGCTATATTTTAGATCCAACTGACAGTGTCAAAGGTTTAACCTCCTGTTTGGTTCTTATTTTACAGGCGTTAAATAATAGGGCACATGTTGTGTTCAAATTTCATACATTCCTTCGTTGATGTGAAAATCTGTCACCACAATACCTACTGTTAGCATCGGTCGAGACCACCCATTCGAGGCCCTAAATTGCACTTACAATGAGTTCTCTATTCTCTTTCCAATCGTCTTCATTCCCAAACACAACATCTGTTTGGTTGTAAATCCACACCATCTTCATTTAGCACAAGAAGAATTTGAAGTTTTGGGCTTCAGCTTTGGTATTGAGCTCGATGATTTTGTAAGCGCTCACGCAACCTATTTCTACTGTTTTATTTTCTTTCTAACTTTTTCATTGGTATCGTGTGTTAGCATATTTCAGCATATATTTGTGTTTATATATTGTTTGTTGTAATTGTGTCCTTTATTTTGAATGCAAACTATAGAGAAAACAATTATTAGAAATGAAAAACATCTGGAAGATGGCTTCAAAGACGAAGAAGTTATACACAAATCGAAGTTTTGACGAACATGTATTTTTAACAGTAAATTGAAGTTTTAACAAACATATATTCTTAACAATGTTATCATCTGGTAATGCTTAAAATGGATACTTAAGATTAGTTGTTTGTTATTTGTTTTTCTTTTAATATAATAAGATAGCAATTATTGTTGGTCTTAATTGATGTATAGATTTTGTGTTTGTTTAAAAATTAATGTTTTCTAGAGAGAGTAAAAAAAATTATAATAAGGTGTTCCTCAATGATAATGAAAAATGTTGAAATTCTTATTTTTAACCATTATATTGAATATTGTTTTCTTAACTATAATTTCTCAACTAATTGCGTATCACGTGACATAAGTGCCTGAATTTTTTTTTTTGTATTTTACATAAATAGTCAAAAGTGTTTCCGAAATAATTTATCTGAATAAATTCACAGTTGGTGATAAGTTGGTAAGCTTTAAAATCAGGATGAAAAAAATGATATTCAGACAATTGAATATCATTTGTCATAATAAATAATATTTTGTATGTCTATTTTCTTACAAGTTAATAATAAGTTAAGACTTAAGAATTATCGGGAAATTATTGTTGGTATAAAATTAAAATGAAAAATAAAAATAAGTAAAAAGAGGGAAAATGTCATGGTCAAGGTCCAACATAATTGTGCAATGTATGTATGAGGCCATATGAACCACATGTGAAACCCTTGAGATTTTGTGTTGGATTAAATAGAATTTTTTGTGTGCAAATTTCAACAATACTGAATTTATATTTTAAGCTTGGCATTGGTGGGATGTGTGTATTTCTTGCGTATAATCTTGGTGGAAGTAACTCTTGGTCATTGATGATGTGGTTTTCCTCATTTAGCTTAAAGGATTATAAAAAAATCTCATTGTTTTTGTGGTCTGTTAACTACTGGTATCTTGAGTTGAGATTCAACATGAAGGCTGATGTGCTTAAAATAAGTACTGTTTTAATGCTATTTTTAGTTTGGTAAAATCTCCTTTATTGTATACAACTCCATTCTCTTGCTGCTATTTTTTGTGTTTCATATTATGTCAAATGTTGCTCATATGGAAAGCGTAGCAGGTGATAATTGCAAGAAATAAGAATATTTCAACATTGGTATACTTTCAATGAAAGATTTAAATGTCCAGTTTATTAATTCTGTAATTTTTTGTTTTCCTTTTTTATTTAAATCTTTTTAAATTTGTGTTTTTTTTGGATTTAATATAAATTAATTTTTTATTTTTTATTTTTTTTTCTAGGTGGTGACAGTGGTTCGGTACAAGACTATTAAAGAGTAGAGATTTATCTAAATTATTTAAGGTAAGTTTTAGTAGCCATGGATGGTATGTTTAGTAGCCATGGATGGTAAGTTTATATTGTAGAGTTTTGTTGTGTTAATTTGAAAATATAAGATCTGAGAATGTTGTAAAAAAAAACAAGGAGCTTCATTTTTTTTACACTTTACCCCATAATCTGAATTATGTATTAATGTGTATTGAAAATCATTATGATATTTGTTGTCTTATTATTGTCTTTATTTGAAAATAGGATTTTGAATTTTGGTTTGTATAAACAAAGGAGATTGTAATTTTTTTTAATTACCATGTATTTTTTACTACGTTATTATTATTAATTTAAAACAATTGTTGGTTGTTGGCTACTGATTATTAGTTGTATTTGTTTAAAAATAGGAATTGACAACTTAATTTTAATTTTTAAATACTGTATTCTATCAATTTTTGAGCTTTTTTTCATCTAGTATTCTCTATATTGTGTACATTTGAATTGTAACTTAATTAATTACGTTATTTTTATATTAAATTAACTATTAAACTACCCAAAAAAAATGACAGCTCAAGGCACAGGTTATAATCTAGTATATATATATAAACAATCATCAAAATTACAAACAATTGGCTAAAACCATTTTTTTAATAGGATAGGGATGTGCATGGTGTCACGGTCTGAGTTTTTCGAGGCTGGAAAGCGGGCCGTGCGGCATTAACTAGGGGATCGCCTAGTAGCAAACCTAAAGATCAGAGAATATCAAATAGCGGAAGCGGTTTTAATAGCAACGAGTTTCCCTACAACAACACACGTTGGCAATGTAGAGAAGAATACAATTACAATAATAACAACAATTGCATTAATATCAAAGGCTACAAGGTGTGAAAGGCTTGAATGACTTTAAGAGTATGTCTTCCCACATAATACTTTAAGCAAAAAAATATAAATGACCACAATAGATATCATTATGCTTGAGGAGTCATAATGGTGTCTTTCTACAAGAAATGAAATAATTAAACTAAACTAAGCTAATCTAAGCTAAACTAGTTTAGAAAACAAATGAAACGGGTTACAGATAAGCGGCCATGTGCAAGAATAAGCACTGGACAAGTTAAGACCGTGACATTCTCCCCCACTTTGAGTTGTCGACGTCCTCGTAGACTTTTTCTGATGCTGCTTCTGATTTGGTCTGTGGTTGTTTCGTCTTCTGTTGTCTTCTACATATGTTGACTTTGTAGAGCTTATCCACTAAATGAGGATACAGTGGCTGGTCTGCGACAATCTCACTAGATCCCAAGTTGACATCAAAGTACTTGTGTAGATTAAAACACGAATCAATACCCCTCGGAACATTCCACAACTGAGTATCATGCTTGAGAACCTGTGCGGTGGTATCCCTGGAATATCGGAATTGAAGTACTAGATATAAGGTTGTAGAACTGAATGTTTTATCCACCACTACAACTATTGTACCTTTGTTCCCCGAATTCCCAACCCTCGGCATACAAAGTCGGTACTTCCGTCTTTCTGGATATAGTCCTACTGAAAGCAAGTGGATCTTTGCACTATTGGCTAACATAAAACCAAATTGGCCCAATAGGAACTTGATATCTGTAGTTTTTTCCCCGTCCGGATGAGGGGGAAACTCCTTTGGAAGTTCTTTTGGAGAAGCAATTTGAGTATAGTCAAACAACCAGTTTGTTGAAATTAAAGGTGACACTTGTAGGTTAGTTTCTCCCCCCCACTAAGCACTAGAAGGTCATCTTGATATTCCTCCATCTCAAGCTGTAGAGCCAAAACGGATATGTCTTCATTCGAATAATGCATTGTAGGAATAACACACGATTGATCTCCCATCATACAAAGCGAATCTGCAAAAGGCATTGGGACCGCCTTAGTGTCCATAAAAAATTTCATCCCCAATATCACTTGAAAATCATCTATGGGAACAATGGTGAAGTTGAGGAACCCATCCCACGGAGCGATCTTTGTATGTACCGTGTTGGCGACTCCAACCATGGGACGCGCTTCAGAATTCACGGCCTTTAATCTACCTATGTACTTCTCGACACGTAAGCCCAACCGATTAACTTTCTTATCGGACATAAAATTGTGTGTAGCACCAGTGTCAACTAAAGCACGTGAATTCTGCCCATTAATCTGAAGATCAACGAGCGTGAGGTTCCTCTTTGAGACCTTTTTCTTCGCAACCGGTTGCCGCTTCATAGCATTCAAACTCATCTAAAGTTTATTCCTCTTACTCTACGATATACATTTCCCGACATTCTTTTTCTTCCTGAATCGATGCTTGAAGTGCAAACAAAACATGTGTATGTGGACAATCGGATACATCATGATTCTTGTTGCACAAAAAGTAAGGAGTTGGATTTTTGTGGGCCTATCTGCCCTAGTGAGACTTTTGGTTTGTGGAACCAAATGATGCCCCTGAGTTGCTGAACGATTGGCCAGATTTTGAGGGCTGGCCTCGGCGCAGACTGCTCGGAGGACTCATTGAATTAGAATTAGAGTTGGGGTTGCTCCAACGCCTTAGTGGGCTTCCCCGAGATGATTGACCTCTACTTCCATTATAGTAGGAAACATTCTTGTCTTTCCTCTTGTCATGATTAGTGGTAGGTTCAGGAGAGTAATCAGTTACTCTCTTTGCAGCAGCAATGGCAGCAGATAAATTAGTAGGACGTTGTCGCTGTATTTCCTAACGTACCCAATCCTTCAAGCCATCTAGGAACCAACTTGAGGCATTGTACGAATGTCCAGCATGAGAGCCATAAACTTCTTGACATAGTCTCGGATGTATTCGGTCTGTTTCAGCTCTCTCAGTCATCGTCGAGCCGTGTACTCGACATTTTCCGGAAGGAATTGTACCTTGAGTTCACCTTTAAGATCTTCCCAGGTATTGATAGTACAGCTTCCCACCAAGATGTCTGCATATTTGGTTCACCACCATAATTTAGCATCACCACTAAGATACATGGAAGCTGTTATCGTATTTTCTTCCTCAGAGGTTACTCCGGTGGCCCGAAAGTATTGCTCCACATCAAAGATGAAGTTTTCAAGCTCATTGGCATCTCTTGAACCACCATATGATTGAGGTTTGGGAATGAGAACCCTTGAAGTAGGTTGCTTGGAGTCTCTAGTAAGAGCTCAGTACACAATGTTCTTCAAGTCGTCCAACTCGCTTTGGAGATCAAGGACTAACTGTTCCATCTGAGCATGATGGCTAGCGAATGTTGTAGCAACTAGGCCCATCTATTCGTTCAGGTGATCGATTTGGGGGTTTTGAGATGTCTCATCCCCCTTAGCATCGGGGCTTCGCAAAAGAGCTAGAGCAGCGTCAATGCAGGAAACGTTTTGTTCAAGCGTGTCGGGACGATCATTCGTCGACATGGAATTTCACCAACGTGGTCAGGCAACGAATCGGTCCGTTGCTCCGATACCAACTGTCACAGTCTGAGCCTTTTGAGACTGGAAAGCGGGCTGTACGGCGCTAACTAGGGGATCGCCTAGTAGCAAACCTGAAAATCAGAGGATATCAAATACCGGAACAGTTTCAATAGCAACGAGTTTTTCTATAATAACACATGCTAGCAATGTAAATAAGAATATAATTACAATAACAATTGTATTAATATCAAATGCTACAAGGTGTGAATGACTTCAAGAGCATATCCTCCCACATAATACTTTAAGCAAAAAAATACAAGTGACCACAATAGACATCATTATGCTCAAGGAGTCATAATGGTGCCTTTCTACAAGAAATGAAATAAATAAACTAAACTAACTAATCCAAAAAACAAATGAAAAGAGTCACGGACAAGCGGCCATGTACGAGAACAAATACTGGACAAGTTAAAACCGTGACACATGGCGATGGGAGAATGAGGATGGGGATGGGTGTTGGGGGAGGGGGAGGGAGGCAGGGGCCCTATTTTATAAAATATATAATTCATTAATTTCGGCCCTCACATGGCTGGAATCAATGAATTTTGTAAATATATATATATATATATATATATATAACAAACAAGAGAATCTGGCCCTGTGAGGGCTGAATTCTCAATTTTTTTTATTATTTATATATATAAAATAATGGGGGAAATAGTGGATGAAATTAGAGAGTTTTTGCTGGTTGGGACTCTTCGCAAGCCGGGACTCACTTTGAATGATGAATGATGAGGTGCTAAGTTTTGGTTAGAAATTTATATATATACATATATACATATATACATATATATATAAGTCATTGATTCCAGCCTTCACAAGGCCGGAATCAATGAATTACATATTTTATAAAATAGGGGCCCCCTACCCCTCCCCACCCTCCCCCCCCCCCCCCCCCCCCCCCCCCCCGCCAACCCCTATCCCCCTATCCCCATCCCCCATCGCCATGCACATCGCTATTCTATTAAAAAAAAATAGTTTTAACGAATTGTTTGTAATTTTGGTGATTTATATATATATATATATATATATATATTTTATAACTTTAAAGTCTCACTAGCATTTTAAAATTAAAAATTATATATAAATTATAATTATATAAAAATTACAGAGTTCAACCTTGGCGCCAATTGACGGTTTTGCTCAGAAGGTCGTTTCCACCCGGAAAAGTGGTATTTTCAGTAAAAAAGAAAAAAAAAAAAAAAAAAAAAAAAAAAGACCACAGTTGATTTTTTATTGTTATGAGGTTGTAATATAAAATAATTATTGTTATTCACTAGTCCATTTTTAATTTTTTAAGTTTTATTATGTACTGTTATGAACACAATTTATGTACAGAAAATTGGGTTCATTTCTATTACGGAAAAATCATATTTTATTAACTCAAAATTGCCAAAAAAACTATATCGTCATCGAAACAATTTATCTGACCAACTTTGACAATTATTTAAAAATTATTCATTAATCTGTTTTTAGTATTGTAAACTGCATTATGTAGTGTTTTGAAATTAATTTATACACAAAATTTTTTGTTTATTTAAAATACCGATATATCATAGTTAATTACCTCAAAATTGCCGAAAACATTAAAAATATATAGCCCATTTTACATCAAATATTAAAAAAAAAAAAAAAAAAACACCTTAAAATAGTATCCCAAAAAAAATAGTATAAAAAAAATAAAATAAAATTGTGTATATATTATTTTTAATACATATGTATATATATTATTTTATATATGTATATAATATATATTATATTTTTTGGATGGATGGGAGAGGGGGAGGGGGATGGGGATGGTAGGGGGCTGCCATGGTGGCAGCCCCCAAATTTTGACAAATCGGCCCTATACAAAATAAAAATAAAATGTAGAAACCGACCATTGAAAGGCCGAAGAGACCCAGAAATGTAATTAAGTTTAAAAGGAACCTAGGTTGATAATTTCAAATTTTTTGGGACCCATAAATGTAAAGAACTCGCTTAGAATATAATGTCGTATTTCTTCTTCTTAGTATGTATTATTTCTTTTCATTCGTGTGATTCTCCTTATCAGTTGATCTTTCTTCTCTTGTCTTTCTTGCATTTTCCAATCTCATCTAAGGCTTTGCTCTTTCTATTAACTCGGTTATGTCTGCTGGTGAATATTTTGTGAGTGAATCTTGGAATCGACATGATCTCAATTGTGTTGATGATCAGATTAGTTCAACATCCTTCTATGCACGTCAGTTCATCATTGAACATGTTGACATATTGCCGAAGGTTTTCTTCTTTCTCTTGTTTGAGGACCAACAAGTACTGTGCCCCTTTCTTCAACCTCTGGAACGTAATAACCTATTAATAATCTGATTTCCGAATTCTAAGAAGGAATAGGTGGAAGGAAGAGGTAATAAACCATTCCAATGCATACCCCTTCAACGTTATAGCAATTCTCTACATAAGATCGAGTCCTCTACTTCGTAAAGAACCATCATATGTTTAAAATGTATGATGTGATTGGTTGGATATATTTTCCTTCATTTACAGGGAAAAGGTTTGTTCATCAACTCCGGAGTGAATGGAGTTTATGTCAATCCAAACAATACTTCCAGTTCATCTCTTCGAGATGTGGTACGCCTAATATCTTCCAACTAAATTCTTGCTTGAATTTACAAACTCTTCAATCTTATCATCATAAGACTGACGATTTGTTGATGTTTTCTTTTACTCTGATGTGACATTATGTTGTCTTGCACATGTATCGATTGACTACCTATCTCCACCAGAGGTTTCGATGCATATCCAAAAAGATTTGCTCTAACATTCAATCCCTCCTCTACAAGTGGTTCCTTGGACAAATCTTTTGGTGCTTGGGCTTCCACCATCTACAACATTAATTCTCGTAACTCCTTTATGATGATTGAGGGTTGCGATCTCCTTCATGGTAGGATGAATCTCTCCCTTAAATCCATTATGGCTATTCCACGCCATATCATCTTCGGTTTCACGTTCTGATCTTAGTTGAGATAGTAAACACTTGATTTTTGTACGATTTTACACATACGTTGAAAAATGATTTTCCTCAAAATCTAACAGCAGGATTTAACCTACAAAACTTAGGAAGCGTTACTGAAAATATCAATGTAGTATTGACCAAATACTTTACCACTTGAGACTAAGTCAATAATGATATTGTCTATCAAATGTGTAATCCATTACATAAAAGTAGATAGAGATGTATGTCTTATGCACTTTCACAAAGCGAAATGGATCAATTCCATAATTTTTTTATTTGTTTATTTATCATATCAAAAATCATGATAAGATTGAAGGGCTACTATTTAATTTTAAAGACAACATGCTAAAAAATAAAGAAGGGTTTTAACACTTTGCACCTTTGAAGTTTGACTACTATTTCACTTTGGTCTATGTGATTTCAAAATAAACACATGACAATTAAAATTTCCTAATTATCACGCTTCAGTCCAAATCATGAACTCCGTTATAAATATTTATCGCAAACAATCGCGTGCCTGAACCTAATTATTTTTAAGGGGATTAATTAGCACTTTCAGCTTCCTCCCTTTCTCCCACCCCTATCCATAATTTTTTTTTGCAAAACCCCTTATATATATATATATATATATATATATTCATTCCTGAGTGTTTCGCCAATGAGGAGAATGCAGAAAAGGAAAAGATTGGAATGATCATAAAACCTTTAAAAAAAAGTCAAGTGTAATACACATGGTTATTTACCATCCAAAATTATAATGCGAATAATGATTTGAACTAAAGGGGATGAACAAGAAACTTCAAGGTATTATATGTTCAAATTAAAACTATGTGGACCAAATTGAGATAGTAATCAAACTTCAAGGGTATAAAGTGTCAAAACCTCATTGAAGAACTTTAAAGATAATATCCAGACTTAAATCACAATATAAGTGGAAACGGTTTATGATTTTTAAAATCACAATATAAATATTAAATAATATGGTGTCAAAAGGTAATTTCATTTTTTTTAAAATAAAATAAAAGGACTTCCGTACAATATTTGCATGGGGTAACATTGCTTTTGCGACATGACTAAATTATCAAAGAAAAAGACAACACAAAAAATAATATTGAAATGATCCAACAATAGAAAAATTAATCTTATTCACAATTCTAAAAATTCCACTTTTTTGCAATTTCTCTATTAAATGGAGAGAATGCAATATATATATATATATATATTTTTTAAATTATGCCATTGAATCCGTTATAATTTGTACGAAAAATTAAATTTTAATTTCTATAAATTTATATTTCTGTCTTTGTTGCTCCGAGTAATAATACAATTGTAATACTTAACTATTTGTAGGAGAAGAAAAAAAAAGTGATTTGAGAATGTATAATTAAATAAATAAATAAGGCCCCATTTTAAATAATTTTTAAATGTAAAAGCAAAAAATAAAAATCATATTTCATCGTGTATAGATTATATATTAGGGAATTCTCTATAAATAATATTTTAATCTAACAAATCATAAAGATTTAAAAAATATCAATGAAGGGATCTTAATCCATCGATTTTATATAATATGAAAATTAAAAAAAAAATTAAAATATATAACTATTTTTATTTTTCTAAAATAAGTAGTTAAATTATTATTTTTATTATATTTAAAATATTTTTCATAAAATATTTTTTTCCATACAAAATAAATAATATTTCTAAAAATAAGGATTTTTTGTGTTAAAAAAAGAAGGAATAGTGACAGAATGGTCTCATTAGGAATACAAATCTACCAAATTATCCTACAACTTCTCAATTGAACCAATTAATTCTCACTTTCAAAATTATATTATCGATTAATCTTAAATTCAAATCCGAAAAAATATACAGACGATATTTCTCTGCTGCAATTATATTTATGGAACGTATTTATAGGATTAGAAACAATTACCAAATTAAGATTAAACTGCATTAATTTATATTCTTAAAATAAAGATAATTTTTTTGATACATCGTTTGCTTGATTTGATTACCAATTTATGATCGAGTAGTCATTTGTTTGAAAATATCTATTTGTAGATTTTTGACTATATAGTTTGTCATCGTGTTGAATTCAACACGAATTTAAAAATTTGATAAAAAGAAATTGTGAATGTGGTATCATTGGGTTTAAAGTAATATACATTTTAAGTGTCCTATCGAATTCAACACGAAATTGAAAATTATAAAAATTCGGGAAGTACCATGTTGAATTCAAAACAAATATATAATTAGATCATAAATAAAAATATCACATTAAATTCAATACAAAGTGAAAAATTATTAAGGTTCTGAAGTAACATGTTAAAAGTAACGCGAATGTGAAATTTTGATAAAAAAAAAATAGTAAACGTGATATTGTTGATTTTAAAGTAATATACATTTGAAGTATGAATTTAACACAAAATTGAAAAGCTGAAAATTCTAGAAATAGTATATTAAATTCAGCATGAGTTTGAAAATTAATGTAAAAAATAGTGAATGTGATATCATTTAAAAAATTTATTTAGACAAATCTAAAATAATAATTATTTTGATTTTTATAAGATGTTTTTGAATTTTTATTTTTAAAAAAATTATATATTGTAAAAGGAAACCTAACTGGATAATTACAAAAATGACTTCTTGACTTCTTTATCCTTTTTTACAGGATCCACGGGTGAGTGCGCCTAAAAATAATATTATCTAAGGGTCGGTAAATAAAGTGAACGTGGAAAGAGGTGTGATGTAGGCAATGTTAGTCTTTATGGGCGGGCCATTGCCCCCTAATTATTCCATATTCCTTGTCCGTTGGAGACAAACCTTAATTGACGTAATTAATTCCAACTAATCATCACAACATCTAATTAATTAAGCAATAATAATAGCTTTATATTTACATTCTACTCAATTGTAAACATTTTATCCTCTAATTATTGTTATTTTTTTACTAGAACTATACTAATTAAATGAAATTAATAAATTTAATTAATAGGTTTGTCTAATTACTTAATTTCACTCAATTGTTTTTGCCTATTGTTGAAGTTGAGTTCCATTAATTTATTTATTTAGTTTATGTATAAAATTTAGTTGAACTTTTCTAACTAAAATTTGAGATCCTTTTATATACTATTTTCAACTAAATTTTTATATATAAGTTTTCCATTGAGCTCAACTAAATTTTAAAATAATTTCAAAAAATATTTATATGGATATAAAATTAGTCGAATATGTGTATTTTTTGTTTGTATAATTTCTCAAAATTCAACTAGTCCCATCAACTTCTAGGTAAGATTAATGTATAAAAACGCGTTTGGTAAACCCGTTTCTTTTCTTAAAAATTTTGGAGTAATTCTTGAATTTCTTAAGAATTTAAGAAACAAAAAAATATTGACTCTTATTCACTTTAACAAAACTATTCCCCCTATACACTCCCACAAAAATATTACCACTACCACCCACAGTATGAAAGAAGATATAAGAATATGTTGGTGAAATAAGTGATAATGGGTTGAATTGAGTAGACTCATATCCAATATAAGATTAGTTGAATACCGAATATTGGACCTGAATTGAGCAAATCTATATATAATATAAGATAAGCTGAATACCTAATATTGGGCCTAAACTGAGTATGACAATATCCATTATAAGATTAGTTGAATATTGAATAGTGGCTCTGGACTGAGCAGACCCATATTTAACATCACAATTGAGGACCTTCAGAGCACAAGATTAAGAGCCATAAATGTTGTTTGAAATATTTGTAATCAAATCAGATATCAGTAAGATCTTGATAACGTCAAGACTGCAATCCCATCAACATCATCACCAGTAATAATCATGTTATCTAAATAGAAAAAAAGTAGAATACAACATGCAATGATACACTTTATAAACAGAGCGGAACCATGATTACTTGGGCGAAAACCAAGAAAAGTAATCACAATAGAGAACTTTTCAAACCAGACTCGAGGTGTCTGTTTAAGACCATATAGAACTTTCTTAAACATGCAAACTTTTCCAGAATTATATGCAATACTAGAAGGAGGAGTCATGTAAACTTCTTGACGATCGCCATTCAAGAAAGCATTTTTGATATCCATCTAAGAAATATGCAACTAACGAACTGATACAGCGGCAATATAAGTATGAACAATTGTTATTTTTGCAAAATTCATACCATATGGTTAAGAAAATCCCTTAGCAACCAAATGAATTTTGTACCACTCAATCGAACCATCAGACTTGGTTTTAATTTTGTAGACCTAATCAGAACCAATTGTACTTTTACCAAGTGGTAAAGATACCAAATCCCAATTATCAGTCTTGCGCAAAGTAAAGAGTTCCCCAATCGTTGCCTGTTGCCAAAGGGGATCAAATATTGTCTTTTTATAGGACAAAAACTCTAAGAGACAGTGAATAGAGACTAAAAATAAAGCAAAATCATTTGAATAACAAGAGTAAACAAAATTTGGTATATGAGGGGACTTATGAGTGTGCTGAGGATAACGGAGGATGATCCACTATCTGAAAAGTGTTTGGTTGGCCATTGGAGGAGAGGAAACATTAGAAGCATCAATACCTATAGAATTAACCATGCGAATCATGGGAGAATAATGTAGAGCAAGAGGTACAATAGGAACATGAGGTCGAGAAACAGAAGATGAGTTAATATATATAGTGCATGGATTTTGAGGAGATAAACTATGGGTCAATATATGTAGTGCATGGATTTTGAGAAGATAAACTATCTGTATCATCAGTGAAAGAATTGAAGGAAATAAGATCAAATTTAGTCAAGTTGTGTATACTAACAGGAATAGAGAAGAAATATATATACTCAAGAAACACAACATAATGTGACACATATAGTTTTTGTGCAACTGGAGCAAAATAACACCATCCATTTTGTCCCTCTTCATAACTTAAAAGACACAAATGACAGAACAAGAATATAACTTACTATGCTCTACACTTGGTCAAAGAACAAAACAATAATAGCCAAATACTCTTAAGAAAAAATAATTAGGAGCATTAACATACAACTTTTCAAATGGAGACAGATCTGAAGAATGAGAGGACAAGATTTTATTAATTAACTTCGTAGCAGTAAGGACTGTTTCTACCTAAAATGCACTAGGAACAAAGGCAAACAGTAAGCAAGAATAAACAGTTTCAACAATATGCCTATGTTTCCTTTCAACAGCATCATTTTGCCAGGGAATGTTAGTACACGAGGTTTGATGAATTATTCTATCTAAAACAAGCAAGTCTATGAAATGATTAGAAATATACTCCCCACCCAAATCACATTTAAATCACTTGATAACAACAGAATATTGGTTCTTAACAAGAGCTCAAAACATTAGAAAATACCAAAGTATTCAGAACGATGTTTTATAAGATAAACCCAACAATATTCCGTGTAATCATCAATAAATAAAACATAATATCTAGACTCCCATTTTGTAGCAGTTGAGGAAGCTCCCCTTACATTAGAGTGAACTAGATCAAATAGTGCAAGAGAAGAAGAAATACTTCGATTAAAAAGTAAAACAAAGAATTTTTCCACTTTTCGACCATTACAATCAGAAATATCACAAGATGATAAATTTCTTAATACTCTTATAAATATTAAGTATTTTAAGTGAGTTGCAGAAACATGATCAAGATGAGAATGTCATAAATAAAAACTAGAAGCATAATAAGTCAAATGAAAAGACGACAAGTTGACACCAAAAGCTACAACACTTGGTACTCTTAGCTCATCTGCTAAATATAGCCCCCCCATGCCTATGATCTGTCTCTACTAGCTTATGGGATTATCGATCTGTATATGACAAGAATTAGAAGAAAAACAACAACAATAACAACTAAGTTTGTGTCCCACTTATATAGGATTAGCTACATGAATCCATTTATGACATAAAGATCGATCAAGGGTCATTCCCTCCGTCAGGTTTAATGTCGCCAAATAATTTCTAATAGACTCATCTAACGTCTTCTTAGGTCTACCTCTCCCTCTAGTAATCTCCTGAACTTGAACTAAATCATATTTTCTCACTTGTACTTCTTGGGTCTTTTATGCATATGCCCAAACCATCGTAAACAATTTTCTCTTCGATATGTGTTATTCCTAAATTCTCTCTAATAGTTTTATTCTTAATTTTATCCATTCTCGTATTCCCACTTATCCACCACAACATCCTCATTTCTGTCACCCCAATTTTCTGGACATGATTCGTTTTTGCCGCCTAACATTTTGAATCATAAAGAAGTGCTAGTCTTATAGCAGTTTTGTAGAATTTTTCTTTAAGTTTTAACAGAATCATACGATTACAAATCACCCCAACTGCACTTCTCAACTTTAACCAACTTGCATTGATTCTATGCGTAATATTCTCCTTGATTTCGTCATTATTCTAAATTATTGAACCTAAATATTTAAAACGATTAACCTTTGGCACCTATTTGCCTCCAATTTTGACCGCACCATCGTCTCTCCGGGCATTACTAAAACTGCAATGCATATATTCCGTCTTACTTCTGTCTGCATCTTTCTAACCTAGTATTAAGATCTATCTATTCAACTTTCATCCACAAATACGATGTCATTCGCAAACAACATACTCCAAGCTACTCCATCTTGAATATGTTTTGTGAGCTCATCCATCACTAGAACGAAGAGGTAAAGACTTAAAGATGATTCTTGATATAAGCCTATATTAATAGGAAATGCACAAGTATCGCCTCTTCCTGTTCGAACACTAGTGACTATACCTTCATACATATCCTTAATTACCTCGATATACACATTGGATACATGTTTCTTTTCTAGCACCCACCACAAAACTTCTTCAGGTACCCTATCATAAGCTTTTTTCAGATCCACAAATATCATATGTAAATCTCTCTTCTTTTCTCTATATTTTTCCATTAATCTCCTAAGTAAATAGATAACTTCAGTGGTTGATTGATTAGGCATAAATCCAAATTGGTTATCTTCTATGCTCGTTTCATGTCTTATTCTATATTCTATCACTCTCTTCTAAAGTTTCATAATATAACTCATAAGTTTTATGCCCCGATAGTTCGTGCAACTTTGGACATCTCCTTTATTTTTATAAATGGACACTAAGATACTCATTCTCTAGTCGTAAGGCATTCTTGTAGTCCTCAAAATGTCATTGAAAAGTTTAATCAACCACTCTATCTTAATATCTCCCAAACATTTTCACACATTTATAGAGATTTCATCTGGCCCTACTATTTTTTCAATTTGCATCTTCCTTAGTGTTATTCTAACTTTTGAAACCCTAACTCTTCTATAAAACCTATAAATCATATCTGAAGATAAACTAGGTAACTCTAGTCTAGATTCTCCGGCGTCATTCTCATTAAATAAATTATAAAAATAATTTTTTCATCATTCCATAATCTCCTAATCTTTTATTAGTACCTTTTCATCAGTGTCTTTGATGCATCTGACAGTTCTAATATCTCTAGTCTTTCGTTCACATCTCCTAGAAAGTTCAAATATATATCTCTCTCATTCTTTTGTATCTAACTTTTGATATAAATTATCATACGCCGTAAATTTTGATTCCTTAATTACTTTTATCGCTTCCGTTTTTGCATGTTTATATTTCCCCAAACTCTCCCAACTTTGATATTTTTTCCATTTTTTATAAGCTATTTTCTTGTCCTAAACAGTTTTTTGAACCTCCTCATTCCACCACCAATTTTCTTTATATCGTGGTCCTCATCCTCTACAAACTCCTAAAATTTCTCTTAATATCTCTCTAATACGACTTGCCATATCAATTCACATTTTGTTCACATTCTCATGTGTCACAACCCGTCCCGAACACCCGTCATCCCGAGGCTGGCGTGATTACAACATGACATCACCAATATCCAAAGGACCAAAAGAATGACAATATACACCCACTATATAATACAAACATCTACTATGAGGGGCACACCCGTCCCGAAATTTTACTAGCTAAAAGTAGTTATTCATGAACCTTTTATTTATTTTTTCCTTGGACAGCTTCCTTCAATCGTCTATACGACTCCATCACGTAGCTCTACCTAGTGCCAGTAGGGGACCGACTCCTAACTGTTGTACATGCTAGTGTACTGCCTTCTTAGTAAAACATTTTTATAGTAATAACAATTTATTCTGCAATATCTAAAGGGATCAAGCTCAAATATATAAATATCACTTAGCTCGCAAAAGTTTTCATAATATTAGCAGTGAGAATAAAGCACCATATATAAGTTCCATACAAAGACATTTAGTATAAGTACCATGCCAATCACCATAATAAATATTAAATCACCAGAGCCTGCGAGCCTAAATAGTGATAGGGCCTAAATTAATATTTTATGTAAAATAACCAAATCATGCCATGCAGGCCCTAAATTCCGTAATTTCCCCCGTACCCACTTTTTATTACGAATAATTGATATCCGGTAAATTTCGTTTCGTTAATAATTACTGTACGCATTTGTTAATAGGGATGGTGACAAAAATTAGTAAAATTAACGATTCTAAATTATAATCATGTTTGCTAATATTTCAATTTAACAATAATGGTAATTGATTTAGATTTTACCTGCTCCGAATCGTCCGTTGGTCGTGAGAATGATATTTAGATTTTTATTGAGGGGGTTTGTGTAATTTTTCTTTTTTTTCTTCTTCTTCCTTTTTTTTTTTTTTTTTTTTTCTTTTTCCCTGGTTTGTGTTTATGTTTCCTGTTACGCAGTCTTGCCGCCGCCGATGACATCTCACCGTCGATCAAGCCTCGCCGTCCCACCAACCGGACACACGCACCACCAGTCAAACAACCCACACCCTTCCATGCACTGCCGACCGTCCGACACCCATGCACGTACAGCTCTCTCTCTCTCTCTCTCTCTCTAATTTTCTAGCGGAACCTCCGGCGACCTCCATGCGCCCCCAACATACACACACCCTGCAGGGACAACACGTACCGATGGAGCAGAGCCACCAATGCCATCGTACATGCCGCCGATCGTCACCGTCGGGCAGATCGGCGAACCCACGAACACACACTACACAACACAAAAAGCAGGAACTGTTCAGAGCAGAAAACACACACACACACACACACATCACAGCGTCAACAACAGCCACCGGAAGCTTACTATCAACCCAGCTCACCATCGTCGGCTGCTAAATAGCCCATCGCCGAACTGACCGACGGCAACCTCTAACGAAACCGTGACAATCACCCCGTCAGCACTCCACACCATCGGCAATGAACGGGACCTCACACCGTCGGCACCACCGACGATCGATCAACGACCGAACGAATTGCTCACACCTACGATCGTCGGATCTCAACACCCCCTGACTGCCGGACCTCCCCTCTCTCTCTCCTCTGTTTCTGCTGTTTTTTTTTTCCTCCATTGAAGATCATGATTGCACGTTTCAAAGATCACAAATTGCATGTTTTAAGTGGATCGGTTTATTCCTAGCTTTCCACGTCAATGGATCTCGATCCTTCCCCTCTCCGTTTCGATTGTTCTCTAGGCACCCATATCGTATGCATATGTATATATATATATATATATATAAATCTTTTATTCTAATTACTCCTTCCTCCCCCAAATTTCTTTAATTCCTATTTTAGACCAATTCACCATTTATAATTTTCTTCAAATTGTAATTTCACCCCTAAAAGTTTACATGTTATCAATTGAAAGACAATTTGAATCCTAAAGGTTGGATTTAATGTATACAAATTTACAATTCGCCCCCCTAAACTTTTAATTCGGATAATGATTAATTCAATTATACCCCATATTTTTCCCAATTGCTCCAAATTGTAACTAAAATGACGTACGTGTTAAGTCGGGGTCTTACAACCCTTCCCCCCTAAAAGAAATTTCGTCCCAAAATTTTATTACCTAATTGAACGAATGCGGGTATTTGTTTCTTGTCTCGTCCTCTCTTTCCCACGTCGCCTCTTCCACTGCATGACGGTACCATAACAATCTAACTAACAGAACCATTTTTTTTATTTGCAACAACTGGCCTTTACGACTTAGGATTTGGACTGACTTCTCAACGTGGGTCAAATCTATTCCCGATTCGATCGGTTGCAAAGTCAATACACGAGAAGGGTCTGGCACATACTTCTGGAGCATCGATTCATAGAGATCGTCGTGTAACGCGAGATAATTCTGGTGGTAACGCAAGTCCATACGCTGTCGTGCCCACCTGGTCAAAAATTTCAGATAGTCCGATGTACCTTTGACTTAACTTCCTTTTCTTCCTGAACCTCATTAATTTTCGTCAGACTACTAATACGTCAAAGTCACATCACAAAGTTATACTCGTCTCATGTGATTCTAGAACAACTGTTTCCTATATATGGTCTCATCATCCCCAAATCACCAAAATTTATAACCAACAGCTTTTTGTCAAATCATAATCATCTAACAAACGAGGTGCACTTGGTTAGTTACACTTAACACGGATAACCCATTGTTAAAGAATCTCATGTTCCTAACTGCTTCTACTGCGCTACTCTGATAAAATCAAAATCAGTAACAACACTATATGCTGGAAATATTTCAGTACATTGAGTCCATTTCCTTCCGTCGTAACCGACACTTATCCATTTCATCCGACATTTTCTATTCGCCTGTTGCAACAATATTTTCCATTCAACATTTAACCTAATAATAATTGCCCCCAATCTCATAAGCACAGATAGCTCAACTATCCTTAACCTCGATACCTATCTCAACTCTTTAATACTCCTATCAATATCTTCCATATTACCTAAATATCACCAATTCTCATAACTACAACTCAAATATATCAAACAAATAATCTATAAGAATTCTTTTCATGCCTCCACATTTTATCAAGTCCCTGACATAGTCACGTGCTTCAAGTTCGTTTCCACCTGCCTAATATGCTTCAAACATATATTCACGTATATATATGACTCAAAGGACATAGGTACGCCCCAGTCACAACGAAATCGATACATTCTAATAATTACTAGCTACTAACTATAAAATATTATATCATGTATACATATCATCTCAAGGATATTTTAAATTCTCCTTATCCCATAACATCTCAATACTTCTAATTTCCAGTAAAAAAGGTGGTCACATTGGCTATTTTTAAATCCCGTAAAAGTTTCGTTTTCCTATCTCAGTTCAGTCCATCAGATCGGAATCCTGTATCCTTTTCATATAACACTTTATGCGATGTCACCACGGTTGACGACAAGATAGTTATTAGCATAAACAGATTTTATTAACATTGCACAAACATCCCCCTTACCAGAAACTTCCATGACACAACCCCTCAACATATCTTCCAACACCTTAATCGTATTTCCTAATAAACCATTGATCCCTAACTGGAACAATGTATCAACTTCCACTTGGGCAACTAAAGGAATATGAAAAATTTTAACCCACCTGTTCAAATATCTATCAACTCCTATCACCACAGTTTCCCCCACGGATTGTTCATACATTGACGACTTATTTTACTTTGATAACAATTATTGTCCAGATCACCATATGGCGATAACACCTATGATTTCAGAGTTCCAGTTCCAAGATTTCAAATAACCGATTAGTACAATTCTTAGAATTACTAGTCCTTATCCCCTTTTGATTTTTAAAAGAATATCTTGTCCCAACTTAATTTTAATGTTTGTATTAAATTGGTGCATCCCGCAATCGAACAATCCTATCAATAAATATTGGACATGTGCATCAGGAAAACACTACCCGAACTACTCTCCCTTTTCTTTTCTGGTATCGGTCAAGGCTACCATAGCCCACCTAGAGATTTCGTTACTTCTCGATCTTAACTTGACTAACAAATCACCGAATAACAACTGCCGTGATTTCCCATTTCCAACTTAAAGCACAAATCCCGTCATACAGGAGATGTCGCTAAACGTTAGAATGAATACGATCTTTACTAGTCCCAAAAAGTTTCGAATTCCAGTCACATGTTCTCGGCCTTCTCCATATTCCGTCAATCTATCACTTCAACTTCCTTTGGATTCACTTGAATGTTATGCCCTAAGAACACTAGTCATATTTACTGCACTAGTCATCGCCTTAGTAACACATTATGGAGATGTTTAACATGCTCTTTTCTACTTTCGACCGGATCACCGTTTTTACCACGTCACAGTCTCTAATCTTCGATTATCAATACCCTACTAAAAAATCTGACATCCTATTGGTTGCAATCAATTTAACAACCTATCCATTCTAACTTTTACGTTACCAACACCAGATCTTTATGGAAACACACACCAGGTTTATGTAAATCATTAGTTGATATTCTAATTTATTGTGACGACCTCTACTTCTATTAAAACTTCCTAAACCGCAAACAAACTTACTCCAACTCCCTATATCCAACAGTTAATTTTTTTTTTAATTTTAATTTATTTTTTTTTTTTTTTATTTTTATACATTACTCAAAATTATTCAAATTCAACTAAATGCAATCAATCATCGACTTAAGTTAATTCACTCCATTTTTCCTATCTCATAGCAATCACCTTTAAAGTCCCAAAATTACAATTTCAAATCTCAAATTCCCACATTCATTTACACCAGTATACTTAACCAACTTATGTGCCGAACGTTCACCTCCTTATCACTATGGAACTTATTTAACAGCAACCACAATTACTAATCACGCTTACAGGCACCCTATCCACTCTCGAAACTACATAGGGGAAATCCCTAACTATTACAATATCCACTGCCAAAACTTGTTTGAATAGTATCTGTGTACTAACTTGTGATATCCTTTCTTTAACACTTTTCTAACCTCCTAGACCCACTACCAAACCAACTGAGGTACTAGATATACCTTCCCAACATTACACACTTTTATTCATCCCCAAATTTGAATCCACCCACAACTCTATGTTACTCCTTCAAATGGATTATATCTACACACACCTACTATCCTTCTAGTTCCACAATCCTCGGCTACTTCTTATATATCATTTCCTATTACCTTGCTACATGCCACAACTGTTACTTCCTCTATTAATCAATCTAAAAAGTGCTACCAAATTAAATTCTTGTCCAGTAATGTCACAGTTTCCTTTCAGATTGCCTAGGAAGCGATTTACTCTGTTTGAATATTATTTCTTATTTCGACTTAAGTGTGTTCTGCCATATCATCTAGTATATTGATAACGACGTGATTTGTTGTTTGTCTAACTTAGCCTTCTTATCTTGTAGAAGATATTCCTCCTAGCAACCTCACCACGTGGTCATATCGTTGCTTACCAAAAAGACAACCCTCCACGCACCATGCTAATGCACAACTTTATGAAATAAAAGACCTAACACCACCTACCAAGCTCTCCTATTAATACCCTATCTTATGTCCCCTACTGACTAGACAACTGGCACATCATCCTACCTCATGATCTTCTACCGACACATCTCCTGACAAGTCTACAGAACCTATAACCTAGGCATTGATACCAAAATTGTCACAACCCGTCCCGGACACCCGTCATCCCGAGGCTGGCGTGACTACAACATGACATCACCAATACCCAAAGGACCAAAAGAATGACAATATACACCCACTGTATAATACAAACATCTACTATGAGGGGTAGGGGCACACCCATCCCGAAATTTTACTAGCTAAAAGTAGTTATTCATGAACCTTTTATTTTATTTTTTTCCCTTGGACAGCTTCCCTCAATCGTCTATACGACTCCATCACGTAGCTCTACCTAATGCCAGTAGGGGACCAAATCCTAGTTGTTGTACCTGCGAGTGTACTACCTTCTTAGTAAAATATTTTTAGAGTAATAACAATTTATTCTGCAATATCTAAAGGGATCAAGCTCAAATATATAAACATCACTTAGCTCGCAAAAGTTTTCATAATATTAGCAATGAGAATAAAGCACCATATATAAGTTCCATACAAAGACATTTTGTATAAGTACCATGCCAATCACCATAATAAATATTAAATCACCAGTATAAGCAAAATACCACATCTCAAAACATCCTCTCAAACACACACACGCTGGCCAGCCCTAGTGATCGTTTTAACCTCACGATTGGGAGTTTGCAACAGTACCGTACCATCCATAGGATATGCCTTCCTACGAACACCCATCACTCCGCCGAAACGGATAATCACTGCGCAGTATAAACATGTAACATCACTCTGCCGAAGCAGATAAACATCACTCCGCCGAAGCGGATAAATACTATGGCATCGCCTAACCAACAACATCATCATCAAATCACAACGTAATGATATCGTCTAATCAACATCGTCAACTCACACAACCACCTCTCTTTCTATTAAAACCGTCTTTTAAATCCAAAAATCATATTTTCCCATTTCTTTAAAGAAAACGTCCAATTTTATCAAAACCACTTTTTCACCTTTTATTTTAAAAAAACCAGGCATTTTTAGAAAAACAGATGTTTCCTATTTTCTTTTAAAAACTCTGTCTAATTTCACAAAATCCAACAAAAAATCATTTTCAACTTCTTTTCGAAAACCATCGGAATTTTCTGAAAATCCAGTTTACCAATTCGCTCAAATCCTGCTTGGTCCATATCGTCTATAAATTCATAACGTTTAAATAATCACATATCTCATCATATATATACATATAAAAATAGTTAGGCAAGAAGGCAGCACACTCACCTGGCTATCCAGTCCGAACAGTTTTTCCTGACTATCTTCTACCGATACTCCAGTGCCTGCGAGCCTAATAGTGATAGGGCCTAAATTAATATTTTATGTAAAATAACCAAATCATGCCATACAGGCCCTAAATTCCGTAATTTCCCCCGTACCCACTTTTTATTACGAATAATTGATATCCGATAAATTTCGTTTCGTTAATAATTATTGTACGCGTTTGTTAATAGGGATGGTGACAAAAATTAGTAAAATTAACGATTCTAAATTATAATCCCGTTTGCTAATATTTCAATTTAACAATAATGGTAATTGATTTAGATTTTACCTGCTCCGAATCGTCCGTTGGTCGTGAGAATGATATTTAGATTTTTATTGGGGGGGGTTTGCATAATTTTTCTTTTTTTCTTCTTTCCTTTTTTTTTTTTGCTTTTTCCCTGGTTTGTGTTTATGTTTCCTGTTACGCAGTCTTGCCGCCGCCGATGACATCTCACCGTCGATCAAGCCTCGCCGTCCCACCAATCGAACACATGCACCACCAGTCAAACAATCCACACCCTTCCATGCACTGCCGACCGTTCCACACCCATGCACGTACAGCTCTCTCTCTCTCTCTCTCTCTCTCTCTCTCTCTCTCCCTCTAATTTTTTGGCAGAACCTCTGGCGACCTCCATGCGCCCCCAACATGCACACACCCTGCAGGGACACCACGTACCGATGGAGCAGAGCCACCAATGCCGTCGTACATGCCGCCGATCGTCACCGCCGGGCAGATCGGCGAACCCACGAACACACACTACACAACACACAAAAAACAGGAAATGTTCAGAGCAGAAAACACATACACACACATCACAACGTCAACAACAGCCATCGAAAGCTTACCGTCAATCCAGCTCACCATCGTCGGCTGCTAAATAGCCCACCGCCGAACTGACCGACGGCAACCTCCGACGAAACCGTGATAATCACCCCGTCGACACTCCACACCATCGGTAATGAACGGGACCTCACACCATCGGCACCACCGACGATCGATCAACGACCGAACGAATCGCTCACACCTACGATCGTCGGATCTCAACACCCACTGACCACCGGACCTCCCCTCTCTCTCTCCTCTGTTTCTACTTTTTTTTTTCTTCTTTTTTCCTCCGTTGAAGATCACGATTGCACGTTTCAAAGATCACAAATTGTATGTTTTAAGTGGATTGGTTTATTCCTAGCTTGCCACGTCAATGGATCTCGCTCCTTCCCCTCTCCGTTCTGGTTGTTCTCTCGGCACCCATATCGTATGCGTATATATATAAATCTTTTATTCTAATTACTCCTTCCTCCCCCAAATTTCTTTAATTCCTATTTTAGCCCAATTCACCATTTATAATTTCCTTCAAATTGTAATTTCACCCCTAAAAGTTTACATGTTATCAATTGAAAGACAATTTGAATCCTAAAGGTTGGATTTAATGTATACAAATTTACAATTCACCCCCCTAAACTTTTAATTTCGATAATGATTAATTCAATTCTACCCCATATGTTTCCCAATTGCTCCAAAATGTAACTAAAATAACGTACGTGCTAAGTCGGGGTCTTACAACCAACATTCTCATGTCTCTTCCATAACTCATCATTGTTAATTTTATCTATAAAAAACTCCATCTTTTCACCTCTTAGATTTCTCCAATGTATTATTGCATGCCTACTTATCTTAGACTCCCGTTTCCACCCCTGAAACTTGAGATCAATTACCGTTAGTTTTTGTTGGGTAGCAATACTCTCTATGGATATGACTTTACAGTCCTTACATATTAAATGATCACTCTCCCTAGTAAGGACAAAATCTATCTGGCTATTCCTTTGACCACTCTTAAATGTGATAAGGTATTCATCCCTTCTTCTGAAGTATATATTTAGAAGGACTAAATCATACGCCATAGCAAAATCTAAAATTATCTCACCCATTGAATTCTTCTCCCCAAATCCATAACCATCATGTACTTTTTTGAAAGTCCCAATTTCCTTCCCGATATGTCCATTCAAGTCTCTCCCAATAAATATTTTTCTTGGTTAGGTATACTTTGAACGACTCCGTCTATCTTCTTCCAAAATTATCGTCTAATATTTTCTTGCAGTTCAACTTGGAGAGCGTACATACTAATAACATTAATCACCTCCTCTCCAATCACCAGCTTCAAACTATCAACCTATCACAAATTTTCCTAATATCGACAACGCTATCCTTTAAATCCCTATCTACCATGATGCCTACCCCATTCCTATGTTTGTCTTTCCCCATATACTATAATTTATATCTCGTACTCTCAATTTCTCTAGACCTCTCTCCAACCCACTTAGTTTCCTACAAGTATAGAATATTAATAATCCTCCTACACATCACATCCACCAATTCTCGAGTATTCCCCGTTAGTGTTCCTATATTCCAAGTTGTCAACCTAAACTTATTCTCATGGACTAACTTCTTTATCCGCATCCGTCCAGCATAATGCGGCAACCCTCGTTCATTTGACACTGTATCCGGGTAAAAACACGGTGCGTCGCTTTCGGACGATGCCCTAGCCCACCCTAACCTATTATTCACTACATCCGAGCGGTGAAAATGTAGCGCGTTACTAGTAAGGAACTCCCCAACCATCTTTGGATTCATGTCATAAAAGTTCTGACAAAATTTTTCGCTGGTTGTTAGCTACCTAACGCAACTCTTCTCCTTTACTCGGGCTTGGGATTAGCTGTGTGTAAGGAATAAAGTATCGAACCCCACAGACAGAGTTAAGAGGTAGAAGAGAAAAAAAAACTAATTAATTAGAATCACATAATTAGACAACAGAAACAAGATTCAATGCAAGATTGGAAATATAATAAACACTCGAAAGAGATAATTGAGGTGTGACAACAAAATCAATGTCTGCTAACGACATCGGAGTACCATTAACAGTCATAACAGATACAGATAATGTAGAATTAAAGACGCAAAGGATGATAAGTCAAGAGACATATGATGTGAGATTCCAGAATCCAGGATCTATTAGAGAAATACACACCCAAAAAACTAGGGGGACTGAAGCGGCAACGAGAAAATGATGTGGTTGTGTGGAAATAAACTTCTAAAATTGCTCAGTAAGAGCTGCCATTATAGGATTAGAAGATGTTGGGTCTCCAAAGTCAAACGAATTTGATGAGGTTACAATTGTTGTGGTATTAGGCTGTGGATGCCTGTAAGGTTATTTTTTAGATTGATTGTCTGATTTCCATAGGGCGAAGGTTGTTGTTGCTAAGACATTTGACATTCTACTCAATTTAGTACAATTAAACCTTCCGATAACCCTTCTGCTTACATGAGATGCATTTATCAAAAGGATGCCTCGAATAAGGCTTGCTTTTATTATTAGAATGTGGTTTAGAAGGAAACGTCAGAACCAATAGATGAAGTGTTTGAAGAACCCTTTTTTCTCTGATTGAGACTTAAATCTTATCTTCTCGATCGATAGATCACTAATCACTGAGTTAACAAACGAAAGTAGACTACGGTGCAAAATTAGCCTACGAAGTCCCTCAAAATCATCACGTAACACCATCAGAAATTGAGCCAAACATTGTTCTTCTCTAAGAGAAAAGTATGGAATACATATTCGTAATTTGTAAATTTCTTGAGGGCCAATTCGTCCCAAGTATCTGTCATAGCAAAGTAAAATTCCTGAATACTCATATCAATCTTTTTCAGTGCTCAAATATCAACTTCTAATTAGTATTATTTTGCAAAGTTAGACTACGTGTACTAGCTTGGTAGATATTCCTAGACCTATTTGGCATACTAATACTTCGCCAATTGTATACCAATAGAATTATCAATGGAGTTGTTAATCCAAGTGATAGTTTTTAAGTTGTTTGTCTCCCAAGTGTCTAACGAATCTATATAATCTTCAGACTTTTGATCTTTCGGTTAGATCAGCATACCACTAATATAACCCCATATTTGTTTTGCCTTTGAAATGAATTTTCAGCACATAACTCCAATAAAAAAAAAATTACATTTAATCTCACACTAATAGACTAAAGCGAATCATCCCTTTCAAAATCCATTACGAATACCAACCTAAGAAAAACACAAATCGAATACGATAGAGAAAGAAAATCAAATACCAAAAATGTTATGATGAATCACAACAGAAAAACAAAATCAGAGTTGTGTGGAAGCCAAAACTATACAAATACAAAAAGTCATAGTTTATTATATGTGAATAATGAATATAAAGTACAAGAGAATACCTAGAAAAGAGAACTTATATAGGTTTACAATGGAAAGACCTAGAAAGCGAAGAAAAATATATTCCACCATTAATACTAAATGTTGTTACATTTTAATATAATATATTATTAATTAAATTAAATTAATTATTTTGGAGTTTTATAAGTTTTGGAGTTAAAAAGTCTCCTACTATCTTAGTGGGTTAGTGCCCCATTATGGTGCATGTTATTTCGTATTCTTGTAACTTTCAAGACTTTTAGTATTTTATAACTTTTTTTTATTATTTTGTATATTTAATCTTATGTGTTCTAGGAGCTTATAAATAGGTCATCGTCCAAGTTTTGTAAATCATTCATACTAATTTTAAACCTACGCATTGGGCGGGTTTTAAAAAATTATAATAATTCGTAATATTGAAGCATTAAACACGTAGGTATCATTTGATTATTTTGGTAGCAATATCCGAGAGTAAATGCATAAATTTTAGTAAATAATAACGTTTTATAAATTTTGAAAATAAATATACTATTAAAAATTACATAAATAATTAAAAAAGAAAAAGTAAAATAATATTTCTACATATTAATTTTTACAATATACTATAAAATAATAAACAAATAATCATAAATTAAGATAATTTTATCAATTTTTGGAAGTTAAAAAATCCGAATTTAATTAATTTATACTGTATTTATTTTCTTTTTGGGTGGAATTATTATTTGAATTACAATTATGTTTTGAAGTATTATTTGAATCACAATTATATTGAGTAGAGCCACTCATTATTTTATATATAAAAAGGACAGCCCGGTACTACAATGCTCTCTCTATGCGTGGGGTCCAAGGAAGGGTCGGACCTAAGGGTGTGCAACCCAACTGCTTAACCAACCCACCCACGTAACCCGTCCGACCCGAGCTCGATTACTGCGGTTAATGCATTGAACGGGTCGGTCGTCGAGTGAGCTAAGTCTTTTATTCCAAGTTGTAGGTCGGTCGTCGAGTTTAATCCAAGTCCATCTGAAGCAACCCGTCCTGACTGCACTCCCACTTTAATAAGATTTTTTCTAGGGTTTTCTCATTCATTTCGTTCACATTCGCCATTTATAGGGGTGTGCAATTTCCAAGTTTCCGCCGCTTGTTTACTCTTCTTCTTCCAAGTTCCAATCTCCAGCCGTCCTCTAGCCTCCAATCCTCCATCCCTAGCCTCTTCGTTTTTAGTTTTTGACTTTTCCGATCACGATTCATTACTCGGGTTTGGGGCTAAATTCTTCAATTTTTGAAAATGGCTTATCATGTAAAACCCTTTTATCAAGGCTCTACTCTTATTCTAAATCATCATCTTCATCTAGATCTATATCTACAGGTTGTGACGGCGGAGATAGACGGTGCCGATGACAAAGAAATCGACGGTGAGTCTGTTTTTCGAAAATCAATTAGTTAATTAGGGTTTTATGTTCTGTTTTGCGAAAAATGAAACTAGTTTTTTTTTTGAGTTACGATTTCCGAAATCAAATAGGTTTTTAGTTCTGATTTATGAATCTATCTAAGTTTCGTTCAACATTTTAATGCGCCGTTTGTTTTCTCATTGTATTTGTTTAATATTGTTTCTATTCTTCATCCAACCTCACCCGATCAGAATCCGATCGGATCCAACTACACGCAATGACATCGGATTACCATGTTATTTCGGTCAAAATCGGATCCATAAATCTTTGACCCATCACATTCGGGTCGGGTCTCGTATTTGCCTAAAATAACCCCCACTCAACCCGTGCACACCCCTAGTCGGACACTTAGAACCCACCAAAAAGCTTGAAAAATGTATTCTTTAACGTTATAAAAATCTTCTCTCTCTTTCTATTTTTAAGTATTAGATATAGTTTTTTTTTTTATTTGTACTTTTATTTTGAATTTTTCTTTTCTTTTTCTATTTGTGGCAATAAAAAATAAAAATTTATAAATTTTAGTAAGTAATGACGTTTTATAGATATCAAAAATAAATATATTATTAAAAATTACATAAATAATCATAGTAAAATAATATTTCTCCAATTTTTCTTTACTAATATACTATAAAATAATAAACAAATAATCATAAATTAAGATTAATTTTATCAATTTTTTACAAGTCAACAAATTCTAATTTTATATATAAAGATATAAAAAAATTAGAACCCACAAAAAAACTTGAAAAGTGCATTCTTTAATATCATTAAAATCTTCTATCTCATTTCACTTTTAAGTATTAGATATAGATTTTTATACATACATACTTTATATTGGGCAAAGAAAGATGTCCTCTTGGTGGAGGTTTGGGCTCTACTACTTGTTTAAATTTAGTGTGAACCAAACAGCTAAGTAAGGTTGTTGTATCTTGGAGGGGACAAGTTGTAGATAAATTATGTTACACCGGTCTCAAGGAGTTGTCAACCGCAGAGAACTTGAACCTCCTTAAAGAGAACGAGATTTATGTGCCTCAATCCAATATTAGTTTGCATTTTTCTTGATTTATTTGTATTTTTCTCCAACACTAAATAATAATAATTCTAATATTCTCAATGTAAGATCCTAATTTTTGCATACGCATAATTTTAGTTGCATTCTAGAACATTTAGAAAATAACGGGGTAGAATGTGTCATTCTTAATTAAAATTAAAATTTTAGGGGTAAATTTATAATTTTAGGAAATATTAAATTTCGAATTGGATTTAAATGATAACTTAAAGATAATTTAGGGGGAGATTTATGTAATTTAAGAAAACTAAAACAATAATGAACAAATGGGTAAGTGACATGATCATTCACCCCCATTTTGTATATATATATACATCCATCCATACACACACGAAGGTAGGGAAGTCTCAAAAGAAGAGGAAGGATCACAACGTGGAAATTCAAGGGATCAAGGAACACCACTATAATCATGCATATATATACATCCATGCAAATTGTGATCATAAACCTGAAAAGAAAAAATAAGAAAATAGAGAAGAGACAGAGAGAGGATCGGACATGAGGTGTTTGGTCGGTTCGGTGTGTGTCGTCGAAGTTGTTTGTGATCGCCGACGGTGTGGGTGCGTTCGTCCGGCAAATTGCTTGTGCGTGTTTTCGTCGCCGGTGTGCGTCGTTGTTCGTCCGGTGGCATGGAGGTCTCGTCGACGGTGGATGTGTGTTGTTGGTTGTCATTGGCGGTGTGTGTGGACGTGATCTGCAGTATGTGTGTGTTATCTGGTTGTCCGACGGTGTGTGTGTGATCACCATCGTCGTTTGGTAAATGTGTGTGTTATGTTCTGTGTTAGCTCAGTGTGTGTGTATGTATGTGTGTGTCGTCGATGGCGGTGTAGTTGTTTACTCCGGTGTGCATGTGTGTGGGTGTCCGTCTGTTCAACCCGTGTGTGTGCATGTGTGGGGGTGTCCGTCTGTTCAACCAGTATGTGTGTGTGTGTGTGTGTGTGACCGTCGACCTCTGTGTGTGTGTGTTGCCGTCGTCATGTGGGGGTGAGGTCGCCAGAGTTGGTGAAGAGAGAGAGAGGTTCGGCTGGTGGGTTGCCGTGTTCATCGTGGGTGTGTGCTGCGATATATGTATGTGTGTGGTGGGTTCGGCCAGTGGGTTATCAACGGGGTGGCGGTGGTATGAGTTGATCGTTGAGGAGGGTCAGCGGTGAAGGTTGGCGTAAGAGGGAAAGAGGACGTCGGCTGAGCTGAAGTAGAAACCCATAAGCTATCGTAGCGGCGATAAGATCCGTCGCCGCGACAGTGAAGATCCAGTGAGCTGAACAGAGAAAAAAAAGGGCATTCACCGCGGTGGTGAGGCCCAGCGACCAAAAATGGAAAACAGGAGAGAAAAACCAAATAAAAAAATCAAAATCCAAATTTCAACTTCTCGGCCTGCGAGCAATTCGGAAACAAGTAAAATTTTAATCGGGTATTATTTTTGTTAAATTAAATTGTTAGTATTAAAAGTTTCGCAATCTTAATAGTAATTTTTGTAATCGTAATAATATTTTATTAATTGCTAATATAAATAAATTGGTACAATAAATATTAACGTAGCGAAATGAACGAAATAATAATTTTTCATAATGAAATTTGAGGAATGGGGAATTATGAAATTTAGGGTCTGCATTGTATGTTAGGTTATTTTAAATAAAATATTAATTTAGGCTCTATCGCTATTAGGTTCGCAGGCACCAGCGTCCTGGTAGATTTTGGGTGGTGATAGTTTTGTAGTACGGAAATCGAGGTGAGTATACTATCTTCTATGTAAATTTACAAATCTTATTTTTGTATAAATTGCGAAAAATTTGTTTATTTAAAATGGACGATTTTGCAACTTATATAGATCAAGTTGGTTTTAAAGGTGGAAAATAATTTTTGGATCAAGTTGGTTTTAAAGGTGGAAAATGATTTTTGGATCAAGTTGGTTTTAAAGGTGGAAAATGATTTTTGGATCAAGTAGATTTTAAAGGTGAAAGGTGATTTTTGTCCGACTATGCCATAGTTTTCTTTTCGTTAGGCGGATATGACCTACGAGGTGTGAATTTTCTTCTCGTTAGGCTAATATGACCTGCGAGATGTGGATTTCTTCTCGTCAAGCAGATATAACCTGCGAGATGTGGATTAGTTACTAGGCAAGTCCTGCAGGGTGGATTGACCCGTCAGGAATGCAAATCCTGCGGATGGTACCCCTACCATTGGGGATAATAAATGACCCTGACACTGATAGTCACTTTAGATAGTACAATTGTACAGGTTATGGTACCATTGTAACTCCTGATCGTGAGGTAAAAACGATCATATGGCTAGTAGGAGAGGAGGTGTGGTGTATATACAATTAAAATATTTGGATTAGATGGTTTAAAATATTTGGATGGGTGAATTTAAAATATTTGAATTGGTTGACTTAAAATATTTGAGTTGGGTGTTAATTATATTACTTCATTTCATTGGTGGTAGTGAAATTGGTTTTTTTTTTTTTTTTTTTTTTTTTTTTTTTTTTTTTTTTTTTAACATGGTATGCGGTTATATTATTATATTTTGAAACTTGGTGTTTAATTATTCTGCTTGTTTTAAACATATTAGTATTATTACATTGGTAGCAGTGGAATTGGATTCTCAACTTGGTATGTAATTATAAAATATTATATTTTGAAATGCGATATTTAACAATTGTACTTAATCCATTAAATTTTTTATTTTATTTTTATTATGAAGACAGTACACCGATAAAAGTATTTGATTTCAGGTACCGCTGTTAGGAGTTGATCTACTACCAGCACTAGGTAGAGTCCAGAGGTAGTGTTATTTTGGAGGCGAGCCGGTCGGATGTGAATCGTGGAAAGTTCAGGTATTTTTGTATTTTTGGTTGTGAATATTTGGAACCGATATATTCTCAAATATTTGAAATGGGTAGATATATGTATTTTTGGAATGAAAAATACAATTTACGGTAGCATAAGTATGTAGGTATATACGTATGGATGGATATTCGTAGACGAGTTAGGTAACATCAGGTCGACATCACGCCTGATCTATGGTGACGGGTACCCGGGGTGGGATATGACACCCAAAATAGTCTATCTATGAAAGGAGGTATTTCACTTAACACCATACATGTAAATTGAATCAAATACACCTTAAAAATTATGCTTAATTTAGGGCATGTTTGATAATTAGATTAAGCACTTAAAATTGATTAGATTAAACACTTAATTAATTAAGCTTGTTTGATTAATATAATTAAAAGTATTTAATTAATTAAGTTAACTGAAAAATTAAGTGAAAAATTAAGATAAAAATTCAGTAAAGACCCCTTGGCCTATTTTTTTTTTCCAGAAGGCGCTCAAAATTTTCTCTTAAAAGATTGAATGTTTTGACCATTTTACCTTTATCCCTATGTAGGGTTTCTCACTTCTCATTCAGATCATTCTTTCATTTCAACGAGCATTTCGACAAGCAAGAGAAGATAGAAGCGAGAAGGCAACAATTGCAAGAGAGATGAAGGAGAAGAGATCGCTGAAAGAAGGATTACCGACTAGCGGGAGCAAGAGGGACGATATTGACAGAGATGAAGGCGGTGACGGAGCAAGAGGGACGACATCAAATCAATTTACCGTTTCATTTCAGCGAGCAAACCTGTTTGTTCGATTGAAAAGAAAGAGCGACGATAGTGTTTTGTTGAGAGAGAGAGGGAGAAAGAAGAGGAAGAAGAAGAGTCAAGGTTGAGAAGTAAAAATTGAGAAGAATAATTTGAATGCGATTGCAATAGCATAGCAAATTCCTAAAATTTTGAATTTTTACAACTCAGGTATTGCTATATTCTTCAACCTCGTCAATTGACTGAATAATTAAAGCCTTTTTTTGGCTAATTGATTATCTGTTCCTTTTGATTCTTGTGATTTATTAAGCGAATTGAACTAAACTAAATGAAATTGGATGTTATTTGATTTTATTTTTATTTTATTTTATTTGGGGAAATTAAGAACAAATCTAATGTCCATAAGATGCTATTTTTCTGCTGTTAATTGCCTTCTATTTTCTGGATTAAGAATCTTAGAGCATTTTTTATAACCACTTAAAAATTAAGTGTTGAAAATATCATAAAGTTGTTTGATAAAATTGTGTTGAAAATTTAAGTGCTGATTTTTATTTTTTTTTATGTTTGATAAGTACAAAATTTGTATGCTAAAAATTGTTTAATTTACATAACTACTTTTGAATCAAGATAATATGGAGAGAAAAAAAATTGAGATCGAAACAATAAAATCTGGGTACTATTTAAAAAATAATAATAATAATTATATTCAAATTAAAAATAAAAATTAACCCAAAAATATATAATATTATGTATTTTTTATACAATTTGATTGCTTAAATTAAATTATAACAATAATTTAAATATAAAATAAAATTAAAACTCTAAAATAATCCAAAATTAATCAAATTCTCATTAAACCTAACTCTAATTAAATCCTCATAGGGGATCAAGGGTAAAATGGTCAAAATATAATTTTTTTTAAAGTGAAAAATAATGGAGTGCATTAAGCAAAATGAAATAAGTGAATGGGCTTTAACTTAATTTTTTACTCACATTTTGACTTAATTTTTAAATTAACTTAATTAATTAAGTAATACTAATTGCATTTATCAAACAAACGTAATTAATTAAGTACTTAATATAATCAGTTTTAAGCACTTATTTTTTTTTATCAAACATACCCTTAATTTTGCACTCAATTTCCATTTCTCTATCTCCAATTTCCAGACAATTATTGAAGTTATGATTACTTGATTACCATTTTTTAGCTTTTTATTCTGTTGTGTTCTTTCTTGAGGTTCATGAGTCTAGCATAAGTAATTGTGAATTAGATTCTTTTTCTAAGACCGCATTTGTTTGGTGTTGTTTCTCTTCCCAGAATCATGGTTTTGCTATTCGAAAAGTTGGAGCAAAATCAAAAGCATGGAAATAAATAAATATATATATATATATATTGTTCTCCTTTCATATGTTCAGGAACATGAAAAAAAACATGTCAATAAGGTATCTTTTTCTTCAATTCTTGAGTTTTTCGTTCCTTTCATTCATCAAAATCTGAATCATATCTTCTGAAATCGTTTATTTCATTCTTCTGAATTTTTAATCAATTATGTATTTCGTTTCTTTCATTTGTGTATTGTTGGATTATTGAACGAACTTTTGGGGTTTTAAAAATGTATTTTTCAATCTTGAATTTGATGGCATTATATACATTTGAAGTGCAGATAATTATTGTTATTGCTTGTGTAGCAATTTATAATTATCTTCGAAAAACAATTGTGACAGATAATTTTTTTCGACTAATTTACTGAAGGTTGTGAAACAAATGATCATCTGATGATGAAATAATTACTTCAGAAATTAAAACTAAAAAGAAAAACAAGCAAGCAGATCAAACATATATAATTAACTTGAGAAATAGAATTGCAATTGAATTATTTAATTCTAGGATTTAATTTTATTTTTATTTTTTTGTTGAATTCTATGTTATTGTTGACTTGTGATAATTTATATATTTAATTTTTTTGTATATTATTGGTGTTTTGATTTTATTATTTTGTTCTCTATCTATTTATTTATTTATTTATTTATTTATTTTTATTATCTTGATTTAATGGTAATTATGTAAATTAAATAATTTTCAACATTCAAATTTTGTAATTATTAAACAAACAAAATAAAATTCAGCACTATTTTATCAAACAATCTTCTTAAATTTTTAGCATTTAAAAAGTAAGTCCTTACCAAATAAGCCTTAGTCAAAGGTTTAACTTATTATTTAAGGCGATGTTTGGTGGAGTTAGTTACGACTAAATTCGCGTAGAGAGATGAAAACGCAAATGCATATTCTCCCTTTGTTTCTCTCCGTAAGTGTAAATAAAGTCATGCATGCCAATATGTGGAAAAAGGAGGAGGCAGTCAACCAAGGTTAGGGAACAACCGCATGGCTCGAGAATGACATAAACAGGAATTATAGGTGGCACCGCCTATATATCTATCTATATATATCTTCCCTTTTTCTCTTTTCTTTTCTTTTTTTTTTTTTTTTTTGAAATTTTCACTTTCCAAAATAGAGAGCAAATTGCAAATAAATTTAAACTTTAGAGTACAAAGTGTAATTTTATCTTCTTTTTATTTCATAATCTATTCTTAAAGTGCAATTTATCAATTGTAAAAAATCCATTTGTCGTTTCAATTTGAGTGCAATGATCATTTGATAGCTAAATGCAATTAAGATGGGTTAATTACACCCACACCACCCTATCCCTTTGCAAATAAACGGCCATACCCTCTTTCCTTTTGCAAATGCAACGCGCCTCCTATTCGACGAACCCGCAGAATATCGGTTGTCTTCATTATACTACTGGTTGGCAGCAGGAGTGAAATTCCAAACTCAATCTCATTCAGGGTTGGTCTCGGATTCACTGTAAAATATGGTCACCCGACCTATGCACACTCCTCGTCACCATAGATGTTAAATGTCATGAATATGTACCATTGTGCTTATTGATTATTTTAATAGACAAATAGCAATAAAATAAAATAAATTAAAAAATGCCCTATTCAAATAACCCCCCTTTTATCTATAGGGGAAAAAACGTTGTGTTTTAAAAATTAGAAAGAGATCATGTTTTTTATGCATTAGGAAAAAAGGGTAATAAAAAAATTATAAAATAATTGTTAGTTCGAATCACGGGATTTTAATCTTTTCTAGTTATTTAAATTAAAAAAAAAAAATCATAGATTTTTTAAAATAAAAAATGAAAGAATTAATATCCAAACAAAAATAATCCATACGAACATTTTTCCACGCTTTTCTTTCTATTTTTATTTTATTTTTTATTTATAATTAACCGCTGGGCTTTTTTGTAATTAGCTTATTTTATTTCACTACCATTTGCCTATTAAAAAATCAATAAACAAAGGAATAGTAATGTCATTTAACATTTTCACCAGCAAGTCGGCAATAGGAATGACAATTCAATGCGAATTGACGGATAACCGAATCGAACAATTTGGTTTTGAAATCGATTAGATGATTTTGGTTACGGTTTTAGTTTGAAATTGAAAACCGAAATAGTTTGGAAAATAGTAACCATAAAACTAGACTGCATAATCGAATTGCGTAATCAAACAGTGCAACCATCATTTTAGATTTTTTTTTTATTTTAAATATCACCCTTACTTTTTTTATTTATTTAATTTAATTTTACCTCTATTTTTTATTTAACGGTTTCGCGATTTCACAGTTTTGGTTTTAATTTTGGATAAAATTAAATGGTTCAATTTTAAAACTGTTTTCTAAAAAATCGTCAGTTTTAATTTTGGATTTGGGCTTGATATATGCCTAATGGCTTTGATATTAGTTTCTAGTGAAACTGGCTCATAACCGAACAGTTGTCATCCGTAGTCATTTGCAAAAGAGCAGGGGTGTCATTGTTTGTTTGCGAAAGCAGAGGAGGGTGTAAGTGAAATTATCCCCAATTAAGGCGCCATATCAACTTCAAAGTATTAATGAGAGAGAGTTAGGTTTAAGGCCAAATTTGGGGAATCAAAACATTTAATGCTGAGTTGTCACGGAGTTTTCAAAGAGATAGAGATAACGTGGAGAGAATAATATAATTAACAAGGCAAAGTATTAACTTAAACTAAACTTACTGGTTGTAGTATGCATCTTCCATGCAACTCTTTAGAGTTGGGCCCTCGAGGGTGAATGTAATTGTCAATTTGGGTGTTGTATCATAGTCAACTGGAATATCTTGATTAAATTGACATCAAATATTTGGTCACACAATCCACTAAAGCACGAGAGAGAATATATAATAATCAATTACGTGTAACATTTTTGGAATATACACAATTTCACCCATGTCACATTTATGTTGTGTGGCACTTAGATATCGGTGGTAAATAAACGTATCACATTTCTAGGCCAGTGTAATACATGGAGCGTTACAAATAGTTTCAAAATAAATTTTATTTTAAAAATGACATCGTTGTGGTGTTGATAGAGTAGAGGCTCCGGAGAGAAGTAGTGGTCCTAGAGTAACTACGTGTCATATGTCCACTTATGGGCTGCTATCTATACCACCAATTAAGGGGATTAATTAGGACAATATGACGAGAATGTTGCGTCTCTGGGGGGATATTATGAGATTTCACATTGAAATTATTAAAAAAGATTGTTTGATATATAAAATATGAAAATATTATATTTTTAGGTCCTTTTAAGTTCGGGGTGCATGTTTAAGGGGTCCTGAGGTTTCATGGTTAATACGTTTGGTCCCTCAACTTACAGTTTGGTTTGATTGAAAAATCTGTTAGAGAAATTTGATAGATTGACATTTGTACAGGGAGCCATGTTCATCTTTTGCGAACCAAAACTTATTCTTTCGTTTGCTATTTTTATACTCCGCGCTATTCTTCTATTTTACCAACTATAAGGGCGCTATGTTTGTTCACTAAATGTTCAACTTTTGTGGAAGTAATGATACAAATAATGAACAATGATCATATTTTCAATTATGTGAGGATATTAGCTTCGAAAATGATGCATGTGCCCCCAACTAAAATAGCTATGACTAATTCTGTCCAATTTTCCTAATATCATTTATGATTTGACCAAATTGAAATTAAATTATACGTGGAGGGACCAAATGTGTTAATTATAAAAATAAAAGGCTACTTAAATAGCCACCACGGACTTAAAGGACAAAAGTGTAATTTTTTCATAAAATATCATATGGACTACTATTAGTACCTTAATTTAAGTACTTTAGGTTACACTGATTTTATTTGTGTTGTGTGATTTTGATTCAACAAACGCATAGCCAAACTAAAGTATCACATTTCTAGTAGATGTTGTTTGGCACTCTGATGCGATGTTGTATTGTACTTTGTTATGGACGAACATTGTTATTTACTTGTAATTTTTGGGTACCATGAAAATATGCCCATGGGATAGTCCAGATGAACAGAAGACAGAGCCCAACCCACAAAAATGATGGAGTCTTCTTTGGTGGTGTGGAGAGTCGTTGTTCGGTGGTTGCTGGTCAGAGACCGACCCGGTTATCGTGGTGGAGGATCCCTAAGCGTTAGTCGCTGGGCGGTGGTAGACCAAATGAGGTCGGCACATCCTATCCCGGTTGGTGAACGGAGATCGCCGATGGGAATTTGGATGATGGCCATGCCCTGGTCGTTGACCGGTGTTCGATGAACGCAAAGGTGCATCCGAGTAGGCCCCAGGAGACCCAATCAGTAGGTGAGGAATTAACGTTGATATTTTTATGGAACTAACGATTTTATTGAGTGATTTTATAATTATGTTCCAATTAAAGAAATGAAAAAAAAAAATAGATTTCAAGATAACATTGTATAGAAGTTCACGATGGTTGCAATGAAGATATTGAAGATTTTTAGAGCAGAAAATATTTTTTGTATTTCTAAATAAAAACAACTCAATACTTTTTATACTTTTAATACAACTCGATTAAAATAACGCACGACACTTAAAATAATTTGAATTGTGGTTAGAAGTGATAAGCTCAAATGTCTAAATGTTTTTACTAAAGTATCGTTTGAGAAAATATTTTAAAAAAATAGAAAAAAATGGTTTTTTTTTGGCCTGAATGGTCGGTAGGAGAAGAAGACGGTCGATGGGGAGAATCAGATTAAGTGTGTTTCGGTTTTGGCTTGAACGGTCAGCTGACGTGGAGAACGGTCGACTAACAGATTCAGGTTTAGTATTTTTGGGGTTTTAGGCATAACAATCGAATGACAGAATTAACAGTTGATTCAAAGCCTAAAACGGTGGACCCCGGTTAATCAATTGGTTGTCAATGGCTAAAAAATGAGTCATTGAGGGTACAACCGGTTGACCGCAAGCATGGCTAGTCTACCGATTGTGTATTTTCTGCATGTTTAACCAAAACGGTTTTTAAAATCTTCAACCTTAGTCTTAAGCCTTTGAACGTTATAAAATCAGATTTTATGAGGTTTTGACTATATTTGAAAATCTTATTATTTAGTTCTTATATTATTTGATTTTATGAGATTTACTGAGAAACTACTTTTTTTTTTTAAGAGATTTGAATCAAAATCTTTTGGGAACTAAATTGAGTATTTTAAAAGAGTATTTTTGAGTCAAACATTTCAGATCTTAAGGAGTATATATTATACGGGGTGTATGTATGATATTTATGGGTTTATCTTTTAAAATATAACTATTATAACCATTGTTTGAAATCTATACATATTGACATGCGTTTTTGGAGAGAATGAATCAAGAATAAGAGTTTTAAACCAGCCTTTCTAGAAGAGAGAATTATTTTGCTAAAATTATATTTGAGATAGTTTTTTTAAAAAATTCTTGATCGAAGCGTTCTTTGTTTTTGTCACCAGTTTTTGTGCTATACGTTTATTTCTACTATTTTCAAAGAAATTGCGATGAGATCTCTCTGAATACTTAACGTGCTCAATATTTTATGATTTACGTGATATAAATATTTGTTTAAGCTCGTAGTAATTTGTTTTAAGAAAAACCGTTTTCTATCTTTCAATATATTGCATATCTTGTGAAACGATTTTTGCCTATCTGATTTACCAAATCACTATGCTTTCATTGAATATAATCAGATTTGTATTATCATATAATTCTATCACATAGTTTATCGGGACTGTAATAAAGCTTATCTTGCATTAAAGGTAGTAGAAATTCTTGTGGGAAGAAAAAAAAATATTTTTTTGTATTTGGTGAGTGTGAAAAGATTATAAACAATATTAGGTCGGTATCTAATCGGGGTTTAAGTTTGATTCTTAGATTGTAAAAAGATTTGGTTTGACTCTTTAGCTTGGTAAAAAGTTAGATATGTTTTATTCTTAACTTGTAAAATAATTAGGTTCTTCCTAAGCTTGGTAAAAAAATTTGTAAAAGTTTGATTATGAGCTTGAGAAAAGAATTACATTAGTCTTGAACCTGTGAAAAAGGATCATAAGAGTTTGATTCTCACCTGAAAAAAGAATAAGGGTTAGTGTATTGCGAAATCCCTATAAGAGCTCAGGGGACTAAACGTAGATAAGAGTAGCTTGCCACCAGGATAAATCTGTGTGTTTAATTTCTCTATCCCTACTTGTTTGGTTATGCATCTAGTTAAATACGTTTTCGTTGTAACTCAAGATAATAACCAGTTATAAAAATTAGAGATTGTTTGATTATTAATTAATTTATTTAAATTTTTATAATTACCTAATTCACCCTTCTCTCGGGTAGATCGTGGGCCAACACAGTTTACTGCTCTCTTCTACGCCCTCACCCTGTTACGTGTTGGGCTGTGATTGAAGGTCGGTGGATGGTAAAAATGACTCACATCAATGTTTAATATTAATTGTGTACATTAGAGAAAATTCCGAGACTAGAAATTATTTTGAGTTCACAAATTTTTAGGGAAAATCAACGATTAGTCCCCTTTTTAAAGTCTAATCCGCAATTAGTTCTTTTGTATTATTAGGTTTTGATTTAGTCCCTTAAATTAGATTTCACTTGTATTTTAATCCCGCATTGCAGAAATTGTAGAGATATTGCAAGGATTATAGAGAGACCTTAGTGAGTAAATTCAGTTTTATAGTGAATATTGATTACATGAAACGAATATTAGTTACAATTTCATAATTATTATTTTTCACATATATTTGTATATTTGTTATAACATGTACTTATATAATATTAGTTACATATTACAATTACATATATATGTACAATATTTTGTGACATTTAACTAATATTAAATATAGAAATTAGTTTAATTTTAGTTACTTGTAATTGTGTACATTTAGTTACGTGTACCTAATTACATATATTTTGTGTAATTTTTATTACATCTAACAAAATTTTTACATACAAAATTGTTACATGTTAAAAAATAAAAAATAAAAATTTACATGTTACAACATACAATATAGTAATATTACACACAAAATTATTACATATAACCGGCGCGTGTCAAACGTGCGTGCATAGTTTTCTGTCTTTTCAAAAATGGCGGGACTAAATTAATTTTTTTTAATACTTTTATAATTTTTTGTCAATTTACGATGAAATATGGTATTTCCCATCGGTTGCTTTAAATTTTTATTGATTATTGGGCTGTGTATGAGGTTGAATAAAAATGAAAAAGAAAAAAAATGATGACCTTTTTACCTCGGGATTAGTTTTGGTGTCTAATAAGTGAGTGAGTTCTGTGAATTATGGGACGGTGGACTGATGTGGTAGGAATAGGAATAGGAATAGGATGGTCCCTTTCTTTTCACTTTTACAATATCAAGTCCAAATTGGGTGCATGCCTCCTAACAGGACAAAATAATTGGTTTGTTTTGGTCTTGGATTCCAATTTTGCAACAATTTACGTTTTTTAAAAATTAAATACTTCTCAAAGAAACAAAAAAATAAAAAATAAACCTAACAAATATATATTTTTTCACGTTCTTAATATACAAAACGCGTTTGGTAAACACCCTAAATGAGTAATTCTTAAAATTCCTTAAAAATTTAAAAAACAAAAAAATGTTGATTCATATTCACTCTCACAAATTCATTCTCACTACCACCTCTATGGCTAATTAAGTCTCCTTACATGGTGGCATGAATGGAATAAGCATTGAGCGACCACCCTTCAAAAAAGTAGGCGGTCTACTACTACACCGCACTACACTTGGCTCTACATATTTACAGAATTAACCCCTGTCCGGTGCTTGGCGTACCACCAGCCCGTCAATCACCACCATTACATCAGGCACTATACGGTTAAAGAAAAAAAAAATTATAATCAAACGAGTTTTTTGTTTCTATTTTCATAAATAAAAAGAAGCAAATTCAAAATAATGGCCATTACAAAATATGTTTCTATTCTTTGAATATTCTAGACCGAAAATATAATTTTTATCCCAATTTATTGGAAGTAGAAACAGGATAACAAAAAACTAACCAAACACCACATTAAAAGCCAAAGTCAATGATTCTTCATTTGATATCTATTTCTACAAAATAGATTGTCAGAATTAAGATAATGTTAATTAAAAAAAAAAAAAAAAAATGACAATATCTATATATATATATATATATGTATGTATCTGTGTGTGTGTTAAAGAGGGGGGGAGGAGGGGGGCACACTTATTCTCCAAAAGAAGAACAATGCTACAAAGTGAGGATAATTAATTAAAGAATTATTTAAAGCCATAAATGGGAATGTGGCTGGAAAATGTACGGATCACGGGGCCCCCGTCGTAGGCCCGTATTCGCCGGGAGAGAAGGCCGGCGGTGTCCTTTAGCGGCAGCAATAATATATCCTACCATTACCACTAACTTGGTAAGACTTAAATAGTCAACCCTAATGCCCTAATTCGATTTCTACCTTCAATATGAGATGTCCCCCATCTACATACACAAGGTTTTTTTTCCTCCCTCTCTCTCTTTCTTAATAATGTTTCAAAAAATAAAACAACTCTATTATAATTAGATACCGAAAAGATAAGATATTTTATTTCTTTGTCAATCAAAATTTAACTGTCCCGAAAAATACCCTAAAAATTAACTTTTGAATTTAATCATGAATACATGAAGATTATAATATTTAATTCTATGAACAATTTTAATTTTTAAACTTCAATTTTATTTTATCAATGACAGAAAAATTTAATTTTTTAAATTTTTATATAATAATATCATCCCATAAAAAATGGTATATACTACTAATAATCAATCAATACTCATGTCCACATTAATTTCACATGAGATTTGGCTGAAATAATAATTTTAAAATTTTAAAATTATCAAATCATTTATACAAATTGAGAGTTCCATTTAAAGGTGAGTGTTATATTCTTATTCCACATCGATTATTTAAAAGGGTCAAAAACACTATATAAATCTAAAATGGTATTGGAGCTAAAATTATGAAAATTTGTCAATATTTTCTCGTAGTTAAATCATCCTTGCAAGCTGGACATTTTACATATCTTATCATTTTTTCGCAGTGAAATCATTCATGTAAATTGAAAATTGTACTTAAAAGCAGATATTAGGTCGGTATATGATTTTAAGTTAAAATATCCTAATAATAAATAAATGTACATAGTTATTTTTTTTTTAAAAGTCAAGGTTAATTCCAAAATGAATCACATGGCAGTACGCTACCAAAGAACTGAATAAAAAATTGTGAGAGAAGGTAGAGGAGGGAATTAAAAAGAAAAGAATAATTAAAAAGTAGAACAAGAAATAAGGGAAATGATATAGATGGCTCCAAAACAAATAAGTTTTGACCAAGATGTCATTTCTCCATATTTTCAGGCCTAACATTGTGCTTAGCTGTCTCACATCATCTCCAATAACTCACTCGCAAAACACACATGCATTTGTTTTGTTTTTTTTATTATTTTCCTCTAATTACCCTATTTAACATTATTTTTTTTTAAAATTAAAATTATTTATCTACTATTTTTGTAGCTTTAAAATCCTTTTACGTCCTTTCTAGTTTCTATCAGCTAAAATTGTGGTTAAAAAAATTACTTTAGGATATCTTTGGTTTGAAGGGTGATAACGCAGAGGAAATAAAAAAATAAAAGGATTATTTTTGTATCTTTTTTGAAAAGAAAGTGATTTTCGCTAGTATTTTTTGGGGATAGAGATGTAAAAAGAGGAAAATATAAAACTTCGTTCAGTTTTTATTTTCGTTCTATGATTCTTGTTCTCGTTTCTAAAATTTTGGAATTAATGTATAGAAACATGTTTGTTAAGCACATTTTTGTTCCAAAAAAATTAAGAATAATTTAAAAGTAATTTCTGAATTTCTTAAAAATCTGATAAACAAAAAAACGTTGATTCTTATTCATTCCCACAAAACTATTTCTATCATCACCACCCGCTGCCCATCATATATTTAAAGACGAAAAAGAGAACAAATATTGCAACCAAATATGTTTTTTTTTTGTCTTTTTTCTCATAAATTAAAAGAAACAATTTCAAGACAATTGCCATTACCAGCACATGTTTCTGTTCCCAGAATACTCCAAAACAAAAATAAAATGTTCATCTCAATTTATTGGAAGTACAAACCAAAAAAAAAAAAAAGTAGAAACACTGGGCCCGTTTGGTAACCACTCTCATCTCACAAATTTTCATCCCATTCCCAGATTTTTTAGATTTATTTTTGGGCATAGCGTTTGGTAAACTTTTGCTTCTGTTCCCATTTCATTCTAAAATAAGAATTGTGCCCACTTTTTCTTTAGAATTGAGAAACAAAAAATTTTTGTTTCTAGGAATTCCCATCCCATTCCCAACTTTTCCCAACCAAAACCATGGGACGTCTTCTTCATCTGCTCATCTTCCACTTCGTTCATCGTCCTCCATGATCATCCTCCATCACCTCCTCATAATCATCTTCCACTTCATTCATTGTCTTTGTCGTCTTCTTCTCCATCCGCCATCGCTTGCGCCGTCTTTGCCATCACCAACTGCGTTCTTCGTCGTCAACCGTGGTCGTCGCCATCGTCTTCACCTCGTTTGCCGTCGTCATCTTCGTCGTCTGCTTATAGGGTTTTGATTTCGAAATCGAAATTGAAACTCTGGTTCGTCGTCTTCTTCAACCGTGGACGTCGCGATCGTCTTCGCCTCGTTGCCGTCGCCCTTCCACATTGCCGAAACCCTAAACTTTGGTTTGTCGCCCTGTTTCAATTTTGAAATCGAAACCGATTTTTGGCACTTAGTTTGAGAAGACTCATTCATCTGATTTTTGTTTGATGATCCAGAAAGGGAATTGATACCATCTTCCGGTTTTTTTTTTCCAGATAATTTTAGTGTCAAAATTGGATTTTGATTTCGATTTCGATTGGGTTTTAGAGTTTTATTGCTTAATGATTTCTTGATTATGGTTTAGGGTTTGATTACTTTATTGTGGTTTAGGGTTCGTTCTTGATTTCTTGGATATTGTTATCAAAAATAATTTTGTTCCCAGATCCAATAAAAAAAATTGTCATTACCAAACGAGATTTTGTTACTAAAAAAGAAACAAAATTCTCATCTTATTCATTTACTTAATTTATTATTTTATTCTCATATATTACAAAAATAAATAAATAAATTCTAGTGTATAATTATAATTTTAGTGTTCTTTGAAAAATTCTCTCTTATTTTTCTTCTATTTGGATATTTTCTCCCCAATTTGTGAGGATAATTGTATATTTTTTATTCCATTCCTAGCAAATAAGTTTTTAGAGAATTAATTTTATGAATTAAAAGATATTTTATAATTGTTAGCTCAGTGAGGGTCAAGTTTGCAATTAATTGAAGACTTTCCACAATTGCCTAGCTGTCTACAAAACCGGAAAACTTGCTTCAACTTCACGCCCACAATTTTCCATATCAAAAAATTGTTTGGCTTCATTTCTCAATTGGTCCTTCAAATCTAGGGATTGTTTCAATTTGGTCCTTAAACGTTTCTTTCACCAACTAAATCTCTCTCTCCCCACCTTTCACTTTCATCATATATGAAAATGATATTTTAGATTGATGGTTGGTTTGATTAGATGGAATGAAATCAAGGTGGATAAAATGGGTGAAATAGATTTGTAAATAAAATCATTGTTCTACTATTTTGTTTAGTTGTTATGGAATAAAAAAAATGAATGAAATAATAAAATATAACAAGATTCTTATGATACCCTTTTCCTACATAGTAGATTATTTCTAATAATATGAATGAATTTTTGAGAATGGACTTTTGTGAAAATAATTATTTTTTATTCTATTGAGTTGGATCAATTCCTCACCCATGAATTATGGAATTCAATTTTATTGTCTTTCATTCCAATTGGACAATCAAACAAGATAATCAAAATCAGCGACAATTTCTTTCCTCCCCGATTCAGTTCAACCAAACGAACCGCGAGTGTTTGATATAAAATTCATAATAAATAGTCTCAAGTGAAAAGATTCAAAACTTTAAGAATTAAATTAAGACTATGACGAAACCTAAAGGACTAGATGAAAATTGCACAAAAGAAAAGTACAGTGAGAGGTAATAAAATTGTGGTTAGGGTTGGATAATTACACCTCTAAGTTAGTGAGAGAGCAAAAAAAAAAAATATATGCAAAAACACAATTTAAAAAGGTGAGAGTCACAAAAAGCAGCGGCTTTTCCGGTTTAAAGGACGATGGCACAAAATCTTACACGTGGCAACCGTTGATCCGTCGATTTTCAATAGATTGTTTGTCCCCCTTGGATCATTTCCAACTGATGATGCTGTGAGATAGAGAGAGAGAGAGGGAACAGTGGGAGTGAAGAGTAGTAAGTTTGCCAACTCCGATCCGTGAGGGCGAAAGAGGCAAAAGAAATGGAAAAGAGGTTCGTTTGGGATAACTTAAATTGGTAGTTTCAGACAGACAGAGAGAGAAAGAAAAGAGAGAGAGAGAGAGAGGAGCGAGAGGTTGGAGAAGAGCCGTTTGCTTTTAGGCCATGGCGGCGTGGCAGAGCTGCTGTATTTCTGCATCTTTAATGCTCACGACACAGCCACAGAATTGAAGGAGCCTCATTTTCTCTCTCTACACCTCTCTCTTTCTTATTATCCAAAAGTCTTCTGTCTTCGGAAAGAAGCCTGCAATAAACCCAATCCGTGCACACGATTACAACAATCAAAGGTTCACTCTTTTTGTTGAAAATTAGCGGGGGAACAGAGATTATAAATCAAACCCAGAAAAAACCCGAAGAAATTAAAAGCTACCCACTTCAGTTTCTTTTTAGGGTGGGGGCTGAATCCTTAGGGCAGTTCACGGCTTCTCTGGCTATGGATTGTCGGCCACAATTGAGGTCCGGAAAAGGGTTAAAGGTGGAGAAATGGCAGGGTTCTTTTCACTAGGTTCATCGGGAAGAGGAGGAGGTGTTGGGGGTGGAGACGCCGACGATAATAATAGTATTAGCCAAAACCCACACCGGCAAAACAACCCGCCGGCCGAAATCAGCCCTGAAACCTGGTTCTTGCACCGTAACGAGTTTCAACAACACTTGCCGTACAAGGGCTTCGAGCTATGGCAACAACCCCAGCCGCACCATCGCCACAATCCCCTTCAGGACCTTTACTCGTCTGCCGGCGTCGGACCCAGCCGGGCAGGAATCGAAATCTCCGATGACCGCCGTTCGTCGGCGCTGCTGATGATGAGTAGCGGCGGCGGCGGTGCAGGAGGAATCAGCTGCCAGGACTGCGGGAACCAGGCGAAGAAAGACTGTGCGCACATGAGGTGCAGGACTTGTTGCAAGAGCCGAGGTTTTCAGTGCCAGACCCACGTCAAGAGCACCTGGGTTCCGGCCGCTAAAAGGCGGGAGAGGCAGCAGCAACTCGCTGCTCTGCAAGATCATCACCAGGAAGAAGAAGAACAGCAGATGGTTCGGCTGAACAGAGACAATCACAAAAGGCAGAGAGAGAATCAGGGATCAGGTAAATTTACTGTTGTTTGTTCTATTTGTTCTCTAACTGAAATGAAAGAAAAACAAAATCAAATACAAACAGTTCCAAAGATTCACAAAGATCATGTCAAGACTTGAGTAGAATGAACGAATTGACATCCACAGTCAGACCCATCACCATTTCCTATTCATTCTTCCTGCTAAAAACACTGTTTTGTGGTCGTTGTGACTAAGAGATTAACTGTTTTCTTTTGAAAAAGGGGTGTTTTTGTATATGGGTTTGGTTTGAGTAAATGCTTCGGAATATGTGATGATCTCTTATTGTTTTTTCTAGGGTTGGAAGTGGGGAATTTTCCGGCGGAAGTGAATTCGTCGGCGATATTCCGTTGCGTGCGTGTGAGCTCCATCGACGAACCCGACGACCAGTACGCGTACCAGACGGCCGTCAGCATCGGCGGCCACGTGTTCAAGGGAATTCTCTATGATCAAGGCCCCGAGGGGCAGTACATGGCCGGCGAGACCTCCTCCGGCGGAGGCAGCGTTGGCGGCGGAATTCAGCAACTCAATCTCATTTCTGGAGCTGCCACCACCGCCACATCTTCCGTCACCCCCACCGCCACCGGTACGGGTTTGGGTTCCTCGTCGGCGACGGCTTATCTTGATCCTTCTCTGTACCCAGCTCCACTTAACAGTTTCATGCCGGGTACGCAATTCTTCCCACCCCCAAGATCTTAAACACCACTATACAGAAGATTCATCTCTCTCTCTCTCTCTCTTCTGCAATACAGTAAATGCTACTGTTATAGTACAATGGACATCATCCCATATGGCCTAGAAAAGAAAGAAAAAAAAATTGAGGAAGAAATTAGGGTTCAATTGTCGATTCTTAGGTCCAGCTTTCAATGCAAAGATCGAATTGTGATCATAATTATTCTCTTTGAAATATATATAAAGTTGTCTTCGCTACCATGTGGGCATGTTGTCTTTCATATTTTATTATTAATAAATATTCCATTTTTTTATTAATATAATTAAAATCTATATATATATATATATATATATTTTTTTTTAATTTTTTTTTCGTATATGGGGTTGAATGTTATTACGCTTTTTGGGAAGTTTTCAATTTCCAAGCCTCTTTTTTCTCCCTGTTAAGCCGCTGCCTTGCCGGTTAGAAATGGTGACTCAAATCCAAAATGGGTTTGCTTCTTGGATTGGAAAATCTGCAAATTAAATAATTTCTTTTCCATCTTTTTCCAATATGGGTTGTCTTTCCATGCATGAATTATTCAAGCTTTATAAGTGAAAGTTCTCTCTCTCTCTCTCTCTCTCTCTCTCTCTCTCCATCCGTATAGTTTCCTTTTTTTGACACCTGCATCACTCTCTTCCTTCTAAATTTTCTTGATTTTGCATTAATGAAAGAGGAAATCTTTGGGTAGTGATGATGAATCATCTGCTATGTGATTAATGCTTATGCAGGTATACAAAACTAAAACTGTAAGCAAATACGTGTTTTTTTTTCCTGCATATTTCATGGTAAATTTGTCTGTTTATTCCTTTTTTTAAAGTAAAAAATTCATATATTCCATGCATTTAAGGTAACTGCAAGAGAAACAGAAAGAGTTGTGTTTTTTTTTTGTTTGCAAATTTTCTGACTTGCATACTCTCTGATCTTGAAAATTCAATGAATAATGATGAGTTCTTACAGTTAAAAATGGATCTCTTCTTGATGGAAGATCCCATTCTATATTTGTCCAAAAAAACAGTTTCCTGATTTTTAGGCTTTGTTTGGCATGTTTACAACAAAAAAAATAAAGTGTTAGGGTTAAATACATAGTTAAATCTCTATATATACTAGTGCTACCTAATGACACTATTACAATTTAACCCTAATTATAAGATGGTGGAGTTAGCTAGATCTAACCATGTAAAATGTAAGTTTTGTTTATCTTTTGATCTGATGGTTCTCAGTCTCATAAAATGAGAGAAACCCTTGCCGTTAGCTCTAAGGGAATAATTTGTGTAGGCTTTATCTTAATTAGCCTAATCATATAGGGATTCTATAATATTGTAGAACGCCTATAATTACTTATTTTACTTTCCTTTATAAGATTCAAAGTCTGCAATTCTCTCCTTTTTTTTTTTTTTTGGTTTGTTTTTCCTTTTGGCACTTGATTTCCATTTCTGTCTTTGGTGTTGCTAGATTTGTTTCTGCCCGTGTTTCATTTATTATACAAGTGTTGATGGGAACTTTATCTGAAAAATGAAGTAAAATTAGGTGAATTAGTTTAAAATATGTGGAAATAGAAACTAATTCTACACCCGCAATATATAGAGTAGAACAATTATATATATATATATATATATCACATAATCAAATAGTTTATGTATTATTCTCAAATGATATTTTTGTGTTGTTACATTCGGTGATACTTTTACATCATTGCCTAAATATTAAAGTGAATATTCTTAAATTAAAATTATCTTTTTTAATTAGTGACTTCATGCACGGGTAAGTAAGTTAATAAAGAGCAAAGCATCACCTTAAAAACAACTTAAAATATTATATATATATATATATATGCTTCATTCATTGATACTTTTGTTTCATTGCCTAAATATTAAAGTGAATATTTTTAAATTAAAATTATATTTTTTAATTCGTGACTTCATGCACGGGTTAGTAAGTTAATAAAGAGCAAAGCATCACCTGCAATTGGACCAGAGAATGCGATTGCATTATAAGGTCGCAATTGAACAGATCGTGCAAGCTTGAATTGACGTAACATGAAACCTATTAGTCAGAAAGCGCCATGGAGAACAACAAAAGTCCACAGACCACCTAATTGACACCAACCAGTAAAATCGCCTGGTGCTTCAGGACACCATAGTAATAACAAAGAATGAGCTAAATTATTAGCGGGAGTAGAGCATGTGGCAATTAAGAAATAGCAACCTTTTTTAACTTACTAACCAGTGCATGAAGTCACGTATTAAAAAATATAATTTTAATTTAAGAATATTCACTTTAATATTTAGGCAATGGAGCAAAAGTATCAATGAATGTAACGACACAAAAATATCATTTGAGAATAATACATAATCTCTTTGATAGTGTTTCACATACTTTCTTTCTTACACACAAATATCAACAATGAAATTTGAAAATTTGAAAGGACAGGACACGTTGTAGATTCATCTCTTGATAGCTAATTATTTCTGGATTCGTTTATTTCACTGGGAAGTGGCAGTTTTGGCTATACGAATTGTTTATGTTTACCAAAAAAAAAACATATGAGATAATTCTTATGTAATCAAATCTATAAAACGTACAAAATAGAAAGAAAAATATTGTCTATATCTGAGACATACAATAATGAGAAATCATTCAATAAAGAGAGGGGTTTACTTGTGAACCCTTGATCCGCTCGTGCGGCGGAGAGAAAAAGCTCCTGGCTAACCATGAGTGATGTCACAACTGATGTAGGGTTACAGTGAGGGAGCTTTGTGTTAGAGAGAATGATAGAAAATTGTTACAGCTTGTCATAGAAAGTGAAGAGAAAATTGGATTCTAATTTATGATGAATTCGCACCCTTATAGAAAGTGAGAGGGAGAGGGGATTCTAATGTTATTTAGTGTTTATATGTATTTCTTCTTTTATATTATTTCTTTAATTTAATTTTTAAAAATTTAATATTTAATACTAAATTGAATGTCATATATTATATCATTAATTTTTGTTATTTTAATATGCATAATTTATGTATATTATTTCTATTTTAGTGTTTCTTCTAAAGTATGGAGACAAAATATGTAAGTAAAAATATATTGCAAGCGTTTTATAGAAAGATTTATATAAAAAAAACATATTCTCTCTCTTCAAAATTACAAAATTAGGTATAAGATACATAAGATTAAATATAAATACACATTTATGTTATATTTAGGTCTAATTTGGATTGTTCTTCGTCTCCGAAGATATCAAACGTCTTAGAATTGTCTAAGTCTCTTATGTCCGTCATAGTCTAGAATAAAATCATGGCACTATTTTAAAATTCGACATATAAGTAAAATATGGAGAAACCAAAAAAAAAAACAAAAACAATTTGAACTGCTTAAAAATTGATTCGTTTTGCTTTTTATCTCTTAAAAACGAACGAAACATGTATTTACACCACACACATAATATATGTGTATATATATATATATATATATATATATATATATATATATATATACATCTAAAAAATATAGTATATCACCGTAGTCAAATAATTTATGTATATTCTTATTTAATATATCCCAGAGTGCATGAGATTCAAAAACACTTGATAGTGAATAAGGATGGAATTTATTTAGCAGGTAAAAAATATTGTTGCAATTATTGAATTAATTTAAGTTATTTTATGGATTAATTTCTTAAGATTAAAGGATATATAAGATTAAGGGATCTATCAAGATTTTCTTTATGACTATTTGTTTTTTAATTTGCCTTTTGGACTCATTGAAGTATTTTTCGTAACTAGTTATACGTTACTATTTTGCAAAACTTTTAGTTGAATCCTAATGGTTTGGTTTTTTTTTTTTTTTTTAAAATAGTTCGGTTCAGTTCCAAAAAAAATAGAAAACAAAAAGTTTGGTTCGCTTTATTTGTTTTTTTAATTTCCAAATCTGAACCAAATTGAACGATTTACACTAGTAATCATGATCATAATTTGGAATTTTAACGAACAAAAATATATATTTTGCTAGAAAAGAATAAGTATACATGTTCAAACTATAAAATATTATTGGTGTTTACAATCAAATTCAATCATAATAACAAATTGAATGTGCATAAAGTGTAAGAAGTCATGTGCATCTCATTGGACTGAGTTTCAAAATCATCTTCGTAGCTCACGGAGCTTATAGAAATTGGCTATCAGGATAAAAAAAAAAAAAAATATGAGTAAGATAAGGAATATGAGATTGCCTCAACGAATATGATTTTGCTACCCTCCAAGATCCACTTAAAATACCAGGCTAAAGTTTGAGTTCATACCTCAAAATTTGAAAACTTAGCCCAAGTGAGAGATTGGAGAGGCGGGGGGAGGGGGAGGGGAAAAGGATACAAGAGAGAGAGAGAGTTACGTAACATGGAGAGGGACAGTGAGAGAGCGAACAGTCTTCGGAGGGCAATAGAGATTTTTGGCAATGAGAATTGAGAGAGAGCTTGTGTGTGAGGGAGAGGGAGGTGGTGCCTGACCAAGACCTAAGGTTGGAGGCTTGTGTTTGTTAATCCGAATTGCTCTTTATGACCAGAAGATAACGAACAACTTGAAAATATTCATTTTTTTTGCTAGGCAGAAAATATACAAGTTCTAATTTATTATATGGATTAGTGAATGTGCGGTGTATGAAGGCACTATTTCATGTGAAAGTTTATTACTAACAAATATTAAATTATAATTACAAATATATTCTAGTGATCAAATTTAGTGGGTATCGATGTAAATTTAGTTAACATCGACCGAAAAATGACAATTATACAAATTAAAATTAAGCATCAAGGGGAAATATGATAAAATCAAAATATTAATGTGTAAAATAAAATTGCACCTATAATTCAAGGATACAACATGTATTTTGTTCTATCTGTCTGGTTAGTGGGGAAAAAAAAATTGTGTAGAAATTTGTCTCCAATTTTTTTGCAAAATAATTTTATCCATTCATTTTGTATCAAAATTATTTATTATATAGATGATTTGTGTTGTATCGACTTTTTTTTTTATCACGGTTATGCAAAAAAAATTGTTGCTTGAAATCTATCCAATCTTTATTTAGGTGTTTGTATTATACAGATTTTAATTAGGGAAAAAATGTAGTGTCTTAGGCGACGTTTGTTTGGTGCTTCTATTCTTGAAAAAATTAGGAATAGAATTTGAAATGTGGGAACAAAATAATTTATTTTTGTTATGTTTTTAAATTTCTAAGAGCAAAAAAGAACTATTCTAATTTATTTTTTTATGTTGTGAATATTTTGGGAAGAAATATATAGGGAGAGAAGCATTCAAGAAACGCCACCTTTGTTGGGTCTATATCTACATAAATATCAATTTGTCTTCTTTTGATTCTTTCATGGCCGACAAACTCCATCGTTTTTAGGTATATATGTCAAGGTGTCAATTGTTACTTCCATTGTTCCATTATATTACAACATAGCTTTGGAAATGGAGAAATCTAAGAATTTCTTTTCTCTCTTCGTTATTAAAATAAAATAATTAAGTACCTAGTCCATTGGATACATAATTACATCGAGCACCAAAAAAAATAACATTTTCTTGTTAAACAAGATTTGATTTTCTTGTTTAATAAGATTTAATTTTCCTTGAAAACACTCTAAAAATAAAATTCTGAATTTACTAGTTCTGTTGATTAATGTTCTATTAGTTGAGGTGCGAGTAAATTGATCCAAATACATCTTATCATATGAAAAAAAAAATTAATTACATTACTTTAAAATTCAACTACAATATATCCAAAGTTGAAATGAACTACATCGTGTTAGAGTTAGACGTAAACTTTTGGAGACCCTTAAGATTTCTAAAAGATGCAATAATTTATTTTTATTTATTTTTTAGATTACCCAATGAAGCATTTTTATGTTTCTAACTATATATATAAAAAATAGGCTTCTGAACAATTGGGGCTCCAATATTTAAAGAAATACAATTAAAATCTTTTAAAATTTTACATATCCCAAAATTATAAAAATATCTAATAAATTTTCAAATAAAAATTAACCGGTCAACAAGATTTTTGATCCACCGCAAAAGTTAAGTTAAAACCAACTACATTACATTTAAAGTTAAGTTGAAATCAACTACCTTTCTTTAAAGTAATTTAAAATATGTTAAAAATTAACTTTTCAAAATTGAAACCAATTACACAATATGAAAGTCAAGTTGAAATCAACTATACTAAAATTATACTGGAGACCGAACTATATAAAAGTTAAATTGATAAATGCAAAAGAATCATGACCTCAAATGGTTATGTGATTCAATTCACTTAAAAGGAGAATGACAAATAGATTGATTTTTCGGTAAAATGAGACACTGATGGGGGAAGAAGACCTGGAAGCACTCGAACGACCACCAATAGGAGTGAAACATCTTTTGTTTGCCGAAATAAAAATAGAGGCTTTCGATTGAGAACTATAGTTGTTTGTTTGTTTTCTTTTTCTACCAAAAAAAAATAAATAAAAAAATGCACACAGTTGTAAAAAATTTAATAAAAAATATATATATATATTGACCTTGAGCTCTCACAGATTGATTGTCTCGTACTGGATAGTCATGGTCCACTTCAAAGACCAAATCCCCACCCGAATCTTATTATAAAAATTGGACTCCCATTCTTCCTTATTGCCTTCTTTTGTTTTCATCTGAGAAATGATAAAAATAAATAAATAATTTGTACTGCAACATTTGTATGTCTTTGAGAGAACAAGGTAGAAATGCAGACAGCCCGAGTTTCAACCGTCACCCATGTTTTTTCCTTTTTCGTTTTTTTTTTTTTTAATTTTTTTTTTTTAAGGTCACGACAAGAAAAGATGTTGAAATTAAAGAGAGGACTAGTTTTAGAAGCACAGAATGCACAGATTTAAAATATATATATATATATATATATATATATATATATATATATATATTAATAAATTCTTAAAATTTAAACATCAAATACTTGAGTATTTTTTGGTTAACTACTATGGTAGTAATAATATGAATTTTAATTTTTAAGATAAAATTAGAATGCGAATACATGTAACTTTTTTCATGTATTATTTTTCATTTTTTTACTCTCTTTTTTAATGGATAAATTGAGATTTTAGGAAAGATAAAATATTTTTAAACCCTTTATATTTCTCTTGTAATGTATTGACTCATTAATATAAGAAATTGTTATGTTTAAATATGTTTATTGAATATATATATATATATGTATATCAAAATTAATAAATTAATAAAAATTTAAATAAATTCCTCTAACCTTCTAAGCTTCCAAAAATTTAAGTTTTTGTCGAGTGCTTTACATGAAAATTGTTTAAAATAAAAAAATTTAAATTTTCATGTAAAGTACTCTAGTACGCCAGTACCCCTATAATTAGGGTTTTTGTTTTATTTATTTATGAACTACGATACGGAGGGGTAGCATTAGGTGTAGCTAGGGTTACTGCGCAAGTCATATTGGGTAGGGTGACCCCCACACTTACTAGGAATCTCCATCTTTCAACAACTGTCTCTTTACTACTTTACAGCCGAATGAAATTTTTTAAAGGCTATTGCCACTTCAAAAATATCTAATTGTATTCCATTTTCACTACTTATTTTTTTTTTCTCACACAAGAATAGTGTAATAACCAACCAGGTGTGATGGTAAGGCTCGATTGAGTTAAAGTAGTTGAAGAATCTATGTAAAATTAAAAGTTCGATTTTGCAAAAAAATATTTGTGAAGAGAGAATCGCGAACTTTGAACGGGATTAATCTTACACCAAAAAGGTGTGAGGACACTTGTTAAAAGAAAAAAAAAAAAAAAAAAAAAAACTGTAAGTAAAACATAAATGCAAACATGGAGTACCAATAGCATTTTCAAAAAATTTATTCAAAAGTAGATTGGAAGGTGGAGATGACTAACTAATAGAGTAGAGTTCACTTTATAGGATTGACTATCTTACTGGTGAAAGATTGTTGGAATCTTGGAGATAGATGGTATAAATAATTATAGTTGGATTTATTTCGAGAAATAAGTTCAAGTAAATAAATAACGAATAAGAGAAACTTAGTACAAATATAGTATTTTATATATCATCGCGTTACATTATATAATTGTTAAGATACCATCGATATACAGTTAAACTACCTTAGTAATTGGTACTTAATAATTCAAATATATTAACTTGTCGGGTGTTTTTTTCTCTATTGAGAATGATAAGTCTCAAAATCACTAATATGAGATATTGAAACAGTCACAAAAGAATCTGTTATGACTAACAAAGGTTTGAATGTGATCATATTTGATATTTTATGTTGATAATCTTGCTTCAAGTGAAAATATAATAACTGAGTTATAGTGGTGTGTGTGATGTTTTGACTGAAGGTGCTATTTGTCATATAAATACACGTGTCCTTATACTTTGTAACATTTGTTGTTGTCTACATATGAGGCTTCAAACTAATTAAGTATAGAGAAAATATGTGACTATTTGAGTATGCAATAAAAGATTTAACGCTCTTTAGTAAAAAGGGAAATCTTATATGTGATTAGATGTATTTTGGCCAAAGCAATAAGATGATTAAAATTAAATTCTATTTAGTATCAAAAGTAAATCATGTCACGAATCGGTACATATAATCGCACTGGGACTTTTAACTCTATCATGCCCTATTAGTTCTTTCAAGAAACAAACATAGAGAGTTTGAATTGCAAGGTAACTACAACTAAGTAGGTTATCTAGTTAAATTATTATCAATTGGTTATAATTTTAGTATGTTGGTAGACGTTTCCCATAGTTTGTAAGTATTAATGTATTATATGGGTTTAGCCCACGTGGTCCATTAGGGCAAAATTCTAACCCCCACTTCCCCTATAAATATGTGTATATATTGTTGTATCCTTATAACTATTTCTTATATATCAATATATAATTCATTCTCTCACTTCTCAATCATCTTAACATGATATTAAGAGTAAGTTTTTCCTGAACCTGTTCTTCCTAAAATTTTCGCGACCCTAAAGCTTTCGCCGCTACCTTTATTATTCTCCCGAGACTTTCATTGCTACTGTAGGTTTCATCTCCGCTCCGGTATCAGCAATCACCATACCACTGTCTTCGTCTTGCAAAGACGAAGACAATGCCACCAAACTCACCACCACCGAAGCTTAGACGCGCTCTTACGCGCCTCAAACAACCTGCAGTACCACCACATCTCGTCTTCTCGGATTTTGTGCTCTACCGCCTCAACTAGGGCTCCAAATCCATCACATAATACACCATCGAAACCGTCTAGACAAAACGATTCCAACAACGCAAAGAACATCCTGATCCAATCCTCCATGCGCCTTCATGCGCGACCTCAGTGTTTCTGGACTAGATCCATGAGTCGCTGCCTCTTGTTCCAGCATACCCATTGCCACGTTAGTCTTAAAAGGCCACTCATCTGTCACCTCAGAGCCTAATCAACTGACACATTGACGCGCCCTATTTTTTTTCGAAAGGAAAAGAATATTATATAATAAATAATTAGTTTAAAGAGAAGGTTTTTTTTTTTAAGCATCGGTTTTCTCCAAAAATATACTTATGCCGTTTTAAAAAATAAGGAGTCGCCACATACCATTGGGTTTAAACGGTGTGGTAGGTCACCAAATTTTTAGAAAAACAATTTAAATGACCTAAGTAAAAATTGACTCCAAAAAAGACACGGGCAAACCAAAGATTCATTTAAAGGCTCGGGAGTTGGTTACGCTCGGGGAAAGTGTTAGGCACCTCAAAACGTCCATCCAAAAATGATACCTTATGTCCAATTAAGTCCAATTAGTTTAGCCCGAATGTTTTATTTTATTTTAAAATTATTTCCTTCTTATAAAATCTTTTTGGTATTTTCACAAATAAGGTGGGATAAGTTTTTGAATTTTTGAGAATGTTCCCTCGGTATAACCTCTTATTGAATATTAAGGATTCGACAATGATGGTTCCCATGGAGTTTTGTGTATGTTTCCGAGAGATTTCTTTAATTTAAATAGACAAACTAAAAATAGGTGAATAATAATGAAAATATGAATGCAAAACTAACATCTATATGAATTTTATTTTTTATGCAAAAGCAACCTAAAAAAAAAGTAAAGAGTTTGGTTTAAATATGTCGACGCAAACTTGATATGAATATGAGAATCAAATAGAGAAATACTATGTGAACTAATGTGATTAGGCGTGACAATGATTTAGTTATTTAATAAAAAAAAAATCTAAATGATGCACGTGTCGTGACTAGATATGAGAAGTAGTATAGATTCATGATATAAATGAAAAAAAACTATATATATAAGTGGTGAAAGTGTTCTAAATATGCAGTCTAAATGATATAAGAAATAAACATACTAAGTGGATGAAAAAAAAAAAAGTTTACTTTGAGTTTGCCTGATATGATTTAAAAAAATCCCGTTTTGAAATTTTCTCGAATTCTATGGATATGAAAATCAAGGGGAGATTTGCGTAAACAATTTTATCAGAATTAATCTTTCCGAAACTTAAACGAAATCCCAAGAAAGATTTATCGAGGGAAGAGATTTTTTAAAATCATTCGTTTCTAAATTCCACTCGAGTCGGGGAATGGAAACGAAGCCACGGAAAACTCTCCCATGATTTATCGAATCGTTAGATTCACCTTAAGGTTCATAAAGATTAATTCCTCAAAACAAAGATTTTATTATTTTTGGATTTTTTATTTTTTATTTTTATTTTTAGCGTTTTGATAACAAGAATAAAAATAAAATAAATAAAAAAATATAGAAAATAAACAATGAAACATCCTTCACCTAATGCTTGGGGTTAAACTCAACGAGAAAAACCCACCCTGGCGTTTTCATCAGATCATCGAATGATTTTTTTTACACGAATTACAAACACACACACAAAAAAAAAAAAAAAATGCAGAAATAAAATAAATAAAAAAACAGTGGATGTCCTCATCTAAACGCTCAAATATTTAGATTGAGAATGGGGAACCTCATTCTAGCATTTTTCATCGAGTCATCAGACGATTAAAAAATAAATAAAGCTTGCAAGAATTTAAATTGCGAAGAGAATAAAATAAAACTGAAAAAAGAGTTAAAAATCAGAAAACATACCTGTTCTAGGTCAAGAATCACGATACTCGGACTTTTTCTCTCGTGTAGACAGTTTCCTGAATGGGTTTACGATGAGAATCACTTTCTAAAAATTTTTTCTCTTAATTTCTGAATGTCTCCCGAAGGGTTTTTCTTTAACGTTTTTGTGTCTAAACTATGAGGATGATGGTCTTATTTATAGGAAGGATGTGGAGTAAAAATCCTAGAAACCCTAGTCCCAATTCGACGAGGAAAAGAAAAGAAAACCTAAAAGAAAAGCTAGGGAAAATGAAAGCTAATCCCATTTTGACAAGAAAATCTTTTCTTTTCTATTTTTTTTAGTTTTATTTTTTTTTTCTTTTATATTTTTTTCTTTTCTTTTTTCTCTATTTTTTTTTGAAAATAAAAATCAAATAAATTTTAAAATAAAGCATAAAATTTTTGCGGGACGGTCAAAATGCCGTGTCTACAGCTACCCCTCTTTGTCATGCGAGTTCCACTTGCTAGACAAAGATAGAAAATCACGTCATTTTGAACGTCCCATTTTTTTTTTTTTTTTTTTTAAAGTGCATATTTCAATGATAGAACAAATAAAATAAAATGAATCGTGACGATACTCATGACGAACAAGTGTCAGTTTAGAAGATCGTTTAGAGTAATAACAAAATGACTCATGACGATACTCATGACGAACAAATGTCCGTTTAGAAGATCGTTTAGAGTAATGAAAAAAAATACTCATGACGATATTCGTGAAGAACCAGTGTTCGTTTAGAGGATTGTTTAGAATAACGAAAAACAGACTCATAACGATACTCATGATGAACAAGTGTCCGTTTAGAGGGTCGTTTAAAATGATGAAAAACATACTCATGACGAATAAGTATCCGTTTAGAGGATTGTTTAGAGTAATAAAATAATAACTCATGACAAACAAATGTTCGTTTAGAGTAATGAAAAAAAAGACTCATGACAAACAAGTATCCATTTAGAGGATCATTTAGAGTGATAGAAAATTGAGACTCAAGCTCAAGTCATCTTGACTGGGGCACAAAAGAAAGTCCAGAGGTATAGAATATGTCCCAGCTTGTGGCTAGGCAAAGATGAGAGAGCAAAGATATAAAATGTGCCTAACTCTCATATGACTGAACCTTTACAAGTTGTCTACGTACCTTAGTATTATGTCGAGTATCAGGTTTAACGTATTTCACTGGATGCCCATTTCAGGGCAAAATGCATACCTAGATGCTCATTTAGAGCATTGAATTTTCTGCAATAAGAGTCTCCAATTTGAGACGGGAGATTATTTCATTTGGATTTAGAAGCTTCGTTTTCCAACTCAGGGTACGCCATGTATCTGGGTGATTCGATGGGACTTTTTTTTCTTTTTTTTTTTCCCTAAATTTTCGAGATTTCACTTTTCAACTTAGGGGAGAGCCCAACATGCCTCATAAAAGTCTCCTTGACTTACTCGACTGGATTCTTGTCTTTTCAAATTTCTAGGCGCTTCGATGCTTGAGGTTCTAATACTCTTGCATGCTCTGTGTTTTCTCAAGTCTTGCAAAACTGATTTAGTCCAAACAAAATGGGCAAATGTTGAAAATTACTAAGCGAGTACCTTTAATGCCTGATACAATTTTTTGTGAGATCTTGAGTCGGATTGTAGAGAAATATGCTTCCAATACACTTCCCGGCCACAACCAATGTTTCTTTTCATAAATTCTGATTCGATTCAAATCCATCAAGTTCTGATCCTGAAAAACGTTGTTTGCCTACCAAATTGAGTTGAGGCGAAAACCTTGAACGGATAAAACTATCATCTTTCATTCTTTTTCTAATCTCTTCCATATTTGCATCAATATTTCTTGCTCGGTTACTCCATATTTCCAGTTATCCTTTTTTTTTTTTTTTTAAATAGATTATCGAACTTACGATGGTTCAGGGGCAATCGAGCTTATCAATGAACATGATCTTATTTGCGAATTGAGACTTTCTTGCAACATTTGAAAGTTTCTTCATTGGGATCATTGGCCTGGGATGATTGTGTTCCCTTTTCGCCATTGGGTGACTCAGATAACAGGCGAACCAGGATATTTACACTCAGTTTTATCAATCACTAAAGGACCAGCAGAGATAGCTTGACCAGCTTGCAACAATATATCAAAGCATCGTTAGGACAATGGATACCAATCTTGACTTTCGAATCCCCTAGTACTCTGGAATTGCTGTCGGATTTGGTCAGGGGCCTTTTGGATCTCACCATCGTTTGGATAAACAAAATCTTTCTTTGTTTTAAGTCTCATTGGATCGTGGTCTAGCTCTGTATTGATATTATACCTTCACATCATCGCTCAGTCATATCACATACAACATATGCATGCAATTTTGGTCACTTAAAAGAGTAAGATTCAAACATTAGACCACCGTTTTGGATAAACAGTATTGCATTATTGAAATTTAAAAAGCCATTACAGAGCAAACCATTTTCCATCCAAAAGACCAACGGGATGGAAAGGTAAGTATGTGAAGATGTCCCAATTTTATCAAAACACCTATCAGATTGAAAGTAAACAAGAACACCAGTTTTGTAGCCTTTAGATTTTTTCAAATTGAGCCTCGAACACATGACTCGCTCCCATCTCTGCTAACATTTTGCTAAAGATCGGTTTCACCACTCCCTAAAGAGGCATGCTCAGGTAGCGGATTTTGCTGACAGTTCGGTGCACTGGTCTCAAGTGTTTTAGGAAATGTGATGACTCTTGTTTGTATGAACTCCAGGATCTTGTCTTTCAAGTGATAACATTGCTCCGTCATATGTCCTCTAGCTCCCGAGTTGTATTCACATAAAGCATTCGAAGATGCGATTTTTACTTCCAGGCTTAGGCTCATAGGATGGGAGGGTTATCAGCATCCTTGACTTCAAACAACTCTGGTACAAGTCGATGATTGAGATTGAAAGCTCCAACATTTCATTTTTGTCGTTTTGAAAGTTTCGCCCTGTAGCACGAGGTAGATAATCTTTGTGGTATTGGGTTCTTGGCCTTAGGGTGTGGTTAGGAATTTTAGGTGAGGTGTTCGCGTTTTGCTGATATCTAATGTAAGAGGGTGCTTGGTAGGTTTCGGGACAATATTGGGGAATGTGGTTTTGTTAAGGGAGAGGTATGTTCTAGTAATAGTGGGGATAGTTTTGGGAATATGGTTGGTTCTGGGGGTAATGTTGGTTTTGGAAATTTTGAGGGGGATAGTTATGATATTGGTATTCTGGTTCGGGTAGTTTTGGGGATAAAAAGCTTGCGGGTAGTTCTGGTGATAGGCTAGCTGGGAGGGAAACGATAACGGCTACCTCATTCTTCTTTTTCTTTGGTGGGACTAACATCTTATTCGGATCGGGTGAGGTCCCTTCAATCTGTCCGCTTCTTATTCCCTCTTTTATCACCTCGGCTTGTTTGATCGCATCACCGAAAGAAACCACTACTATGATCGATAGATCTCGATAGAACGGTGGCACTTGGATCGACTTGAATATCTCTAATTGAGCCTCCTCGTTCAGCCTGGGGACAACTTTGGCAGCCTCCTGCCTCCAGCAGGAAGTGTATCTTCGGAAACTTTCATCTTTCTTCTTTAGTATCTGGTAGAGGGTATTACGATTCGGCGCGACATTCTTATTGTACACATACTGCTCACAGATGGATTCTACTAGATCCTCGAATGTTTTAATATGCTCCAGGTCCAAGGTCATGTAACAGCTAAGAGCCGGTCCTTTCAATGATCACCAAAACATCTTCAGGCAAAGGTCTTCATTCTGAGCATAAATTCTTAATTCCTCCTTGTAGATGCTGACATGCAACTCTGGGGGGCCAGTGCCATCATACTTAGTAAACTCCGAAAGTACGAAGTTTTTCGGATACACCACCTAGGGTGGTGCTGACAACTCCTTGTATGTTGCTTTCCTAGATGGCTTATCTCTTTTCAATTCTTTTATGGTTTTCTCCAACTCTTCCATTTTCAGAACCCAGGCTGGAGGGGGTCTATTATCCTCTTTTCTATTTACAGTTTTAGTGGTCGGGGTCGATTGATTACCATTTGTATCGTTCGATGGAGCAACGACCTTCTCTGGGTGAATGAGGATCTGTGGTGCGGTGGGGGCCAAGCCTTTTGGTAAGGCCTGATAGACATGCCCCTAGCTAGGATATGCTGGCGCTCCATAGGCGAAGGGCTGAGGGCCCGTCTAAGGTCTGTAGTAGATCGGTACCGCAAAGTTTGGGCCGATGTGGTTTGGATTCGGCACTAAGTTCTTTATTCTGACACTTGGAGGGTTTTCATTTGGTGATTTTAGTCACAGGAGTTCCACTGGATGGAGGAATTGGCACCTCCTGAGGTCGGCTAAGTTCATTAATCATTTCCCTCAGCATGTCGATGGATTCCTGCATCTGAGCCATCTGGGCCGTACGGGGAGATTCGAGATTGCTTTCTGATGTCATCTTGGAGTGAGTCTGGGCCCGGCTGCGAGTAAAGACCGGACTTCGAATGGGGGGAACCATAATTGCTTTTTTGGGACCAATTTTCTTGTCTTGTCCTGTTCTTACAACAAATCCATTTATTAGTCCACGTGGGTCTTAGGTAGTTTTAAAACCCATCTGAGTTCAAAGTTTTCAATTCTGATAATGACCGATCAAAATAGATAATGATTTATGAAAAATCTTTCGTAGCTTAATCGGTATTGGAAACTCCGAACTCATTTGGTTTTTAAAACATCCTAAGACATCATCAATCCATCAAGTATGAAACTCCCCGTCTTGTATCATAAAATCCCAAGAGGATAACATCAATACAAGACGATTGTACTTGTGTCAGAGGGTTTATAACAATATACGAGCCCGAGTGAGAAGAAAGAAAAAAAATAAAAATAAACATCATAACTTATTTACAAAAATAGAAGGAAAAAATAACAAAATAAAATATAACATTCAGACATAGAATGGTTGGACTTATTTGGACATATTAGACTCGACCTTCTTTTATCCCCAGTGGAGTCGCCAGCTGACGCATCCCGATTTTCTAAAAAGAAAAAAATAATAATAAATATGCGTAAAGAGAGGTTTTTTTTTTTTTGAAGCGCCGGTTTTCTCAAAAAACATACTTAGGCTGTTTTAAAAAATAAGGAGTCGCCACCTAACATTGGGTTTAAATAGTGTGCTAGGTCACCGAATTTTTAGAAAAACAATTTAAATGGTCTAAGTAAAAATTGACTCCAAAAAATACACGGTCAAACCAAAGATTCATCTAAAGACTCGAGAGTCGATTACGCTCGGGGAAGGTGTTAGGCACCTCAAGACGTCCGTCTGAAAACTGTACCTTATGTCTAATTAAGTCCAATTAGTTTAGTCCGAATGTTTCATTTTATTTTAAAATTATTTCCTTTTTATAAAATCTTTTTGGTATTTTCATAAATAAGGTGGGATAAGTTTTTCGATTTTTGGGAATGTTCTCTTGGTATAACCTCTTATTGAATATTAAGGATTCGACAAGAATGGTTCCCGGGGGATTTGTGTATGTTTCCGAGAGATTTTTTTAATTTAAATAGGCAAACTAAAAATAGGTGAATAATAATGAAAACATGAATGCAAAACTAACATCTATATGAATTTTATTTTTTATGCAAAAGCAACCTAAAAAAAAACTAAAGGGTTTGGTTTAAATATGTTGATGCAAACTTGATATGAATATGAGAATCAAATAGAGAAATACAACGTGAACTAATGTGATTAGGCGTGGTAATGATTTAGTTATTTAATAAAAAAAATAAAAATAAATAAAAAATATAAGCGGTGCACGTGTCATGACTAGATATGAGAAGTAGTATGGATTCACGATATAAATGAAAAAAACTATATGTATAAGTGGTGAAAGTGTTCTAAATATCCAGTCTAAATGGTATAAGAAATAAACATACTAAGCAGATGCAAAAAAAAAAAAGTCTACTTTGAGTTTGCTCGATATGATTTAAAGAAATCCCGTTTTGAAATTTCATCGAATTCTATGAATATGAGAATCAAGTGGAGATTCGCAGAAATAGTTTTATCAGAATTAATCTTTCCGAAACTTAAACAAAATCCCAAGAAAGATTTACCGAGTAAAGAGATTTCCTAAAATCATTCGTTTCTAAATTCTACTCGAGTTGGGGAATGGAAACAAAGTCACGGAAAGCTCTCCCATGATTTATCGAATTGTCGGATTCACCTTAAGGTTAGTAAGGATTAATTCCTCAAAACAAAGATTTTATTATTTTTGGATTTTTTATTTTTAGGGTTTTGATAACAAGAATAAAAATAAAATAAAATAAAATATAGAAAATAAACAATGAAACATTCTTCACCTAATGCTCGGGGTTAAGCTCCACGCGAGAAACCCACCTTGACGTTTTCATCGGATCATCGGACGATTTTGTTTTATACGAATTACAAACACAAAAAAAAAAAAAAAAAAAAAAAAAAAAATGCAGAAATAAAATAAATAAAAAATAGCAGGTGTCCTCGTCTAAACGCTCAAAGATTCAAATTGAGAATGTGGAACCTCATTCTGGCGTTTTTCATCGAGTCATCGGACAATTAAAAAATAAATAAAATTTGCAAGAATTTAAATTGCGAAGAAAATAAAATTAAACTGAAAAAAGAGTTAAAAATCAGAAAACATACCTGTTCTAGGCCAAGAATCACGATGCTCGAGTTTTTTCTCTCTCGCAGACAGCTTCTCAAAAGGGTTTACGATGAGAATCACTTTCTAAGAGTTTTTTCTCTTAATTTCTAAATGTCCCCCAAAGGGTTTCTCTCTAATGTTTTCGTGTCTAAACTATGAGGAGGAGGGTCTTATTTAAAGGAATGATGTGCAGTAAAAAATCCTAGAAACCCTAGACGAGAAAAAAGAAACAAAACCTAAAAGGAAAGAGAAAAGGAAATCTAATCCCATTTTGATAAGGAAACCTTTTCTTTTCTTTTTTTTTTTTTTTTTTATTATTATGTTTTTGAAAATAAAAATAAAATAAATTTTAAAATAAAGGATAAAATTTTTGTGAGACGGTCAAAATACCGTGTCTACACACATCAATGCCACATCAGCGCCACGACAGCATCACCTCACCGTCAAGTCAACGCACCTCACCGTCAAGTCAACGCACCTTACCGCCACATAAGCGCCATGTTAGCTTTTGATCGCCATATCATTAGTTAACCGCCACGTTAGCGCCAGTCAGCCTTTGGACTGTTATGTCACTGGTTTTGTTTTAGGTAATTCTATTTGACCGGTTCAGGCATTTTTAGATCGATTTTCTGTAAAGTTGGATCAGTTCATGGGGTTTCTTGACGTTCTGATTCTTTTTTTGGCCTCTATTTTGTGATTTGAGGGTCACAGAATATACATTCTTTTATATTTTTGTGGTTTTTACACCGGTTCACCTTCCTTTTTGTGCCTATGACTGAATCGGACTTACCCCGGGTTATTATTACTGTTCTGGATGAATCTAATTATGTTGTGTAGGGTCAAGAAATGTTTGGTTTCCTTCATAGACAAAAATTGTGGCGTTATTTGATTGAAAATATTACTGAACCCTAGAAGAATGATGACAAAAATACAGCTAAATACATTGACCATCTAGAGGACTGGGATAGTAGAAATCGCAGAGATCGAACTTCAATTTGGTACACTCCATACAGTTAAAGAAGCTTCGGATCTTCTCAGCATCGCTACACTAGGGCAGACCTTTCAAATTGGTATCGTCTTCTTTCCACTTTTCATAGCATGCACCAAGAACCTGGGCAAACTGTCAACAGTTTCCTATCTTAGATGGCTACCGTGTGGAATCAGTTGGCTCTCACTGAGCCAACCTAGGAATGCACAAAGACGCTGATATTCATAGAAAGTACCGAACTGGGACACGTATTATGCAATTCCTAATGGGCTTGAGAGAGAAATTTGAGTCTATACAAACTTCAATCCTACACCAGGGCACAATACCATTCCTAAACGATATCATTTCTGATGTACTTAGTGAGAAAACACATCTTGCCACATTACAAGGATCTCATACAGATATTACCCTTGCAGCACCAGTTACTCTTGCCACACTAACTACCAAGGCTAACCCATCCTAGAAGCCCTTATACTGTAGGTATTGTCATTCACAAGGGCATGAATTGCTCAAATATCCTTCTCGCTTGTGTAAAGTCTGCAGAGAATTGGGCCACTATCTTGCAGATTGGCCTAAACTTCCATTTGCAAATCAGTTAAATGGGAACCAATATTGCTCTCGAGGCTCTCATAATTGGTCCAATTCTAAGCCAAGAAATATTGTTGCTGTCACACCCCACCCCGGGCACCCATCTCTTAGGGCCGGGCGTGACGTCGACCTGACTTTACCAGACCAATCCACGAGTACCTAAATATACAATATATACATACACACTCGCGCTATTGTAAATAGCACACCTGTCCTGAATATCCATAAATCAAAACTACTAAAAATACCTGAACCTTTCACGGTTCACTTCCAACCGACTCACCTCCGACACGACACGACCTCCGGACTCTCCCTAGTGCCAGTAGTAGACCAACTCCTAGCTGCGGTACCTGAAACCAATTTTTTTTATTGGTGTACTGTCTTCATAATAATAATAAAAAATTTATGGATCAAGTATAAATAATAAACTCTACGTTTTGAAAGTATATTATTATACAATCACATACCCGGTTCTGTTGCCCCCAATGAAATGAAACAATATAACAACAATACCGTATATCGCACACCCTATTCGGAAACAGTTTCCCACTGTCATCAATGTAAAGAAATAGTGTATTTAAAACACCTAATACCAACATAATATAACCACACACCCTACAAAAATCCAATTTCCCTGTCACAAATGAAATAACCCCATATATATACTGAAAATATCCAATCCAAACATTTGACATCAACCAACTCGATTATTTTAGATCAATCAATCCAAATATTTTTAAACATCCCATCCAAGTAGTGAAAGTCAACCGAAATAATAAATACACCAATATATATATATATATATATATATATGGGAAAAGTACAATTTAGACCCTCTAACTATTGACACATTTCTAAGTGGTCCCTAAAAGTTTAAACATTTCATTTCAAACCATCTACGTATCATAACATTTCTAAATGATCTTTCCATTAGAAAATCAGTTAAAACCAACGGAATTTAGGGGCAAAATGGTGTTTTCACATTTTTTAAATTTTTTAATCATTTTTAATATTTTTAGTTTTATTTCTTCAATCTCTCTCTCTCTCGCGACCTCCCTCTTTCTCCCCTTCCCTTCTCTCCTTCCCATCCCACCCCTTGCAACAGGGGGTGGAACCACCCCCATAACAGGGGGTGTATTCTACCCCCGCAAAGGGAGTGGTTTCAAACTCTTCTCTCTCCCCTTCTTCATCAATGGATTCAACCACCAAAACAATATTTTACCCAGAAAACCAGACCTCGAAAATGGCTTGATTAAATCATTACAATCGTTTAACGGTGTATAAACATCGCTAATTTCATCGTTATGATCTTCGTACCCTTTATAAACGCATAAAACCAACAAACCAGACCGAAGAAAATACAATAAATCCAGGGGTAAACCGACCTTGAACAATCCCTCTGTGTTAACAATAGCGAAAAACAAGGATAACCCAAAAGAACACAGGGCAAACAAGAAGGAGAAAATCGAAAGAAGCCTCAATGGGGCTCGTCTAAAATGGCTTCCCTTGAGACTAACGGTTAAAGAAACCAATACCCAGATGAATCCATGGAAGGAAACCATGAACCACCATTGTAGAGGTAAAACAGACCCTGTTTTTCTAAATTTCTCTTCTAACATCCAAATGCCCAAAACCAAGTAGATTAATCCAATGAAGACACATCTAAGACCGCCACAGAGAGAGAGAGAGAGAGAGCAAGAGAGAGAATAAAAGAGAGTTTCTCATGCACAGACACATATACAGAAGAGAGAGAGGAACAAAACAATAAAATAACCTGTAACCAGTAACCAGAACCGGAGAAGATGATCGGAAAACCAGTAAATTTCAACAAACTCAAAAAGCTATAATGATCGATTTCTTCTCGCCGACGAAAATGTTGGAAATTAGTATAAAAACACCGCCATTTATACATCAAGAGAGAGAGAAAAGAAGATAGATTCTCATACGCACACACACATACGGGGGTGAGTTCACCTCCTGTTTCAGGGGGTAATTCCACCCCTGCAACAGGGGGTGAACTCACCCCCTATTACGGGGAGAGGGAATGAGGGAGAGGGAGAGGGAGAGGGAGGTGGAAGGGAGAGAGAAAGAGGGAGAGGGAGGTGGCGAGGAGGGGAAGGAGGAAAATGGAGGTGGAGGTGGAGGGAGAGAGAGAGAGAGAGAGAGAGAGAAATAAGAAAGGGAGGAAGAGAGAGAGAGATTAAAAAAATGATTAAAAAAATTTAAAAACTTGAAAAGACCATTTTGCCCCTGAGATTCTATTAGTTTTAACAGAATCTCTAACGGAGGGACCATTTAGAAACGTTATGATATGTAGAGGATTTGAAATGAAACGTTTAAATTTAGAGGGATCACTTAGAAATGTGTCAATAGTTAGAGGGTCTAAATTGTACTTTTTCCTATATATATATCCAACTGATTCATCGTATACGACAAAACACCACACTGCCCTCCGATTAGCCATAGGATCGTTTTAACCTCACGATTGGGAGTTGCAACGGTACCGTACCAGCCGCAGGGTTTGCATCCCAAATGGGTCAATCAACCACCTGTAGGACTGATTCTCTTGAGAGGTTATAATATCAATAACCACCTGCTGGACTAATCATCCGACATATCATAATATCAACAAGCACCTGCTGAATTAATCCTTCGGACATGTCATAATATCAGCAACCACCTATTGGACTAATCCTCCGGACAGGTCATAAACCATCCCGCGAGACATACCCTCCTGACGGGATCAAAACTATGTCCTAATCGAACCAACAAAATCATCCTCTAACTTTAAAATCGATTTAAATCCAAAGATAATTTTTTTCTCACTTTTAACACCAAAATCACTTGATCCACATAAGTTCAAAATTCATCCATTTTTTCAATAAGCACACTTTTATACAGTTTATACAAAAATGAAAGTTGCATATTTATGTAGAAGACAATACACTCACCTCGATATCCGTTCTATAAAATTGCTATTGACCACACTCTATCGGGATGTTGGTGCCTGTGAACCTAATGGTGAGAGGGCTTAAATTAATAATCTATTTAAAATAACATAATCATGCAATGTAGGCCCCAAGTTTCACAATTTTCCCATCCCCACATTTTATTATGCAATTCATTCATATGAACGGTTTTAAATTTATTATAGCAATTACAACATTTTGATGCTAGTAGTTAAATTTAACAAAAATAAAATTTAACGAGAAACGTTATCCGTTCCGAAACGGTTGTCAATTTTCCTTTTTTTTTTTTTCCTCCCTAAAAAATTTGATTGTTTTGATCTTGCATTCACTGCCTAGGCGAAGGATCCATCGCCTCAGCGAAATGCCTCGTCTCTTATTTATTTCGCTACTGACTCGCCACTGCCTAGGCTGTCGCCGCACCGCCTAGGCGAACACGCGCTGCTCTGTTTTCTGATACTTCACCGCCTAGGCAAAACTATCACCACCAAGGTGACGATGTAGCAGTTCCTCATTTCTGCTTCATTTTCTGTTGATCGCTTGCTCTGCCTTTCCTCATAGCTCCGACGACCTCTCATTGCCCCACCTCATGACCAAACACACATATACAGCAACACATACCCACACACACTGTTAACAAAACTCCCACACCCACATGTTTCGCTGGATCAAACAGAGGAACACATATATATGAAATCAATTGAAATACACACACACACACACACCATTGGCACACTCCAATTCCCACCACTATCACCACCGTCGGACCAACCTCACTGACTGCACCCACCACACACACATGTGCACACACACCTCGGAGCATCACTGAACGGACAACCCTAGACCATCGGCGACGAATACCCACTTGATCGGAACCCAATCTCTCTCTCTCTCTCTTCCGAGATTTGACGAACACAAAATGCTGCCTACACGCCGGACGAATGGTGACACACACACACCCTTACACACCAGCTGAATGACAAACATACACACAACGAACGATCGGCGACGATCACCCACCACCGGAGCAACGACCAGTCTGCCGCCGACGATATACACATACACCGTCGCACCATCAACGACCACACTCCCATAACTGTCGAATGAATAACCGAAGACACACCCACACACAGACTGGACTGAATAGATAAACCACACACAATCCAGACCGCACGACACACGCCACCGCCGACGAACAACGACCCTTCTCTCTTTTTTCCCCCCCTAATTTCCTTCTGTTTTTTAGGCTCTTGATCCTTTATTTAGTTCTAGAATATGTAAGCATGGGAAAAGTGGGCTGAGATTGATCCTTATCTTGCCACGTTGTTCGGATCGGGTCTTGTTCTTTTTTTTTTTTCTCTCGATCCTTCTATGTCCCCTATTTCTGATTTGTATGGTTATATATATATATATATATATTTGGTTAAATTACATTCATCCCCGCTTAAGTTTCTTTAAGTTTTTAATTAAAACAAAAACAAAAACTTACGTTTTGTAAAAATTCCAGATTAACCCCCTAAAATTTTCAATTGAATTTTATTTACAAAAATCAACCCCGTTATTTTCTACATGCTTCTACAATGCAGCTAAAATTATGTGTATACAAAAATTCAGGTCTTACAGCTGCTGTAGCCACTGATGCTACACCAACTTTATCCAGCTCTCCACCTGATTGGAGTGGTCTTTGCACTGCGCTTATCGAGGCTCTAACTAAAACTAGTAGCAATATAGCCATGTTAACTACACCAGGTACATCTTGATGGTATTTTGATTCTGTCTGTTGCAATCACATGACTTCTGATACATCTATTTTTTCGTCTAAGACCCGTGATGAGTATACATTTGCTATTCACACTGCTAATGGATCAAATATGTTGGTTAGCCACACTAGACATGTTGACAGTTCTCATTTGTCTCTCCCTGACACGTATTTGGTTCCTAATCTTACACTTAACCTTATATTTGTTGGACAACTATGTGATCTTGTGGACTTGACTTGCATTTTTCTTCTGTTGGTTGTTGTGTGCAGGACCCTCAGACAGGAAAACTCCTTGGAACTAACCGTAAAGTTAGACGCCTCTTTGAGCTCACTTACCTCCAAGTCCCATTCTCACCATTACTAAACCAATCAGCCCCATCCATCCCAACATTCTTACCTGTGGAATTGTGGCACTCTTGGTTAGGTCACACTTTATCCAGCCGTCTACGTTCTCTTATTTCTAGTGGTCAGTTAGGTTCATTTCAGTATGAGTCTTTTTATTGTATTCATTGTCAACTTGCAAAACAATCAGCTTTACCCTTTAATGAAATTCAGTTTGTTTTCCTTACATATTTTGATTTAGTACTTTATGATGTTTGGGGACCTTCTCCTCATGCATCAATGGATGGTGCTCGCTATTTTGTTATATTTGTGGATGACTATTCTCTTTATACGTGGTTGTTTCTTATGAAAAGTAAATATGAACTCTTTTAAATATATTCTGATTTTTCTTCTATGGTTCAAACTCAATTCTCTCGGAATATCAAAGTTTTTCATTCAGATAATGTAATGGAATACAAAGACCATTCTTTTCTAAACCTAATTCACAAAAATGGCATGCTCCCCCACCGTTCGTGCCCTGGAACCTCTAACAAAATGGACGAGCTGAACGCAAACATAGACATATTTTTTATACCGTTTGTGCTCTACTCATTTCCTCATCATGTCCTGTACATTTCTGGGGTGATGCTGGCTTAATCGCACTGTAAACAATTAACCGTGTCCTTCCGCCACAATCCAGAATAAGTTCCCATTCGAATGCCTTTTCGGTAAACCTCCTGATTACTCTGAACTCAGAGTCTTTGGTTGCGCTTATTTTGTTCTTCTCAAACCACATGAACAAAACAAACTGCAACCAAGGGCTCACCTGTGTTGTTTCATTGGATATGGTATTGAACATAAGGGGTATCGGTGCTGGGATTCTATTTTTAAAACCTTTTGTATCTCTCGTCATGTCATTTTATGGGAACATCAAATGTTCTTTTTCTTACGATCATTTGACATGTAAACCATTACTAACTCCAAACTCTTTATTGATTCATCTATTAAGTTATTTCCTAATAATCCAGTTTTAGGTGCTCATGAGCCCACCTTAGAATCACCAGCTGATATCACCCCTTCTGTTCTGGAACCACCATCTGACCTTACCTTTCTAGACCCAACTGCAGCTCCAAAACCATCAGCTGACTGCACCCCTCTGACTCAATCGGTCCTACTCGAGGATATTCCTATGTCTGATGAGTCTGTACTGACTCCCTCTGAGAATCATCTTCCAGATCACTCCCGCAGATCTACCAGGGTAACTTATTACCCTTTTTATCTTTCTAATTATCATTGTTTTTACACTATATTTTATCTTCATGAGCCTCAATCCTATAAGAAGGTTAGCATTAATCCTCTTTGGCAGAAAGTAATAGACGATGAACTTCAATCCCTAGTCAAAACTCATACCTAGGATATTGTTGATATGCCACTAGAAAAACTCATATTGGGTGCAAATGGGTATTTAAGATCAAGATGCTTTCTAATGGCTCTATTGAACGATATAAAGCTCAACTTGTTGCCAAGGGATTTTTTCAGGAATATGGCATTGACTATGATGAAGAGATATTTTCTCCAGTGGCGAGGTTCATATCTGCTCGTACACTTCTTGTCGTTGCTGCCATTCGAAAATGGGATTTCTTTTAAATGGATGTCAAAAATGTATTTCTCAATGGCAATCTTCTTGAGAAAGTCTATATACATACTCCTATAGGCCTAGTTTCCCCTCGAAATAAAGTTTGTTACCTTCGACGTGCCTTAAATGGTTTGAAACAAGCTCCACCTGCCTGGTTCGCCAAATTCAGAACTACTATTCATCAGTTTGGGTTCACATCTAGTACTCATGATTCGACTCTGTTTATTCACACTGCCAACGATATTATCATTTTTTTATTGCATGTGGATAACATGATTATTATTGGAGATGATCTGCGCTGTATTTCTGAACTCAAAAATTTTCTTAGTGGACAATTCGAGATGAAAGACCTTAATGTGCTTACCTATTTTTTTTTGCCTTAAAGTCTCATCTGGTTCTGATGAATATTTTCTCTCTTAGGTCAAATATACCTTGGATCTCATTTCTAAGGTTAGGATAATTAACTCAACCACTACCACTACTCCTCTCAAGGAAAACATTAGACTTACTTCACTCAATGGTGGATGTCACTATATATCACCAACTGGTTGGAAGTCTTGTATACCTTACTGTCACTCACCCCGAATTGCCTATGTCGTTCATTAGGTCAGCTAATTCTTGTTCGCTCCTCAGATGACTCATTACTCGACTGTTCTTCGCATTTTCGACATGTCAAGGGTATTTTATTTCATGGACTTCATTTCTTAGCTCAGTTTTCTCCCATCTTATAAGCTTATTCTGATGCCGATTGGGCCGGAGACCCCACCAACAGACGTTCAACCACTGGTTATTATTTCTTTTTGGGTCTCTAATTTCCTAGCGTAGTGAGAAACAAATTGTGGTTGTTCACTCCAGTTTTGAAGCTGAATATCGTATCATGGTTGATACAACTCAAGAATTTCTCTGGCTTCGATGGCTACTCGCTGATATGAGTATCTCTTCTCCTATTGCCACTACCCTACATTGTGACAGCATGAGTGCTATTCAGATCGCTCACAATGATATTTTCCATTAGCGTACAAAACATATCGAGACTGATTGTCACTTCATCCATCATCACATTCTCCATAATACAATTTGTCTACAATCCGGACACTTTCACTCTCTGGTTTCCAAACTTAAGTTCACCTCCAACTTACCGCCTTGAGTTTGAGGAGGGGATGTTAATGTATTATATGGGCTTGGCTCACGTGACTTATTAGGGCAAAACCTTAACCCCATTTCCCCCACAAATATATGTATATATCGTTGTATCATTGTACCTCTTTCTTATATATCAATATGTGATTCATTCTCCTACTTCTCAATCATCATAACAGTGAAAATGTCATAAAGAAACAGTTTCTTTCCAGGGGCATAATTAGAATTCTCTTGATTATTTAATTATTTTATTAATTAATTAATTTTCACAATTCAGCTCTTGATACGACCTAATGGGTATGGATGTCAATGATTCGGTTTTGGTCCGGTTTCGTATAAAACAAAAACTGTAAGACATACTAAACCAAAACTGCAACCAAAACTGTCAGTTTTTTTTTAAACGGTTTTAAAACTAAACCATTAAATTTATACAAAACAAAAACCAAAACCGCGAAACCATTTGAGATTTTTCAATTTTATAAAAAACCAAAATCAAATCCAAAACCAAAACCAAAACCATGAAACCGCAGACCATTGTTTTTTTTATATATAAACAAGAACATAACTAAAATATAAAACATAAATTCCAAAAAATAAAATCAAACCACAAAATTATTAATTGTTACAATAAACGTTTCTAACCATAATTAAAATACAACGATAGTTATATTTAGTCAATTTTAAAACTAGACCATTCGATTTGGTTTCTCTCGGTTACACGTCGGTTCGATTTTTTTTTTGCCATCCCTACTAATGGGTCACACAAAATAGATAAGATTGAGGTTTTGATGATCATAATTTGTCTATACCTAGGACTTCCACAACAAAATAGGTATTGAGCATAAAAATAGATCATTATAGGAAATGGTTAGAACAATGTTGAATGAACACTCACTTCATAAAGCCATTTGTACTGCATGCTATATCTTAAAATTCCAATGACTTTTTAAATTTCGATTGGAATTGTCCAAAATTCTAAATAAGTTCTTAAACTCTCCAATTTAGAATTTTATTTTCATTAGTTTGCCAAAGAGCCTAATTGGGATTATAGAACTTCCACTAAAGTTGGTTTGTACTTAATTGAAATTTCTAAAAATCAATTTTGGACCTTATGGCCTTGAATTAACATTTATAATTTTTAATTTAACCCCTAAACTTTTTGAATATTATTTCTCAGTCGACTTTTAAGAAGACCTAATTACGATTTGAAATTCCTAATTAGATATCCTTTTCACTTAATTGGACCCTCTGAAACATTAGTTTAAAAGCTTAGAATTCTAATTTCTTATTTCAAACTTTGATTTAGCCCCTAAAGTTTCAAATTATGATTTTTAGAGTTCAAATTAACTCTTGAAATCCTTATATTGGGATCTCCCATTTTAACCCTAATATTTTTGAAATTCATGAAAATCGTCTTGGCAAAAAATAAAAATGTTGTGTTTACAAAGTAAGATTAATTTCATTTTGAAGAAATCTTTACACAAACAAGAACCTTCATCTTTAATTATCAAGAATTAAAATATTGAATTTGCGAAAACGTACCTAAATCCATAACAAGAAGATTGAAATATCTGAGTTAAGGTTTTATGATCTTCCATATCAACACTTTTATTTTCTGTCTAAATTTCTCTTTGACAATGAAAATAAAAAAAATGGAAAATAACTTTGTGTGATCTGGAGATCATGACCCCTATTTATAAATAATCATATTTGTCCATATTTTCTATTTTTATGATCCATTATAAAAATAAAAATTACATTTATATTTACACATTAAAACCCACACTTAAGAATACATTAATTAAGACCCAAAACTTAAATTAATTATTTTAATTGGCCTAACTTTATTTGATAGCATATAATTCATATTTATTTAATATATAAACCCATATATTTAATTTTACTTCAACAATCTCCCACTTGAGTTATATATGTAATTTTATAAACGTGAATTATACATTATGAGCTCATGAGTTTTGCTATCAAAACTTTATGCATCTTAACAATCTTGTCCATTAACCACACTAATATAGAATCAAAACGATTGTCGTTACATATTTCATAACTAGACCCATCGATGATCACATATATCAATGTAAATAATGACAAAGATCAAATGTGGATGTGTAGCATAGAAATTGCATGCAATATGATCTTAACATGCTTATTTCCAACTGGTCCTCCTTAAATCTTAGTGAGATTAAACCATACAAAATCAGAGTGAATACAAATTGAATAATTTACTACAGTAAATGACTATAAAATAACCATATAATCCATAACAAATGTTTCTATAAAAGCATCTAAAATACAAACTCCCACTAAGCCGACATATCCTGAAAAGAAAACACACCCATATGAGCAGTGCGCTTATGAAAGATCTTGTGTGGTAATACCTTAGTCAGCAGATCCACAATCATGGAGTTTGTCCCCATGTGCTCTATAAACATAAATCCACTCTGAACTCTTTCTTTGACAACTAAGAACTTAATGTTTATAAATTTTGACTTCGTAAAACTCCTGTTGTTGTTGGAATACTATACTGCTGATTTATTGTTATAAAATAACTTAAGTGGTCTTTTAATGCCATCCAAAATACACAGCCTCGTGATAAAATTTTGCAACCATATTCCATGATAGGAAGCCTCAAAACAAGCTACAAACTCAGCTGCTATTGTGGAAAAAGCTATAAGAGATTGTTTAACACTCTCTAAGAATAATACCTCCAGCAAGTAAGTAGATATAGCCTGAAGTAGATTTCATGTTATCTTGGCATCTAGTAAAATCGGAATCAGAATATCCAATGATCTCTAACTAATCTGACTTTCGATAGGTGAGCTTGTAGTCTAGTAAAATCGGAATCAGAATATCCAATGATCTCTAACTAATCTGACTTTCGATAGGTGAGCTTGTAGTCTTTTGTTCTGTATAAGTACCTCATGACTCGTTTGGCTACTATCCAGTGATCTTTGCTAGGATTGCTTAAGTATCTACCCAACATGTCAGTAATATACGCAATATCCAGATGCGTACATACTTGCGCATACATTAGACATCTTACTGCTAACGCATAAGCAATCTTTTGTATCTCTTGAATCTTAAAATCATTCTTGGGGCATTGACCGAGACTAAATTTGTCTCCCTTAGCCACAAGGGTGTCACCTAGTTTGCAATCATGCATGCCAAACATTTTTAAAAACTTTCTCAATATAGCTCTTTTGTGATAAACCAAGCATACCTCGAGAGCGATCCCGGTGTTTCTGTATACCCAACACAAAAGAAGCCTCACCAAGATCTTTCATCCCAAATTTCATTGATATAAATCTCTTGGTTTCGTGCAATATACATATATCGTTGGTGGCAAACAATATGTCATCAACATATAAAACTAAGTAAATATACTTACTCCTACTGAACTTGTGGTATATACGATCATCAACCACATTCATCTCAAAATCAAACGTGAATTAACTTGATGAAACTTATAATACCATTAATGACAAACTTGCTTAAGCCCAAAGATAGATTTCTTTAACTTGCAAACTATCTTCTTTGCATCTCTCGACACAAAATGTTCTGGTTACATGATAGGTGTGAAAAACATATCTATTTCCTATATGAATTGGTTAGTTTTCGAATATGTTTATAGTTATTTTTATTATGTTTTAATTAGTATTTATACTTTTTGTATAACTTAGGTGTGTGGGTCAAAAAGATAGAAAATTGGAGCGAAAACGAAGAGATCGAACCAAAGGTGAGTCGAAGTTACGGTGGATAAACAAGCAAGGAGGCAAAAATATGAAGGAAGCCCACCGCCTAGGCGTCCAGACCTCCGCCTAGGCAGTGAAGATGCTGAGAATGACAAAAGGCTACTGACAGCCCACCGCCTAGGCAGGAAATTCCTCCACATATTCCAAGTCCACTGCCTACTTCTTCGCCTAGGCGGTCACCAAACCTGCAAAGCCGGTACAGGTGTTGTAACTTCAAGGCTATTTTGGACTATGATGAAATCCTATTTCGGAAATTCTCAAAACATGGAAGTTGTATATCTTTTTCTTAGCTTTCCACAGGTTTTTGAATCATCTCAATCAAAGTTCGGATGAAGAAGTTACAGCCAAAACAAAATTTCAAACCTGCGGTAACTTCGCCTAGGCGAATTTCCGGCAGAAAGTTAAGGCCCCGTTTGGTTAGTGTTCCCAACCAAACCCAACCCAACCCAACCCAAATATTTTGGGTTTGATTTTTGGGAACGCGTTTGGCAAACACAAAACTCAACCCAACCCAACTCAAAAAATAGGAATTAATTGTCAAAATCCTAAAGAAACCAGAAACAAAAAAAAGTTGTTTCTTTTTGTGCCCAAAACATTCGACCCAAAGTTCTCAATTTCGTCTTCATCTGCCGGTCGCCCACCACCACCCGCCGCCGTCCGCCGCCGCCGGTCACCGTCCGACGACCACCGTTCGGCGACCGACCGCCATTTTTGGCCATCGTTCGGCGACCGACCGCCGTTTCCGGCCACCGTTCGGCGACCGACCGCCTTCTCAGGCCACTGTCCGGCGACCTTCCGCCGTCTTCGTCCACCGTCCGGTGACCTTCCGCTGCCGCAGGGCACCTTCGGCGACTGTCCGCCGCCGGCCAGCCGTCCGGCCACCGCCGCCGCCGTTGCCAAACACTAAAAAAAAATTCAAAAAAAAAAAAATAGTTTTAGTATAAAATCGTTACCAAACACATTTTGTTCCCAGCTCAAAATAAGAATTGTCGTTACCAAATGCAATTCTGTTCCCAAAATTCTCAACCCAACCCAATTCAACTCAACCCAACCCATTCCATTTGGGTTCAGAAAAGTGGAAACACTAACCAAACGCCACCAAACCGACTTAACTTCGCCTAGGCGAAAATCCTGCAGCACACCCTTGATATTTATTAGATATTTTGAGATCTTTTGGGATATTTATTTCTCCCTTCTCTCCACCTCTCTTCCCTCTCTTGCATTTTTGAGCCCTTTAGGCTATACTTAAGCCTAAGGTTAGGGATTTTAGGTGTGGAGCTCACATCCTGAAGTGGAGAAGACAGCGAATCGATCGTTGAGTGTTCTTAGCGGTTTATCTTCGGACGAGACTAAGTTCTTTGATTGTTTTTCCTTATTTCTTTATCTTAGGAGTATGTGAGCATATTTAGCTCGTTATTTTATTGTATATGCGGCTATGGCCCCGAGTTAAATATGGATTGTAGTAGGGATTAACATATAATTTATAAATACGTTGTTTGGGTGATTTCGATATTTCATTTGTGATTGTTCTTCGTAGTTTGATTGTATTTATCGTATTATTTGTTTATTATGCTTGGATTGATAAATGGAGAATACGGGGTTTTGACAAAACCCCGGATTCAGATTACGGTAAACAAACGCCACGATTCTATAACCCGGTCGGGGTTTGAATCGTGGACAATCGATGACGTAGGGACGCTACCTCGGGTCGTTAAGATGTTGAGGGGGACCTCTTCGTTAACTCGAAGTGGCGTTATATCCCTCGTCTTACGCTTGGAAAAGGTGGCGAGGGAGTTTTAGAACGGAGATTGTTGATAGGGTAAATACAACGCAACGATCCAATAACCCAAAAGGGAGTTGGATTATGTGCAATCAATGACGCTGGGCGAGACTCACGTGACCTAGGGTCATTAAGACATTGAGGGGGACTTCTCCGTTGACTCGAAGTCATGTATTCTCCCGTCTTACACTCGGAAGAGGTGGCGGTGGAGTTTACGTACCGAGGTTGTCAAATAAGTCGAACAACATAAACGTGAGTAAATCGGAATTGAACACGTATTTGTAAACACGTTAATCCTTATGCAATTCTTCACTCTAAAACATATTAACATAATAGTGTAGTTAATTTAGGATATATTAGTATTAGTTTAATTAATTAAATACATTTGTTTTTCGCCTAGATAAAATTAGGTCATGATAAACGCGGTATTCGATAGTAATGACAACAATCCTTGTGGATACGATAACCCGATCTTAACGATCACACTATACTAAAACTTAGACCTTGTATACTTGCGAGTGTAAGTAGCGGCGTGTTTTTCCCGCGCTACCATTACACCATATAGATTGTTTCATTAATGTTAACATTGAGAAACACAGTCTTAACATCCATTTGATAAAGCTCAAGGTCAAAGTGCGCCACAAGCCCAATTATTATCCTAAATGAATTTTTTGATGAAACTGGAGAAAAAGTCTCTTTATAATCGATGCTTTCTTTTTGTGTAAAGCCTTTAGCAACAAGACAGGTTTTGTATCTCTCCACATCACCTTTTAAATCCCTCTTGGTTTTAAATATTCATTTGCAACCAATGGGTTTTGCACCTTCAGGCAATGGGACAAGATCCCAAACCTCATTGTCCTTCATGGACTTTATCTCCTCATTCATGGCATCAGTACACTCTTGAGATTTAGAACTTTCCATGGTTTTACAGAAGTTGATTGGATCATCTTCCACTGTACCAATGTCAAACTTATATTTTTGGAAAAATACGATGTAATCATTTGGCACTGTACTTCTCCTTTCTCTAATGGATCTCCTTAATAGCATAATTCTAGAGGTAGAAGAGTTTGTTATTCTAGAACAGGAGGTTCTTGGATATTTTTTTTCATTTAGATTTTCTTCTTGAACAATGTTAAGAATAGGAGCCTGATTAATGTCAATAACAACTGTGGGAATATCAGCATATTCCTCTTCAAAAATAAAATCCCTAACCTTATCTCCCCCAACAAACTCAACATCCTCAAAGAATCGGGTATTTCTCGTCTCAAAAATTGATTTAGTAGTAGGATCATAAAATTTGTAACCCTGGATCTTTCAGAGTACCCAATAAAATAGCAACTAATCGTTTTTGAATCTAGTTTCATTTCATATGGCCCGTAAGGCCTCGCTTAAGCTAGACATCCCTAAATGTGTAGGTGGTTCAGACTAGGCTTCTTGCTTGTCTAAAGTTCAAAATGAGTTTTGGCAGTTGCTTTAGTTGGTACTTTGTTAAGGATATATGTTGTAGTCTTTAATGATTCACCTCAGAGTGATTCTGGCAAGTTAGAGTGATTGATCATACTCCTTACCATGTCTTTGAGAGTTATGTTTTGCCTTTTAGCAACACCATTCATGCTTGGAGAACTTGGCATGGTGTACTGTGGGACGATACCGCACTCCTCTAGGAATTTAGCAAATGGGCCCGTACGTTGTTCACTTGAACCGTCATACCTATCATAGTATTTTCAACCATGGTCAGATCTGATGCTTTTAATCTATTTGCTGAGTTGATTTTCAACTTCAGCTTTGAATGATTTGAACATGTCCAGTGATTGAGACTTTTCATAAATGAGATAAATGTAGCCATAACGTGAAAAATCATATATGAACGTGATAAAATATTGTTGACCATCTATGAAACCGTAGGGAATGACCCACAAATATCTGTAAGTATCAATTCTAAGACGTTTTTAGGCCTGTTAACATCAAATCCCCTTATATTTGTCTGTTTTCCCTTTATGCAATTTGTGCAAATTTCAAAATCTACAAAATCAAGGGAATCTTGAATCTCATCTAACACAAGTCTTTTAATTTTCCTTTTGGAGATGTGACCTAATCTCTTATGCCGTAATGATGCAAAATTTCCATTGGTTAATTTTATTTTAACACCTTAAGTACTTAATTGTAAGGTTTCATGATATGAAACAATCGTATCAAGCATATAAAGGTTATCTACATAAGATAAAGAATTGGTACCAATCGAATTTGAATTCTTAAAAAGGCTAAATTTATTATTTCCAAAATGACAAGAATAACCAAATTTGTCTAATATAGAAATAAAAACCAAATTCTGTCTAAATGATGGTACAATAAATGTCTCATTCAAATCTAAATAAGTATCAGATTTTAATAATAACCTAAATATCCCAATTGCCTTAACTTTGACCTTCTTTCCATCGCCCCACAAAGATATATCTTTCACCATCATTTGACCTACTGCAGCTCAGGCAACCTTGCATAGACACACTGATGTGAGTAGTTGCACCAAAATCTATCCACCAAGTATGTTTAGGAATCAACGTTAAATTAACCTCAGAACAAACAAGATTAAGAAGTATACATTTCTTTGCATGTCAAGCATGATAGTTGGTACATTACTTCTTCTTATGTCCCACAGCTCTACAAAAGAGACAACCATCAACTTTCTTTTCTTTATGTTGTTTCTTTTGATATGGAACCTCCGCATCTTCTTTATCCTTCTTTCTTTTCCTCCCTATGTTCTTGGTAGTACTATCCAAATGAGCACTTTATATCTTTTCTTGCTTTGATCTTTTCTCTTCTTGCACACAATATGAGATGAGCTCATTAAGAGACCAAGTCTTCTTTTGGCAGTTGTAGCTCACTTTAAATTGACTGAATTGTGTGGGAAGAGATATCAGAACCAAATGCATAAGCAAATTTTCAGAGAGATCAAGCTTAATTACTCTTAACTTTGAAGCGAGATGAGACATTTCCATAATGTACTCCCTAATGTTCTCATTACCTTTATATCTCATTGAGATGAAACTTACAAGAAGTGTACTTGTTTCAACCTTTTCATTCTTGGCAAATCTATTCTCAATTTCTTCTAGGAACGTTTTGGCTATCTTTATCGTTTTTGATATTGTGCCCTTGAATGCTTCTAGAATGGCCTTCTTTATGATTATCAAACACATGCGATTTGGTTTTTCTCACCTTTCAATGTCTCTCTTGTCATCAAATTAACTTTCTTCAGTAAGAAGTGTAAGAGAATGAACCCTTCACTCAAGGTCTAGACCCATGACACCGAGAACTATATGGAGGTTCTCTTGCTATGACTTGAAGTTTGTGTCATTTAGCATAGGAATAGAATTAATACTGATAGTAATGTTAGAAGTAGAACTAATAGCTGAATTAGAGAATAACAAACAAACAAAACTAGCTCATATAAGTCTCAAAAACAAAAATAAATTCAAATAAAGGCAAACCCCATCTTAAGATATCGGACACTATATTAATATTTTATCTTTGGACAAAAATATTAACTTGTAAGTGATATCTTGGTGAAGTAATCAAACACTGATAATAAGAACATATCGAATAATAAATTTTTCTTTGAGTCAATTTATTCTTCATATGTAAAACCAAATAATTATTATGCATTTATTACTACAGGTGCGCATGCAATTCTGTTAAATATTAGTCTTCCTTTGGCCCCATTAATATTCACATAAGCTACATGCATATAATCTTTTATATTTCAAAACAAAATTAATTTTTACAAGGGAGGTCACTTTGGTGACATACTGTTTCAATTAATTTATCTCAAAATAAATTTTAAACACACCAATATTTGAATTTAAAATTGCATGATATACAAGCAAACATGAGAGTAATTGATCGCTCAAAAATAATACCCTTAAAGTGGTACCGCGATACTGATGTAGTACGGTGTTCAAGCCGGAACTACTTCGAAAGATTTGAATTATTATTCTCTGGCATGGAATATCTTCGATATTTAGTTCCTACACTAAACTAATCTAAGGTGAATTAATATCTAGGTATAAACCATTCAGACCAATAATCAATCCCCAAAAATATGATTATGTGACCATTAAATCAAGACCACAAGTGGAAGATTTAATATTCTAGTAGTGATTGGATTTAAAGCAAAATCTCTACAAGAACATTTTGACAATAAATTCAATCACAATTAAATTCATTTTTTAGACCGGAATTCCTACCACATAATTGTTTATACAATATCCAAATTTAAACAAGAAAAATACAATTGTAAAACCTAAATCGTAAAACGTACGTCATAAATAGTTGCATTTTAGAGCATTAGAAAATTTTAGGTAAAACTTTTATTGATTAAAAACTCAAATCAAAACTTGGGGGTCAAATTTGCAAATTTAAAAACATTACTCTCAACTTGGGATGCGAATTGCCAATTAAAAAATAAAAATGTTAGGGATCAAATTACAATTTTAGAAACTTATAAATGTTGAATTGAACTCAAAAAGAAGACTTTAAGAAATTAGAGGGAGAAAAGAGTAATTTAACAAAAACTTTTTAAAACACACACACACACACACACACACACACACACATATATATATATATATATATATATATATATACACACGCATACACCGTGCGTGTAAGACTGCCGGAAGGGAGAGAACAAAGAGGCAACGTGGTAGGCTAAGAACGATTTCCACCACTTAATCCATGCAATATATACATACTCATGCATGTGCAATGATAAAAACGCCTCTATCAAATTTGAAATTAGATAAATTCTAGAGAGAGAGAGAGAGAGAGAGGACCGGAGCAAGGGAGGGGTAATCAGACTTCCTTGAATCGGTGTTCCTCCGGCAGGGTGGTCGTGGTTGTTACTTGTATGCGTGATCGTGGAGGTATCTTCGTCAGTTTCAGGGGAGAGCGAAAGTGGTTCGGTCAGTGGGGTGGTTCGTCGACGACGTGACATGAAGATTCTTAGCATCGCCGGTGAGCAGACGTTGGGTTCGGTTGTTCAGTTTGTCGACGATCTTCGATCTGGTGAGTACTTATGCATATTTATTTTATCATTCTTCTAGGTGTGTGCATGCATGTGTATGTGATCGGTGATAGGATCGCCGGTGGGTTTCGATTCCGTTCGACGGTGGCGTTTCGACGGAGTGTATGTGTTTTGATTCTTGTTTCGTGCAGCGTGTGTATGTGTGCGTTGCTTCGACTGCATGCGTGAGTGATCATCGCCACGGCGTGGCCGACGGTGTGTATCACCGCTACGGCGGTGCATGCTTGTGTGCGTCCTCTGTTTTGGTTCAATACGGTAGAATGTGGGTGTGTGGGAGTGTTGTTCGGATCGTCATCCGTCGACCTTCGACGATCGTGTATGTGGCCGTTCTGGTTCGATGTTGTGCATGCGTATGTGTTTTACTCTGTTCGGCTGGCGACCGTGCAAAGGAGTGGGTGTGTAAGACAGTGTATGCAATGTTTTGATCAGTGTGTGTATGCGTGTGCATGGGTGTGTTGTTAAAACTGTTATGAGTAGCTGGTGCATCACCGGTAAGGTGGCTAATCGGCCGGTGGTGGAGTCGGCGGGTGGAGCACAAACAGAAAACAGAAACAGGAAAAAAAAAAAAAAAAAGAATTTGCACAAACCACCCCGACAAGAATTAAAAACCCATTTCGCGACCCGTGAACGATTCGGAATGAATAACGTTTTTTCGTTAAGTTTATTTTAGTTTATTAAATTGAATTCTAGCATCAAAAATTTGGAACCGGAATAATAAATTTGGGACCGTTCGTATTACTAAATTTTATGCAGTAATTTTTAATGAAATAAAAATTAACCGAAATAGTAATTTTCATAGGTAAAATGTGGGAAATAGAAAATTTTGGAACTTAGGGTCTGCATTGTACGATTTGATTATTTTGCATAAAATATTAATTTAGGCCCTATCATTACTAGGTTCGCAAACGCCAACATCCTGGTAAGCTTTGGGCGATGCTATTTTTGTAGCACAAGGAACGAGGTGAGTGTACTGTCTTCTTACCAAACTATTTTCTGTATATATATATGATGGCATATGTGTTTTCTTACACTGTATGGTTTCATAAATGATATGGATTAAACAGGTTTTTGGAATGAGTTGGTAAAATGAATTTTTCGAGGAATTGTGTTGGTTTCTAAAAGAAGGCTTAAAAATAATTTTTGTTGAATATGGGTGGTTTATATTTCTCCCCAAAAGGGGTGTGGTTTCTCCCCATGAGGGGTGTGGATTATATTTCTTCCCGTAAGGGGTGTGGATTATATTTCTCCCCAAAAGGGGTGTGGATATTTTATAGGAAAGCATTCCTACGAATGTTACGGTACCGTTGCAACTCCCGATCATGAGGTTAAAACGATCACTATGGCCAGTCAGTATGTATTGTGGTGGAGTGGTGGTTTGAGATGTAATGTTTATTTATCCTGGGTAATTTATTATTTATTGTAGTGATCGGTATGATATTTATATTAGATGGTTTTGAAATGGAACTTATATATATTGCTTTATTTTCACTGCTTATATTATAGAAAATTTTACTAGTTACGTGTTGTTTCTATTCTCTCGCTTGATTCATTTAGATGTTGTAAAATGAATTATTATTTTAAAAATATTTTTATTAAGAAGGTAGTACACTCGCAAGTGAAATAGCTAGGAGTCGGTCCCCTACTGGCACTGGGTAGAGTCCGACGATGGTATAGCGAGGGAGTATTTTGGGAGGTGCTGTCTGAGGCGAACCTAGGAGAGGTTCATTGTTGTTTTTATCTTTTGTTGTTATTAAAATTTAGGGACGGGTGTGTCCCTAGTTAGAGAAGAGGTTTATAGCCTGATTTTGTGATTGTATAATTATGATTGTCTACTGTCGCTTTCTAGTTTGATTTGTCCCTCAGATGATGTCGTGTCGATGTCACGCCGGCCCCATAGGTGAGGGGTGTCCGGGGTTGGGGGGGTGACAACAATATTACATAATTTCAAAAATACAACACCACAATTCTAACATGATAGAAGGAAGTTAGTCACTTATCATTGTGTAGAACGGTGTTTTCTTGGATACAATTCTCAAAGATACCATTTACACTTTGTACAGCTTAAGAATTCAAACTTCCTCCAACAATAAAAATAAAAATAAAAGAAGAATAAAATATATACAAATGGTGTTGAAAATAGAATATGGAATTGATATGATAATTGGATAATTCCCTTAAATTTGATCTAAGCCTTCCTATTTATAGATAAAATTTAGGGGTAAAAATAGAAAAAGAAAAAAAAGAGGGAGGGCAATTGGCCAACTTGGCCAACTGCTGGCCGACGGCCAGGCTGGTCGGCCAAGTGGGCTGGTTATACCAGCCCACTGGTTGGCAGCCCATAGAGTGGGTTGCCAACCCACACAGGCTGGCCATATGGCCAGCCTATGGGCGGCTCGGCTTCTCTCATAGGGGCGGCTCAACCTGTGGGCTGCCAACCTATATAGGTTGGCCATATGGCCAGCCTGTGGGCGGCTCGGTTTCTCTTACAGGGGCGGCTCGGTTGAACCGCCCTACTCCAAAATTCTCGTTTTCTCTTCAGCTTGACGTGATTTGTTCGTTTTTCATCCGATTTATCCCAAATTAACGTCGTTTTGTTCCAAATTTAAAATCCTATAAAAACAAATAAAACAACTTAATTTATTTAAAAGATTAACAAAAGTTAATTTAGTGATACTAGATCGCACAAAATGCAGTGCGATCAGTAATGCACTGTAACTAAGACATATAGTATTAATAAATAATGCAATATTATAACTGTAACATCCTAGTGACCTGGTAGTTTAGGTGGGTTCGAATCTCCTTGACCTCTTATAGTGAAGCCTTTTTCGCCATTTTAAAGGACTAATTGAAAAATAAAAACAATCCTACTTGGATTCGAACCCCTACCCGCCACAACAACAAAACCAGCCTAACAAGAAAGTGCCAACAGATTATCACCTTGTTTCTATGCATATGTGTGTGAATAAATTAAACATGCACATGCCATTTCATTAAACAAAAAATGAAACAACGTCATTTCACGTCATTATCTTCACTGATTCAGAACCAGAACCAGATCAAAACAATGATAAAATTCTTCGTTTTTTAAACAACTTCAAAAAAATATATAAAATCAATCGTAAGTTCAAGTTTTATGAAATTTCTATCTTTGAACTCGTAATGAAATATATAATTTTTTTGTATAATTTTTTTTCATAAATATTGAACTTTTAAAAAAAAAAAAATTCGACCCTAAAAAAAATTCATTCCTAATTTATTCTCAATATAAAATGGTTCTGATAATGTAAGATTAATTTCATTTTTATCAAAACCATCACATAAATAGAAATATTCATATTGAATCATCAAGAATTCAAATATTAAATTTGCCAAAGCGTACCTGAATCCATAATAAGAAGATTGAAATATCCAAGTCTGAGGTTTTATGATCTTCCAGATCAACACTTTTGTTTTCTGTCTAAATTTCTTTCTAACAATGAGAATCAGAAGAATATAAAATAATCTTGTGTGATCTAGAGACTATGACCCTTATTTATAAACAATCAAGTTTGTTTATAAACAATCGTGTTTGTTCGCATTTTCTATTTTAAACCATTATAAAAATAGAAATTACACTTGTTTTTACACATTAAAACTCACACTTAATAATACATTAATTAAGGCCCCAAGACTTAAATTAATCACTTTAATTGCCTAACTTGATTTGATAGCCTATAATTTACATTTATTTAATATATAAACCAATATATTTAATTTTACTCCAACATACAATCGAGCTATTTGAACGAAGATGGATTTACCTAAGTTAATGAACTTCTTGGTGTCAGACGAGTTGATTGCTCAGTCTACGAGCTATAAGTAGCGAGGTGGTGAACTTTGTCAGCACAAAAGTGGCACGTTCATGTTTCTCGTCTTAGCAAATGAGTTATCGAAGCCCAGGATAAAATGTTTAGACCTTGTTGAATTATCCTCTATCAAGTACAAAATTAAAAATGATTGAGTTAGTTACTTAACCTTGTAAATTATTTTTGTTTAAGTCCTATTAAACTTAACTAATTATATACGTTTATTTATTCTATTAATGTAATATATGGGCTTGGCCCATTTGACCCATTAGAGTAAAACCCTAACCCTAGGGTCTCTCACTTCTCCTATAAATAGTTGTGTATAGTATTGTATTATTTGTATTGTTTTCACAAAAATCAATATATTGTTCATGTTCCCTATGTCTCAATTACCTTAATATGATATAAAGAACAAGTTTTTCCTGAACTTATTCTCCCTAAAAAAAAAATCGCAACCCTAAAGCTTCCACCGCCGCTTTCTCTTTTCTCCCATGATTTTTGTCACTACTATAGGCCTCATCACCGCTCTAGTATCAACAACCACCATACCACTGTCTTCGTCTTGTAGATACAAACACAACGACACTAACATCACCACTATCGAAGCATCCACACACCCTCACACACCTCTCAAAGCTTGCAGTACCACCAAGTTTCGTCGTCTCAGATTTTGGGCTTTACTACCTTAACTAGAGCTCCAAATAGATCTCACAATATACCGTCAGAACCGTCTCGACAAGATGATTCCAAAATAATAAAACCATCCCCAAACACCCTCTCACACGCCCTTATGCACCAGACAGAGTGCATAGCCTCATGATATGTCAGATCCACGCGCGCCTACAGTCTTCTTTGATTGATTTGCCACGTCAACCCTACTGACCCAGTTAGTACACAGTCAGTGCTTAGTCAGTACTTAGTTAAGCACTGCATTAGAGAAATATCAACTCCACAGCAATGCCACATCAACAATTAACCGCCACGTCAGCCGTTGACCCTGCCACATCAACATCCAGTTAGCTAGCTCTTGTAACTTCTCCGGTTCTTTGAGGTAATCTTTTTTGGATTGGTTTAGGCCTTTTCTACAAACTTGGATTGGTTCCTATGGTTTTTGGATGTTTTGATTTTGTTTCTGGCCTTCGTTTTGTGATTTGAGGCTTACATAATATACTTTCTGTTATATCCGTATGGTTTCTACGCCGCTTTACTCATTTTTCACTTGGTTCTTGAAGATTTAATCTCGATTCCTAGATACTTTCAATATTTTAGATCTATCTATGGTCTCTATTTAATCAAATTCAGATCATATAGTATAGTTCTCTTTATATTGTTGATTCGGTTTATCACGAAGGTTTGATCGGTTCAAGAGGCTCTCAATCAATTCTTTATGAGTACAGACCAGTTTCTGGATAATTTCAGTGTTCTAAATCCATTCGTGGTAATAGTTTCTCCAAATTCAATAAAGATTTTTTATGGGTTCTTCGCTCATTCTCAATGCCAAAGAGGGTTCAAATCCTATCTCCACTACTATCACCATATTTATTACAGATTTGGATTCACTCTTCCATAATATTTTTTCCAAAAATAGTACAAACCTTTCTCCTACTCTATCATTTACTACAGGTAACTCTTCTTGGTTCTTTAATTCTGCCTGTTGTAATCATATGTCATTTGATCCCAACATTTTTTCAACAAAACTCTTCGCTATGAATACCCCTAGTATTCATGTCGCTTATGATTCTAAAATGCGTGTTACTCATATTGATCAAGTTTTTACTTCCCATATTTCTATTCCTAATACGTATTTGATTCTAAAACCCACCTTGAATTTCTTATCTGTTTGGCAACTTTGTGAATTGGGATTTGAACTCATATTTTCTAATAGTGGTTGTCATGTACAGGATCCTTGGACATGAGAAACCCTTAGGAATGATCGTAAAGTTGGATCTCTATTTGAACTCAACAGTTTGCACCTTCCATCTCCAACTCCACCACCACCACAACCACATGTCCCTTCATCAACTTGTGCAACCTCACTACCACCACCAGTATCCTCATCCTCATCATCATCATCCTTATCTTTACAGCCACAAATGTTTTATTACTATCCCAAATTTGGCAATCTCGGTTAAACCACACTTCATCTAGCCGACTTGAATCGCTTATATCTAACAGTCAGTTAAGTTCAGTTCAGCATGAGTCCTTCAAATGTATCCATTGTCAACCTACAAAATAATCAACCCTATCTTTCAAAGAGAATCAGTCTATTCCCCTTACACCCTTTGATCTAATTCATTTTGATATTTGGGGGCCTTCTCCTCGTGCTTCGATGGGTGGTTGTCGTTACTTTGTTATATTTGTGGACGACTACTCTCAATATATATGGTTGTTTCCTATAAAACATCGATCCGAACTATTCCACATATATTTTGAGTTTTCCTCTATGGTTCAGACCCATTTTTCTAGAAATATCAAAGTTTTTCACGTTGGAATACAAGGATTGTGCCTTTCTTAACCTGATTCACAAAAATATCACACTTTCCCATCGCTCATATCCTAGTACATCCCAACAAAATGGACGAACCGAACACAAACATAGACATATTCTTGATACAGTTCGAGCTCTTCTCATTTTCTTATCATGTCCTGAGCGTTTTGAGGGGTGATGATGCATTCATAGTTGTCTAGACAATAAACTGTATCCATTCTGTTACAATCTGACACTAGTCTCTATTTAAGCGTCTTTTCGATAAACCTCCCGATTACTCTAAATTCAGAGTCTTAGTTGCGTTTGTTTTATTTTTCTCAAACCATATGAACACAACAAATTAGAACTAAGGGCTTTTCTATATTGTTTTCTTGGATATGGTATCGAACATAAAGGGTATCGGTACTGGGATCTTATTTTTAAAACTCTTCGCATCTCTCGACATGTCGTTTTTTAAGAACATCAAATGTTTTCTTCCTTATGGTCATTTGACAAGTCAACCATCACTAACTCTAGATTCTTTACATATCTATCTATTGAGTTACTTCTTAAGGATACATATCTATCTGGAGTCCACTCTAGTACCACCAATTGAGTCTAGTCCTATACCTCACGCTGAGTCCACCCCAAAAACCACTAGCTGGTCTCACCCCTCCAACTCCAGCAACCATGCCTGAGACTTCTCCTGTGGCCAATGATTCTGTACTGACTGCCTCTAAGATCTACACTCCAGATTACCCCTGCCGCTCTACTAGGGTAATTCATCCTACACTTTACCTTACTGATTTTTATTGTTTTTCTAGTATACTTCATCTGCATGAGCCTAAATCCTACAAGGAGGCTAGTACTAATCCTATTTGGCTTAAAGAAATAGACAAAAACCTTCAGGCCCTTGCCAAAACTCATACTTGAGATATTATTGATATGCCCCCTGGAACAACTCCTATTGGGTGCAAATGGGTGTTTACGATCAAGACGCTTTCTGACAGCTCTATTGAATGATATAAATCCTGACTTATTACGAAGGGATTTGCTTAGGAATATGCCATTGACTATGAAGAGATATTTGCTCCAGTAGCGAGGCCTTTATCTGCCCGTACGCTACTTGTCATCATTGCTATTCGAAAATGAGATCTCTTTCAAATGGATGCCAAAAATTCATTTCTCAATGGAGATCTTCTTGAGAAAGTCTATATGCATACTCCTCCCAGCCTAGTTTCCTCTCAAAATAAAGTTTGTTACCTTCGCCTTGCCTTATATGGTTTGAAACAAGCTCTACGTGTCTGGTTCGCCAAATTCAGAACTAATATTCATCAGTTTGGGTTCATATATAGTGCTCATGATTCGAATCTGTTTATTCTCCACACTGTCAACGATGTTATCTTTCTTTCATTGTACGTGGATGACATGATTATTACTGGAGATGATCTACGTAGTATTTCTGAACTCAAAAAATTTCTTAGTGGACAATTTGAGATAAAAGACCTTGGCGTGCTCACATAATTTCTTGGCCTTAAAGTCTCATCCGGTTCTTATGGATATTTTCTCTCTCAGGTCAAATATACCTTGGATCTCCTTTCCAAGGCTGGGATCACTGACTCAACCACTGCCACTACTCCTCTCAAGCCAAATATTAGACTTACTCCACGCGATAATTCACCTCTTCAGGATGTCACTCTATATCACCAACTAGTTGGAAGTCTTGTATACCTCATTGTCACTCTCCCCGAATTGCCTATGTCGTTCATCAGGTCAGCTAATTCTTGTTCGCTCCTCGAATCACTAATTACTCGACTGTTCTTTGCATTCTTCGGTATATCAAGGGTACTTTATTTCATGGACTTCATTTTTCAGCTCAGTCTGCTCTTATCTTATAAGTTTATTCTGATGCCGATTAGGCCAAAAATCCCACCGATAGACGTTTAACCACTGGTTACTGTTTCTTCTTGGGTAACTCTCTCATTTCCTGACGTAGTAAGAAACAAACTATGGTTGCTCGTTCCAGCATTGAAGCTAAATATCGTGTCATGGCTGATGCAACTCAAGAACTTCTTTGGCTTTGATGGCTACTCGTTGACATAAGCATCCCTTCTCTTACTACCACTACCTTACACTGTAACAATAAGAGTGCTATTCAGATCATCCACAATGATGTCTTTCACGAGCGTACAAAAACACATCGAGACTAATTATCACTTCATCCATCGTCACATTTTCCAAATTACGGTTCATCTACAATCTGTCAATGCAGTCGATCAGACAGTAGACATTTTCACTAAGGCTCATCCACGCGGACGCTTTCACTTTCTAGTTTCTAAACTCAAGTTCACATCTCACTTACCGTCTTGAGTTTAAGGTGGGATGTTAATGTAATATATGGGCTTGACTCACTTAGCCCATTAGGGCAGAAATCCTAACCCTTGGATCTCCCACTTCTCCTATAAATAGTTGTATATATCATTGTATTATCTGTATCGTTTCCACAAAAATCAATATATTGTTCATGTTCCCCACTTCTCAATTACCTTAATAATATTTATTCAAACAAATTAAATATAAACTAAAGGATATACAAATCAATTCATGAAATAATATCTTAAGATAATTTTAAAAGAGGAAATTAACTTTATGTCATATTTTGCTTTGCACTTCTTAATGTCCTTCAATTTTTAGATTTAATCACCACTACTATCGTCTATCTTCGTCATCCATCAAGAATGCTACTACAAATCATATCATTGTTTTGTAAGTTTAGTTATGATCAAGTAAATACTTCATAATACGTCGGCTGGCACCACCGTCCTTTACCGCCGGACTATCGCCAACTACTTTCACCACTGAGAATATCAATAAAAAGTATATATGATCATTATTTAGTACTTTTAGTGACAATCAGTTAGATGATTCATAATACTACTAAATAACTTTTTAATTACAACCAAGTATAGCATTATACTTTTACTTAAAAATAAAAATAAAATATCAAAAACATGTTTAATAGTGTAGAGATAATATCTAAAATTTATCCATATAATGATCTTTTATTTCTTAAAAAAAATAGTACATTGAAAAGAAGTGGGTAGAGAGGTATTAATACTATCATCATATAAAAATAGAAAAAAACAACAGTTATTTTTAGCTTTTCAAAGAAAGTATTTAAATTATGTTTTCAGATTTAAAAAATAAATAAAAGTATTTTTTAAGGGATAATTGGTCAATAATCCCAAAAGAAGGCTATTGTTTAGCCAAATAATAAGCATTGGTGTTTGTTGTTTATACGAGCGATAACCGGCCCAAAGAAAGGTTTTTGCTTGACTAAATAATAAATATTGATATTGATGTGCGTATGGTTATTATTTATGCAATCAATAATCAGCCCAAATGAAGGTTATTGTTTGGCCAAATAATAAACTTATAACTTACCTGTGATGATAAATACATGACGATTATAAAGACTTTTTCATGTGAACAATAGTTTGTCCAAAGAAAGAATGTTGTATGACATAACTGATTGTCAGTATTTGATCATTGCAATGAGTGTACAACTTACAGTTAATTTCTCGGTCCAAAGACTAGGAATTAATATTATACTAGGTATCTTGAGATGGGTCCCCAATTGGGATTATTTGTTTATGTCTTGTTTTATTTTTGACATGTTTGTGAGTATGCTAGTTTATTTTGTTCTCTATACTGTTTCTGTTGCTACTGCTACAATGTTTCTACCCAAGTCAGCAACATTCAAATGCTGAGTAGGGCGAACTTCAAAATCTGGAAAGAAATTGTGGAGATTATCCTCGGTTGTATGGATTTGGATCTCTCACTTCAGGAGGATTGACCCATTGCTACTCCGGAAAACCTCAATGAGGTTAAAATTAAAAAGTGGGATCGGTCTAACCGAATGCTTGATGATCATGAGACACTCCATTCCAGAAGAGTTTCAGGGCTCTATTATTGAGGGCGAGAGCGCCAAGAAGTTCCTGAAAGAAATTGAGCAATATTTTACCATGACCAAAAAGTTGGAGGCAAGTAACCTTTTGGGTAAACTCGTTGCAATGAAGTATAAGAAAAAAGAACATAAATGAGTATATCATGGAGATGTCTCTGCTCGCATTAAAACTCAAGTCACTTAAGTTGGAGTTGTCTGAGGACTTGCCCGTGTACTTGGTTTTTATCTATCTTCTTGTATACTTTGGGTAATTTAAAGTGAGTTATAACACTCAGAAGGACAAATAATCCCTCAATGAGCTTATATCTCACTGTGTGTAAGAAGAAGAGAGGTGGCAGCAGGATAAGACTAAGAGTTCTTACTTGGACTCAACTACTCAAAACAATAAAAAGAAAAGAGTTGAGGTTGCTGCAGAAGGATCTTCAGTAGAAGAAAAAAAAAAAAACAGGATGAGGAATTTACATGGTACTTCTACAAGAAGTCGGGGTACATGAAGAATAAGTGTTCCAAGTACGCCACCTGGCGTGTAAAGAAGGGTGTGCTTCTAAATTTAGTTTATTCTGAAGTTAATTTAGTTTTTGTACCTAAGGATACTTGGTGGGTAGATTCTGGTGCTTCAGAAGGATACCTATGGAGCCGATTGCCAAGTGATACTGAAAGATTCATCTTTGTGGACGATGATAATAAAGTTGAGATGAAGGCTATAGGAACTTTCGTATTACAATTGAAAACTGGGTTTTATTTGGATTTGTTTGAGACATATGTTACACCGTCTTTTAGACGGAATTTAATTTCTATTTCTAGTTTGGACAAATCAGGATTTTCCTGTTCTTTTAGAAATAATAAAGTTAATCTTTATCAAAATTCAAATTTTATTGGTTTCAGTTCCTTAATTGATAATCTGTATATGTCTAATGTTGTTAGTTACTATACAAAATACTACAAACAAGTTCATGTGGTACAAAGCGAAAATTAAATGAGAATTCTGCCACCTTCTGGCACAAGCGTTTATGTTATATCTGTAAGCAGAAAATTCAGAGACTTGTGTCGGATAGAATTCTTGAACCTTTAGATTTAACATACTTTCAAGTCTGTGTTGAGTACATCAAGGGGAAACGAATAAACGTTAGAAAATTAGGTGTAGAAGGAGTTGCAGATGTTTTAGAATTCATACATAATGATATCTGTAATCCATTCCCTATGGCTTTATGGAACGGACAACGGTATTTTATTACGTTCATAGATGATTACTCTAGGTTCGGTTACCTATATTTGATACATGAGAAGTCACAATCCCTAAATGTTTTCAAGTCTTTCAAAGCCGAAGTTGAACTTCAACTTGGAAAGAAAATTAAAGGTGTCAAATCGGACCGTGGTGGTGAGTACTATGGGAGGAATGACGGATTAGGAGAACAACATCCAAGACCCTTCACAATTTTCCTCAATGAGTGTGGAATTGTTCCGCAATACACCATGTTGGGCAAACCCAACATGAACAGTATTGCAGAGCGTCAAAACCGAACTCTTAAAGATATAATAAGGAGTATGATTAGTCATTCCTTTTTACGAGAGTCACTTTGGGAAGAAGCTTTAAAGACCGTAGTATACATCCTTAACAGGGTACCGAGCAAAGAAATTGCCAAAATCCCATATGAGTTTTGGACAGGTAAGAAGCCTAGAATTAGACACTTGCATGTTTGGGGTTCTCCAGCTGAGGCACGACCTTATAGGCCACATGAACGAAAAGTAAACTCAAGGATGGTTAGCTTTTATTTCATTGGTTACGTTGAATGCTCTCGGGGCTACAAGTTTTACGATTCCACATCAAGATCCTTCTTTGAAACGGGAAATTCGAGATTCATTGAGGATGTTGAGCTTGAGGGGGAAGAAAAATATAAGGAATGTTCTCTTTGAAGAAGAATATGCTATTGACAGTGATCAAGTCTCTATACCTATTATTGTTCAAAACACAGTTCCAGTACTAGATAACAATGTTCAGGCTATTATTCCTGACATTACTCTTGGTCAAGACAACAATTTGATTCTTCCTCAAGCACCACCTATAGAATAAACTCAACAACCTCAAGAAGTTCCATTAAGGAGATCCATTAGGGAAAGAAGAAGTGCGATTTTAGATGAGTATATCATCTTTCTCCAAGAACATGAAGATGGAATTGGTTTAACAAAGGACGACCCAATCAACTTCTGTCAAGCCATACATAGTTCTAACTCTTATAAGTGGATTTATGCCATAAAGGATGAGTTAAAATCTACGAAAGACAATGACGTTTGGGATCTCATCGAATTGCCTGAAGGTGCGAAGCCCATTGGTTATAAATAGATATTTAAAACCAAGAGGGATTTGAAGGGTAATGTCAAGATATATAAGGCTCATCTAGTTGCCAAAGGATTTACTCAGAAGGAAGGCATAAACTATAAAGAGATTTTCTCTCCGATATCTTTGAAAGACTCTTTTAGAACTATAATGGTACTAATGGCTCACTTTGATCTAGAGCTACATCAGATGAATGTCAAGAATGTATTTCTTAATGGAGAGATTGACAAGACGATTTATATGGTACAACCGGAGAACTTTGTATCAAGGGATTCAAAATCTATGGCCTGCAAGTTGAAGAAATTCATCTATGGTCTCAAACAGGCTTCCTGTTAATGGTATCACAAGTTCCATCAAGTTATCATCTCGTACGATTTTATGTCAAATGTAGTTGATGACAGTGTATGTTACAAGTTCAGTGGGAGTAAATATATTTTTCTGGTATTATATGTCGATGATATTGTGCTCGCTAGCAGCAATATAGGCTTGCTACAAAAAACTAAGAATTTTCTGATGAAGAAATTCGAGATGAAAGATCTTGGTAATGTCTCTTTTGTATTAGGAATTCAACTATTGAGAGATCGTTCTCGAAGTATCATTGGGTTGTCACAAAAGAGCTATATTGATAAGGTTCTGAGTAGATTCGGCATGAAAGATAGTAAACCAGGAGACACATCCGTGGCTAAAGGAGATAAGTTTAGTCTCAAACAGTGCCCCAATAATGATCTTAAAAGGAAAGAGATGCAAAAGATTGTCTATGCGTCAGTAGTAGGGAGTCTAATGTACGTTCAAGTCTGTACTCATCCCGACATAACATTTATAGTGGGAGTTTTGGGTAGATATTTGAGTGATTCAGGGATACAACATTGGAAGGCAACCAAACGCGTGATGCGTTATTTAAAAAGAACAAAAACCTACATGTTCACTTATTGAATATCTACTAGTTTAGAGGTCATCGGGTTCTCGAACTTCGATTTTGCGGGATGCTAGGATAGCAAGTGCTCCATATCAGGCTATATCTTTTTGTTGGCTAGAGGATCTATATCATGGAAGTTTGCTAAGTAGACTTTCGTAACTTCTTCAACCATAGTTGCGAAGTTCATTACTTGTTATGAGACATCCAACCACGGGATATAGTTGCGAAACTTTTGTCACTAGGCTGCGTATGGTAGATGGCATTGACAGGCCATTGAAGATTTAATGTGACAATAACTTGGTAGTGCTTTACTCTAACAATAACAGGAGCTCGACAACGTTGAAGTTTATCGACATGAAGTTTCTAGTTATTAAGGAGAGAGTTTAGAAAACGCATATTTTCATAGACCACATGGGGACACATTTTATGCTAGCAGACCCATTAACCAACGGCTTAACGCCTAAGGTCTTTCATGAGCACACTGCTCATATGGGTGTTATTTATGATAATACCTTGGTTTAGTGGGAGTCATTTTTGTTCTATATGTTTTGCTTTAGACATTAGATTGTTTAGTTTTCTACAGAATAAAGCTGATGGTTTATGATTTTTGTGTGCAATGTCCGCATTACATTAAGGACTTTGGATTGATCTCACTAAAGATTAAAGAAGGACCAGTTGAAAATAGACATGTCTAAGATCACATTTTATGTAATTTTCATGATGCTCACCCATATTTGATCTACATTGTTGAGTGTATTAGTATGATGATCATCGTGGTTTAGTTAAGACTGTATTGTGATAAGAGCCGTGGTAATTCCATTACTAATTTATAAGATGAACCATTGTTTAAGGAGAAATCTAAGGATAAATAGCATGCTTGCCTAAATAATTTTGTGATATAATTGTTTCAGGAATAATATGTAGCCTAAGTGGGAGATTGTTAGGAAAGCTTGTTTCCTAATCTATATTGTGCAACATATTTTTTTAATTCAATTATATTAGCTATTTAATTTAATGTGTTGAAATTAAGTGATCCAATTTTGGTAAGCCAATAGATTGTGGTGGCCGCTAAAAAAGCGCTACCACTTTCACCACGAGCGTTCGAATCAAGTTTTAATATAATGGACCTTTCGGTCAAGTATCGTATCCACAGGAATTGGTTGAGATTACTATCAAGTATCGCGATTGTCATAACCAAATTTTATCTAGGCGCTAAAAATAGAATTTAATTTAATACTAATACTAAACTAAAATACTAATTAAGTTAACTATACTATAAATACTAATTTAAGATTGTTCAGGAGAGTAGATTGCCTAGGGATTAACTTTATTTACTTAAACGCGTTTGATTTCATTTTAGTTAACATTAACGGCGTTCGGCGTATCCGACAATCTTGGTTTGTAAACTCCATCGCCACCTCTTTCAAGTGTAAGACGGGGGGAATACATGACTTCGTGTCAACACCGAAATCCCCCTCAATGTCTTAACGACTCTAGATCACGTGAGTCTCGCCCCAATGTAATCGATTGCACACTTTCTAACGCCCTCCCGAGTCGTTAGATTATCGTGTTGTGTTAACCCTAGTTTGAATCCGGGGTTACCTCTCCTGAGTGTCAAACCCCGTATTTTCAATATATCTAAACTAGCATATAATCATAGAAAACACGGCAACACAATCAACATACGAAGAACAACCAAGAATGAAACACAAATTCAACCAAAACTATATTTTCATAAATAATACGTTAATCCCTATTACAATCCATGTTTAACTCATGGCCCTAACCATTTATATAATGTAAAACGAGCTAAACATGCTCAACAACTGCCAAAATGAAGAAAAGAAAGAGAATAAACGAGCGACCTAGTTGATATCCGAAGATTTACCGCTAGAACCGTCCATCAATTGCTTCCCTCTTCATCCTCCACCTCGGGTTGAGAGCTCTCCATCAAAAATCCCTAATCCTACTCCTAAAATATGGCCTAAGGCCTTAAGGGTTGAAGAGAGGGAAGAGAAGATGAGAGAAGGGATTAAAAAATATCCAAAAGATCTCAAAATATCTCAAAAATATCAAGGTTGTGCTGTAGGATTTTTGCCTAGGAAAAGTTAAGTCGGTTAACTTTCTGCCAGAATTTTGCCTAGGCGAAGTTCCTACAGGTTTGCAATTTTGTTTTGGCTGTAACTTCTTCATTCGAACTCCGATTGAGGTGATTCAAAAACCTATGGAAAACTAAGAAAAAGATATACAACTTACATGTTTTGAGTATTTCCAAATTCGGATTTCATCATAGTCCAAAATAACCTTAAAGTTACAGCACCTGTACCGGTTTTACAGGTTTGGTGACCGCCTAGGCGAAGAAGTAGGCGGTGGACTTGAAAATATTTCTACTGGGGTTTCCACCTAGGTGGAGGAATTTATTGCCTAGGCGGTGGGCTGTCAGTAGCCTTTTGTCATTCTCAGCAGTTTCACTGCCTAGGCGGTGGGCTTTCTTCATATTTTTGTCTCTTTGCTTGTTTATTCACCGTAACTTTGACTCACCTTCGATTCGATCTCATCATTTTCGCTCCAGTTTCTTATCTTTTTGCTCTACACACTTGATTTATACAAAAAGTATAAAAATATATTAAAACATATAAAAATAACTATAAACGTACTCAAAAACTAACAAATTCGGATTGAAAATACGTAGGTAAGTTACATCTATTAAATACCCCCAAACTCATAATTTTGCTAGTTCTCGAGCAAAACACCCACACAATACGAGAAAGTATAGAAACTAATTACGAAATTAAAAACTACAAACAAAAAACATTAAAAATAAAAATGTGTAAGTTTTGATTATCATCTACCGGCCGAAAGATTTTTCCCTCATCGGTCCATAATGTAAGACCTTGATTTAGCACGTACGTTATTTTAGTTGCATTTTAGAGCAATTGGAAAAATATGAGGTAGAATTGTATTAATCATTATCTGAATTAAAAGTTTAGGGGGCGAATTGTAAATTTGTATACATTAAATCCAACCTTTAGGATTCAAATTGCCTTTCAATTGATAACATTTAAATTTTTAGGGGTGAAATTACAATTTAAGAAAATTATAAATGGTGAATTGGGCTAAAATAAGGAATTAAAGAAATTTAGGGAGAAAAGAGTAATTAGAACATAAGATTTTTTATATAAATCTATATATATATGCATATGGTGTGTGTGTGCCGAGAGATCAACCGGAGACAGAGAAAGGAATGATCGAGATCCATTGATGTGGCAAGCTAGGAATAAATGGATTCACTTAAATTATGCAATCGTGATCTTCAATGGAAAAAGGAAGGAGGAGTAGAAATAGAGGAAAGAGAGGGGGGTAGGTCTGGCGATCAGGGGATGGTGAGATCCGACGAGCATGGGTGTGAGCGGGTTCGTTCAGTCATTGGTCGATCGTTGGTGGTGCCGACAGTATGATGTCCCGTTCATTGTCGATGGTATGGAGTGCCGATGAGGTGATCGTTACTGTTTCATCGTAGGTTTCCATCGGTCAGTTCGGTGGTGGGCTATTCAGCAACCGGAAGTAGTGTGCTTGGTCGACAGTGAGCTTTCGGTGGCTGTTGTTGATGCCGTTATGTGTGTGTGCGTTCTACTCTGTTCAGTTTTCTATTCTATGTTGTGCAGCGTGTGTTCGTGGGTTTTTGTTTTGTCCAACGGTGACGATCGGCTGCATGTGCGACGGCGTTAGTGGCTCTATTCAATCGGTGTGTGTTGTTCCTGCAGTGTGTGTGCGTGTTGCATGTGTATGGTGGTTGCCGGAGTTGTCGCCGAAAAATTAGAGAGAGAGAGAGAGAGAGAGAGCAGTGAGTGTGTGTGTGTGGGGACAATCGGCAGTGCATGGGGGTAGACGTGGAAGCGTGTGGGTTCATTTGTCCGGTGGTGCGTGTGTTCGGTTGGTGGGATGGCGAGGCTTGATCGACGGCGAGATCCCGTCGGCGGCGGTGAGACAGGAAAACAGAAAAATAGAAACGCAAAACAAAAAAAGGAAAAAAGAAAGAAGAAAAAGAAAAAGAAAAATTTGCACAAACCACCCCAATAGAAATAAAAATCCAATCTCGCGGCCATTGGAAAATCCGGGAAAGGTAGAATTTCGAACTTTTTTAATATATGTATTTAATTGTTTAAATTGAAATGGCGATAGAAAATGGTGAGACCGTTCACATGAATAAATTTGATATAATAAACTGTAACGGAGTAACATTAGTTGAATAGTAATATTTCATAATAAAATATGGGGAATAAAAGATCACGGTAATTAGGCCTGCATTTCATGGTTAGGTTTTTTTTTTTTTTTTTTTTTTTTTTTACATAAAATATTAATTTAGGCCCTGTCACTATTAGGTTCGCAGGCATCGGAGTACCGGTAGAGAATAGGTGGCTAAAGTCTTCGAAAACGGATAATCAGGTGAGTGTATTGTTTTCTTGCCAAACTATTATATATATGATGAAAAATGGTTGTAGTTAGATTAAATGATTTCAAAATTATATGGATCAAACATGTTTCTAGTTGAGTTGAGAAAATGGATTTTCAATTAATTGTGTTGGTTTTGAAAGGAAGTTGAAAATGGTTTTTCACTGAAATTTGGTGATTTTAAAAGAGAGTGGAAAATACCTGGTTTTCTAAAATTAAAGGGTGGAAAAATGGTTTTTGGTGAAATCAGACTTTTTTTTTTTAAATGAGAAATATGATCTTAGATTAAAAATCAGTTTTGGAAATAGAGGGTGATGTTTAAGATTTGACAATGTTGATTAGACGATGTTATTGATTTGTGATTTGATGATGACATTATTGATTTGACGATGCTATAGTATTTATCTGCTTCGGCAGAGTGATGGTACTGATTTGACGATGTTATTGATTGGACGATGTCATAGTATTTATCTGTTTCAGCAGAGTGAGGTTATCCGCTTCAACGGAGTGTTGTTATCCGCTTCGATGGAGTGATATTTATCTGCTTCGGCAGAGTGATGTTAGACGTTTATACTGCGCAGTGATTATCCGCTTCGGCGGAGTGATGCGTGTTCGTAGGAAGACATATCCTACAGATGGTATGGTACCGTTGCAAACTCCCAATTGTGAGGTTAAAACGATCACTATGGCTAGCCAGTATGTGTTGTGGTGGAATGGTGGTTTGGGATGTGGTGTTTTACTTATATTGGGTGATTTATTATTTATTATGGTGATTGGTATGATTTTATACTAGATGGATTTGGATGGAACTTATCTATATCGCTTTATTTTCACTGCTTATATATTGGAGATTTTACTAACTATGTGGTGTTTATATATTTATGCTTGATTCATATTTAATTGTGGTAATATTTAGAATGTATTATTAATTTAAAAATATTTTAATAAGAAGACAGTACACTCGCAGGTACAACAGCTAGGAGTCAGTCCCTTACTGGCACTAGGTAGAGTCCGGCGATGGTGTAGTATGGAAATATTTTGGGAGGAGCCGTCTGAGATGGACCTGTGAAAGCTTCATTAATTTTATACTTTTGTTGTATATGGTCAGAATTAGTGGTTGTATATTTCTGTATGCACTTTGTCGTTTACTAGTGGGTTTGACGTTAAGATGAGGTCGTGTCGACGTCACGCCGGCCCTACGGTGACGAGTGTCCGGGGTGGGGTGTGACAATTTTGGTATCAGAGCCTAGGTTATAGGTTCTGTAGACTTGTCAGTGGTTGTGTCAGTAGAAGTCCATGAGATAGAAAGACGTGTCAGTCGTCTAGTTAGTAGGGGACAAGAGTTAGGATGTCGATTGGTGAGTTCGGTACGTGAGTGTTAGTTATTTCATTACATTAGTTGGTGCATTGGCATCATGTATGGTTGGTTGTCTTGTTGGCAAGTAGTGATGCGACAAAATGGTGATATTGCCAGACGATGGATTCGAGGGATGCTATGTTGATGGTAGTGGTAATGGGTGGATCGCGATTATGGGAGTACTATGAGAAACAACCATATGCGTATTCTTTGATGTTGAGAACTTTTAGTAGCACTTAATATGTTAGTTGTTAAAATACTCGATAGTATAGCATAACACATTTAAGTTAAATTATGAAAACCAGATTATGAAAACAAAAGAAAAGTTCGTATTAGTTAAAAATAAGGATGTGAGAAAACTGTGGTGATATTAGAAAAGAATTTAACTTGGTGGTACGTTCTAAGTTGATGGACAGACAGAGCAACAGTCTGTGGAACTAGTAAACATAATAGAAGTAATAGAGATTGATCTATAGAAAGTAGCCGAGAATTGTGGGTTTGTGATGACAGTAGGTGCGCATAAATATAGTTCACTTTGTAGTGGTGGTAGGAAGTTGTCGGTAGATCTATTACCCTTGAATATTTACGATCTTGATGTAATATTGGGTATGGATTTGTTGTTCAGCTATCATGCCACGGCGGATTGTTTTAAGAAAGAAGTGGTATTTCGAATCTTAAACGAGCCAGAATTTGTATTCTCAGGATACAGAATTATCCCTCATGTCAGTTTGATTTAAGCCTTAGATGCCAGGAGATTATTGAAGAAAGGATGTCAAGGATACCTCTCGCACGTGATTGATACCAGTCAGGGAAAAAAAAAAAGTTCAAACGGCAGATATTTCAGTGGTCAGAGATTTTCCCAACGTATTTCTAGAAGAATTGCTAGGGTTGCCAGTAGATAGGGAGATGGAAGTCATTATTGAGTTGCTTCCAGAAACTGCTCTTATATCAACTCCCCCTTATCGTATGGCGCCTACCAAGCTGAAAGAATTGAAAGTGTAGTTGCAAGATTTATTAGACCGTGGGTTTATCAGACCCAATGTTTCCCATGAGGAGCCCCAGTGTTGTTCGTGAAGAAGAAAGATGGCACTTTGAGAATGTGTATTAGCAGTTAAATAGGGTGACGGTTCGTAACAAATATCTGTTGCCTAGAATAGATGATTTGTTTGTTCAGTTTCAGAAAGCTAAAGTGTTTTCCAGAATAGATCTTTGACTGGGGTATTACTAGATGAAAGTAAGAGTCAGTGATGTGGTGAAAACGGCGTTTCGTGCGAGATATGGACATTATGGATTTTTGGTTATGCCCTTTGGATTGACGAATGCCCCTGCTGTCTTCATAGATTTGTTAATTCGGATCTTCCAACCTTATCTGGATCAATTTATTATCGTATCCATTAATGATATATTGATCTATTCCCAAAGTGGAGAAGAGCATGCAGAGCATATTCAGATTGTGTTGCAAACGTTGCTGGAGAGGCTGTTATATGCAAAAATTCGGTAAATGCGAATTTTGGTTAGATCATATTGTATTTTTGGGCATGTTATTGCAGGAGACGGTATTTAGGTAGACCTAAAGGAAGTTAAAACTGTTGTTCAGTGGGAAAGACAAAAAAAAAAAAAAAAAAAAACAATGTGATTGAAATCCAAAGCCTTTTAGGATTGGCGGGTTACTATCAACGGTTTTGGTAGGGACTTTCTATTATAGCTGCCCCGTTGATCTCATTGACCCGTGAGAAATCCAAATTCGAGTGGACTGACAAATGTGAGCAGAGTTTTCAGGAGTTGAAGAGTAGACTAATATCAGCACCAATACTTTCCCTCCCGATTGAAGGTGGTAGCTTTGTGACCTACAGTGATGCGTCACACCAAGGGCTGGGATGTGTTTTGATGTAGCATGGTCACATAATCGCATATGCATCTCGAATATTGAAAAAATTTGAGCGTAATTACCCGATGTATGACCTAGAGTTGGCAGCAATTGTGTTCGCCCTGAAGATTTGGAGGCACTACCTGTATGGCGAGACGTGTGAAATATACATCGACCACCAGAGTTCGAAGTAATTGTTTACTCAAAAAGAACTAAATCTGAGGCAAAGGTGTTTGTTAGAGTTGATTAAAAATTACGATTGCACTATCCACTATCATCTGAGAAAGGTTAATGTTGTAGCGGATGTGCTGAGTCGAAAATCGACGGGTTTGATCGTGTACATTAGAGTCATTTATACTAATCTGTATGCTGAATTGAGATCTTTGTGAGTTCAGTTGGCGGTTGGTCAGACGACAGCGTTACTTGTGACTTTGACTTTGAGGCAAACGTTGATTGATCGTATTATTAAAGCATAGAAGCCAGACGTTTAATTGGAGAGAATTCGAGATAAAGTAAAAAATGGTCACATAACTAATTAATATGTTCGGGATAGTGATGAAGTTTTGATGATTGGAAATAGACTGGGTGTGCCTGATGACGTCAATTTAAAAAAAATGATATATTGGAGGAAGCGCATAGTTCAGCGTACGCGATGCATCCAGGCAGTACCAAAGTGTACCGAGATTTACGTGAACATTATTGGTATATCAGAATGAAAGAGGAAATCACAGTATTCGTTGCTAGGTGTCTTGTTTGACAGTAAGTTAAGATTGAGCATTAACGTCCAAGTGGGTTGTTGTAATCTTTTCATATTCTAGAGTGGAAGTGGGAGCATATCACGATGGATTTCATTTCAAGAATACCCCGTACTCAAAAAAAAAAAAAAAAAAGAGGGGGCATAATTCCATCTGGGTGATCGTTGATAGGCTTACCAAGTTCGCTCATTTCTACCCGTAAAGACGACGCATTCTCTTGAAAAGTATGCCCAATTGTATATCGATAAGATTATTAGGTTGCATGGCACACCGATTTCTATAGTGTCGGGTAGAGATCCGAGATTTACTTCGAGGTTTTGGTCGAACCTCCAAACTGCTTTAGGTATCAAGCTAAAATTTAGCACCGCTTTCCATCCTCAGACAGACGGTCAATCAAAGCGTACGATTCTGACGTTGGAGGATATTGAGGGGATGTGTTTTGAAATTTCTGGGTAGCTGGGATAATCATTTACCGTTGATGGAGTTCGCCTACAACAACAACTACCATTCGGCAATCGAGATAGCCCCGTATGAAGCATTGTATAGTAGAAGATGTAGAACCCCAGTCTGTTGGACTGAGGTGGGTGAGCGGAAATTGTTGACGTTGGACATAGCCTAGATAACAGTAGACAAAGTGAAGGTGATTCGGAAAAAAAAATTAAAAAAAAATTATTGAAAATTGCTCAAAGTCAACAAAAGAGTTATGCAGACAAGCGCCGGCGGGAGTTGGAATTCGAAGTGGGAGACCATGTATTCTTGCGAATTTCTTCGTCGAAAGGCATAATAAGGTTCGGAAAGAAAGAGAAGTTGAGTCTAAGATACATCGGACTATATGAAATTCTAGAGCGGATTGGCACGACAGCGTATAGACTTACATTACCGCCAGAGTTGTCTCGACTACACAACGTTTTCCATGTATCGATCGATGCTCCGGAAATATGTGTCAAACCCTTCTCATGTGTTGACTTCACAACCGATCGAATTAGAAGCAGATTTGACCTACGTTGAGGAGCCAGTCCAAATCCTAAGCCGTAAAGACCAGGTGTTGCGAACAAAAATGATTCTGTTAGTCAAAATGTTATGGCACAATCATACAGTGGAAGAGGCGACGTGGGAGCGAGAGGACGAGACAAGGAACAAATACCCACATTTGTTCAATTAGGTAATAAAATTTCAGGACGAAATTTCTTTTAGGGGGGAAGGCTTGTAAGACCCCGATTTAGCACGTATGTCATTTTAGTTGCATTTTAGAGCAATTAAGAAAATATGAGGTAGAATTGTATTAATCATTATCCGAATTAAAAGTTTAGGGGGCGAATTATAAACTTATATATATTAAATCCAACCTTTAGGATTCAAATTGTCTTTCAATTGATAACATTTAAATTTTTAGGGGTGAAATTATAATTTAAGAAAATTATAAATGGTGAATTGGGCTAAAATAAGGAATTAAAGAAATTTGGGAGCGAAAATTGTAATTAGAACACAAGATTTTTTATATAAATATATATATATATATATATATATATATATATATATATATATATATATATATATATATATATATATATATATATATATATATATATATATATATGTATATATATGCATATGGTGTGTGTGTGCTGAGAGATCAATTGGAAACAGAGAGAGGAAGGACCAGGATCTATTGACGTGGCAAGTTAGGAACAAATTGATCCACTTAAATCATGCAATCGTGATCTTCAACAGAAAAAGGAAGGAGGAGCAGAAACAGAAGAGAGAGAGAGGGGTAGGTCTGGCGGTCAGAGGGTGATGAGATCCGACGAGCATGGGTGTGAGCAGGTTCGTTCGGTCGTTGGTCGATCGTTGGTGGTGCCGATGGTATGATGTCCCGTTCATTGTCGATGGTATGGAGTGCCGATGGGGTAATCGTCACTATTTCGTCGTAGGTTGCCATCGGTCAGTTCGGCGGTGGGCTATTCAGCAATCGGCGGTAGTGTGCTAGGTCGACGGTGAGCTTCCGGTGGCCATTGTTGATGTTGTTATGTGTGTGTGCGTTATGCTATGTTCAGTTTTCTGTTTTCTATGTTGTGCAGCGTGTGTTCGTAGGTTTTCGTTCTGTCCAACGGTGACGATCGGTTGCATGTGTGACGGCGTTGGTGGCTCTGCTCAATCAGTGTGTGTTGTTCCTGCAGTATGTGTGCGTGTTGCATGTGCATGGTGGTTGCCGGAGTTGTCGCCGGAAAGTTAGAGAGAGAGAAAGAGCAGTGAGTGTGTGTGTGTGTGTGTGTGTGTGTGTGTGTGGATGATCGGCAGTGCACGGGGGTAGACGTGGAAGTGTGTGGGTTCGTTTGTCTGGTGGTGCGTGTGTTCGGTTGGTAGGATGGCAAGGCTTGATCAACGGCGAGATCTCGTTGGTGGCAGCGAGACAGCAAAACAGAAAAACAGAAACGCAAAACAGAAAAAGGAAGAAAAAAAAGGAAAAAAAAGGAAAATTTGCACAAACCATCCTAATAGAAATAAAAATCCAATCTCGAGGCTATTGGAAAATCCGAGAAAGGTAGAATTTTGAACTTCTTTAATATATGTATTTAATTGCTTAAATTGAAATGGCGATAAGAAATGGTGAGACCGTTCACATGAATAAATTTGATATAATAAACTGTAACGGAGTAACATTAGTTGAATAGTAATATTTTATAATAAAATATGGGGAATAAAAGATCACGGTAATTAGGCCTGCATTTCATGGTTAGGTATTATTTTTTTTTACATAAAATATTAATTTAGGCTCTGTCACTATTAGGTTCACAGGCATCGGAGTACCGGTAGAGAATAGGTGGCTAAAGTCTTCGAAAACGGATATATATATATATATATATATATTAAATGATTTTAAAATGATATGGATCAAGCATGTTTTTGGTTGAGTTGAGAAAATGGATTTTCAATGAATTGTGTTGGTTTTGAAAGGAAGTTGAAAATGGTTTTTCCCTGAAATTTGGTGGTTTTAAAAGAGAGTGGAAAATACCTGGTTTTCTAAAATTAAAAGGGTGGAAAAATAGTTTTTGGTGAAATCAGACGTTTTTTTTTAAATGAGAAATATGATCTTAGATTAAAAATCAATTTTGGAAATAGAGGGTGATATTTGAGATTTGACGATGTTGATTAGACGATGTTATTGATTTGTGATTTGATGATGACGTTATTGATTTGACGATGCTATAGTATTTATCTGCTTGGGCAGAGTAATGGTATTGATTTGACGATGTTATTGATTTGACGATATCATAGTATTTATCTGTTTCAGCAAAGTGAGGTTATCCGCTTCGGCGGAGTGATGTTTATCTGTTTTGGCAGAGTGATGTTAGATGTTTATATTGCGCAGTAATTATCCGCTTCGGCGGAGTGATGGGTGTTCATAGGAAGGCATATCCTACGGATAGTACGGTACCGTTGCAAACTCTCGATCGTGAGGTTAAAACGATCACTATGGCTAGCCAATGTGTGTTGTGGTGGAATGGTGGTTTGAGATGTGTGTTTGAAATGTGGTGTTTTACTTATATTGGGTGATTTATTATTTATTATGGTGATTGGTATGATTTTATACTAGATGGATTTGGATGGAACTTATCTATATCGCTTTATTTTCACTGCTTATATACTGGAGATTTTACTAGTTATGTGGTGTTTATATATTTATGCTTGATCCACATTTAATTGTGGTAATATTTAGAATGTATTATTATTTTAAAAATATTTTACTAAGAAGACAGTATACTCGCAGGTACAACAGTTAGGAGTCAGTCCCCTACTGGCACTAGGTAGAGTCCGACGATGATGTATTATGGAAATATTTTGGGAGGAGCTGTCTGAGCTGAACGTATGAGAGCTTCATTGTTGTTATACGTTTGTTGTATATGGTCAGAATTAGTGGTTGTATATTTCTGTATGCACTTTGTCGTTTACTAGTGGGTTTGACGTTAAGATGAGGTCGTGTCGACGTCACGCCGGCTCCACAATGACGGGTGTCCGAGGTGGGGTATGACACCTAATCCTATCAAGTTCAAGAATAAATCACACCATGTGGTGTTCTAGAATTTCAACGTTCAAAAATAGTAAGCGCCATTCTAGATCCTGTTTAAGTGTGTGTGATTAAACTCAATTATACTACTATCCATTGATTAGATGGGATTATCCCTAAATAAAGATCATGACTAAAATCTTTAAGGTATAGGTAATCCATACGCCTAACCTGGGATCTATTCTCCACTAATGTAGGCTCGGAGGTTCATGAAGATCAGTAGATCTTGGTTCGGTTTTGGAATAATGGCAAAGGGTATTTTCGAATAGAGAACAGGTTAACGTCGTTAACTTAACGTTACCCGAGGGACATCTCTTGGAATTCTCACACTCGAAACCCCATATTTTTTAGAATCAACCCTGAACCAACGTTTAAGAACGTCGTACTCACTTGTCATGTAAAAAAAAATATATATATATATTTTTTAACACACCCCCAAACTCATTCGAATTTCTACAATTTTAAGAGTGTGCAAAAATGATTAAGTAACACACCCCAAAACGTATTTGAATTCTTATAACCTTAGGAATGTGCAAACAATATGAACAACAAAAGACAAGCAAGTACTCGAATACAGAACTAAATTAGAATTTCGGCCTAAACCCAACCGCTCACATCAAGTAGCGAAATGGTAACTTGATTCACTCAAATTGTGTCTTCAGTTTAGCGATATAGGTTTGGAAAAAGTTCAATCGACTAGGGTATTTGTTAAGTGTTCAGAATTGAAACGGCTATTAGGCTTCGACAAGGTAACAAGGAATAATGCTATTACATGGTAGACTTCAAAAGGCTCAAGCGATCAAATGACTGCCTAAATCATATCTTCTAAACAACCTCACCTAGGATTTCGCCTCGAATTTCTCCAAAATCAGGTTCTAGAATCCCTATTGTCATGAAATTGATTGACGGATAATCAGTTTTAAATCAATAAGATAGTGCTATATTGAGTTTACGTGCTCGTGCATTTAGGATCCACAATAACTTTTACTAAGACGATACGTCAAGCACACAGAACACACATGAATAAGCTTTACGCTCGACCTCAAAACAATCAGGGGACAAAATCATCATCGGGTATAGGCCCAGATAACGTCAAAACTCAGCACAAAATAACAACTAAACTAAACAAACTAATCCTAAACAATCATGCAAACGATAAAAACAGTTAAATTTAATTAAAAACATATACACATACTAAAACATACTACACATCACCACCAACTCAACACAGGTGGTGTCCAAACAAGCCGTCAGCGATCCCAATGACAGTATATAGCATGATATTGAAGACGGGGGTTTAGAACACAAACCTGGGAGGCGAGAGGATCTCGCCTCCGACACAAATTGACGGAGATGTATCTAACTTATTTGTGACCCTGGGTTACCTCCCAAGAAGCGCTTGGTTTAATGTCCTCGGCCCGACACATGCCCTCAAGACTGGCGAGATATTCAATGATCGAACCGCAAGAGCACCTGTCGATTTAACATCTTTAAGCATCCTGCGGGAAACAAAAACAAAACTACAAACGAAAATTATATACAAAAATGCCTAGATTAAAATTAAGTTATTTACTCCCAATATCAATAGCAATCAATAAGACAATCCCCAGCAACGGCGCTAAAAACTTGGTGGTCGCTAAATAAGCACTGTCACTTTCACCGCAAGCGTATGGATCAAGTTTTAGTATAATGAACCTTTCGGTCGGGTATCGTATTCACAGGGATTGGTTGAGATTACTATCGAGTATCGCGATTGTCATAACCTAATTTTATCTAGGCGCTAAAAATAGAATTTAATTTAATACTAATACTAAACTAAAATATTAATTAAGTTAACTATACTATAAATACTAATTTAAGATTGTTCAGGGGAGTAGATTGCCTAGGGGTTAACTTTATTTACTTAAATGCATTTGATTTCGTTTTAGTTAACATTAACGGCATTCGGCGTTTCCGACAATCTCGGTTCGTAAACTCCCTCGCCACCTTTTCCGAGTGTAAGACGGGGGAATACATGACTTCGTGTCAACGCTGAAGTCCCTATCAATGTCTTAACAACTCTAGATAACGTGAGTCTCGCCCCAACATCATCGATTGCACACTTTCTAACACCCTCCCGGGTCTTTAGATTGTCGTGTTGTGTTAACCCTAGTCCGAATCTGGGGTTACTTCTTCCGAGTGTCAAACCCCGTATTCTCAATATATCTAAACTAGCATATAATCATAGAAAACACGGAAACACAATCAACATATGAAAAACAACCAAGAACGAAACACAAATTCAACCAAAACTATATTTTCATAAATAATACGTTAATCCCTATTACAATCAATGTTTAACTCATGGCCCTAACCATTTATACAATGTAAAACGAGCTAAACATGCTCAACAACTACCAAAATGAAGAAAAGAAAGAGAAGAAACGAGCGACTTAGCTGATATCCAAAGATTTGCCGCTAGAATCATCCATCGAGCACTTTCCTCTTCATCCTCTACCTCGAGTTGAGAGCTCTCTATCAAAAATCCCTAATCCTACTCTTAAAATATGGTCTAAGGCCTTAAGGGTTGAAGATATGGAAGAGAAGAGGAGATAAGGGATTAAAAAATATCCAAAAGATCTCAAAATATCTCATAAATATCAAGGTTGTGCTGCAGGATTTTTGCCTTGGCGAAGTTAAGTCGGTTAACTTTCTGCCGAAATTTCGCTTAGGCGAAGTTACTACAGGTTTGCAATTTTGTTTTGGCTGTAACTTCTTCATCCGAACTTCGATTGAGGTGATTCAAAAACCAATGAAAATATAAGAAAAATATATACAACTTACATGTTTTGAGTATTTCCAAAATCGGATTTCATAATAGTCCAAAATAGCCTTGAAATTACAGCACCTGTACCGGCTTTGCAGGTTTGGTGACCGCCTAGGCGAAGAAGTAGACGGTGGACTTGGAAATGTTTCTACTGGGGTTTCCACCTATGCGGAGGAATTTCCTGCCTAGGCGGTGGGCTGTCAGTAGCTTTTTGTCATTCTTAGCATCTTCACTGCCTAGGCGGAGGTTTGAACGCCTAGGCGGTGGGCTTCCTTTATATTTTTACCTCCTTACTTGTTTATCCACCGTAACTTCGACTCGCCTTCGGTTCGATCTCATCATTTTCGCTCCAGTTTCCTATCTTTTTGCTCCACACACCTGATTTATATAAAAAGTATAAAAACATATTAAAACATATAAAAATAACTATAAACGTACTCGAAAACTAACAAATTCGGATTGAAAATACGTAGGTAATTTACACCTATCAGACTGCTCAAAATAATGTGGACTAATTGAGTAGATACTAGTTTTATTGTGCTAATTAAGGGATAATGAGAACCCTAACTACGCGATATAAAAGGATTCTTATAGGTTATGGTCCTCAATATACCAAATCACAAAATAGTTTCCCTTTTCCCCATCTGGAAGAGAGACGACGATCCCAAAATGAACTAAGGAGATTTAGTTGAGGAAGACCACAAACCCCCCTCGGTTAGCGTTTGGCTTGAGATTGATTGTCGCAGTATTTCTGTAATAGTAGGAAATTATTCATAATGGATCGATATACACTTGTTTATGTGTTTATAGAACCTTAGGAGATTTGACATGTTGATTAGGGTTTATATATTTGATTGAGTTATATGGGTGATACGTGTGATCTACCTACGTATTTTCAAACCGAATTAAGTTAGTTTTCGTGCGTTTATATAGTATTTTATTATGTTTTAATTAGTTTTCATAATTTTTATATAAATCATGTGTGTGGGGCAAAAAGATAGGAAACTAGAGCAAAAACAATGAGATCGAACCAAAAGCGATCGAAGAACGGTGAAAAAAACAAGCTCGGAGGCAAAATTGTGAAATAAGCCCACCGCCGTGGCTGTGAAGAAACTGAGAAAGGCAAATGTTACTAATGGACTACCCCCTAGGAGGAGAAATCCACCACCTAGGCAGAAATTCAGCAAAGAAAACAAAAATCGACTACTAACAGCCCACCGCCTAGGAGGATAATTCTACCGCTTAGGTGGAAATCCAACAAGCGACTTTTCCATGTCTACCACTGTCTTTATTACCGTGGAGGTCACCAACCGACCTAGTCTCCGCCTAGGTAGTGGATCCCTTCGCCTAGGCGGAGAGCCTCTGCACAGCCTATATATTTTTAGGATATTTATTTAGATATTTTGCTTATAAATACCATCATCTCTCCCCATTTCTTAAACCCCTCTGTCCATTTGGGCACCTTAGGCCATATTTAGGCTAGGGTTTAGGAGTTTTAGAGGTGAAGTTCGCATCCCAAAGTGGAGAAGACGGCGAATCGATCGTTGAGCGTTCTTAGCGGTGTATCTTCGGATGAGGCTAAGTTCTTCGGTTGTTTTTCCTTATTTCTTTATCTTAGGATCATGTGAGAATGTTTAGCTTGTTATTTCATTGTAAATGCTACTATGGCCATAGCTAAACATGGATTGTAGTAGGGATTAACGAATAAATTTATAAATATGTGTTTGGATTATTTCGGTTTTGCGTTTGTGTTTGTTCTTCGTAGTTTCATTGTGTTTATCATATTGTTTGTTTATCATACTTAGTTAGATAAATGGAGAATATGGGATTTTGACAAACCCCGGATTCGGATTTGGGTAAACAACCGCCACAATTCTATAACCCGGTCAGGGTTTAAATCGTGGATAATCGATGACGTTGGGGTAAGACTCATGCGACCTAAGGTTGTTAAGACATTGAGGGGGACTATTTCGTTGACTCGAAGTTGCATTATATCATTCTTCTTACACTCGGGAGAGGTGGCGAGTAAGTTTTAGAACGGAGATTGTCGATAGGGTAAATACAACGCACGATCCAATGACCCAGTCGGGAGTTGGATTGTGTGCAATCAGTGACGCTGGATGAGACTCACATGACCTAGAGTCGTTAATATGTTGAGGGGGACTTCTTCATTAACTCAAAGTCATGTATTCTCCCGTCTTACACTAGGGAGAGTGGCGGTGGAGTTTACGTACCGAGATTGTCAAATAAGTCAACACCGTGAACGTGAGTAAATCGAGATCGAACATGTATTTGTAAACACATTAATCCATAGGAAATTATTCACACTAAAACATATTATTATATTAGTGTAGTTAATTTAGGATATATTAGCATTAGTTTAATTGATTAAATACATTTGTTTTTCGCCTAGACAAAGTTAGGTCACGACAAACGCGGTATTCGATAGTAACGACACCAATACCTGTGGATACGATAACCCGATCTTAACGATCACACTATAGTAAAACTTAGACCTCGTATACTTTCAAGTGTAAGTAGCGGCGTATTCCCACGCGCCACCAATGGGGATTAATTCCCAACACCCTTATCTCAACTTCAGGATTGTTGCAACTAAGAAGATGTCCATGAAAACCAAACATCCAAAATCATTGTTTTTCCCTTAGCAATCTTTCATAACTTCGTATACCAATGTTGCCTTTTGCGTATCCGTTACTATTAAGCTTGAAAAATACTTCACAAGGTAGGGGTAGTTATAGTTTCGGGGGCCTGTTTAGCCCATCAAGCCCGACTCTATTTTTTTAGAGCTTGGACTTTAGTTTTAAGCCCATGGCTAGGGCTTGAACTTTGATTTTCAGGCCCGATCAAATTTTGTGCCGAGCTTGGGTAAGGTCAAATTTTTTTAGGATCGAGCCAGGCCGACCTGATGACTATTAATTTAAAAAAAGAATTATATATATATATATATATATATATATATATATATATATATATATATATTAGGTTGGGCTTGACTTTTTTTGTAGGTTCGGGTTTGGGCATGAAAGTATGGCCTGATCATAAGGCCGGATCGGGCTAGGACCTAGTATTTTTCTGTAATTACCCTAACTAAAGTCCGGCCAAAGCCCGACCCGACCTATGACCACCCCTTCACAAGGGAGGACCATTTAGATATCAATGTTTTCTCTTGACTTTGGGGGATGTTCTAGGGACAGAAAGCGTCAAGCAAATTAGTCTTAAGTTTTTTTTTTTTTTTTTTGAACCATAGTAAAGGTATCTCGTGAAATTCTTTCAATAACTTCATTGTTTCTGTCCTTTCAGATCTCCCAAAGTATAACAATAACAAAAAAAAAAACTTCCCTTTTAAGTTGTTGTTAATCCAGTAACACAAATATTCATTGAGATTCTACTGAAAATGGTTCAGACTAAAAAACAAACTCCAAATTTTCTTATTTCTTTTTTTCGGTTTCCCAGGGTATCCCCGCACTACGGTCGACGGAGACTAATCACTCTAGGTACTGTCGGGAGCCAGAAGTGGGATACCTTTCCCAGATTTTCTTTACTTTAGGGAAAGTCTCCATTTAATAGTTTCATTTGTTTTCTTACATCTTTGGCACATCTAATACTATATATTAAAAGTGAAAGTCTTCTCTTGTAAATGAATAAGAGCAAAGCATTTATCATATTCTCAATTCTATTCTCCCATCCAAGTTGAGAGTTATGATTAACTCTCACAATTTGTCACTTTATCTAACCTACCAAAATCAATGCTCACTATTAATTCTTTCCACTAATCTTATTGTTTCACTCCTAATATTCTAATCCTATTAGGAGAATGGTTATTTCAAGCATTTTGGTGAGTCCTATATTTTTATTTTTTTATTTTTATATATCAAATTATGAGTGTCCTCCCAAAGAATGTGTTTGTTGCAATGGGTACATACTGAAAGGATATATCTATTCTAATTGGTGTTTATCAAAAAGACATGATCCTTAAGATCAAGAGGTGCACCCATTCACATGGTGACTCTCCATGAATCATAGGGCCCATGTGGATGCTCCACAGGTCGATCCGACCCGCTCCATAATCCAACATCTCCTACTCGGACACAATGGACACCAAATGTGTTTCTCTCTTTAAACTCATGCATTATACTTTCTTCATACAAGTTAGTGGTGTGTGCGACCGACGAGTGTCTTCAAATAATGTGGGAGCACCATATTAAGTTTCTATTAAACTAACATTACAACATTCGCTGCAAAATAAAATACTTGTCTATGCCCCAAACCAATTCAGTCATATTAAATTAAGTATTTCTAACCCCTCTAGAGTTTAAAACTCAGAACATGTTTAATCTCCTTTTGTAGTAGTGTGCTTATTTTCAATAAAATATAATATATATAATATAATTTTGAAAAATAGCTTTATATGTGGTGGCCACCATTAAGCACTGTACACTGCAATTTTAACAAGATGTGTTACTAAATTGTCTTCCTTTGATCCTCATGTTACTCAACTTCTATTTGACTACTTTACTAGACATGTCCCTTTAGACCGCATCATTCATGGTTATAGGATAACAAGCTAAAGTAGCAACATCAAATTTCTGAATCGTAACATAGTTCAAAGTCATAAGGGCACAATTAGATCATTATTAATGATCTACATATATAGGGCTCACACAGTAAGAAAACAGGGATCCATTTCTCACTCCCTATGTGGTCGTCTTAAAGCACATGTAGTATGATTTACATGCTAAGGTATTATACTCATAACAAATGAGGATGTCATTCTAAATTACCGTACTAACCTATGTTCAATCATTACATAAGTGATTGACTTGAGAACTTCAAGCTAGTATCTCCTCGAGTATCCACTTGAAATCTCACATTCGGCTATTCTCAAGCTATACGAAGTATGGGAAACTTTCATGTTCGATTTTTCATAAACCTCATCTTAGCTTATCCAAGGTGACATTATAAAGAATTCTCTAACTCAATCTTTAGAATTCCAAAGTCTCATCTCGCACACTATCTCAACGTCAAGGTTGGTTGCTGTGTGAGTAGCCAACCATTTAGTCTAGTGACATCTACCATCATGGTCAAATGTGTGCTATAACAAATATCCTAAATCAGTTATCATACTTTTAATAAATGCAAATAAAGTATGAAATTGTAAATGTGCATTGTGGTACAAATATATGAAGTCAATAAATCAAGCATATCTTTTACAATCTACGAAGACCCAAAGACCTTACATGAGATTGGAACAAATCTCTAGGAATAGGTTTGGTTGAGGGATCAACTACCATTTTACTCGTAGAAATATGCTTGAGTACCACTTCTCCATGTGAGACTTTATCTTGGATGTAGTGATATCGAGTTTGAATATGCTTCGTCTTTCCATGATACTTAGGATCCTTGACATATACGAGAGCAGCCATACTATCACAATGTACGGTTACAAGATCTGCAGAATGTGGTACTATCTCAAGACTTTCTAAAAATCTTTTTAACCAAACAGCCTCTTGAACTGCTGAAGCACAAGCAACATATTCTGCTTCCATAATGGATAGTGCTATGCAGGATTGCTTTTTGCTAGACTACGAAATAGCACTGTTGCTGAGTATGAAAGCATATCCTGATGTCGACTTACGTTCATCCAAGTTACCACTCTAATCTGCATCACTATATCCTCGCAAATGTATATTTTCACCATGATAACAAAGCATATAGTCTGCGGTTCCATGAAGGTACCGCAAGATCTTTTAAACTACTCTCCAATGAAAAATTCCTGAATTATTTTATAAACGACTAACCAACCCCACAACATAACATATATCTGGTCGTGTACATATCATGGCATAAAATTAGCCTTCCAATTGCACTTGCATATAGTATATGGGACATCTCTTTTTTTTCAACATTAGTTCTAGGACAAAAATCAAGACTCAATATACTACCCTTCTCAACAGGAGTGTTTATAGGCTTAGCATTATGCATTCGAAATCATTCAAGTACCTTCTTAATATAAGTCTCTTGAGACAAAGTAAGAAGTTTCTTAGAACGGTCTCGAATAATTTTAACCCCAAGTACATAATTTGCTTCACCCATGTCCTTTATATCAAAAGTAAAGGATAACCACTCTTTAGTGGAGACAATCATATCTATGTCATTTCCTGCCAATAAAATATCATCTACATACAGAGTAAGGATAATGAAACCCTTCTCCGACTGCTTTATATAAACACAATGATCTTCCTCAATCATGATAAAGCCAAAAGTAATTATGGCTTGATGAAATTTGAGGTACCATTGTCTAGATGATTGTTTTAGACCATAAATAAAACGTTTTAGCTTGCACACTTTGCGCTCTTGTCCCTTAGCCACAAAACCAATAGGTTGATCCATATAGATCTTCTCATCTAGTTCTCCATTGAGAAAAACCGTTTTAACATCCATTTGAAAAAGTTCTAGATCCAAATGGGCGATGATGGCTAGGATTAGGCAAATGGAGGCAAACCTAACAACAGGTGAAAAACTTTCCTTGTAGTCTACACCCTCTTTTTGAGTGTAACCTTTCGCCATGAAACGAGCTTTGTACCTATCGATAGATCCATCTGCCTGACGTTTAATCTTTAAAACCCATTGGTTTCCAATAGATTTTCGTCCAGGTGGAAGATCAACTAGTTCCTATATTTGATTCTTTTGCATAGAATTAATCTCATCTTCCATTGCAGTTATCCATTCTTTAGCAGCAGGCGATGATAAGACATCTTGATAAGAGGAAGGTTCGTCTTGCTCTAGTGAAGAACACATGAAAAATTCCTTATCAATCCCAAATAGACGTCGATGAATATTTTCACATTAATTTTTACATAGCTGAAGAGTTTGAGCATTATTTTGTGGTATACTCCCACTATCATCGGCGATCATTGGTGTACTTGTAGAAGGACGAGGATTAATTTTCCCACCCTCACTGAGTGATGGTATAGAGTTATCATTTGACTCATTCAACTTATAAAGTTCTTTTCTACCTTTTAGTTCACATCTGCTTGGAAATTCATTTTCCATAAATTCGACATCGTGTAACCCAATCTCAGTCAATACGCCATTAGAACGTTCATGTAATATCACATATCCTTTAGAGTGATCATAATATCTAACGAATGTGTACTTTTGAGCTCTAGGGCTCAATGTTTCATGTGCATGTGATGTAACACGAACATAACCTGCAGATCCCCATGGTCGCAAGTGTTCTAATTCTGGTTTGAGACCAGTCCATAACTCATATGGTGTAGATGGTACTGATTTAAAGGGCACTCTACTAAGGATATATGTTGTTGTCAATAAAGCATCTCCCCAGAAATTGATGGGTAGATTAGCATATGCCATCATTAACCTCACTATATCCAATAAAGTTTGATTCCTATGCTCGGCTACTCTATTTTGTTGTAGAGTGCCGGGAATCATCAACTATCTAATTATACCTCTATTATCACATAAATCCCTGAATTGTTCAGACAAATACTCACGTCCTCGGTCAGTATGTAAATCTTAAGATTTTTACCTATTTGATTCTCAATTAAATGAACAAATCTTTGGAAGCAATCCAATACCTATGATTTGTGAGAAATGAGATAAACATAACCAAAACGTGAGTAATCATCAATGAATGTGATAAAAATAATTAGCACCATGTCGTGCCCTAATATTCATAGGTCCGCAAATGTCAGAATGGACTAACTCTAAGGGAGATGTAGCCCTTCTAGCCTTACTAAAAGGTTTTCTTGTGGTCTTTCCAGTCAAACAAGATTCACAGATAGGTAAGTTAACTCTAGAGAGTGGACCTAAAAGTCTTTCTCGAGCTAACCTTGTCATTTTTTCTTGCCCAATATGATCAAGTCTTGCATGCCATGTAACAGATGTAGATGTAATAGATTCATTATCACTAGGAGTTAAATATGTATCAAAATATAAAGAATCATCAACATCTAGTACATAGAATCCATCTACTATGTGTCCACTACCATAAAACACAGAGTCTAAATAAAATTGAATAGAGTCTATAGTGAAACTGAAAGAAAAAACCTAATCCGGCCATGGCTGCAACAGACATCAAGTTTCGTCGAACTCTAGGAGCATAGAGAATATCATAAAAAAGCACAATGCATCCAAAATGTATCTTTAATTGATAGGTTCTAATTTTTATCACATCTTCGTTAGTGTTATTCCTTATGTAAATACGTTGACTTTCAATTGGAATTCTACGATACTCAATGAACCCTACTTGATCTTTTGCGACTTATCTTGTTGCTCCAGTATCTATAATCTAATCAGGAAATGAATGAGCAACCAAGACATGACTGCACACAAAGGCGTCATTTTGAAAGATAGAGTTAGTTTGTACCTTCTTCGGCTCAGTGCATTCACGAGCGAAGTGACCAAGTTTATCACAGTTGTAACGCTTCAGCTTAAACTTTTCCTTTTTTCGTTTACGCTTGCCTTTTTTATACTTTCTGCCCTTTCTCTTTTTATAAAAAGAACCTCTTATTCCTCCTTATTATGCTTTGTCCTACCACTTTCGCTTAAACCCAAATGTCTAGCGATGGCTAGACTCGGCGACAAACATAGAAGTATTATCTTGTGCCTCCAATTCCAAATGACGCTGTAATTGGGTAAAATTTTGGATATTTTCATTGTGCGTCATTGTGAGCTTCATTTGCTCCCAAGAATCAGGCAAAGAGCAAATCACAGCTAGGATCTATTGCTCATCAGATAAGTTGTTACCAGTTGCTTTTAGGTCGCGTATCATAACCGACATTTTTCGAAGATGCTCAACTATCTTTATTTTGGAAGATATCTTATAAGTTTCAAACTTAAGTGTCAAGGCTCGCAACCTAGTTGCTGATGTACCGACAAATGCTAACTTCAAGGCATTTCACATCTCTAGTGCAGTGGCATAACCTTCGTAATCACCAATTAGATCATCGTGCATATAGCTTAACATAATGAATCTTGCACTATGATATTTCTTGTCCCAAGTTTGATAGGTTTCCATATCACGCCGATGTTAGGCAGAATTGTCTTCATGAGGTCATTCCATGCTATGTGTTAGTGTTTCCAAAAGTTCTAGCTCATTTAAGAGATACTGGATCTTACGATGCCAAATATCGTAGTTATTCTCATCCAGTTTCTCAACTTTAGTAAGATCCGTTATTATATTCGTTAAAGTCATTTCACTACATTTTATACACATTTAGGATATTAGCACACACTAATTATTTTGCCGCAATAATCGAATCTAAAAATAATATATATCTCTATGGTATAAAATCAAAAATTTCGCTATGTTCATAATCATCTCTTGCATTTATAGATTTAAATATCATTTTTACATACATTATGCGCAAAATAAAAATGAGAAAAATATATTTTAACACATTGTAGTCCACAATTCTAATTACATGTTTTTTTAATTGTGACCCACAATTCTAATTTCATATTTTTCTAATATAAACATGATTTGTATATCAAATTAAAAAATATGAAAGATTTCACATATAATTCATGCTCACAACTAATGAAGTGAAATTGACGCATAAACATATGCGGATATAAATAAAAAAATGCCAAAACATATACCAATTTTTGGTCTCTGACGGTGGTTGCTAGGCTTGACTTCTTTTAAATAGGGTATAGGTTCGAATCTCTGTGGGCTCCGACATTAAAATCCATTTTTCTTTTTTCTCCATTTAAATGATTAATTAAAAAAAAATATATTACCCAGATTCAAGCCCTAGACCCTAGGGCATTAGCAACAGCTACGTTTCAAAGAGGTGCCAACAGACCAACATGTCATTTCATGACATGTGTGTGAATAAATTTAAAATATACATGCGCCATATCATCAAACAAAAATGAAACAACGTCGTTTTACGTTGTCTTCTTTACTATACCAGAACCAGAACAGTGGGCATGAATAGAACGACGAATTCTACGTTTTCAATCTTGAAAAACTCATATAAAATCAACCGTACGTTCAAATTTTATGAAATTTATATTGTGAGACTCACAATAAAATGTAGAATTTTTCGGTATAAAAATTTCCAGAAATATCGAACTTTAAAAAAAAAAATATTTTGACCATGAACGAGAAAGAAACGATTTATCTTCCATGGACAAGGTTATTCCATTTTTCAATAATTTGGAGTGGGTTAATGAAGATGACATGGCGAAATATGAGCCGAAGTTGCGAAAAAACTTCTGGACACCGAAGATGGACGAATTTTGTACCGATATGGTCTTTAAGGACAAGAAACATGTCAAGCACGTTGTGAAATATTACCACATCATGAAGAACAAAGAGTTTAGTGTGGTGGAATCAATGAAAAAGATTTTGGTGGTTAAATGCCTGCATGGATGCGGTTGGAGGTTGCAGGCAATTATCAAAGAAAGATATGGTATGTTTCAGATTACGCAGTACGATGGCCAGCACAAATGTTTTTATAATCATACGACCTTAGATCATAAAAATTTGGATGCTGGTTTGATTTCGAACTTAATAATTTCACAAGTCGAACAGGATCCAGAATTAAAGATGAGTGTTATCGTGGTGTACGTGAAAGATACTCAGAGATTCACCATTTCCTATTGAAAATCTTAGTTAGCCAGATCTAAAGTCATCGAGACCGTGTTCAGAGATTAGGACGAATCATATCGGAATTTGCTGAAATTTATGGTCATATTGCAGCACTACAATCCGGGTACGATTGTTGAGTAGAGCACTATTCCAACTGATATGCCTAGCTACGTGACGTTTGACATGTTGTTTTGGGCATTCAAACCTTCAGTTGACGGATGACGTTATTGTCGGCCTGTTGTCACGATTGATGGCACCCAATTATACGAAAAATTCGAGGGGAAGATCTTAATCGCCATTGGAATAATGCCGTCCAACAAGTGCTATCCTTTGGCTTTCGCCGTCATACCAAAAGAGGACTACCGCTGCTGGCGATGGTTCATCTATATGCTTAAGTATCATATTGTCAGAGATCGTCCTAAAGTGACATTGATATCTGGTGACCGCAAATAAAGTGTAGTCACTTTCACCGCAAGCGTACGGATCAAGTTTTAGTATAATGAACCTTTCGGTCGAGTATTGTATCCACAGGGATTGGTTAAGATTACTATCGAGTATCGCGATTTTCATAACCTAATTTTATCTAGGCGCTAAAAATGGAATTTAATTTAATACTAATACTAAATTAAAATACTAATTAAGTTAACTATACTATAAATACTAATTTGAGATTGTTTAAGGGAGTAGATTACCTAGTGATTGACTTTATTTACTTAAATGCGTTTGATTTCGTTTTAGTTAACATTAACGGCATTCGGCGTATCCGACAATCTCGGTTCATAAACTCCCTCGCCACCTCTTTCGAGTGTAAGATGGGAGAATACGTGATTTCGTGTCAACGCCGAAGTCCCCCTCAACGTCTTAACGACTCTAGGTCACGTGAGTCTCGCCCTAACGTCATCGATTGCACACTTTTTAACGCCCTCCCGGGTCGTTAGATTGTCGTGTTGTGTTAACCCTAGTCCGAATCCAGGGTTATCTCTCCCAAGTGTCAAATCCCGTATTCTCAATATATCTAAACTAGCATATGATCATTGAAAACACGGCAACACAATCAACATACGAAGAACAACCAAGAACAAAACACAAATTCAACCAAAACTACATTTTCATAAATAATACGTTAATCCCTATTACAATCCATGTTTAACTCATGGCCCTAACCGTTTATACAATGTAAAACAAGCTAAACATGCTCAATAGTTACCAAAATGAATAAAACAAATAGAGAAAACGAGTGACTTAGCCGATATCTGAAAATTTTCTGCTAGAAATGTCGATCGATCGCTTCCTCGCTGTAGACACGGCATTTTGACCGCCTCGCAAAAAAAATTATACTTTATTTTATAGTTACCTTTATTTTATTTTTCTATTTATTTTGTTTTGATTGTACCGTATTTGTGCGGTTTAATACTGCTAAATTAAGTTTTATTAATCTTTTAAGTAAATTAAATATTAGTAATTGATTTATTTATTTATTTTTGGTTTTGTAGATTTTTCGAAGTGGAATAAAAACGCGTTAATTCGGAACAAAATGGACAAGAAACAGACGAGAACGAGAGAAGTCTGGACAAAGTAGGGGTGGGGGTTGCATTTAGGTCGCACGTGCGACCAATCTGCACTGGTCGCTGTGCGACCAGTGTAGCTGGCCGCATATGTGGCCAGCGTGGGCAGAGATTATTCTCTGCCCACACCTTTTGGGTGCACCAAATTTTGGTGCACCCAAAAGGGGGTGGGTGCACCAAAATTCGGTGCACCCACCCCTTTTTCTTACCTTTTCGTGCATTCTTTCGGACGAGTTTCAGGGCCTTCATTCCTATAAATAGAATAAAGGCTCACAACACCAGGGAGAGAATTTTTTGGCCAGAGAAAAAAAAAATTTGAGAGGAATTTTGTTGGGAAGGGAGAAGTGAAATTTGGAGAGAAATTTTGAAGAAAATAATATTATTTTCATTTTTATTGTAATTTTGAAGAAGAAAAAATCTCCAAGAATGTGGTAAATTTTCATCTGTTGTAAATCTTACTCTTATTTTTAAATAAGTTGTTATTATACTAATTTTTCTTTTTGTAAATTAGATTTTTTTTTCCTTCCTTTATTATTTTTTTATTTTTTTATTTTTTTATTTTTTGAATAAATAAAACGAGGTGGAAAATTCTCAACCTTCCATTTGAACAGTTTAAATTTATAAGGGAGTCACTCCCCTCGATGCGTGTGTGCATGTGTTTTATTTAATTTGTATTAAATATAATGTGCTAACAATACGAGATAGAAAACTTCTGACCTTCCATTGGAACGGTTTAAGTTTAGAATGAAATTACTCCCCTTAAGAAGTGTGTGTGTGTGTGTGTGTGTGTGTGTGTGTGCGGGTGTTTTATTTAATTTATATTAAATATAATGTGCTAACAAGATAAAGTGAAAAATTGCCAACCTTCCATTTGAACGGTTTAAATTTAGAAGGGAATTACTCCCCTCGATGCGTGTGTGCGTGTGTTTTATTTAATTTGTATTGAATATAATGTGTTAACAAGATAAGGTGGAAAATTCTCAACCTTCCATTTGAACGGTTTAAATTTAGAAGGGAATTACTTCCCTTGATGCGTGTGTGCGTGTGTTTTATTTAATTTATATTAAATATAATGTGCTAACAAGATAAGGTGGAAAATTCCCAACCTTCCATTTGAACGGTTTAAATTTAGAAGGAAATTACTCCCCTCGATGCGTGTGTGCGTGTGTTTTATTTAATTTGTATTGAATATAATGTGCTAGCAAGATAAGGTGGAAAATTCCCAACCTTCCATTTGAACGGTTTAAATTTAGAAGGGAATTACTCCCCTCGATGCGTGTGTGCGTGTGTTTTATTTAATTTGTATTAAATATAATGTGCTGACAAGATAAGGTAAAAAATTCTCAACCTTCAATTTGAACGGTTTAAATTTAGAAGGGAATTACTCCCCTCGACGTGTGCGTGCGTGTGTGAGCGTGTGTTTCTTTAACTCGTATTAAATATAATGTGCTGACAAGATAAGGTGGAAAATTCCCAACCTTCCATTGGAACGGTTTAGGTTTAGAAGTGCATTACTCCCCTCGATGTGTGTGAGTGTGTGCGTGCGTGTGTTTCTTTAACTTGCGTTAAATATAATGTGCTAACAAGATGAGGTGGAAAATTCTCAACCTTCCATCAGAACGGTCTAGGTTTAGAAGGGAGATCACTTCCCTCAATGTGTGTGTATGTATATGTGTGTATATGAGGAGGATTTCAAAATAAAATAAAAATATTCGGATTTAAATTTTAATTGGACTCAATCGGATAAGGTACCGTCTTTGGACGGGCGTCTTGGGGTGCTTAACACCTTTCCCGAGCGTAACTGACCCCCGAACTCTTTAAACGAATCTCTGGTTAGACCATGTTATTTTAGGAGTCAAATTTTTTACTTAAGCCATTTTTTAAATTGTTTTCAAAAAAGAAAAATATGGTGACCTAGCACATCATTTAAACCCAATGCTAGGTGGCGACTCTTTTTTTTAAAACAGGCTTAAGTATATTTTAATGAGAAAATCGACGTTTTTAAAAAACCCTTCTCATTTTACCAGCACCAAGCATATATCTATCTTTTTTATTTTCTCTGGAAAATCGGGGCGTGTTCAGCTGGGGCGTTCACTCGCTGATCCTCCACCTCGGGTTGAGAGCTCTCCCTCAAAAATCCCTTATCCTAACCCTAAAATATGGTCTAAGGCCTTAGGAGCTCAAGAGGAGGGAAGAGAGGAGGAGAGAAGGGATTAAATAGGCCAAAAATATCCCCAAAATATCTATTCTGCGTAGAGGATTTCGCCTAGGCGAAGTTAGGTCGGTTAACTTTCTACTAGATTTTCGAGTAGTGTAGCGTGGTCAACCGACATCCACTCGCATTCAAAACGAGATGGATCAGTTGAGAAGAATAATGACAAATCGGTGTGGGTTGTATTCCCAGACTGGACATGATAGGCAGAGGTGTCCATCTCGACCCCGCCATACACTCAATTAATCTTTGCCGAATCCCCTGTAATTGATGTTTATCGATTTTTTTGTCGCACACATTTATTTGTAATGAATGTTTTTGCTACTTTATTTATTTGATATGGCAACTTTTATGAATCATAAATTTCATACATTTGTCGCACACATTTATTTATAATGAATGTTATATTTTGTTTGTAAATGTTATTAAATTTTAATTTAATACTAATAAATTGGACGCAAGTGTTGGGAAAAAAAATTCAGTTATGTTTCAACCTGACCCAGAAGATACTTCAGTTCTCCACCAGCAGGCCCAACATAAGTCTGCATTAGTCTGGACAAGACAGATAAATATTTAAGCTATTACATTAATTTTATCATTTTACTTTTTTTAAATTTTTATGTTATTGATTCTGTCTTAATTAATGTTAATTAATATTTCAGGATAATGGTGCGCTAGACTGTGTTGGATTTGATGTAGGGCGATGGAGAGAAGACATCCCCACTCGAGTTGTAGAGCTGATAGAATCGGCCGGATTGTACGGTCCTTACAGGCTATGGCTAAAGCGGTTTGATAGGTGCTTGATAACCGCGTTAATAGAGAGATGGCATCCGAAGATGCACACTTTCCATCTACCCATTGGGGAGATGATGATCACGCTACAAGACGTGGCTGTCGTGTTGGGGTTGCCTGTGCATGGGCAACCCGTTATCGGCCCTAATAAAACGTGATCGCCATAGAGTTGGCGAGGACTCTGCTATGATCTTCTTGGCGTGGTACCGCTGGAGGGTGTGATAAGGAACGGTTGTTTGAAGCTCAATTGGATAAAGAAAACCTTCAACCAAGTTTCTGAAGATGCCAGCGAAGAAGCCATGTATTGCTACACCCGGGCATATTGCTTGATTCTGCTTGGCACCATGTTGTTGCTTGATAAATCGCAGAATATGGTCAAGCTCGCTTACCTCCTACTACTCCGCGACTTGACACCTGTTGTCAAGTATAGTTGAGGCAGTGCGACACTAGCGGTCATGTACCACGAGTTATAAAAGGCAGTGAAGGGCACAACCAGAGATATAGCTGGGTGTCTATTTTTGTTAGAGTGTTGGGCCTGGGAGCAGTTGCCGAGGCTTCGACCAGATGTTGTCCCTATTCCCGATTATGATGGATCATACGGAGAACTGACTTTGGACAACTTTTTATTCCCAGCGGCTCCGAGGGATGCTTGGTAAGTAATTAGTAATTTATTTTTTATTTCATTATCATCTAATGGAAATTGTCATCCATATTTAGTTAAATTTATGGTTATTTTATTGGTGTACAGGTGGACCCTTCAATTCCGTTTGGAACACCAGCTAATGCATGTTCTGATCGTCTGTCGCGATCAGTTAGATCGGTTGCAGAATGACGAGGTTAATTGTTTATTTACGTCAATTTTTTTTTTTTTTTTATTTACATATTTTTTGGACAGGTCGTTTGGATGCTATATCACCTGTAGGGTTTACCTCCATATACTAGAGATGGGGAAAAAATATGGATGGTAAAATTGTCCCTCATCTGCTATGAGATTGTCGAGTACACGTATCCCCTGCGCATGCTACAACAATTCGGTTATCAACAATCGATTCCTGAGTCGTGTCCTTAGGATCAGATATTGCACAACACTAGTCGGTGAGGACACTACGGGGTTGACTGGACTGTGTTACACCGCCAGCATATACCTGCGTGTAACAGTCGATAAACACCAGATGTGGGTAGCTTGTTGCGAGGGACAAGGGTTGACCATGAATAAATGAACTGGTATTGAATAATCACACGAAGTTCATGGTCAACCCGGAGTACCAACCCAAGTTCGGTTATTTAGCAACAGGATCACGAGCGAGGTTCATGGCAGCTGACGTTCCTCCTGTTTATCAGCCTGTTCCTCAACCTGTTCCCCAACCATGGACTATTGACCCCTACCGTCCAGGTAGTATGGGTGATGTCGGACCTTCTACAGCGTACAACATGGGTGTTGATGCTTGACCATTTAGTATGTACGGCATGGGTGCTGATGTCGGACCATCTAGTGTATACGGCATGGTGCTGATGACGGACCATTACTTTCATTCTTCACTCCAGATGTGGACGAAATTATTTCAACTTCAGGCGTCATTCCTCCGGTGGCATTTGTCGAACCCAGAAGATTACAATGACAAGTATTACCAGTACTATGGTTTGGGGACGATGTCATTACCACCTCGGGGAGTATGCAATAGTCGTTCATGGACTTTAGACAAGTTACACAAGTTCATGAGGAGGCGGAGGAACCTCCTATTGCTCAACGACGAGAGTGGAGGAACATCCGACGTCGGGGCTGCGGTACATAGTTTGTTACGTAGTTGATATGGAAATACATATCGATGTACATTATTATACACGCATGTTGTATTTTTTACTCCATCTTCGAGACTTGTATCTATATATTTGTTCATTGTGATTTTGAAAGATTATTTTCCAAAGGCAGATATGTTATAGAAATTAAAGGCGAAACAACTTAAAATAATCATAAGAAATACATATTAAAATTAAACACGTTAACAAGTACAGTTAATTATAAAAAAGAATAAAAAATATTACATAAATTAAAAACATGTTTAACGATATTTATTACAAAATTCATAACAAAGATAATATATAAGAAATACAGAACATAGCATCACAAAAATAGTGGAAAAAAAAACACTTAAAAAGACAATTGAACTACAAAAAAATATTTATTCTTCATTAGACATATACCCTTCAGACAAATATTTATTGTTATTTATGACGTTATGGTATTCATTTAGAGAGAGTGCTCTGTTGGTTGCAGCAGTCATTTCATTGGTTAGTTGTCGTAGATAATATCGATTCTTGTGCAATAACATTCGATTATTCTCCACGCGAATTCATATAATTGCATCTTCGATTTTGATTGTGTCATCAATTATACATTGTCTAGGCAACTGAAGACTTCGACAATGCGGAACTGGTGCATTAAGATCTCTAAAACGAGATATAAGGTTGTTAGACTCATTTACTCTATATTCTCATTCTTGGCGTAAACCGACACGATACTCTATCGGGTTAGTGTCTTGATCACTTCAGTAGTCATCATAATATAGTTGTAGAAGTGCTCCTCACTTAAAAAACCAAATGAGCTTTCTTCACTTGAATTAATATTTGAAGACATCACGAAAATTATAAGCTGAATAGTTTCTTTACATATATTATATTGCACAAAAAATTAGATTTTTTAAAAACGTAATTATTAAAAAATGATGTTTTACAACTTATGTATGCGAGGCTTAACTAAAAAAGTTAACCCAACACTACCTACCAATTGAAATAGAGAAAGTAAGTTATTTGGTAGAAGTAGCGTTATTATAATTTAACGTAGAAACGATACATTAGACTTCAAAGGAAATACATAGTTATACTACAATTCACCAACGTGAAAACATTAAACATTACTTTCATCATCAAACATTTCAATATCTAACTGATATTGAGGACTCTTTGCGCATCTCATATAAGTACGCGCTTCGGCAAACAAACCTTGTTTGAGACGCTCACGCGCCGTCGTATCAAGCTCATGTCAAAAAATTCGAATTTGTATTCAGTTATTTTCTTTGCGATAACGGTGCAACGCCATTTGAAGGTTATGTGGCGTGTATATTGGCATTATTCTAGCCAATTGACGCACTATTGGAATATTATATTGTCTTCATCCGTCCACCAAAATCTCTGACTGGTTAACACGATAATTATATTCCTCCCGCATTCTTCCAACCCACCGTGAAGAGTAACGAACTCTTGGATCTAAAGAGTATGAGAATTTATCTTTCAAAAGCCAATAACGTCCCATTGAATGACACAGATCTCTCACCGTGTACATTTTTCAATCCTTAAAATTTTAATTTAATTAACTTTTAACGGAATATAAATTCGATATCAAGTTAATATCAATTTCATAAATTAAATTAATTTGATTATAATTGAAATACTAAAATGAATTTTAAATTATTGAAAGACTAAATTTTTTTTAATAATAAAATAATTTTTTCAAACACATTTAAAAAATAAAAATTAACTAACAACTAAATTAAAAAATCAAACTAATTAACTAACCAACTATCTAATAAAATTTAACTAATAAATAAATTAAACAAAACACATAAAAATAAACTTACCCCTAGTAGGAGAGAGAAATTCTGAAATGTAATTGTAAAAAATAATTGATAAATAACTCCCGTAAAAGCCAATTGTTACTGGCTTAGTGAAGAAGAAAAAAAGAATTATCAAAAGTGAACGAATTTGGTAGTAAACAAAAGAAGTCAATCGGAGAAATAAATAACCCATAAGAAAAAAAAATGAGAGAGCAAAGATTAAACACTTAGTAAGAGAAAAAAAAAAAACTCAAGATGTATTTATAGAGTTTGGACCCGGGGATGTGATTCCCCGGGTCCAAAACGGTCACCTTCCCAGATCCGACAACTGCTGCAGTGCAGTGACTACCTTGGGAACGGGCCAAATTTTTTGCCCGTTCCCAGATAATTTTTATTTTTATTTTTATGAGTCAAATCCAGGGATCGCATCCTCGGGTGCTATATATACCTGAGGATCGAATCCCCGAGTACATAATTTAAAAAAAAATAAAATCCGTATACCCGGTGTTTCGAATACCGGGTATGCGGTATGTAGAAATTTTGAAGTTGGGGTTCAGAATCCCGGGTTCCAATACCCGGTGATTGAAACCCCGGGTAATTCTAAATAAGTTCAAAAAAAATCATTTTTCAGTATTTTTTTATTAAAAATATAATAAAGTTGTAAACAACTCCTATTTGCTTTGGAATAAGATAGTAAATAAGTTCAAAAAAAATCATTTTTCAGTATTTTTTTATTAAAAATATAATAAAGTTGTAAACAACTCCTATTTGCTTTGGAATTTTTTACTGATCGATTGTCTTTGCTAAAAGAAAAAGATCAAAAAAGCAAACGCCTAAAACGTGTGTAGTATTTGCTTTTGACTGGATCATAGTTCAGAAAAGAAACGCCTCCTCCTCGCCAGAAACGCCTAAAACGCGAGCAAAGAAGCAACCTTCGTACATCACATTAGGAAACTGAGATCGCTAGACCTCTATCACTCAAAACAATCTCTGCAAGCAAGATTTCTAGGGTTCGTGGCGGTTTTCTAGTGATTAGTGATCCCCCCCCTGGAGTGATTACTCAAAGAATTGATTCTTGAATGTTAGATAGAACTGAAGAGAAAAAAGAATAGCAAAGAATTGATACTTTGCCTACGCAACTCTCGATCTCTTCTTAACCTTCTTCGTCAATTTCTATTCATGGATCAATGACAATGTCTCCCTCATCCGCCGGTAAGCTGCTCCGCGGCATTATATGCTGCCTTTCTTTTCAATTTGTCATTTTCTGTTAGTAAGAATTTCTCCATTGATCTACGCTCACTTTCAGCTCATGAAATGTGGATAATGTTATCGATGATGAACTCCCCTCGAGAGAAGAAGAAGTGGAGCATCGAGTTTTACTAGGAGGTTCCAAACCATATAGTGTCAACTAACTCCTTTTTGATTTATATAGTATTCTGAAAACCCGGAAGTGATCTGATATCCAACAACAATTTGACACCCGCCCTTAAGTTTAACCACAGATAATTTGACTATGAGTGAATGATTAGAAATGTACATTTTTGGCTTGCACGGATATGACTACAAGGGAAGATAGGCGAATTCCTATAATCTTGGCGGCTCTGATACCATATGGCATCAATTGGAATAACTCTTTTAACCTATACAGTGGTTTGGAAATTCTCAACAGATCGACCTGGGACACAAATCTAACAATTTGGATAGAGAATGACAACAACGAAAACAAACCGTTACTCTTATTAAATTACCTGATTCATCACTTTAAATTTGACGTCCGACATTTTGAATGGCACTGATTCACTACTTGAAGGATTTGTTTGCAGTTGATTTTCAGGGAGAAAATTTTTGGAACTGTTCCAGAAAAAGTGGACTTGGGATGCACCTAGTACTTGGCATGTGATACTTGTTTGTATATGTAGAAATCCGATGGGCCTAACTAACTCTAAAAAAACGTCTTGTAAGATGAGGATTGCTCTAGGTTTTATATATAGTTCAAGATCATGTGGGATCCAACATCCCCCTCGCGCGCAAGGTGGACTTTGACAAACCACTGCGAACGGATATTTCTATTCTTGTCAGGTTGCTTCAATTATTGCTTTTATTTATCTTTCTAGTCTATATATATATATATATATAGGGAAGTGATAAGAGATGTTGATTGATTCAAAATGGAATATAAAATTGGAAGGAGGCCACACAAAGTTGGAAGGGGCCCTGAGCGCCATGTGCTACTAACATAGACAGAAAAGGAGTTAAATAAGTATAATCAATACCGTGATTGTGAAACTTCACCTACATGATATCTGCAGTCTCTTCTCTCCTCTTCACTGCTTCATCTGAATTCACAATTAACTTACCCCTTTCATACCTCATCCTGAAGTTCCTTTTATACTACATCATGACTGATTCAATTTCAAACCCGTCTAGCAGAATCTGTTCGGTGTCTGAACGAGCCAAGCTGCACATAGCCATGACCGTCGTGCAGTTTGGCTATGCTGGAAACCACATCGTTATGAGAGTTGCACTTAATGTTGGCATCAACAAGCTTGTTTTCCTCATTTATCGGAACACAGTCGCCTTGCTACTGCTCTCTCCCCTTGCCTATTTTCTTGAGAAGTATGCACAAGGGTCAAATTATAGTATAGCAATTGTTGTATTCTGTTCTTTTGCATTGAAATGTTGTGTGTTTTGGGTTTGTTCTTTACAGGGAAGATAGGCCAGCACTGAATCCATCTTTGTTGCTGCGTTTTTTTGTTCTTGGATTTATCGGGTATGGATTTGTTTAAGGACCAATATATGTAGGAGCAAAAATCTTGGTCTGAACTATGATCCAGTTTTTGCTCATCACAGTGTAGTATCAATTCAAGGGTTGTACATAATCGGCTTGGACAACACAACGCCGGTCTTCGCGTCTGCGATTGAGAATGCAGTTCCAGCAGTAACTTTTCTCCTGGCTTCCATATTCAGGCAAGTAAAATCATCCAAATACCTGTTTGGTGGACCTTTCTAGAGCGGGCTTGGATGAAAAAAATTGATAAATTCATGGATTTAAAAATTATGGGATTTTGAAATTTCAAATTTTTAAATCTCATCATTTGCAAAATCGTTGTTTGGGTATTTTTTTAATTAAAAAAACTGAAATTTTATTGATGTAATTTCACCTCGAGATGAAGAGGTGTACCGTATTTGGAAGGATTTAAAATAATAGTAATAATTAAAACGCTATATTTGGAGATGTCAATTTCCTCCCCCTTAAATCTGTAGAAATCCAATGAGCCTAATTCACTCTCAAACGACGCCTTGAGAGAGGAGCATTGCCCTAGACTTTATATATAGCTCAGGATCAGGTAAAAAATATGATATCGGATTCAACACGCCTCCTCACACGCAAAGTGAACTTTGTCAAACTATTGCGAACGGATATTGGGGGGGCAAATGCGTTGATATCTTCAACCACCATTAAATGCATTGATATGATCATTTTTTGCAGAATTGAAGAAGTACACTTGAACAGGAAAGACGGTATTGCTAAGATCCTTGGAACTCTTTTTTGTGCAATTGGAGCTCTGATCATAACCATGTACAAGGGACCAGCATTATATGGCCCTTTACTAGGAGATGCCGAGGGGAAGAACTGGACATTTGGTTGCATCTGTCTTACCGTCCGTTGCCTCTGTTGGGCTACTTGGAGTATCTTACAAGCCCCAACCATGAAGAAATACCCTGCTCCAATCTCTGTTGCTTCTTTTACTTTCTTGTGTGCTGTTCTTCAGTTTTCAGCAATGGCTGCTGTTCTTGAAAGAGACCCTCAATCCTGGAAAATCCACTCGCAGACTGAACTCTTCAGTCTCTTTTACGCGGTCAGTGACTTGGATCTTGCCCTTTACTTTCGTACCCTGTTTGGCAATCTCAAACAAAAATTCCAAAATTGAGGAAAATTGTATGGCAATGTTTGGTAACGTTTTTCTTGAAGTACTTGTTTACTTTTAAACCCAAAAAAAGTACTCGACCACCGTTGGATAATATTTTTTTAAAATAATTTTTTACTCTTAAAAATAAAAGTAGTGTTTGTTTTGTAATTTAAAAAAAAAATACTTTTAAAAATTATGGAAGTAAAAATACCTTCTTTTTTTTTTTTTGGATTTTCATATTTTATGAAATTGATGGACTAAAACATCTCTACCCTAAGACACCGTTTGGTGCCACGTTTTTTTAAAGTACCTTTTTGCTCGAAAACACAAAAGTACTTAATTTTAAAATAACGTCTTTTTTTTTTTTTTTTTTGCACTTAAAGAAAATGCTTCTAAAAATCAAAAAAGTAAAAACATAAATTTAAGTATTTTTTTCGGAGGAAAGCAAAAAAATAATTGTTTTTTCTTTCTTCGATTTTTATGTTATGAGAGATCAATGGAGATCTATGCTCCAAGATCTCTTAACACCCATTTTTTCAATCACATATGATTTTTTTTTTGGATTAAGAGATCATTAATTGGGATAATAGTAAGATATTGTCGCTCCACTATCAAACAAACTTTTAGGTTTTGTTTTTGCTTTGAAGTAAAAACATTTTGTCAAATTAAACTTTTTTCTTTTTTATTTATAAAATATTTAAAAAACAAACGTTACCAAACCGTGTCTAATTTTTTCAGCTCTATGAAATCTTTTATGGTTAAAAGATCCTTCATATGGAAAACCCTAAGATATCATCTATGAGTTATTAAGCAAACACATTGTTAATTTTTGCTTTTAATTTAAAGGTAAAAATACTTTTTTGTTGATTAACCTTTTTTTTTTAATTACAAAAAAATACTTTAAAATAGTGTTACCGAACCTTGTCTTAATTTTAAAAGTAGCATTTGTTTAGAACTTAAAAAAATACTTTTAAAATAAGAAAAGTAAAAAAATACATGATTTTAAATGTTTTTCTAAAGTAAAAAATAGATTTTTTTTTTATTTTTTTTCATATTTTTAAATTTCTCAATAATAGTAAGATACTCTCTCTACATTATTTAATACGCATTTGATTTTTTCTTTTGTTTTTAACTAAAAGTATTTTTTTTCGTCAATATTTTTTTTTCCCGATTTTAAAAAGTACTTAAAAAACCATTATGAAAAGTCAGTCACATGGTGTTTACAGGGAGTGATGGCTTCAGGACTTGCCATATCAGTACAGATATGGGTTATAGGAAAGGGAGGACCAATGCTTGCTACCGCATATCTTCCCCTTCAGACACTACTCGTTTCGGTTATGGCTTCGTTTATTTTGGACGAAGAATTCTACTTGGGAAGGTCAGTGTTTTTTTTTGTTTTTTTTTCACTGAATTTCCAATAAAAACTCGTCGATAACTTTCAATTCTAGGTTTTTTAATTGCTTTTTGAAAAAAAATGCAGTGGTGTTGGCGGGGCGTTGGTCATGGCTGGATTATACATGGTCGTGTGGGGTAAAATTCAAGAAAGCAAATTTGCCTCGGAAAAGGCTTTGAGCAAGAAGATATCGTTCCTCGTCGATCCTCTTCTTCTCCCAACCTCCAGCATATCACCTGAACTTTGAAAAACTGATTTGTTTTTTGTTTTTGTTTTCGTTTTCGTTTTCGTTTTTATTTTTATGAATATCTTAATTATTTTGTTTTTGTCTTTCAAATTCATCAGTAGAGAAGTAGATTAACATTAGATCAAATGCTTTTGATTCTACTTTGTATCAACAAGGGCTTCACATTTTTTCAAAAAAAAATTCCCTTTACAAATTTGTGATTACGAATCTGTGCTTTGCATTCAGCTTCAGATGATTGGTTTAGGAATATAATGTTAACTATTTGAGGTTGGATTACTGCTTTATTTTATTGATTTTGACTATTTAACCATCTCCCTGGATTAATTATTGCGCTTAACCAACTTTTGAAAATATTCACTACATGTATATATTTTTAGTATGGGAAAATTATAATATTATCTTTAAATTATGCACTTATCATTTTTATTTTTTAGCTGTCTTTAATAAAAAAAAAAAATTGGTTAATATTTTAATTAGATTAATCTGACCAATTGGTAATTTATATTTGATATCATAGTTAAAATCAATTAAAATATTGACGAGACCGAGAATTAAATGATTTTTTAATGACTACCCAACAAAAGACTTGTTTAACACCCACATAAAATCACGTTTATCAACCTATGACTTGTTTTTCCATTCTCGTTTAGATTAGTTGAAGCTGATGTTGAATCTAAACCCCCAGTTAAGATGGAACATTAGTAATGTTGAATTCAACATAAACGGGAGGAGGGACTGTCGATAATACTGTATTTTTACGTTCATGTTGAATGTAACATTAATTTTTATCCAGTAATCCAAAAAACGATTGATATCTCATTTTAAAGGCAGTGAAATGACGATCATTCATACGTAAATGGACAATGGATCAACGTATACGGTAGGGGAGAAATATGTGAAATTTTAGAAATATTTTTCCGCACAATTTGTTGTGTAATTGTTTCACAAATTAGAGAGCATATAATCAAAAATATTTGATTAGTATGGAATGGAAGATATCGACGATTTAATAAGTGCAAATCAGGTCATATTTGGTAAAAGTATCTCTCCGTTAATTGTAACACGATTGGGTCAGTCTATAATTTTGATATCCAAATAGGATTGGACCTATCCTTAAATTATCGGTTTTAATATTTTTTTTTAAGAAAATCACATCAATTACCTATTTTATTTTATTTTTCCCCCACATTTTCATTAATTTTTCTTTTTTCCCAGGCCAAACGAAAAACCAACTGTATAATAGAAGCGAAATATAATGCTTTCGGTGGCTGGTCGACACATCAGTGTTGATCTTCCGGGCAAAGGTGGAAGGTACGATCTCCGGCGCTCATTACGCATATTTGTTCCGGCGATTTTCTTCAGCTTTCAGTAACATTCCCATTACATTCGTCGTTATGCGGATGTCGGATGAAGGTAAATTTCGGATCTGAATTAGGTAAGAAACCTAGGGTTTTTATTTTGGGTGTAGTTTTCGGAGAAAAAACTATAATTTTCTTGGTTGATGTGTTCCAGTTTCCTCTTTATTTGAAATTATAAATTTCAAGAGTCTTCTATTTTATGAATCTGGCGAATCGATTGGTTAGGAAAGAGAAGGTAATTCTTATTATACTCTATAATCAGAGAATGGAAGAAGAACTAAATGATCACAATGACAAATTTGTCTCAGCTATGTCATATATCCAAGCAAATGCAGTTCAAATTATGAACGTTAATGAAGAGTACACAGCTTAATTTTTTTTAACTCAATATATTCAGAGAAATATGAATTCATAGCAATGCATAAACACGTTTTGAGATATTTTCCATGTGGGCACCATGCTAGCGCGAGCAAGGCCAATGTCCGACTCCAGAGATGGTATTTTTTTCCAACATGGTCATCATAAATCTGGTTTAGCTTGTTGTTTAGTTATGGAAAGTTATGCATTTAGAAGAGTCGGTGTAACAGCATAACGAGATTATAAAGTATTGCCTCAAGGTATATGTGCTTGTCCATGCATAAAACATCGATCCCCATAATTGAATTTTAAGGATGAATTTGGGATTATATTTTTCACCTAATTGCTTAGGATGCTTTTGATGAAGCTCTATAGAGTTAGTTTGTGGTGGAAGAATGACTTGCGAAGTTTGCGGGTTGGAAACTGCTTGGGGAAGAAACATGTACAGTAAGATTTTTAGAATTTTGGGTGTATAAGTTAAGATGGTTTCCCTTTAGCATATAGATAAATTTACTTGTTAAAGTGATCTAGTTTGCTATATGGACTAGAAAAAATAAAGGACAAAAGTAAAAGCATCTCTATCAAGTATCAATACATAGATTTCAGAAGCATTGCTCCATTTTTGGAGTCGCAAAAAGAGATTGTACATACGATTTGAGCTTTTGGGCTTTGAAGTAAAGAAGAAAAAGTGGATGAGGAGGAGAATTTTCGTCTGGAATTCAGGAAATTCTGATCAGGGTTCACCCTCCAATTGACATCTTAGCTCTTTACAAGAGAGAGATTGCATAAGATCTATCAGTTTGTTAATCATGATATGCCTTTGTATGGTCATATAGTTGCTTTTGCTTCTTTGCATTATTGTTTGTTACCTTGTAATGAATTAAGTATCAATTTGTTTTAATTTTTTTTTTCATTGTACCTGGGTTCTGCCCCATGGTGACCATTGATTATTACCTATTCTGAAAAATAGTAATAATAATTTTCATTTATAGTCTAGTCGTATTTTAGACCTATTAAAGTTGAAATTTATGCATAACGGCTCCTAATTTCAATAGGCAAACAATATTAATGTTTAGTAATTTCCTTATTTATGTCCTTAATGTTACTTCTTGATTGCTGTCTTATTCCTTTTTCACCCTTTAGTTTTGCTACTTTCCCATCTTTTTTATCTCAACAATTGGTATGTCCTTTCGAAAGCTGTAAAGGAAATAAGTAGAAACACAAATACATAACAACTTATTCCTTTCTTCTTTGATTTTACCTCCATTGTAGTTGTACTTAAAGTTCACTTGTGTTACTCTGGGTGCTTACCTTAATGCATTCAGAACAAAGAGTGCAGGGTGGAAATGCGTTATCAACTTTACATGTAATGTTTTATTTGAATAAAGACAATTTTGTTTGCTTATTACTTCGAAAAGGGCCTGAGCAGTTGGCAAGATGAAAAGACGAGTGCTTACACCTTGTTTAAGGTAGAATCATTAGGCGTTTTTAGAGCATTGATGCTTGGTCTATTTGATCAAAAATAGTGAACTACTTAAGATTTATGCTTTGCAATTTGTTTTGAATTGAATATTGAACAAAAAGGTAACTTAAAAAAATAAATAAGAAAATGAATAATTCGAGTTTTCCACATATAAAATAGCTATAAGTGACTTCTCAAGTTTCTGTTTTTGGTAATCTTTGATTAAACAGGTTGTGATTGAGACATCACTCTTATGTTTTTGGAGAATGTGAATAAAAATATTAATCAATTCATACATATTAGAATGTATTTAATTATTTTTATAAGTTTTACAGTCCGTTTATTCATTTTGATCATTTTAAGTACAGCTTTGGCATTGGAACCACATGTGGACTCAGATCACCGGTTGATGATTGATCAAATTGCCCCACATCCCATGGAAATTGATCCCAGAAAAGCCCGGTTTCCGTGCTGCATTGTATGGTCACCACTTCCTGTTATATCTTGGTTTGTTCCTTTCATTGGTCACCTGGGGATCTGCAGAGAAGACGGAGTAATCTTGGACTTTGCTGGTCCTAATTTTGTCTGCGTGGACAACTTCGCTTTTGGTGCTGTGGCTCGCTATATTCAAATAAGCAAAGATAAGGTATGATTTGATCATTTGATGCCCGATTCTAAATTCAAGTTTTTAACTCCCCCTAATTTAATTTTTCTTTTTCTTTTTTTCGCCCAAAAATTTAAAATAGGAAAAAAAGGTTCTTATTATATAGTCCATTGTCTAATGTTTTCGATATTTTTTTCCCTGTTTTTGAGTAACTTATTTTTTAGTTGACATTTTGGTTGAATTTAGCTATGATATCAAATACAAATTCAACGTCTAGTTAATATAATTAATGTCAACTATATGGATTCTATCTAGTTGAAATTAACTGAAAAACTAAAAACTTATTGGAATTACTAGAAAATAAAGAAAAATAAATCAGGTATAAAAATGATTAGTGAAATATTTTTCAAAAAAAAAAAAAAATCATGGGCGACTATGCTTACTCTTATTTCATTTTCTTGATCAAATTCCGGGGAAAAAAAGTGCTGCATTTCTCCATATCCTAGCACATATAAAAGTGAAGCTGATGATGGAAATAATGAAGATGAACCCCAAAGAGAATTAGACCTCTTAACATGGGATGAGGCATTGCGTAAGGGCACACAAGAATTTCAACACAGATCGTACAGCCTTTTCACCTGCAATTGCCATTCGTTCGTCGCCAACAATCTGAACAGATTAGGGTTTCAGGCTGGTGGATGGAACGTGGTCAACCTTGCGGTTCTGATTTTCTTAAAGGGGCGGTGGGTGAAAACGGCCTCTATGGTTCGGTCCTATTTACCGTTTTCAGTGGTGCTTATTTTGGGAATCATATTTGGAGGAGGGGCTTTCTTGGCATTTTTGGCTTTCTTCACTTTCCTCCTTGTTGGCTGGTTTCTGGTTGGTACTTACTGTTTTAGGAACTTAATACAGTTGTAGTGTTTTTGTATTATCTGATTTTTTGTTCAGTTAAGTGTGTGTATTTGTTTTTGGATGAATTATTATTGAGAGATTAAAGTGTTGGTTCTTGTTAGTGTACACTTTGTGAGGAAGTGACTTATGGCATACAAGATTGTTGTTTATATATATATATTTTGAATTACTTTTTTTTTCCTTCCTAGTTTTATATTTCCAGAAATTTTGGAACTGGAACCGAGAATATGTCTCTGTTCAGATCTATAAAATTTATTTTAATAAGCTGGGAACTAAACATCCAAGGTGGTGTTCAGTTGTCGTGGCGCTCAAATTGTTGACTGAATGCATCAAAGAAACTGAACCCAATGAATTAAAGGGTTTAATCTTATTTACGTTGATTTTGATGATAACAATAATTTGATTTTTCAGATTAATTTGTTTAAATAAGAAACATCACAAATTTAGTGATATGATAATAATAAGTCAAGTACTTGAAATTGCAATGATGAATTCGGGTAGATTATGTTGAGTAAATGAAATGAAAGATTCAGACTTTTCAAAAAATTGATTTCTTGTATTTAATAAGCAAAAATAATATTTATATTTATCTGACTATATGTCATGTCGATTAGGATCACACACAATACACTAACATGATAAAATTGCAAAATCTTGTAATAGTTATAAATCTATTAATAAATTAGGATGGTGTTGACTGACTAAGACATTTCAATGGTCCAGATTATCCTAAAATAGATCTACGGCTGAGATTAACAACACTTATTAAGGGTAGTTCAAGTGATGATTTTCGTATCTAAAATGGAAAGGGTCACGTGTTTGATCCTTCTTTCTCGCACTTTCTATTTTTTTTCTCTTTTTTTTCTTTCTTCAGTTCACAGATCCAACCCTCCCCCTTCATCCACGATCGCTTCCCTCCTCCACAATGAAAGCTTCACTCTCCAGTCAGCCCTACCCCCACAACAGCCAACGTACAATCCTTCACCTCCCACGATCCGCTCAGTCCTTCACCTTCATCGTACCACCTCCTCCCACCTCTATCACTGTACCCACCTTTTCCACTCCCGCATAATGGAGCCATTTCTGCCCTTTATCGCCATACCCATTTCGCAATCTCTTATCCTCGATCCGCGACCTAATTGCTCACCCACGACCGAGCTTCTCCTCCAGCAGGTGTCTCTTTCTCTTATTGGGTTCCTCCAGCAAGTGAGTTTCTCTCTCTTATTGGGTTTCATATTGAGCTTCTCCTTTCCATTTCTCTGATCCGACACCCATTCCTCTCTCTTATTGAATAGGTTGCTTCGATATTTCTCCTACATTTCAGAAATTTCAGGTATCATTTCCCCTAATTTTCCATAATTAGTGTTTCTATTTACATTATTATTTCTGTTCAGACGCCCATTCTGCACTCTCGCCTATATATTAGTGTTTATTTTTATTGTTTCTATTTTCATTGTATTCTTTTTTTTGCATTTCTCTTTAGTGTTTTTGTTTGGTGTTTATGTTTCTGTTTATTGTTGTTGTTTAGCATTTGTTAAGTGTTTTTGTTTAATATTTGTTTAGTTTCTTCTTAGAACATAAACACTTTATGCAGAAAATTAGTGTTTCTGTTTTCATTGTGTTCTTCATTTGTGTTTCAGTTTAGTGTTTCTATTTTTATTTAGTGTTTTTGTTTAGCATTTGCTTAGGATTTTCTTAGAAATATAACATAAACGCTTAAACAGAAACAGGGAATAAAACCGAAGCATATTATTTTTTGGTTCCCGAAATTTGTTCTATTTTTCTTCTGTTTAGCGTTTGTTAAGTATTTTTGTTTAGTGTTATGTTTAGTGTTTGTTTAATTTCTTCTTAGGACAGAAACACTCTATGGAGGGAATTAGTGTTTCTGTTTTCATTGTGTTCTTCATTTGTTTTTCAGTTTAGTGATTCTGTTTTTGTTTAGTGTTTTTGTTTGTTGTTTTTGTTTAGCATTTGCTTAGTTTTTTCTTAGAACATAAACACTTAAAAAGAAACAGGGAACACAATCGAAACGTATTATTTTTTGGTTCCCGAAATTTGTTCTATTTTTCTTTTGTTTAGCATTTGCTAAGTGTTTTTGTTTAGTTTCTTCATAGAACAGAAACACTCTATGGAGGGAATTAGTGTTTCTATTTTCATTGTATTCTTCATTTGTGTTTTTGTTTTTTGGTTCTCGAAATTTGTTTTATTTTTCTTCTGTTTTTTGTGACGTTTGTTTTGTGTTTTGTTCAGTTTTCATTTCCTGTTTCTATTTTTCATTATCTTCATTTGTGGTGTATATTTTGAGAGGTATATTTGAGGGTATATTTTCAAATATCTTTTAATGCACTGTTTTTGTTTCCAATTTTGTGTTTGTTCATTTTTTCATTTTAGGTTCAGTTTTCGCACATAATTTAATGCACATCTTAGCTGTTTTTTAGAACAAAATTGTGGAATTAAAATAAAATTGTTGTCGAATTTCTGTTTCAATTTTAAACCTCATTACAATATTATTCATTGTTTTGTTTCTGTTATAGGAAAACAGTTTCTTTATTCATTGTTATGTTTCTGTTTTGGGAACAAAAAAGCTAGAAATCTTTTGTTTATGGTCTCAATTTTCTGGAAAAAATTAGGGTTGAACATCAATGGTTGTATATATTTTGACGGTCTGGATTGATCTTAGAGAAATCAATGGCTGAGATTAACACGAAATTTCAAATAATTGTCATCTTAATATGCTGGGTAGTTAGTGTAGATCAGCTGGTAGTGTTTGTATATAAAGAGTAAGAGGTCAGGGCTTCAATTCCAATTTAACAATGGATTTCGTTCTAACCAATTTCTTCTCTCTATCAGGTTTGAAGTGGATATGAACGGCAGGATGTATACTTGGCAGGTGTTGTTTTGTCTTTTTGAATTGAATCATATTTTTGCTTTATGGTGTTGATGTTCTACAAATTTGAAGTTCATTACATTAATTTGGTTGATTTATTTTGAACTCGAAGGCCTTCCCTCGCCACATGTCCCTTCGTACAGGTAATCTCTCTCTATATTATTTTTTTTTTTTTTAATTTCATTGTCCGAGGGTCCAGGCGTGGAGTTGTGTGGTACATATGCCTGAATTTGGTCCATTTTACCAATGCATTAGCATAAGGACATATGTCACCAATAATGGGCCTCCCATTAGTTGGAGTGTGGAACCATGGTTGAGTTTGTGGGTGCCATTTCATTACTTTTTTTTATCTGTTTGTTTTTGTGATTCAATATTATTTATTTTAGTTTAAAATTTATGTAAATGATAAAAATTAGGGAAAAGTACATTTTTGATCCTCTAACTATGGACACATTTCTATGTGGTCCTTCTAAGTTTTATCGTTTCATTTTAAACCCTCTATGTACTAACTTGTGTTTAAATGGTTCTTCCGTTAGAATTTCCGTCCAAAGTGGACGGAACTGTCTGCACGTGAGATGCACAAACTTTTCTCAGGGGTATTATTGGCAGTTCATATTATACAAGGTTAATGCCTTATTTTAAGAAAAAATAAGGAGGAGAAGAGGGAATGCTTCCATTAAAGGCTGGTTAATCCCGCCTAAAAATGTTGCGACAGCCATTAAAGGCTGAGTGCAGAACGACAGTTTCAAAGACGAAAGTAAGGCTGATCAAATCGAAGGCAACCGCGAAGAGAGGAAGACTGGGGAGGAGAAGAAGATCGAAGGCTGAAGCGAGAACGACACTCGAAACAGTGAAGATCGCAAGGCTGACCCAGTTCGAAGAGCTAGGGCTAAAAATTTGGTTCGTATTCAGCAACCCAAATCGCAGAATAGCAAGGACGAACACAGTGTTCTGTCATTGTGGACTAATGGCTAAGGTTAGAACTTCATGGACGGTTGAAAATCCCTCAAGAAGGTTCTATGGTTGTGAGAGAGGTATTGGCGGGTGTGGGTTTTTTTTTGTGGTTTGATCCGTTACCTTGTGATAGATGCAAACAAGTAATTCCGGGGTTGTTGAGGAAGATGAACAAGCAGCGAAGAAGGGAAAGAATATTATGGCTTTGTTTGATTTTGTCTTGGGTTTTGCTGGGTTTTCTTTTTTCAAAAGTGAATTAAGTAATTTTGTCTTGTTTTATCTGTAGTTTTAGTTTTGTTTTTCTTTTGATTGAATTCTATTTTAGTTTTAGTTTTGTTTCATTTCTGGAATTTTTTATATCTGGATGAAGATGTGATATGTTTTTTGAGTTCAGAAACAGAGTATGGTATGGTATGATGAAGGTGGAGTTGGGAAACCGTTTCTGTTTTTGAGGCACAACAGCCGGCACAACACAACCTAAAGGGAAACTGTTTCTGTTTTTGAGGCACAACAGCCTGAAGTAAGAGCTTACAACAACCAAAAAAAAAAAGAAAAAAAAAAAGAAAAATAAAAAGAAGCAAACATGAAGCAGTAGCAGTTGTATTAGTTCTCTCAAAATGAAATATTACAAAAACTGCAATAGCGGTAGCAGTGGTCTTAAATCTTTCAGAATGAATTCTCAAAATGAAATATCACAAAAAAAGTGGCATTAGATGACACAAATTAAGCTGCAAATTTGAAAACTGGAAACTAACAATCTGCAACATTTCACATTTGAAGACTGGAAACCAAAAATTAAGCTGGAAATTTGAACACTGCATTTGCAACATTTCAATCAAAATATTCCATATCATTCCATACCAATAATAACATTCACAATCTGCAACATTTCACAGTTGAAGACTGGAAACCAAAAATTAAGCTGGAAATTTGAACACTGCATTTGCAACATTTCAATCAAAATATTCCATATCATTCCATACCAATAATAACATTCCATACCAGTAATATTCATACCAATATCAACAAAAAAACAAGGAGAAAGTCATTCATACTAATATCATAGCATTCAAAAAATACACAATTTGTTGCCAAAAGTCATTCATAATTTTTTCCCAAAAGAAAACAAGTCTAATAATCACAATTGGTCAGTGGCCTTCATTTCCAGCTTGAGTGGCCTCATTTGCAGGTTTTGCACGTCTTCTTCTTCGAGTAGTACTTTGAGCAGTAGACGGCCTTTCATTTCCAGCTTGAGTGGCCTCATTTGCAGGTTTTGCACATCTTCTTCCTCGAGTGGTACTTTGAGCAGTAGACGGCATTTCATTTGCAGCTTGAGTGGCCTCATTTGCAGGTTTTGCACGTCTTCTTCCTGGAGTGGTACTTTGAGCAGTAGACGGCCTTTCATTTGTAGCTTGCCTGGTAGATCCCTATTAGAGTATGATCCAATTAGTCGTTAAAGCAATTACAAAATAAAAAATCTTAACAGTGAAATATATACAAAATCCAAAAACTTACAGTGGTCGTCTTCCTCTGTTTCCTCTGTCTCTTCTTTATATTTCCGCCTTGACCCTTATATGTCCTGCTATTGTGGCCTATATTATCACATTTTCTGCACTTTAAAGTTACTTGAGCCCTCCTCAAACGAGTACACTTTCTTGAAACCTCATCTAGTCCCATTTTCCTAGATTTTTTGGGCCTCCCAGGTTGTGTACGGTGCAGAGGTGGTAACAATTCAATGTTCACAGATTTGGGCCATAAGTTGGATGAATTCATTGGTGGTATGACGGGCTCATAGGTGGCCAAGTAAGTTTCCTTTCTAAACCAGTGGGAAACATACTTGTCTGGGCTCTCTTTTTTACTCCAAATTGCTGAAATTGCATGCTCACATGGGATTCCAGACAAATCCCACTTCCGACAAGCACATGTCATATGGCTCAAATCAACCACAAATTGGTCCCCATCTTGACACAACACTTGAAACATCAGCCCTCCAGACCACAATGCCCTACACTTCCCAGCTTCTCCTTTATTCTTTTCTAAGAGTTCATGAATTTTTGGTCCTATGGTTGTCTCCATATTTCTTATATTCTCCCTCTTTATTTGCATTCTTTTCATCAATAAACACCTAATTGTCTCTAGCAAAGTGATAATTGGCTTATCCCTAGCACCAAGGATGAAGCCATTAAAACACTTAGCTAGATTGTTCGACAATTTATCACATTGGGTGTTTAGATTAAAGTGAGACCTAGCCCATTTCCTAGGGGGATGTCTATTGATCTACTGAAACGCATTCTCATCTAGACATCTTAATCTATCCATGGCCTTCCCAAAGTAATGTAAATGATATGCAGACCCACAAGACCATAAAGCATTTTTCATTATTTTACCTCTAAATTGCTTCTTGTAGTTGTCATAGATGTGTCTCAAACAATTTCTGTGCTAAGCTCCAGGAAGTATAGTCTCCATCACTGTCTCCAATCCCTATTAAATTACAAATAAACCAAAAAAGAAAAAAGAAAAAAAAAAAAAAAAAAAAAAAAAAAAAAAAAAACAGTTACAGAATGTTACAGCAGATCAGTTACAGAAAACAGTTACAAATGAACAAAAAAAACTGAATGAGCAAAAAATAAAATAAAAGTACCTTCTGTTCATCTGAAATGAAGGTCCAATTATGTTGATTTGTGACCCCAATATCATTGACCACCAACTCTATGAACCACTTCCAACTGTCTGCACACTCAGACTGCACATAATATCTGTCCAGGAAATGGCCCTTTAATGAAGCATCCGTCTAGGCACAATACTTGCCTGCAACCATTACTAAAACCCTGCTTTAGAGCTCCGAGACAAACATAAATCCATTGAAATCTAGGCTGCCCAGCCTCTTCATCAAACTCAGATTTCACTACAACACTTGAGTCAGGGTTTGATCTTCTCAATTCTTCGGCATAATCCCAAACCTTCTTGTATTGTTCTCCATAACTCCCCTCAATCATCCCTAATGCCTTTCTATTTACTCTAAATACTTGTGCCCTCGATACACCAATGCACAGTTCAGTCTCAACAGCATCCTTAAACGCCTTCAAACTCCATTCGGGATTACATCTAAATCTTTCCAAGTAATGCTTAGCCAACCATGTAGAGCTACAATTTCTATTCCAATACACCTTGCCACAACTGTAATCTCCATTCAACTTCTTAATTTGCATGTTACCATTTTCGTTTAAAGAAGCTTGAATGAACCACCTGCACCCCGATTCTTTACATACCGCCATCACCCTTTTTTTCTCATTCTTTTTCAAAAACACATTTTTACCTTGTTTTATTGCATATCCCCTTAACGCCCTGACAAGTTCTGCCCCACAAGAAAACAACATCCCTAATTCAAAAGAATTATCTAGGAATTCCATTCCTTTCCTATACTCTGGCCAAACATTATGAGTATCCTCATCCCCTGACTCAGCCCTAATATCCTCGTTCTCATCAGCATATTCTGACTCTACTTCAATATCATCCACATGAACGGTAGGCTGATGGGTGTGACTACTTTTCCCCATTTCTTTACGTCCCATCCATTCACTCTCGGAATCTACATTTCCTTCAAACAATAAATCATAGTCTGTTTCATCGTGTTCTCTCCCACTGAATTCACTATCCTCATCTGACTCTTCCTCATCCCCTGTCTCATCCCTTGATTCAGCCCTTGCCTCCAACCCAACCCCTGATTCAACCCCTTCCTCAACCCCTGATTTAGCCCCTTCCTCAACCCCTGATTTAGCCCCATCATTGTCAAAATTGTGTTGACTCTGCGTCAAAAGCAGAGGAGGAAGCACAGGTTTAGCCAAATCATTTGAACCTGCTTGACTCTGAAACTGGGGCTCACTACTCTTATCCTGAAAATAAAATTCTATTACTCTACTTGGTGGTAAAATCCTAACCATGTCAAGAACATCATTGTCAGCGATAAGAATCTTCAGACCTTTGTTTAGAGGAAGGGTCGGAATCTTATAAAACAGTAAAGCCTCAGATTTAGAAGTATTGTACCCTAAGGCCTCTGCCATATCCTCAACATTTAACAATGATATTCTATCCTCATCCCAGTTATCAAAGTAGCAAATTGCCCCTCCAACATATTTTGAGTTTACAAATCTACCACCGTAGTGAACTTTGGCAGAGAAATAAGATGAGTTTGGGGCTGTCATTAACAAAACAGAAACGAAAAACAAAAAAAAATAACTAACTAAAGCAGTAAAGCTTAAAAGACCCAACAAAGACAAAAAAAGGGACCACCATTCAAGCAAAGACAAAAAGTGAAGACAAGAATGTTGGAATGTATGGAGACAAGATACTAGTGCCTTTATCACACTAAAAAAATACCAAAATGCAGAATACAGAAATAACGCATGCATTTCAAAAACGTATCAACTACAAATCGAACACAGAGGGAAGATGAAAGAGATTAAAACATGAAACACTTACGGTAATTTGGCCCTCCGTCATCGTCGTGTCTTATACCTTGCATGTTGCCAATTGTCGGAGAGAGAGAGCTGAAATGGCGTGATTTACAACTTCTCCTTCAGATGCTCAAGCAAACCCTAGGTTTTGAGTTTTGAGAAGACGATGGTGAAGAGAGAGAATGAAAGAAGTTTGGCTCACGATGGAGTGTCTGAGTAGGAATGGGATGGCTGTCTCTTCCTATGAACTGAAAAGGCTACGGACGCTTGCTTTTTTCTCTTTTTTTTTTTTTTTGTTTTTTTGTTTTTGTTAACCTTGTATAATATGAACTGCCAATAATACCCCTGAGAAAATCTTGTGCATCTCACGTGTAGACAGTTCCGTCCACTTTGGACAGAAATTCTGACGGAAGGACTATTTAAACACAAGTTAGTACATAGAGGGTTTAAAATGAAACGATAAAACTTAGAAGGACCACATAGAAATGTGTCCATAGTTAGAGGGTCAAAAATGTACTTTTCCCAAATTATATGATAAATAAAAAATGATATAACTAGGTATAAAAGTGATAGAATTGAAATAAGAATATTTTTACGCTGCACATTTGTTTGTTTACTTAAGTAATTAAATAATTTTATTTTTTAATAAATTTAATTAATTGTGATTGATATATTTTAAATAATGTAGTACTTAAAATATATTTTGATTAATAAGGAATTGCGATAATTGGAAGACCTAATCTAGAGTTCGTGAGGTGATCTCGGAGTTGCAACGGTCAATCGAGATGCTGACGATGGAAAATCTTTCTCTCTCTCTCTCAACATGGAGAGGATTTCTTCTTCTTCTTCAATTGTGTTCATTTTGGCTGCAATTCACGAATAAAAGGGGTGGATAAGTGATAACAAACGGGTTTATGTGTTATGGTTGTATTTTCAATCTCACCCCTCCCAAAATTATTGCATTTGTACCCCCATTTTAGGGTAATATCTCATTTTGGCCTCATCCCACCATGGACCTTCTTCTGCTGATTGCTTCGGTAGGTCCGTTAATTGGTGTATACATGTGGGAAACGACTATAATTAATTAATTAATGTAATTGATTTTATGGAGTATTAAATAGTTTTAATTAAGGAGACGGATTAGATTAAATGACTTTAGTCACATGTTGATTTCAATATTGTTGTTAATTTTTTATTTTTTGTTCAGTGCAGCTGCGTTTTATTATTAAGTTTATATTATAAGTTTTATGTTACTGTTGTGTTCATGTTCATTTGAGAACATGAGATTTAAGAATGTTGAAAAATTAAAGGAGACATTTCTATGTAAAATTATTCTGTCAATATTAGTTGTTTTATTATTTTTTTTTTTTTTTTTGCCGTGTTTAACAAATAATATTATACTATATGTTAATTAATAATAAAAAATTTAAAAATTGTGTCTTTAGGCACAGGGTATACTCTAGTCTATATAATAAAACATGACGTACATAAACTCTCTAGGTAAATTTCAGTCACTCTTTATACCCTTATAAACAACAGTCCAGATTAATTCTCTAAATTAACCTAAATAAAAAATATCTATATATTTTAATTTTAGAAAAAAAAAATGAAATTAATTTAATTAATAACTTATTTTCATTTTTTTTCACTTTTATTTCCTTATTTTTCATTTTTCATTCCTTATTCACGCCCATTCCCTAACAGACTAACGCTCGGCATGTTTGGTTAGATGGAATTGGGGGCGGAATGGAATCGCATTCCGCCCCCAATTCCTATTCCATTATTTGGTTCTCTAATAAAATTATTTTTATGATTCCATTGGAATGAAATAGGGTGGAATGGGATTTCATTTAAGATGGGATAGAATGGAATTCCAACCCAATGAAATCAACATCCTAAATTACATAATTGCCCTTATATTTATACTCTTGAAAATTGAGAACAAAAATTAAAAATTAAAAACAAAAACAAAAATTAGAGAATAGAAAATTAGGAATAGAAATAGAAAATTGAGAACAGAAATAGAAAATTGAGAATACAAACTGAAAAATTGAGAATAAAAACATAAAATTAGAGAACATAAAATTGAGAACAAAAAATAAAAATTAAGAACAAAAACAGAAAATTGAGAACATAAACTAAAAATTGAGAACAAAAATAGAAATTTAGAGAACAAAAAATTGAGAACGAAAATTGAAAATTAAGAACAAAAACTGAAAATTAAAAATAGAAATAAAAAATTGAGAACAGAAACAAAAAATTGAAAACATAAACTGAAAATTGAGAACAAAAACAAAAAATTAGAGAACGGAAAATTGAAAACCGAAACTGAAAATTACGAACAGAAATAGAAATTAGAGAATAGAAACTGAAAATTAAGAACAGAAACAGAAATTAGAGAACAAAAACTTAAAATTGAATAGAATAGTGAAATATAATAAAATGAAGGAATGAATGAAATAGTAAAATATAATAAAAAATTGTAAGTAAGACATAATGACAACTTTATTATATTTCATTACATTCCTTCACTCATTTCATACCAACCAAATAAAATAATAAAATAATAATTTCATAAGGGCATAATGGGAATTTTACTATATTTCATTATTCCATTTCTTCTTTTATTGCATACCAACCAAATAAGAAAATGAAATAGTGATTCTATTGACAATTTCATTTCATTCCATCTTTCATTTTATTACTTCTTTCATTCCATTCCGTCCAACCAAACGAGCCGTAACAGAATTGCGAAAACAGTTGGAGAAACTAGCTGAGAAAGGGTTTATTAGAAATAGTACTTTACTGTGGAAAGCTCCTATTTTATTTGCAAGGAAACATGTCGGGACCTTAAGACTCTGTGTTGACTATAGGCAACTTAACAGAGTTACGGTGAAGAATACTGGGAATGTAGAAAACCCACCACCGCAGCAGTGAATTCACCGCTACGATAGTGAGAATGCAGAAAAGTTTCCTACTATATCCACCGCTGCAGTGATCAGGTCACTACTGCAGTGGTGACTTGACTGACATGCCTACCGCCGCGGCGGTGACCCCTACAGCTGTAAAGTGTTATTTTAGATATTTTTTGAGATATTTTTCCCTTTATCTTCTTCATTCTCCTCATTTTCGAAGATAGAACCCTTCATACACTTAGGGAGGATATTTTGAAAGGTTTTTTTGGGAAAGCTCACAACCCGAAGAAGAAGATCACAAAACGAAGAAGAAGGAAGCGATTGTTGAACGGTTTTAGCGGCAAATTTTCGGACAACGGTGAAGTCTTTCGTTTCTTAACTTTTGTAGTTTGTTGATCATATTTAGCTTGTTTATCATTGTATATACGGTTATGGCCGATAGCTAAACATGGATTGTCTAGGTATTAATATGATTTAAATAAAATCGTTGTTTGTTTAAGTTATGTTTCTTTAACGATTGTTTTTCGCTATTCGATTGTGTTTACCGTTCTTGTATTTCCATTATATGCTTGTTTAGATATATTGAGAAATCGGGGCTTGACACTAGGGAGAAGTAACCCCGAATTCGGACTAGGGTAAACATAACGCGACGATCTAATAACCCGGGAGGAAGTTAGAAAGTGTACAATTCATGATATTAGGGCAAGACTCATGTGACCTAGTATCGTTAAGACGTTGAGTGGGACTTCTTTGTTGACACGAAGTCGCATATTCACTCATCTTACACTCGGGAGAGTTGGTGAGTGAGTTTACGATACAAAGATTGTCGAATAGGATGAACATCATTATTGTAAACTAAACGAAATCAAACACATTTAAATAAATGAAGTTAATCTCTAGATAATATTTTCTCCTAAACATCTCATATTAGTAGTATAGTATAATTAGTATAATTAATTAACTTAGTATTAGTATATTTAATTATAAAAACTACAATTTTTATCGTCTAGATAAAATTAGGTTATGATAATTACGGTACTTGACAATAATCTCAACCAATCCCCATGGATACGACAACCCCTACTCTTCCCATTATACTAAAACTTGACCCGTACACTTGCGGTGAAAGTAGCGACGTATTTACGAGCTACTACTAACCCTAACAAGCCTTTTGTCGCGTCGTTTTTCCCGTTACATCTATTAATTGCTACAGATCTCACCACTGCTCCAAAATCATCTCTCATCACATCAATACCTTCATCTCGAAGAGACGAGCACAATGACATCAAAACTACCGCCAACAAAGCATTCACGCTCTCACACACGCTACGCTAGAAGCAATACCACCACCAACTGTCACGGATTTTAGGCTTTACCACCACAACCATGGCTCTAAATCCATCACCGGCCATACCATTACAACTGTCTCAACAAGACTATTCTAAAAAACCAAACAACAACCTTATCCGATAAAGCACGTGCTTTCACGTGCGAGAAAACTAATTTGTTTTATATTCACATGCCTGGTTGATGCTCATCCTCATCATCACCACGTCAGCCCTAGATTCTGCCATATCACCGTCACTTAGGTGCCACATAAGCAGTTAACAGATCAGTCAGTCCTTGCTACTTCTTGCCACATTAGCGTTGACATTTTCCACGTCACTGCCATGCTAGCGTTGACTCTTGACACGTTAGCGTCGCGTCAATGTTGACTCTTTCCACACTAGCATCACATCATTGTTAACTTTTTGTCATGTCAGTGCCACATCATCATGGCTCCTACCATGTTAGCATTGACTCTGCTACCTCATTGGCCTTGCCACATCACCAATTCACTAAGTTTCTAAGTTGGTTCGCCTATTTTTGGACCCGTTATTGAAAATCTTATACCGATTCATAGCTAATTTCGACATTCCAAATCCATCGGTGGCCTCTATTTAATTAAATTTGGATCATACATTATAGTTTCCTTTATATTGTTAATTTAGTTAATCACGGAGATTTAATTGGTTCAAGTGTTCATTAATCAGTTCTTCACGATATAGACAAGTTGTTAGACAATTTCAGCATTTTGAATCCATCTGTGGCCTCGATTTCTTCATATTCATACCATATAATATACTTTGTTGTATATTGTTAATTTGGTTCAACAACAATATTTGGGAGTTGCAATTCTACGATCATTCTCAATGGCAAAGAGGGTTCGGATCTTACCTCCACTACTGCTACCATCTCTATTGCAGATATAGCGTCACTATTCCACCAAATTTTCTCTAAGAATAGTATAAAAAAATTCTTTGCTCTTTCACTTATTACAAATAATTCTTTTTGGTTCATTGATTTTGCCTGTTGTGATGATATGACTTCTGATCCCAACATCTTCTCATCCAAACTATTCGCTATGAATATCCCTAGTATTTATACCGCTGATAGTTCTCAAATGGTTGTCACTCATACCAGTCAGATTTTTACTTCACATCTTTTTATTTCTGACACGTATTTAATTTCAAAACTCACTTTAAATCTCTTATCTGTTGGGCAACTCTGTGAATTAAGATTTGAAGTTGTATTTATAATAGTGATTGTCATGTGTAGGATCCTCGAATAGGAGAAATCCTTGGGATTGGTCGTAAAGTTGGACACCTATTTGAACTCAGCAGTTTACACCTTCCACCTCAAATCCCACCACCACCACCACCACCCTATGTCGCTTCATCAACCTGTACAACCTAACCACCACCACTACCACCACCATCCCCATCATCATCAACCTTATCTCCACCGCCGTTATTATCACTATCGCCATCTTATATTTAGCGTTCTCGGTTAGGTCACACTTCCTCTAGCGGACTTAAATCGCTTATCTCTAGCGGTCAATTAGTTTCATTTCAACATGAGTCCTTCAAATGTATCCGGTACTAACTTTCAAAACAACCAACTTTACCTTTCAATGAGAGTCAGTTTATTCTACTTTCTAGAATATGGTATTAAACATCAAGGATATCGGTGTTAGGATTCCAACTCTAAAGCTCTTCGTGTCTCTCGTCATGCCATTTTTTGGAAGATAAAATTTTTTTTTCCTTACATTCCTTTGATAGATAAATCTTTAATAACTCTAGATTCTTTATTGATTCATTTCTTGAGTTATTTCTTAATGATACAGTTCCAGGTACTGTTGAGCCCAGTCTCACATCTTCCACCGAGTCCACTCCAGCATTATCAACTAAACCCACTCCAGAACCACCATTTGATCTCACCCCTCCAACTCCATCAACCATGCTTGAGACTTCTCCTCTGGCCGATGATTCTACACCGATTGCTTCTAAGGCCCACCTTCTAGATCACCGTCGCCGCTCTAACAGGGTAACTCATCCTCCATCTTATCTCACTAATTGTCATTGATTTTATATCATACTTAATCTACATGAGTCTCAATCCTATAAGGAGACTAGTACTAATCATTTTTGGCAGAAAGCAATAAACGAAGAACTTAAGGCCCTGGTTAAAACTCACACCTGGGATCTTGTTGACCTCTTTCCCCTGGGAAAGCTCCTATTGGATGTAAGTGGATATTTAAGATCAAACTATTTTCTGATGGTTCTAATGAACTCTATAAAGCTCGACTCATTACTAAGGGATTTGCTCAGTAATATGGCATTCACTACGAAAAAACATTTTCTCTAGTAGCGAGGCTCGTATCGGTCCATACTCTTCTTACCATCGCCACCATTCAAAAATGGACTATTTTTCAAATGGATGTCAAGAATGCATTTGTAATACTCTGAAAATTTATATTTCAAAAAATAATATTTTATAGTTAAATATTCTTGGGATTACTTTGATATATGATAGGTGTAATTTACCTATCTATTTTTAAACCGAACTTGTTAGTTTTTTAGTATGTTTATTATATTTTAATACGTTTTTATTCTTTTTGATATAAATCAGGTGTGTAGGGTGAAAATGGATGAAAACGGATCATAAACGATCAAATTGGATCAAGAACGATGGCAGAACGGTGGAAAAATAAGAAAAATGAAAAAATTCATAACTTGCAGCCCACCGTTGCGGCAGTCAAGATGCAGAGAAGGCCCTAAAATGTCTAAAAATCCACCGCTGCAGCAGTGAGATCCACCACTGTAGCGGTGAAATAATAGAAAAACTCTACACCCACTGCCAAGGCCGTGACCAAATCGACATACCCACCGCCGCAGCGGTCACTCTGCACACAGTTTTAGATATTTATTTAGATATTTTGATCCCTATATCTTTTCCTCTCCTTTCTTCCCGGCCAAAAGAGACCCCTTAGGGTTCATAATATTTTGAGAGTGTTTTGGGGAATGCTCAACCAAATCCAAAGGAGAAGAACACGTTATAAATAAGGAGAAGCGATCGTTAAACGATTTTAGCGTCAAATTTTTGAACTACGGCTAAGTTTCTCTCATTTCTCTCTTTAATTTCTTAACTTCAGTAGTTTGTTGAGCATGTTTAGCTCATTTTTTATTGTATAAATGGTTATGGCCATGAGCTAAACAGATTTTGTCTAGAGATTAATAATATTTATAAAATCGTTGTTTGTTGAGTTATATTTCGTTAATGGTTGTTCTTCGTTATTCGATTGTGTTTACTATTATTATCTAATTATATGCTTGTTTATATATATAGAGAATATAGGGTTTGACACTCGGGAGAGGTAACCCCGAATTTGGACTAGGATAAACACAACGCGACGATCTAATAATCCAGAAGGAAGTTAGAAAGTGTGTAATCAATGACGTTGGGGCAAGACCCATGTGACCTAGTGTCGTTAAGACGTTGAGGGAGATTTCTTCATTGATGCGAAGTCTCATATTCACTGATCTTACACTCAGAAAATGTGGTAAGTGAGTTTACGATACAGAGATTGTTGGATAGGTTGAACACCGTTATTGTAAACTAAACGAGATCAAACACGTTTTTGTAAACGAAGTTAATCCCTAGATAATCTTTTTCCCTAAACATCTCTTATTAGTATTATAGTTTAATTAGATTAATTAACTTAGTATTAGTATTAATTAATTATAAACTTCATTTTTTATCGCCTAAATAAAGTTAGGTTATGACAATCGCGGTACTCGATAATAATCTCAATCAATCCCCATGGATACGGCAACTCCTACTCCTTCCCATCTATACTAAAACTTGACCCGTACACTTGCGGTGAAAGTGGCTATGTAATATTCCGCCACCAATATATCATGCAAAGTTTGATGTATGAATATATATTTGATAACTTTTGAGGTTACAAGTGAAATTTTAAGGTTTAATAATAATGATATTATATAATATGGGGGTGTTTGTGTAATTAGCATAAAAAAATCTAGCATAGTAAATCCCATGTGATTGTAATCATATAAATGGAGGAGAAAAATATGGAAGATAGATTGGTGTGTGGATCCCAACTTGACTCATATTTTAGTGTGTCATGTCTTTATGTGGTGGAGGAAATTAAAGGTAAAAAAAATAAAATAACTAAATAATTACTATTATTAATATTATATATAGGAAATTGGGAAGGAAAAAACACACGCACACAACACCAAAGACGAGAAGTGAAATAAGGGAAGAAGATGAGAAGGATAAGAGAATGAGGTCTATGAGTGAAATCAAGTTTTGAAAAAAAGTCCTACTAGGTAAGTTTCTCAAACCCTAGAAATTTTTATTGAAGTTCTATTACGAATCCTTATGGATCTAGGGGTTAAGATGTAAAACTAATCTATTAAAACTTGAATTTGTCATGTGTGAGTTGGTTAGGTCGAATTAGACATGAGATTGAGTGAAATCAACATGTATAAAATCTGATTTTTTTTTTTTAATGAGGTTTAGAGTTTTAACCTTTTTTTGTTTTTTGTTTTAGGAAAGAAGAATTAAGGAAAACCATGATATACATGAACTCTAGATGAATTGGAATGGTTGTATGTTAGTTTGGGATGAACTCTAAGCCCTAGGAGAGCCAAAAATGTGTTATAGGAGCGTTGGGAATTAAAAGAAACTAAAGAATCGAAATTTGGATGTGCAAATTCTGCACTTTGTTTTCTCAAGCAACCTATCTTTCAAAATTCATAACAATTCTTAAAATAATTAAAAAAATATATATGAAACTTATGGAAAATGAAACTAGACTCAATGAAGATCAGTTTGAGCTATTATATGGTGAATTTTGAACCCAAAATGATGCCGAAACAGACCTTGAAAGTTTACTGAATGCAATCCCGTAATGTTATGATAGCTTGTTTGTTGAATTTTGAAAATTCATAACTAAATGTATAAAAATCGAAATCTAGTGATTCAAAGTGAGTTTTAAATATTGGGATGTATAATTTCATAGAAAACTATAAAAATAACATAAAAAAAAATTTAATAGTGGTAAAATGAGCGAGAAAATTGACTGTTTATCGTAAATAGCTCTCACAACGCACAATACCCCCTTAAGAAATATTAGGATATTAAGGGTACGTGCATAAAGTGATAATATTAATAAAGATTATGTTTAATTTTGCTTCTAGCAGTTGGGTGAGCTGAAATAGGATGACTCGAGATTGTTAGGTGGTTACTCGCATCTTGAGGTAGGAAATTCTATCATTTCTCTTATGTATTTTTTAGCATGCATTATATGTATGTATCCTTGTGTTTATTTGAAAAATGTGTTCTCAAATGAAATTGGATTTGCGGTAAAAAGTTGAAGTTTTGGCAAATTTGGTATTATAAAAGAAAAATTATTTGTGTGTTAAATATATCTGGCTGGTGGTATTGCGATAATATCATGTGAGGACCGAGGATAGTGGGTCACCGTGGAGCTAACCTTGGGTACAAATCCCTAAACCCGCGTGGGAGATACTCCAGGTTACGTGAGTATCTCACTGGATAGTATAGATTCATAGTGGTACAGTTTGGTCACCAAGTATTGCAGTGATACACTTGTTGTGTTTGTGTTTTAGAATTTTTCTACTTGGATTTTATTTTAAGAGCATGCTTTATTATGATGTGTGGATGCATTATATACTGTTTTGTTTATAAAAGTTCCAGTCATGGTATCCTAGTTTATAAACTCATGTATTTTCTATAAAAAAATAGAAAAAGGTAAGAGAATGGATGGATTTTCCTACTGAGCACGTTGAGCTCACCATTATTTTTTTCCCATCCTCAGGTAGTGCACAGGATAGTGAACATGAGTGAACTACGGTTTGAACGTGTGCCATATATAGATTCTAACCTTGTTGTAGTTGGATCATTTTGGGTATTTTCTATCTCTATGGACCCACTTTTATTTTAAGTATGGCATGTACTAATGGGCCATGTAGGGTCCGAACCTCTGGACTTTTGGTTCGTTTGTAAACTTTGTTAATTTTGTGTCTATTGATGCTACTAAGGGCTCTATAGATAATATAGAGGCCCAACCCAACAATTTAATCAGTTTTATTTTCAAAATTTCACCACAGTAACATCCACTAGGCGTACTTGGTAACTCTAAAATAAATCGATGCTAGAGAGGAACACACTCAGTAAGATTGGGAAATAAAATAAAATAAAATATCAAGGAATAAGAAAAATCACAATAGGATTATCGGTCGACTACCTAAGTTGACCATCCCAGGGCCTGATTCATGACCCCAGGGTTTGGGGTATGACAAGTTTCCTTTTTGGTATCAGAGCCAAGGTTTTTAAGAAGCCTTGGGAATTTAAAAAGCAAATGCAACATTATTAATAGAAACTAACAAGTTTTTTTTTTCAGTCCAAAAACATGCCACCAAGAAGGAATACATGTACCCAGGCAGCCAATGCCCCAGTTGGAAGTGTACCTGCTAGAGAGAACCAGAATTTCATGGCAGCCATGTACGAGGCATTTCAAGGAATGTCAACTTATGCCCGGGAGAATCGTGGGGCAGACAATGAAAGACGGACATATCTAAGGGAATTCCTAAGGTTGTCAATTGAACCATTCTGAGGCGGCTTAGATGTCATCCATGTTGAGTATTGGATGAGGATGATGGGTCATCATTTTGATCTACTTTAGATCCCAGTGGTTTACCAAGACAAGTTTGTAGCTACTAAACTCGAAGGCGGAGTAGAATTTTGGTGGGAGCGAACCAAGAGGAGCCATGAACTACTAATATGACTTGGGAGAGATTTTGTGACTTGTTCAATGAGAATTTCTTTCCCAAATCACCAAAAGAAAAGATGATACGGGAATTTTACAGCCTTAATTAGGGGGACATGACAATGTTAGAGTACGAGGCCAAATTCTTTGAGTTGTCCCGATTTGCATCGAGAGCTGTGTCCAATGAAATTGAGAGGTGTGTGATATTCGTGACAGGACTCCGACACAATATCCAGAGACAAGTAGTGGCGGTTGGTGCCCGTGCCTATTCTCAGTTGGTGGCAACAACACTTAGAATAGAGCAAGATCATCTTATTTATCTAAAAGAGCCTGGGGGTAAGAAGAACATGAGCAGAAGTTCCCAAAAGATAACTCGGAATAACCAAAATCGTGGCCAAAGTCAGGACAATACTGGAAACACCAACGGCAGTGGCGACGAGAGTAACTCATCTAGTAGTGGACGTTCCAGACCTTATACCTGCTATGTGTATGTGCAGCCAGGACATGTCAAGAAGAATTGCCCAGTTCGTTAACAACAACTTTAGCAACGATCCGGTAGTCTCTAGGACTCTAGCCAAAGCAATGAAGTGAGACCTATACAGTTTTAGCAGTCTGTGCCAAGCTATCCACCACAAAATTATCAGATATATGGTTATCAGCCGCAATATCAGTATCATCCCCAATCTCCACCACAATATCATCCACCTATGGAAACCTTTCACCAAAACACATCTCCAGAAAGACAGAGCAGTCGAGGAAAAGGTAATAAAGGAAAATGAAAGGCTCAAGTCCAAAGTTACAGTATTGGCGAGGAAGGTACCGAGGCACAGGGTAGTCATGTTGTGGTTGATGGTATGTTTCTTATTTCTCACTCATGGGTTCGTGTATTATTTGATACGGGTGCATCATACTCATTTGTGTTTGTTTTGTTTACCTCATTACTTGGCTTGAGTATGGAAAATTTAGATGTACCTTTATGTGTAAATACTCCGCTTGAAGAATATGCAGATCTCACTTTAATTTGTCGAGGATGCCGAATTACTATAACAGACAAGATGTTATTCACTGACTTGATAGTTCTACCCATGGAAAAGTTTGATGTTATCCTGGGTATGGACTGGTTATCTAAATATAGAGCCATAGTAGATTGCCAACTGCTAAGAGTGACATTGCGTCTGGAGAATAGTGCTAAGGTTGTATACCGAGGAAAGTCAAGCTACTCATCCCCTAACCTGCTGCTAAAGGCTTGTTTTGGTAGAAGAAACAGAGAGGCACTAGTCTTGTATACAGAATTGGACAATGAAGTGGGTAGAATAAATCGACTTATGAATCTTCCGGTTGTAAACGAATACTCAGATGTATTCCCAGAAGAATTGTCATGGTTACCACCAGATAGGAGATAGAGTTCTATATTGACCTCTACCCAGGTATTATGCTAATTTCAATCACTCCTCATCGAATGGCCCCAACGGAGCTAACGGCATGTTTGGTTGGACGGAATTGGGGGTGGAATGAAATTGCATTCCGCCCTCAATTCCTATTCCATTGTTTGGTTCTCCAATGAAATTACTTTTTGTGATTCCATTGGAATAAAATTAGGTGGAATGGGATTCCATTTGGGATGGGGTGGAATGAGATTCCAACCCAATGAAATCAACATTTTAAATTACATAATTACCCTTGTATTTAAGCCCTTAAAAATTGAGAACAAAAACAAAAACAAAAATTAGAGAACAGAAAATTGGGAATAGAAATAGAAAATTGAGAACAAAAAATTAAAAATAAAAATAGAAAATTAGAGAATATAAAATTGAGAACAAAGAATGAAAAATAAGAACAAAAATAGAAAATTGAGAACATAAACTAAAAATTGAGAACAAAAACAGAAATTTAGAGAACAAAAAATTGAGAACGAAAATTAAAAATTAAGAACAAAAACTAAAAATTAAGAATAGAAATTGAAAATTGATAACAGAAACAAAAAATTGAAAACATAAACTGAAAATTGAGAACAAACACAGAAAATTAAATAACGAAAATTTGAGAACGGAAATTGAAATTTGCGAACAAAAACATAAATTAGAGAATAGAAACTGAAAATTAATAACAGAAACAGAAATTAGAGAACAGAAACTTAAAATTGAATGGAATAATGAAATATAATAAAATGAAATAATGAATGAAATAGTGAAATATAATAAAAATTTGTAATTAGGACATAATGAGAACTTTATTATATTTCATTCCATTCCTTCACTCATTTCATACCAACCAAATAAGAGAATGAAATAATAATTTCATAAAAGCATAATGGAGATTTTACTATATTTCACTATTTCATTCCTTACTTCATTCTATATCAACCAAATAAGAGAATGAAATAGTGATTCTATTCACAATTTTATTATATTCCTTCTTCCATTCCATTATGTCCAATCAAACGAGCCATAACAGAATTGCAAAAACAGTTGGAAAAACTAGCTGAGAAATGGTTTATTAGAAATAGTACTTCAATGTGGAAAGCTCATGTTTTATTTGCAAGGAAACATGACAGGACCTTAAGACTCTGTGTTGACTATAGGTAACTTAACAGAGTTACAGTGAAGAACAAATACCCTTTAACTAAAATCGATGAGTTGTTTGATCAACTAGGAGGATCCCAATTCTTTTCCAAGATTTACTTGAGATCAGGATATCATCAGTTGAGGATCCAAGAGGAAGACATTCCTAAGACATCTTTCTGGACGCGGTATGGACACTTTGAGTTCCTAGTCATACCTTTTGGACTGACGAATGCTCTGGCTGCTTTTATGGACTTGATGAACAGGATCTTTCGACCTTACCTGGATCAATTTATCATGGTATTTATTGATGACATTTTTATTTACTCCAAGACACAAGAAGAGCATGAGAAACATCTGTGGATTGCCTTGCAAATACTCCGTGACCACCAGCTCTATGCAAAATTTGAAAACTGTGACTTCTGGTTAACAGAAGTGAAGTTCCTCGAGCATGTTATTTCTTGCCATGGAATTTCAGTTGATCCATCAAAGATTGAAGCCATCTTGGACTGGCCAAGATCTAGGAATGTGACAGAGGTTCGAAGTTTCCTGGGATTAGCTGGCTACTATCGGCGTTTTGTGGAAAACTTTTTCCAAATCACCTTACCTATGACCAGACTCACCAGGAATGACGCTAAGTTTGAATGGAGTGATAAATGCCAAGCAGCATTTCAAGAACTAAAGGACAGATTGACAAGTGCTCCAGACTTGATCACTCCTGACCTAAAATAACCGTATAAAGTTTATACTGATGCTTTAGAAAGAAGGCTAGGATGTGTTTTGATGCAGCATGGAAAAGTTATCGCTTATGCCTCTAGCCAGCTCAAGCCTCATGAACAAAATTATCCGACCCATGATTTAGGTGATCTTTGCCTTAAAGATCTGGAGATGTTATCTTAACAGCGTAACATTTTAGATTTTCTCGGATCATAAAAGTCTCAAATATTTGTTCACACAAAATGACTTGAATTTAAGGCAAAGAAGATGGATAGAATATATGGAGAATTATGATTTCACCTTACAATATCACCCTGGAAAGGCCAATGTGGTAGCAAATGGCCTAAGTTGAAAGAATCAATGCATTATGGCGAGTTTAGCTTTGGTAGATTGGAAGATATCCATAGTAATTGGAGATTATAATCTTCAATACACCAAGAATTATAACCAAACCTTCATCTACAACGCCATTACTACCCCCATCACTCTTGCAGATCATTAAAGAGAATCAATACCAAGACAATACGTTTTGTAAAATGTGAAGTAGAATCCAGAATAACGAATACTTTGAAGGATGAGAGATTTATCCAGATGGATCCCTCCATTTTAAAAAGAGAATAGTTGTTCCAAAAAATCAACAACTAAAACAAGCCATACTGGATGAAGCACACAAGACCCATTTCACCGTACATCCCAGCAGTGACAAGATGTATCAGGATATGAAGAGACAATATTGGTGGAGTGGTATAAAGAATGATGTAGCTCAGTATATCACTCAATGTTTGACCTGTCAGCAAGTTAAGACTAAACATCAACGACCAAATGGAGCCCTACAGCCACTACCCATCCCTGAGTAGAAGTGGGACCATGTCACTATGGATTTCGTGATTGGATTGCCAAGAACTCCTGAATGATTTGATGCTATATAGGTAATAGTGGATCGGTTGACAAACGTAGCTTACTTCATACCGGTCAAGACAAACTATTCCTTCAAAGAGTTAAGTAAGCTCTACACAGACCAAATTGTGAAATTACATGGGGTTTCGCTATCAATCATTTCTGATCAAGATCTTATATTCACAACCAAGTTTTGGAAGAGCTTCCAGAAATCCCTTGGTACACAGCTCCAGTTCAGCACTGTATTTCATCCTCAAACTGATGGACAATCTGAGAGAGTAATTCAGATTTTGGAGGATATTTTGCGAGTATGTATCTTGGACTTCAAGGATAGCTGGAGCGAGCATTTACCATTATAGAATTTGCTTATAATAATAGCTACTAGACTAGCATAGGCATGGCACCATACAAAGCACTCCATGGACGACCATGTCGGTCTCTAACTTGTTGGGTAGAGGCAGAAAAACAGATTACCATTGGCCCAGATATGATTGAGGAGACCACAGAAAAGATCAAGCTCATCCGAGAATAACTCAAGATAGCTCAGGATCGGCAAAAAAGCTATGCAGACAAGAGAAGGACATCTTTGGAGTTTCAAGTAGGCAATTTCGTACTTCTGTGAGTAAAGCCTCGTAAGGGAATTTCTCATTTTGGTGTGAAAGAAAAATTGGCTCCGAGGTATATCAGACCCTTTGAAATTACAGGGAGAATTGGAGAGGTCGCCTACCATCTAGCTTTGCGTCAGGAGTTGTCACATGTGCATGACGTATTCCATGTGTCTCTACTACGAAAGTACGAGCCGGACCCTTCTCACGTGATACAGTGGTAAGATATTCCGATCCAGGGAAGTGTTTCATATGAGGAGATGCCTCAGCAGATTCTGGGTTGAAAGGTAAAGTCCTTGCGGAAACGTGAGATATCTCTCGGGAAAGTATTATGGCATCGTCACGGACAGGAAGAGACAACTTAGGAGCTAGAATCAGATATGCGCGAGAAGTACCCATATTTGTTCGACAATTAAGGTATATCTTGAATTTTGAGGACGAAATTCTTTAAGGGGGGTAGAATATAATACCCCAAAAATTTATATTTCAGAAAATAATAATTTATAGTTAAATATTCTTGGAGTTATTTTGATATATCATGAAAATTTTGAGGTATAAATATATATTTGATAACTTTTGGGGTTACAAGTGAAATTTTAGGGTTTAATAATAATGATATTATATAATATGAGGGTGTTAGTGTAATTATAATAAAAAAAAATCTTGCATAGTAAATCTCATGTGATTGTAATCGTGTAAATAGAGGAGAAAAATGTGAGAGATAGATTGGTGTATGGATCCCACCTTGACTCATATATTAGTGTGTCATGTGTTTGTGTTGTGGAGGAAATCAAAAGTAAAAAGAAAATAAAATAAATAAATAATTACTATTATTAATATTATATATATATATATATATATAGGGAATTGGGAAGAACAAAAAAACACGCACACAACACCATAGAAGATAAGAGAAAGAATGGAAGAAGAAGAGGAGGTCTATGAGTGAAATTAAGTTTTGGGAGAAAGAATAAGCTCCTACCAAGTAAGTTTCTCAAATCCTAGAAATTTTTATTGAAGTTCTATTATGAATCCTTATGGATCTAGGGGTTAAGATGTAAAACTAATCTATTAAAACTTAGATTTGTCATGTGTGAGTTGGTTAAGTCTAATTAGACATGATATTGGGTGAAATCAACATGTATAAAATCTTATTTTTATTTTTTTTAATGAGATTTGGAGTTTTAACCTTATTTTTTGGGGGTTTTAGAAGAGACAATTTAAGGAAAACCATGATATACATGAACTCTAGATGAATTGGAATGGTTGTATGTTAGTTTGGGATGAACTCTAAGCCTTAGGAGATCCAAAAACATGGTATAGGAGCTTTGGGTATCAAAAGAAACTAAAGAAGCAAAATTTGGAAGTGTAAATTATGCACTTCGTTTCCCCGAACAACCCATCTTTAAAACTTCATAACAATTCGTATAAAAATCAAAAAAATATGAAACTTGTGGAAAATAAAACTAGACGCAATGAGAATCATTTTGAGCTATTATATGGTGAATTTTGAACCCGAAATGATGCCAAAACAGACCCTGAAACTTGACTGGATGCAATCCTGTAATGTTCTGACAGCTTGTTTGTTGAATTTTGAAAAATTATAACTAAATGTAGAAAAATTAGAATCTGGTGATTCAAAGTGAGTTTTAAAGATTGGGATGTCTAATTTCATAGAAAAATATAAAATGAACAGAAACAAATTTTTAACAGTGGTAAAATGAGCGAGAAAACTGATTGTTCACGGCAAATAGCTCTCACAACACGCAATACCCCCTTAAGAAATATTAGGATATTAAGGGTACACGCATAAAATGATAATATTAATAAAGAGGATGTTTAATTTTGCTTCCAGTAGTTGGGTGAGCTGAAATAGGATGACCCGAGATTGCTAGGTGGCCACTCCCATCTTAAGATAGAGAATTCTATCTTTTCTCTTATGTGTTTTTGAGCATGCACTATATGTATGTCTCCTTGTATGTTTATTTGAAAAATATGTTTTAAAATGAAATTGGGTTTACGATAAAAAGTTGAAGTTTGGGAAAATTTGATATTATAAAGAAAATATATTTGTATGTTAAATATATCTGGCTTGTGGTATTGCGATGATATCATGTGAAGACCGAGGATATTGAGTCACCGTGGAGCTGACCTTGGGTGCAAATCCCTAAACCCGGGCGAGGGATACTCCAGGTTACGTGAGTATCTCACTGGATAGTATAAATTCTCAGTGGTACGGTTTAGTCACCAGGTATCGTAGTAATACACTTGTTGTGTTTGTGTTTTAGAATTTTTCTACTTGGATTTTATTTTAAGAGCATGCTTTATTATGATGTGTGGATGCATTATATACAATTTTGTTTATAAAAATTCCAGCCAATGTATCCTAGTTTATAAACTCACGTATTTTCTATAAAAATTAGAAAAATGTAAGAGAATTGATGGATTTTCCTACTGAGCACGTTGAGCTCACCCCTTTTTTTTCCCCATCCTCAGGTAGTGCACTTGATAGTGAACAGGAGTGAATTGTGGTTTGAACGTGCGCCATATACAGATTCTAACCTTGTTGTGGTTGGATCATTTTGAGTATTTTCTATCTCTATGGACCTCCTTTTGTTTTAAGTATGGCATGTACTAATGGGCCCTGTAGGGCCCGAATCTCTGGACTATTGGTTCATTTGTAAACTTTGTTAATTTTGTGTCTATTAATGCTGCTAAGGGATCTATAGATAATATAGAGGTCCAACCCAACAATTTAGTTAGTTTTATTTTCAAAGTTTTACTATGGTATTATTAAGTGTTTACTTAGTTAGTAACATCTGCTAGGCGTACTTGGTAACTCTAAAATAAATCAATGCTAGAGAGGAACACACTTAGTAAGGTTAGAAAATTTAATAAAATAAAGCATCAAGGAATAAAAAAAAACACAATAGGGTTATCGGTCAACTACAATGGTGATATTCTTGAGAATTTTACATGCATACCCCTTCTGGTCTAGTTGCTCCTCGACATAAAGCTTGTCACCTCCGTCGTGCCTTATATGGTCTGAAATAAGCTCCATGTGCCTAGTTCACAAAATTCAGCACTACCATTCATCAATTTGGGTTCACATCCAATGCTCATGATTCGGATTTGTTTATTCGTCACACTGACAATGGTATTATCCTACTTTTATTATAAATGGATGACATGATTATTATTGGAGATGATTTACGTTGTATCTCTAAACTCATAAAGTTTCTTAGTGGACAATTTGAGATGAAAAATATTGGTGTACTCACCTATTTTCTTGGTCTCGAAGTATCATCTGGTTCAGATGGATATTTTTTTTCTCAGGCCAAATATGCCTCTGATCTCCTATCTAAAGTTGGCATCACTGACTCCACCACTACGACTACTCCTTTGGAGCCGAATATCAGACTCACTCCACTAGATAGTTCATCTCTTCTGGATGTCACTCTATATCGCCAACTAGTTGGAAGTTTGATATACCTCACTGTTAATTGCCCAGACATACCTATGTCGTCTATCAAATCAGTCAGTTCTTGTCCGTTGTTCAAACCACTCATTACTCGGTCGTTCTTCGCATTCTTCGGTATGTCAAGGGTATTTTATTTCACAGACTTCATTTCTCAGCCCAGTCCGCTCCCACTTTACAGGCTTATTCTAATGTCGATTGGGTCAGAGATCTCACCGACACACGTTCAACCACTTGTTATTGTTTCTTCTTGGGCAACTCTCTCAATTCCTAGTATAGTAAGAAACAGACTATGGTTGCTTACTCCAATACTAAAGCTAAATATCGTGTCATTGCTGATGTAACACAAGAACTACTTTGGCTTCACTGGATCCTCATTGACATGAGAGCCTCTTCTCCTACTGGCACTGTTCTACATTATGACAATATGAGTACTATTTAGATCGCACATAATAATGTCTTCCATGAGGGTATAAAATACATCGAGACTGATTATCATTTCATCTGTCATCACATTCTCCATAATACTATTCATCTACAATTCGTTAGTTCAGCCAATCAGACAGCAGATATTTTCACCAAGGCCTATCCACCCGGACGCTTTCACACTCTGGTTTCCAAACTCAAGTTCACATCTTATTTATCGCTTTGACTCTAAAGAAGATATTAATATATGTGTATGGACTTGGCCCATTAGGTTAAAACCCTAACCCTAGGGTTTTTCTAATCTCCTATATATATCTCCATTATAAAACTTTATTATTGTACTTTTCTTAAATATCAAATATATTACTCCATATTTTCCCAACATTCTGTATTTTAATTATTTTAATAAAAACAATTAATCCATACGTAAAAACGGTCAACTAAAAGTAACTAATATTAAAAAAAACCATTTTTTGTTGTAAAGATCAATTGGACATCGTAGGTATGCTATTGTCTTGGACAATAGGTCGTAAATATGAAAAACAATAAAAAACGATCGACCAGGTAAGAAAGGCAATCGATTGATTTGGACAGAACCTGAAATATTTGAAAATCAACCAAAGTCGGTCGACAAAGTCCATTAGTTAGTCGATCGACCTTAGCAGTAGACCACAAAATGTTTGAAATTGCTTGAGGCAGTCGAATGATTTGAAGGGCAATCAACCAAATTGCTTCATTTATTTTGAAAATTTAAATGTTTTTCGGTATCTTTATGCATTCTTTTTAACAAAAAATATTTCTAAAAATATTTTCTAATATTCCTAAATGCATTATTTTTTGTTGGGAAATTTTTATAAGAGTAATTTTTTTTTCAGCCCATTAGAGATATACAATCTATTAGATAACCCTTTGATCTGGTTAATTAAGTTAATAGCCCAATGAGATTTTTTACTAAATGGCCCTCTATGTTTTCCCCTATAAGAATTACCAAATTATGAGTAATGCCATTGTTTGATTCACCCGCCATTTTTTCTGATTTTGGAAGGTGAGAGGTCTGCATGTTCAACTTCCCGCATTGGGATAGCTTCATATCTATCACACATCCTATCTGCAAACCAAAACCAGTGAAAAATTGTGCAAAAATGTCCTCATATGGTTGTATTTAAAAAAAAAAAAAATGGGTACATGTTTCACTTAAGTGGACATTTACGCCTTACTCCCCAGATCACGATCCCCACTCCTCCCCCTATGGCCATTATCCACTTACCAAAAACACATCTACCGTTACCCCCCATTAATCACACCACTTTCCAAATTGACGTCTCTATATATTCCCTGGCTATTCCTATCATGGTACAAAAACCGTAAGAAACCCTAAAAAACACAAGCGATTTTGTGCGCGCATCGTCAGGAGGGTTTGCAAACTCAGAGAATGACGAAAGGTAGCGATGATGAGGGAATTCCAACCAAGAAAAGAGGTAGCAACAGTCTACAAAGTAAGCACCATCATGTATTTTAAAGTGTTAATGTCCACGTATAAGTAATTTTTTGTTAATGATTCTCGTAAATGTGTAAAGTAGGAATGTAAATGTTCTTCTAAAATGTGTCAATTAGTGCCATAAAAGTTCTCGTAAATCTTTTTTTTTTTTTTTTGTGTGTTAAGAAAACGTTTTTAGTATATATGTGAGTACCCACTTGATTGTGTCAAATTGGAGAGAGAAAAACTTCGTGGATATTTGTTGTGTTGATATTCACGTATCAGCTCATTGACGTTGATGTTCACGTAGCTATATAATGGTGTTGATGTCCACGTATAAATTAGTTTGTTCGTATTCCCGTAAATGTGTAAATTTGTGCCGTAAATGTTCTTCTAGCTGTTCGTGGATATTTGTTTTGTTGATGTTCACGTATCATCTTGTTGACATTGATGTTCACGTATCTATACGTTGGTGTTGATGTCTACTTATAAAATATTTTGTTAATGGGACCCATAAATGTGTAAATTAGGCCGTAAATGTTCTTCTACATGTTTCAATATAGTGCAGTAAATGTTCTCGTGAACATTGTATTTGGTGTTTTTTGTAACGTTTTAGTATGTGTGTGAATACCCACTTACCTGTGTCAAATTGGAGAGAGAAAAAAATCTTTTGTGGATACTTCTGGTGTTAATGTTCACGTAACTAATCTTTGTATGAGGAACCAATCTTATGTTTTATTGTATGTTAATGTTCACGAATCGTTTATTTTTTTGCGTGTCTATTTTTATCTACGTTAATATACGCACAATTAAACTGTTAAAAATGTAGGACAATGAGTCAAAACACAGAGAAAAAAAGGGAATACTCAACCTCGGGCAAGAGTGTTTTTAGATCGGAGCAATCTAAAACAGACGTATGAATTAGTTCGAGATTGCGGATTAACGGACAAACACAAGTCGCTGTTGCGTCTGACACCTTTTGCCAAAATCTTCGAAATGTTCTACAACAAGCAGGTGTCGCTTGAGAACATCCATAAAAATGACAATCTGCTCGAAAGAATCATTCTGAGTTATGTCCTAGGCTGGTCAGCGTTTAGAATTGGAGGAAAATTGGTGAGGCTGACACCACTTGACATACAGTTGATTTCCGGTTTAACAGTAAGGGATGGAGTCATTGTGCAGAATAGATACATAAAGGCTGAATCAAAATTTCTCCGCAAACTGAAGCTGACGAACCCAAGAGAGTTTAGTGTGGCCTACTTGAGGTCTTCGGTGGAACAACAAGTAAAGAATACAAGTGAGGAGAGCGTGCACAACGTCGTCCGCTTTTTATGCTTCCATCTTTTGTCCACTTGCTTTTTAACGACTACTGGAGAGCAGGTGTCGCAGTGGCTCATTCGATATGTGGAAGATATTGAACGTATGAACAACTACAATTGGCCAGACGCGATTCTTACGGACTTGGAGACGAGTCTTAAAAAATCACACACCGAGTTAAGATCCATTACGGGGTGTGTCCTCGTGTTGCAGGTAAAATCTAAGATCACTCAACGTTCCTGCTCATTATGTTATTTTTATCGGTATATGGATGTTCTTGTGAACGTATGTTTATCGCGTTACTGTGTTTGTCATTACTGTAGATTGTCAACTTATTCCCCCTATCTTCTTCTTTGTTTTTAGTATTGGCTTTGCGAACAAACGACATTATTGACAGCCATTGAGGGGCGGGAGTTTGCAATACCGAGAATAAAACGGTGGTGTTTGACTTCATACACCTCTTCTATCGGTTCTACCCCGATCAGCCACCTATTGGATGATCAGGTAAAAAATTCTGGATCGATTTATTAATATTCTATTCTAATTACGTTTACGGAATGGTGTTTCGCCTTACGTTTTTAATGAATGCATTCAGGTTAAAGATGGGGACATTGAGGAAAGCTTGCTTGAATTGCAAGCTGGCATCATACCCCCCTTCCCCCCCTATGATGCTGACGAAGTTGTGGGGAAAACTCCCGCGGACTTTCGTGACAAATCTGAAGATACCATGTGCGAACAACGAAGAATTGAGAAAGGCAAAGATATTGTTGATGAAGATGATCCTGAAATCCAATCCATGGTTGACAGGATTTTGGGCGAGGCGTTGATCCCCATCATAAGCCAGACGGCAATGCAATGCCAGGGTCCAGCGTTCGATTTGGGCATAGACTGCAGTCAATCGTGCAGTGTTGTCACGCCTCCCACCTCATACGACATTGTCGTTGATGATGTTTATCGTGCGTTGGATCAAATGCAAGAAGACTTTTACGCAAAGCAAATGGAAGAAAACCAGACAATCACAGCGTTGCGAAAGATCGTCGTTAGCATGATTGTCCATAATATTGATTTGCAAACGGAACTGAACCAACAGAAAAATCAGCATGATGTAATGATGGCTGATCTTACCACAAGATTGACCCAAGTTGTCGCCGAAAAGGCTCAAATAGAACTAGAAATGGGTGTTCGTGCTATCACTCAAAAACACCACGATCCGCAGCCGGACCCCGAGAAGGATGATTTGAAAAAGAGATGTGCAGAGTTGGAAATACAGTTGAAAACAGTAATGGACAACAACATGATGTTGAAGGAATTGAAGAATACAATGGGGCGTTCATACATGCAAACAATCAAGGAGCTGAATAAGCAGATTGTTGATATGCGTGTTCAAATTAAGGGGTATGCAGCATCAGCATAGTAGCAAGCTGCTGCCTCTCCAATGCCCCCTTTATTTGTGTCACCGACCACCGAGAAAACACCCCAGACGCCACCCCATGCGTCAACAAAAACACCACCAAACACCTGCACTGACTTGGTGATAGCGGCTACGACCCCCATTTTTGTTGTCGCACATGAAAATGCCTCTGTGGTTGCCAAGTGTGACACATCACCACCCCCTAAAGTGAATTCTATGATAAACAGACTAAAAGTCAAAGTTAGATAGCCAGCACACAAGGGTAGCGATTTCGTCTACCCAGGGCCAAAAGCAAAAGGAAAGGAAAAGGTTGCTGGGATGTTGTGGATGTTGATGAACTTCCTGTTTGTGAGTACGAGGACAACATCAAACTGCCCAAACAAAAAAGATTCAAAATAGTAATGATGTTAAGCGATGACGATTGGGAAATGCTACAAATGATATACATTGAAGAAGGGATCAGGTAACATTTTATTTCAACCTTTTCTATGAATATTTTCGTTGATTTTATCAAAAAAAAATTAAAAAAACAACTTAGCGCGTGCCAATATGATTTCAGGGCCCTGTTGTATGGGGGGCTAAACCACTGTCGACTGTGAGCCTGGGGGACGCCATATGCATACATAAAGAGAGGCAGATGGCTGACAATGTAAGTTTTACATTTTCAATCGTTGTATAATATCGTTGTCTTTTTAGCAAGTGCTAAAAAATTCTGGTTCCTACTGTATTTGAGGTAAATATTCACGCACACCCAAACGTTGATATCCACGTGCTCTCCGCCAATATTGGAAAAACTAGAGATGATATTCATTGGTGTTGGACTATGCGTTCAATATCCACGCACCACAAAACGTTGATATCCACGTAAAAATAAGAAAAAATAAGAGAAAAACCATTTTCATTGATCTTAAAAAAAAAAAATCCACGTTTTTTATGTCAGACTTGTTGACTGTCTTCAATTGGGTTACCGACTTTTATTAATCAATTGCAAATCTGGTTGGTTTCTTGAAATGAGTTAATATTCACTCACCCTAAAAATATGATGTCCACACACTCAATGTCACTTTTTGTGTTGTCCAGGTGCTTGATGCTTATGGTGAATATCTGAAAAATAGGACGCACAGCCTCAATCTTAAGCAAGCAGAAAAAACGGGGTTACTATTTGATACATCCAAATTTATTATGGCGCAGAAATGGGTATGGACGAAAATCTTTGTTTTGTTTTTTAATTTGTTTATGCATATGAGATCTAATTTTGGGTGCACTATTTTTCATACCATAATCCGGGGAAAATACGAAAATCTGAAGACTCATATACACAAAACAATTAGTGAAGTGTTTGCCTCAAATTGTAGGTACATTATTTTCCCTATGATTTCCCATGGGATTCATGTAACCCCCAATCATTGGACTGTTCTGGTCCTCGACATTTTTGAAAAACGGTGGAAATTCTACAATTCGCTCCTGCCACATAATCCCACAACTGATCGCTACTACAGCGACGCGCACACTGTGATATGAAAAAAATACTTCCGTATGCATCATTTTATGGTTGCGTTTCTTGTCTGTGTCTAAAAATAATATTTTCATAGAAACAATTTGTGGAGTCGCATATAAACACCAATATACTGCAAGGCTGAGAGGATGTTCAAATAGAACAGTGTGTAGATTGTCCGCAGCAAAAAGGATCGTATGTCCCAAACTGCGTATCACAATTCTCTCATTTTTTTCACAAAAAAACGAAGCATTTTGTCTCTATTTTTGAAAAATCCTAATCCTTTTGTGTCTTTTTTTTACCAGGACTGAATGCGGTGTCTTCGTGGCATCCATCATGAAGAACTATGCTGATAATAGGGTTATGCCGAAGAAAATAACTGCATGTGATACAAGGAATATGCGAAAGACTATCATACATAGTCTGTTGAATGATCCACCCAGGAGTTGGTCGTTGGATAGCGCTATGATCAGAAAAGAATCCGCAAAGGCACCGTCATCGTGAACGAAACAATCAATGAAACGTGTTTTTATTCTTTTATTTTTTATCATGTAAATTTTTTGGTATGATTTGACAGTTATATGTTTAAATTTTTTCCAATTTTTTTTGTTAATCTTTTGTTTTGCGTAACAGAACAATGATCTGTGAGTGAATATTTATGTATATGTCACCTGGCAATGAAAAAATTATATTTTTTTTGTGTCAATATATATCATGCGTGTGTGAGTGTAAACGTTGTATGCCAGTGGACATTTACGCATTTCCAAACAGACCATTAATATGATGTGATTGAATATTAACTTTGTATTGAGCCCATATTTACTCAACGATAAAGATGTAACGAATACATTGAGTAAATATTTACTTGATTCTATATATCCACAAAAACAGGTCCGTGATGCAAGTCACACATTAACTCAAATCAAAAATAAAAAGCACATATGTCGTTTTCCCATAAAAAAATGTTCACGAATGAGTTGATATTCACTCCCCCACCCCCACCCCAACCATTCGGTTGTTCCATTTTAAAATGTATGATACGAACCCCTTACGTCGATATTCAATCCTATCCTCACCCCCCGCCGTTGTTATAATTAGTCTAAATAACGTAATACACTTCACAAAAAATAATATAAACCATACATAAAATTGCAGCTGCAAAAATGAATGTGAAAACACAATAATCTTCCACGGTCAAACACTTCAGTTTAAAAAAAACTTGAAAAAATCATCATGTCTGTGTTCCGTGTAAACATACATATATCACCTGATTTCCTAGACCATTAAAAATCCAAATAAACATATATTTGAAAACAAAGTGATGATAAGGACTCAAATTGCTGCAGTGCACGATTTGCAATTGTGATGTGCGTATTTGTGACACCTTCTGCATTTTATCTCTACAACCTCTCCTTTCGATAGTATACGCTTTTTCCTAGGATGGCCAGGCTGCCGTTTCGTAATTGGAAGAATGATGACGGCTTTCAATCCATCCCAATTTGGTTTCTCAATAGTTGCGACTACATATATACCTTCTGAATAATATTTTCGGTAGTGCTCAACATAGAAATATACCTCTATATATGAATATATGTTCTCTCCGCTATGTTGTATAGTCGTGCAAGCATACATACAAGGGAACCCGTTGCCTTGCCAATTGAAAAACGTGCAAGTCCACTTGTCCATATCCACAATCACTGAAGGGTTTGAATGCACTTCGTATACGTTTTTCTGATATTCCACGACAGCCCATGTCCGACCATCCCTAATCATCTGTCCTATCGATTCTTCGCGTATGGGGCACAACACGGATGTCATTGTCAATGATTCTGAGCGTCTATTAGATAGATGGGCCATCAGTTTGCATCTAATCTTGTCGATCATTAATATGATGGGCAGATGACGATATTCACGAATCCATGCATTGAATTATTCAGCTAAATTTGAAGACATCTTGCCATATCGTTGACCTCTGAAATACATGTTGCAAAAATTTTCAAGGGGTACGTCATGAAGAAAATTTTATACCCTACCCTTACCTTCTATCTTCAACTCATCCAGATACATATTGAATTTTTCGATTATTGTAGCGAATGCCATGCAAACGTATTTGTAAATCAACTTCTCTTTGAACCGTTGTTTCATGCTAGCTAATTTATCTTTTAGATTGTTCTTCCAGTGATTCAAGCAGAATAAATGGTAGCAAGTTGGAAACATTTTACGAACACCTTCAAGTATGCCGTTGTGACGATCCAATATAAAAGTCAACACCCGATCATGTGAAAAAAATTTGCGCAAATGCCCCATGAACTAGAACCAATTGTCGTCGTTCTCGGCATCAACAACAGCAAAGGCAATCGGAAACAACCCTATAAAAAAATGGGGACATCGAACTACAAAAAATTAGGCTAACCAAAAATATTCACGTAAAAAAACAAAGCATATACCAAACATTGATATTAAGTTGCTAATATATTTAAAAAAAAAAAAAAAAAAAAAAAAACAATATTACCATTGTTCCCATTCTTTACGTTTGCTACAAGCAGACATCCCTTATATCTATCCCCCAGAAACGTACCGTCTAGGAAACACATTGGCCGGCAATAATTGAATCCATGGATTGTTGCATTAAATGCAATAAACAATCTTTGAAAATGCCTCAATTCCTTGTTGTATTCAAGCGCGATATGGCTACTCGGGTTTGTGCGCATACATGCCTCCGTATACCAACGCAACTGGTCGTATGAGGCCCTGTGGTCGCCATACAGATCATCTCGTGCTTTCTCAACACCATTCCATGCAATGTGGTAAGGGATCTCAATGCCGTAATCATTTTTGAACGTGTGTACAACATCAGTCGGTCTGGTGGCCGGTGTGTTCCAAACCAAATCTACCAAACACGACTTCACAACACGTGAATTCATGTTCTCGTTCTTGTTCGTCCTGAATGTAGTACCACACGTATGTGTGTTTTCTAGTTCCCAAATATAGAAAAACCCATTTCTATCATCTACTCTCCCATACACCCTCCACACAACTTTTTTTCTTTTTTAGAGCGCATTCGGCAGTTACTCTTTCTCTCTCGTTTTTTTTGTATTTAAAACTGAAACCTACCTGAACAGCGTATTTTCTTAATTTTTATCTGAACTCCATAGCACCACCCCTAAAGCTCTGTCCTATTTTCTTTATACCACCAGCCCAATGATCAGACAACAATGCTTTCTGTGGGGGCGGACAAAAATTTGGCAATAAATCTTCCTCTATGTATACATCACCTCTGCCGCCATGCCCACGACGATGTTCAATTAACATATTGTTTCCCACGCCCTCCCCTCTGCTACCGCTACCACATATCTTAATATCCACTCCAATGTAATCCAAATTCATTACGCATGCGAGACACACAATCACTTCCAAGTCATCCTGACACGAAATCAAACACGCTTCGTGACCAGGGATTGAATATTGCATCTCAAATGTATCAAACTTCAAACCATCCCATCCCGCTAACACCCCTCATATGTGAAATCATCGCCGACTTTTACTCCCAACGAATAGCCATTATACTTGAACATTAAAACCACGCGTGTGGCCATTTCTCTAGTATGCTCTGTAAATACATAACCTACAAACTGTGAAAAATACTTGGAAACAAAATTGTTCCACCACGATTTACGTGTATACTCACGCATAATGCTATGTGTAAATGTCAACGTATGAAAAAAAATGTAAACAAAACCTGACTTTTATGTTGTCGCAAGTTGATTTTAACGTGTTCTATGCGTAAAAATGTCAACGTACAGAACTGATTCTGCGCAATGTCAACTTGACGTGCACATTCACGCATGTGTTGTGTGTGTAAATGTCAACGTACGAAACAGAATCTGTGCAATATCAAATTAACGTGCATATTCACGCATGTGTTGTGTGTGTAAATGTCAATGTACGAAACAGATTCTGTGCAATGTCCAAGTGGCGTGTATATTCACGCATACGTGATATACGTAAATGTCAACGTACAATTTATAACTAATTTTATTCACGTCGCAGTTGATGTTTACGTGTTCTACTGCGAAAAGGGTGTTCAATGTCAAGGTTTCGTGTATATTCACGTATGAATGCTATGTGGAATGTCAACGTACGAAACTGCATCTATACAAAATACCTAATATTGTTCTAAAAAAACTCTCAAACTGTAAAAATTATGTTTTGAATTTACGTGTGTATTCACGCGATAAAATTTTTGAGTGTTTGTTTTTTCTTACTGCAAAAATGGATCGATTAAAAAAAAAAATCACAAATACCTTGACTATGCTTGTGCTATCTATTACATAAACGATTCCAAGGGTTCGATTCTGATATAGGCTCTGTTCAACGCGTCGACTGCTTCGATTTCGAAATCGTCGCTCTGTTTCACCGCATATATCCACAAAAACGTTTTAAAAATGGCTGAAATGCTGAGCCATAAACCATTTGCAAGTAAATGGTAACTGTCTAACAGGGGGAGCGAACCTTCCATAATCGATCTTCCCATTTTTATCTCCCGTGAATTCTGCGGGGGTAGCACTGTCCATCTCCTTCTCTTGTCTAACGGTTTTGGGTTAAAAACTTTATTGATGTGTTCGGTTAGACAAATGGCTAACAGGACTGTTATTTTTTGTTATTGTCTAACCTAACCCTTAAAGAAGAGTTAGAAAATAAAAATCTCTTTTTATAAAGGGTTTTATGCATTAAAGATTATTGAAAAATGCATTTTTGTGATATCTATTTATGCCCTTAAATTTTTAGATTTTCTAATCCTTCCTTGATAATCTTTGACCCATTTAAATTGCACATTAATAGTTGAACATTTTTAATGTGTCATTTATTGAATCTAGTGCTATTATGTGTCCAAATACATTAATTAATCAAATTTTGAGTGGGCTAATTGAGGGTGTCAAAGTTCATGGTCAATGGGCAAATTTTTAAGGAGTCTGATTTGGTAAGTGGTGGTAATTTCTGAAATATTGGCTATTAAACAACACGAAATTCACAAACAATAAACACAAAGATTGAGTGAAAAAGACTGAAGATACTTCTGAAAGTATAACTCTATTAGATATTCATTTCTGGGATCAAAATTGGGGAGAAAGAGTGAGATTTTTCTAAATATACTAAGTGTTGATCATAGTCAAATTCATACTGGGTTGAAATCTCTTGTTGATTAAATTCATTTTTCTTTCACGGTGAGATCATTTTGTATTTGTTTTCATCTAGATTTGATTCTTTTAATTTATTATCTATTTGAGTGAGATCTCTTTGAAAATTATTTGTGATTTAAACTTTGCCCGAAATATCTCATAATATGAATCTGAAAAATCTCGTATAAGAGATCTAAATCTTTAATTGTTCAGTAATCATTCTTAACTAGAAATTGTAATTTTCTATTATTGAGATTATTAAAATCGTTACAAACTCGTATGTTATAAATTGATTGTTCTATATTAATCGAGTTAAACAATTTGATTGATTACATTTGGATTATTTAACTGCGTACTCGTATTGATTTACTCCAGATAAAATTAACACGGGTTTATATACACTATTATCAATATATCATGTTAAAATCACTTCTTACACACTTAATCGAGTTGATTTGTTATTGATATTTATATTGTTGGTAAAAACTCGTGTGAAGACTTAGGTATAATTAGTCCAAATGAGAATGTTATTTAAATGTAAAGGTAATTCACTTAAACAGGATGTAAGGGTTTTATTCTCACTTGGGAAGAAGATCATATTATAATAGATTGAATTACATGCAAGAGCTCAGGAAAATAGACGTAGGCAAGAATAACTAACCAACCTACTATAAAAATCATGTGTCACTGTCTTTATCTCTTCTCTATTTAGTTGTGTTTGTGTGTTCGTCTTAATACGTTTTCACTCATAATCTAAGTTAAAATCAGAAAAAAATTTGAAAAAGTCACATATATTCACCCAAAACTCAGCCAAAACCAAACCAGAAAGAACATATGAAAAGAAACTTAAAAGCCCAGGCAACAAAAGCTGAATTCCCTCTTGAGGCCTCTCCCAATTTCGGAACACCCCCAAGAATCTAAAAAACCTACCTATCCCTAAAAAGCTCACACCATATCTCAGAAGCTGACTCCTTAGCCGCTCTTTAATTTGAAAACAATGGCTTTTTACCTGACTAATACACAAGTTCACTGATTTCGGTTCCCAGTTTTCTGAGAGCAGAAACAGAAACACTTCTGCGTATGTTATCTCTTAGGTATACGTTCTCTATGAACAAGGTGTTAAGTTACTGGGGAACAAATGGCTTCTACAGATAACTTCTTCAACACGTTTGGACATGGATCTTGTCCAAAATTACTGTTTGATATCGTCAACGTGCATCTTTGCCTTCCTATGCACCTCTGCAAAAGCCCGAAAAAAGAAGACAAGGAAAAAAAAAATTCAATTATAATGCAAGTCATTGAGCAAGAATATGGAAAGGAAACAAAACAAAGGAACCGTTTGGTGAGAGTTTTTTTTTATGATTTTAAATACTTTGTTTTGTTTTGTTTTTTTTTTTAAAAATCTTCAATTTTTATATGTTTAGAAATTGAGTGAATAGAAATGTAACGCCCATGCGACCTAGCACTTTTTGGAACGAATTCACGTGGTTCAAAATGCTTAAGCCAAAATGGTAGTAGTAACCCACGTGGTACTCTATGTATCAAACAATATTTTCGAATAGTTTCAATGTGGGATCTCACAGAACCTCTACCCAAATTCTCTCTATTAAAATCTATGGAAGTCCAATGCATGAAGATATATCATATTGAAACTCCAACATATTCAAATATACTCCTAAAGAAAAACTGTTACCAAATAGTGTCTGAACTAAAAAGTGTTAGAAGGTTCCAACATAAAACTATATGGCATCAAGTGGAGTAAGTCCTTTCATATATATAGACTACTTTGAGAAATCTCACAATTCAATGTGGGATTCAAATATCCACCCTCGAGTGCAACCATTTCTTGCACGTGATGCAATCAAACTAACAGAAAAGAGAAGACAGACATTCAAATAATCTAGGACAAACAAACGAGACTTCCCAAACCTAACTCTGATACCATATAGAAGGTTCCAACTTAAAACCATATGGTAACAAGTGGAGTAACTTCTTTCATATATAGATTACTTTGGAAAACATCACAAATTTGACGTGGGATTCTAACAAAAAGATTGTATTTTTCTTTGCAAATGGAGAGCCATAAATCAAGATATTTACTATAATAGAATAGTTTAACCAACCAAACTGGATCCTTAAAAAAGCATATAAGAACTTGACACATACCTTCTTTAAGATGGCGTACGAGGAAGAAGCATGGCAAGCTCCTTGTTGGAAACTCCCGCAAGTACCCAATGGAGTTCCAAAGCTTGCGAATTTAATGGAGGAAATGGATTGGTTTGGGGCACAACGCAGATGAACTTTGGGCTTGTGGAACTCTTCGGGCCTTCCATAGTTTTCGATATGCCAATTCTTGATGTTTGGGTGATATTCTTGCACGTCCGCACAAACACTATTCACTGATCTCTTCACTAGAGAGATTCCTGTAGGATCGCCCCCCAGTTCTTCAAAGAGAACCAACAGGTTTTGTGTCGGTTTTAACCAAGAACGAGGCACATGGTACCTGCAAAGTTAAATTTTTGTCATTTGATTGAATTTTCCTATGAGAAACTAGAGTTTGTTTAGGTGGCCTTTCGTTAATGTTTCTGTTTTTAGTTTGTATTTCAAAAAATGGGATCAGAATTATGTTTCTGCTCTCAATAATTCTCGGAACAAAAATGTGCTTGGTAACGACTATTATTCTTAAATCAGTTCATAATTTATAAGAACAAAATCAATTAAATGCATTTGATTACAACATTAATTCTGATATTTTTTTAATCTTACTTTAAAGGTCAATGATAGACTTGCATATTTCTTTTAGGCAATCAATTTTCGCAAATTATAGCAAAATAAAAACCCATCTAAAACATTAAATACAACTACATAAAGTAATTACAGCAATGTACTTTATTGTGTCTCTAAATTGAAAAAAAAAAAAAAAAAAAAAAAAAAAAAAGGGAAAAGTATCATCCTCTATATTTGAGGCTAACAAAGTTTGAAGACAGGACCACGTTAAAAATTTCAGAAATGCCAACCTTGTCCTTTTAAGTGACAATAAGTTGTCAATATTTTTGGAAAGGAATGGGAACAAAAAAATTTGCTTCTCGAAGCCCCGAGAATTTTGGGATTAAATCTCAAGACTTTGGGAATGTCTAGGAACAGAAAATGTTAACCAAACATGTTTCTATTCTTAAATTTCAAAATTTTGGGAATGGAAAGACAAATTTTGGGAGCAAAAATAAACAAACGGTGCCTTAGTGTTTCTGTTCCGGAAAACTCGGAAGACTAACAAAACTTTGGGAATAATTCTGTTTCGTTCCCAAAAATTTATTCTAGAAAATAATGAACAATTCTGTTTTTTGTGAGAGAAATTGTTTCCTAGGTGTGGAAACCAATGCAAAAACGAAAAGAAAAAAAATAAAAAAAAAATGTTCCATTTCAAACCAAACAGGCCCTTGCGTTTGGTTAGTGTTTCTGCTTTTCTATTTCTACTTGCAATAAATTGGTATGGGAATTCTGTTTCCGTTCTGGAGTATTCCGGGAATAGAAACATATTTGTTAATGACCATTGTCCTTAAATTGTTTCTTTTAATTTATGAGAACAGAAACAAGAAACACATTTGTTTGCAACATTTGTTCTCTTTTTTTTTCTTTAAATGTATGGTGGCCGACGGAGTGGTAGTAGGAATAGTTTTGTGGGAGTGAATATGAATCAACATTTTTTTATTTATCAGATTCTTAAAAAATTTAGGAAGTAAGTACTCCCAAGTTACACCCAAAACTTTGGGAACAGAAACGTATATACTAAATGCATTTCTATTCATTAATCCCAAAATTTTGGAAGCGGGAACAAAAATCAGAGAACTGAAACCGTAACCAAACGGGGCCTTAATATAACAAGGTAGATGATTTGCATGTAAAGAGAGAAGGTTACCATCTTTGAGTTGGTTGACCGCAACCAACTTGACATTTAGGAGGTCGAAAAGAGCCGGAATAACTGCAGCCATTGCAACTACCGGTAGCATATGCAGTCCAATACCTTCCTATGCTCTGACCGTTGATCCAAACTTGACCTTTTCCCATACTCCCCATGTCCAATGCCAACGGCTCATCTCCTTCTGGTGCATCAAAACTAGCCTGCATAATAATTTTAATTCATGACATTAATACGGGTTTGTTTAGGATTTCCGTTTTTGTTCCCAAAAACATGGAACACAAACAGAAATATGAGGAAAAAAAAATCTCTGTTATGTTCCCAGTTTTTTAGAACAAATCTCTGGGAATAAAACAGAAACAAATTTTTTTTGTTCCAACAATTCTGGTTTTTCTTCCTAATTTTTTCAGAAACAAAAATAATAATAAGGAAACACTAGGGTGGCGTTTGTTCTTTTGTTTCTTTTCCAAGAAGACTTTGCAGAGAAACAGAAATCTAGGAACAATTTTGTTCTGTTCACAGAAATTTGTTCTAAAAATATGAGAGCCGAACAGAAATGGATTTTTAAATTCCTAAATTTTTATGTTTCGGTTACAAGACATAAATATTCTGTTTTGTTTCCGAGAAAGTTCTTAAAAAAACTAGGAGCAGAACCGAAATAATTTTTGTTTGCTACCATATTTCTGTTTCTGTTATTCGTTTTCTGGGTGCTGAAACAGAAATTGTGTGTTCTTCTCTCTTTGTATACCTTATGCCATGTCAATGGCTGCGGTCTCTGCGCAATCAATGAAGTTTGCATCCACTCAACTGAAGAAATACCACTTGGAGAAATAAGATTCATGGATTCTCCTCTCAGCCCAACCTGTTTCAAAATATTACATTCAGTCACACAAATTTTATTTATTTATTTATTTACCATTCTTTTTTTTTTTTTTTTTTTTTTTGGGGGTGTGGGGGGGCGGATGGAATAATTAGCAACCTGATATGTCCATTTTGCCCATGACAAATCCCATTTTCCCTGGTCTAGTCCATGTAGTGCAACTGGACCCAAGACTCCAGTGTTCCATGTCTCAAAATGCCCTCCAATGTTCTATAACAATAAACAGAAACATTGGAACAATGAAAAGACACTCTTGTTTTTAAAGGCAAAACGCAATTTTTTCATTTTTATAAACATTTAAGAACTTACTGGCAATCCAACGGCTACACTTAGCAGAGCGATTCTGTTTCTTCCTGCATGAAGATTGACCTTTCTCGAAAATGTAAATCTCCTATTTTCCCTTGTCCCAAAAGCAGAACCTACAAAAAAGGTTTTTTTTTTTTTTTTTTGGCAGTTAATCCACTAGAAAGTAGAACAAATCACCAAACACGTCCTTAGAATGAGTGTTACCTGAGAGCTGCCCATTGATGAACACATGCAAAGTATGACCTGTTGACTGTACTATTAGAGTAGGAAGTTCCCCACCATGCAAGAAGGATTCGGATGAGCCAATATCAATGCTGTAAACACATTGGTAAAGAATGGATAATGGTTAGAACATGAAAAAGGTGACATTCATCAGCTTCCGCTGTCGTAGCTACCTGTCCCTTTTTTTCTTTTTTCTTTTTTTTTACAAAACTTGGCACATAAACTGAACCAGAAACCAATAAGCCACGGTGGCATCTTTTTAGTGTTTTCGTTACAGGATTTCTGTTTCTGTTCCCAGACAAGTTAGGATAAAAAAAACAGAAATCTGTGAACAGTTTTGTTTTATTCCCACAATTTGAGAGAGAACAAAAATGAATTTTTTTTGTTGTTCTCATAGTTCTGGTTATGTTTCCGATTCCGGCGACATAGACAAATGGGGCCAATGATTCTGATCCCAAAAAATTGGTTTTCAAAAATTGGGAATGGAACAGACACTGATTTTTTTTTATTTTTTTTATTTTTGGTTCTTGTTTTATAGTTTCTGTTCCAAGTCTTTTGGGAACAAAAAAAACACTAATATGGTTTGTTTTGAAAATATTCCTAGCTCAGGGTGTCGGTCTCACCTAGTTATGTACCAAAGGTAATCACTAGTATCCCTCGTGACATTAATCTGTTCAAGAAGACCAAAAGTAGTGAAAGTTGAAGTGTCATCCAAAGAAGATAAATCTTCATTAAAAGTCTCCCATGAAAATATCTCTGCTTTGCTCGGCATCATTTCCATCTGTGATGTCTGAACTCCAACCTGTATTGAAGGAACAATAATTAGCAATAATCCAGGAAGAACAATTAAGTAAATAAAAATTGACGTATAGAGAAAATTCAATTCTGCAGATTTTAACTTTTTTTTTCCCTTTCTTTGTTTTTAACTTGTATGCTTCGAACCACGGGTAAATTTTAAGGCAGCATTTCTTTAGTACTTTCGTTTTTGTTCATGTTCCCAGAAAACTTGGAACATAGAGAAAACTGGAAAATATAAAACAAAATACTGTATTTGTTCTGTTCCCATAAGTTTGTTCTAAAAAATTGGGAACACAATAAAAAAAAAAAAGAGAGAGATTTTTTTAGTTCCCATATTTCTATTTCTGTTCCAAGTTCTCCAATTCAAAAAATTAAGGTAACGTTTCTGCTATTTAGTTTCAATTCTCAGAAAATGTTGAAAAGAAAAACATGTCTAGGAAAAAAAAAACTTTTCATGTTCTGTTCCAAGAAATTTGTTCTAAAAATATAGGAACAGAACAGAAAAATATTTTTTGTTTCCCATATCTGTTTTGATGTTTTCTGGGAACAGAAACACAAAACAAACACCAACAAACGTAACAAAAAATGCCAATGTTACAAGCATTTGCTTACTTTTGCAGTATTGAATACCACATTTCTACAATCAGGAAGAATGCTGATAGACCAAGGAGGCAAATTATAATGCATATTGTTGAACATAACCCTCACAGCTGACTTTGTATCATAGTTTGAGAGAAAAGCAGCACAATTTCCTTTTTCCGAAGTATATACATAAGCCTGAAAAAAATAAAGAAAAAAAAATGTTAAAATTAACCATAAATAGGTATAAATGGAAAGCGGGAAAAAATAAAACCTGTTGGAGGCTTCCTAATGAAGTGACAGCAGGATCGGCCGAGACTAAAGCCCTCTCACAAAGCTTAATAGCTCTATGAAGCTCCTTCAAGTGCCCATATTTGGGTTGCCTGATTAAACCTATTGAGTTGAAAACGATTTTGAGTTAATTACATTTGGATAATTTGTGGGGTGGTTTTGGGCATCTCTCAACCCCAAAAGCTAACTCATGAGGTGAGATTTTCCCTCACACTTATAACCTGACCACCAGCCCTTCCATATCCGATGTGGGATAAACCCAACATAATCAAAGGAGTGTATAATTAGCCAAATTAATAACGAAGAAACAAAATGAAAGCACAAGCCATTTCTTCTCACCATATTCATCAAGAGGAGCATCATAGTCATAGCTAGTAGTGATAAAAGGCCCTCCGGCTGAGCGTCCAAAATTGGTTCCTCCATGGTACTAGCATGCAAAAAGCCCACATTATTCAGCACAACATTGTTCTTGTATCATTTCCAACTAGACTCTTTACTATTATTTTAAGGGTAAATGGAACTTTACCCCTTGTGATTTACGCGAATTGAAGTTACCCCATATGCTATTTTCGTAAGTGCATAACCCCTTGTGCTTGCATAAGTGTAGGGTGGTCTTGAGCCTCTCTCAACTCCAAAACCTAACTCATGAGGTGAGACTTTCCCCCACATTTATAACATGACCATCAGCACTTTTCACATCCAATGTGGGATATCCCCAAGCACCTAAAGTGCAGTTCACAAAGGTTATGTGCTTCCAAAATGTAAGCACAAGGGAGGAGTTATGTGAATACGAAAATAGCACAAGGCTAACTACAATTCACGTAAAATATAGGAGTAAAGCATATTTTAAAATAGTTGGAAATTATTTTTATAGAGAAATGAGTACTCCAATGATCCACTCATATCCTTGAAATTAAAATTTGAACTATTTTAAAAATAGCTAGTCTTATATCATTGAACAAATTTAGCGAGCAGTATAATGGGTACGAAATGTGATGCTCTAAGAAACCGAAATAATTGGAGAAAAAATTAACCATATAGTAATTAAAAAATGATCCTCCTTTTTGCACAAATCGAGCAACTGCAAATGCCAAATCTTGAACTGGCCTCTGATGAAGTGGACCACCAAATTCCGAAAACCTTCAAAATCAAAATTTAGAAGGGCAGTTAAGTAATTCAATCTCGAATTACAAAAACTACTAGGGAGGGAAGGTTATTATGAAATGAGCGTACCATCCACTCCAAGCCTCAGTCCAAATTGTGGGCTTGTACGGCCTATTGGGAGTGAAAGTATCACAATAGAAGCCATTGCATGTGTTTATCTATCACAAATGCAAGGAAAAATTATCGCATTTAACAAGGTCTAAGAAAACATCGGTGACTATGTTAATTAGCTGTTAGGACACGTTTAAGGTTAACCAAATCAAACAATGTGAACTGCTCACCACAGGATCCGGGGCGTCTTCTTCCTTGCACATGACCCATGGGACCCCCGTACCCAATCCAACGGCCATATTTGCTGCCCAATTCATGTATTGATGACCCGATGCTCCAAGCGCTTTACTTTGCGGCCCATACTCGTTCTCAATCTGCTCGAAAAAAAAATTGAAGGGTAAATAGGTAATCTATGCATGTTCTCGTAGCTAATTATTCTAGGTGATGACTCTCAAGCAGTATTTGCTAGGGGCCTGTTTCGTTGTCCTTAAATTCGCAAATTGTAGAAAACCCAATGGGCCTAACTCACTCTCAAAAGACGCCTTGTAAGATGAGGGTTGCCCTAGGCCTTATATATGGCTCAGGATCAAGTAACACAAGTGATGTGGGGTTCAACACATCCCTTCACGCGCAGGGTGGACTTCGTCATACCACTGCGAACAGATATCGTGAGGGCCAACATCAATGTGGGATTCAACACAAATTGTAATGATTCAATCAATCAATTTATGAATTATTATAGTTTAGTTTTTTGTTGTAAGAATCAACGATACTTAAATTAGCTATACCATAGATGATATTTTCTCATGTAAAATTTAACTAAACTAAAACAATTGTTCTCTATAACACTCTCAAGCAGATAATCCATCCAAAATAAAAAATTATTCATTAAATAAAAAAATTCAAAAAAAATGATTAAATCAGAGGAAAATGGAGAAATATGCAAATTAGTTCATCAAAAATAAAATAATTCAAAAAATAGGATGATTTAGACAAGCAAAGAGGCCTAGTTGTTCCATGTAATTACTCTCAAACAGGCAAAAACATAGGAAGAACAAAATCTGTTTCCGTTCTGGTTCCAGATTTTTAGAACAAAATTCTGGGAACAAAAGACAGAATTGTTTCTACATTTCTGACTGCGTTCCAAGTTATCGAAAACGGAAACATACACAAAAGAAGGCCTCAAAACATCAAACCTGAGAGAGGATAATAGGGCCACCCTGGGACTCGAACAGATTCTCTCTCTTCATCAGATTAACAATTTTCTCAGTGAACCCTTTCATAGCCATCTGCATACAAAAAAAAATCAAGATGCATATGTAAATCAAATCCCTGTGTTTTTTGGTAAAATAGAACTGCAAAGTAATTAACAAAAAAAAAAATAGGAAATTTAGACCTTGAAAGGCTCATTATCTGTTCTGAAGCTGATGCCTGGAACGTACTTCAGCCAGACTGGAAACCCTCTGCTCAACGCATTAGGAAAAAAAAAATTATTAGTCTCTCTTCCCAGAATTTTGTTTCTGTTATCAAAAAAATTTGGAACAAGAACAGAAATCCAGGTGGCTTTTGGTTAGTGTTTCTGCTTTTCGTTTCTACTTCCAATAAACTGGGATGGAAATTTTGTTTCCATTCTAGAGTATTCCGGGGTAACAACCATTGTCTTGAAATTGTTTCTTTTAATTTATGAGAGCAGAAACAAGAAACACATTTGATTGGAACAGAAATCAGGGAACGGGAACAGTAACCAACTGGGCCGCTAGTAACAATTCTTTTTTATTCCCAGAAATTTATCAAAAAAATTCTGGGAACAAAAAATAGAAACAATTTTTTATTCCCTTTAAACTGTTTACCAGTTTTGATGGTTCAAAACCCTCCATAGCCGTGAGCATTGTGTATTTGTGTGTCTGTGTGTGTGTGAGAGAGAGAGAGAGGGAGAAGATTTGGATTTAGAGAGAAGTAGTAGGGGAGTACCCAAAATTCCATTCAGCACAAACATAAGGCCCAATGCGGAGATGAGCATAGAGCCCTGCTTTCTGAACTGTTCTTATGAACCTAACCAGATCATATCTCCCTTCAAAATTATACTGAAAACCCATCGCCATGGCAGAGAAAAAAAAAATACAAAGCAAAAAACCAAGAGCATTACACAGATATATGAACAAATTAAGCAAAAAGCAGCGCAAATTTATTCAAACATTGATAGAAAGTGACCTACATTTCCAGGAGAAGGCTCATGGACATTCCAGAAAACGTACGTTTCGATTACATCCAATCCTCCTTCCTTAGCCTTGTTTATAAGATCTTCCCACATCTAAATTTTGATTTTTCCACTCAAACAATGCTAAATCGAGAAGCAAAAACCAAAATAGATATGAAAAAAAAAATGTGGGAGCAATTTAATTAGATTTTTAGGGGTTTACCTCAGGGGTGCTCCTGGGGTAATGTATGGAGCCAGAGATGAGAATTCTCCTTTGGCCATTGATGACGATAGCCTTCCTATCGTACGTCACGCTACAATGGATGAGCCCAGAACCCAGAAAGAGCAACATGCAAAGCATCAATACCCGTTTGGAAACTCCCTTGTTTTCCATGATTTTCTCTCTCTTCCGAGCCTCAATGTTCTCTCTCTAGACTAAGCTATCTCGGATGGTGGCTGCCGGGCGGAGGGAAAATTGAAAGGCGGAAAATGAATGAAATGAAGAATCACACCGCCATTACCAGATGAGAAAGAGGGAGAATCTGGCTGTGTCGGTGGTGGGTGGTGGTGGGCTATTCGTCGTGTGGGTAAGCTGCAAAAGTGTCCATTTCTGCTTTCGACACAACACACTGACGGAAGTGAGAGCAGCAATTCAGTAGTAATATATACAGAAATATGTATGTATATATATACATACATTCGCATCATACAGCTTGCAAGTTGCAACCACATAAATCAATGGAGGTGTAACGCTGCGTGACTGCGTGCTCAATACCCGAAGTAAAAGAAGTTAAAAAAAATAGGAAAAATTACTGTTTACTCCCAAAATAAATTCATGTTCACCGTTTACTCCCATAGACTTTTTCTTACACCGTTTACTCCCATCTCCGGCAATTCTTGCACCGATTAGTTCCCTTTCCAAAAACGACCGGCGATGAGATTACTGAAATGCCCTCCCGTGATTCGCGCTTTGTCAACCTCGCAGAACAACGTTAACGGGCTCTGTTTTCCTATGGCAAAGGAACTTCATCTTCCCACGTATTCATCATCGATTTTTACTCTTTCACCAAATGA